>OY757904.1:1539906-1812406 GCA_963585895.1 Sepioteuthis lessoniana | reverse complement strand
GTTTTTTTTCTTTTGGCAAGACATTGCGGTTCTGGTTGATTATTTTTAAGCAGTAAGGCTGTTTTAGTCTTTCCTTTTTTTATACAATTTTTTTTTTTACAGATATCGGTTTGTAATATATTTTCTTATTTACAGATTGCATTATCTGTTTGCTTATCACGCCACCAGAGTTATAGAAATGGTAATAAGAGTAATATATATATATATATATATATATATATATATATATATATATATATATATATATATATAAGGGTCATTCAATAAGAATGGTCAGTTTTGTCTAAGATGTTGGCAATAGGAAGCATTGTTTACAGTTGCACTCTTTTCAAGGAGATTAGTGTTAATTGGTCCTTTCATAAAGAATATTGTCAGCATCACCTTCTTTACTGAAGTCTGCGCCTGGGACATTATCTTTGCCGGAGAGTCAGTCTATTTCCACTCTATGGACAGTCTTTTTGATTTAGATTCTTTGTGGTAAACCGACGTTTAACAGATTTTTGAAGATTATTTCGCTAAAATAAGCTTCTCTGTACACATCCCATTTTCTTCAGTAAATTTCACATGATAATCACTTCTCAGCCACCAAAAATTTGATTACTGACCTCTTGAACCAAAATCTTTAATCAACTCTGGAGTAATCTGATTTATCGTCATTTTGAATGGCTTCAAAAGAAATAAACCAATTTCAGTTTACATTTATGCAAAACATTTAAAAATAATTTTTTTCCAAAAATTTCCTCTTATTTACTGAATGAAGCCCATATATATCATATGTTTCTTCTCAGTTAAAAAGTTCCTTTTATTTATTGAATGAACCACACACACACACACACACACACACACACACACACACACACACACACACACACACACATATATATATATATATACATATATATATATATATATATAATCTGTTTATATATATATATATATATATATATATATATATATATGAACTGATTCGGTCAAGTTATCCAGTGCTTCCGTGAGTCGTCGAAGATTTCACGCATATCTTGAAATTCGGAAGTAAAAGCATCTTTCTACCAATAATTTTATTTGAAAAAGTCAGAGCAAGGGGTAATTAAAAAATATTTTATTTGGGTTGGAGCTCACTCACAGACACAGACACGCGTGCGCGCGCGCACACACACACACACACACACACACACACACACACATATATATATATATATATGAGGCCAGAAAAATAATAAAAAACTATGATCACTAAAATATAGCTTTAATAAACTGACGTGCAATGAAAACAACGAGTGTTTGATATTCAGTTGATGGAGTGATATAGTTATAATTATTGAAATATAAAAAATGCAAAATTATTTTCCTCGCTACTTTAAATTTCACGTTTAGATACACCCATTAAGTAAGTAATAAACAAGAAGCTGGAAGTTGCAAAATAAAAATGAGTTTGTATTTTAGCATTATATATATATATATATATATACATATGAATGTTTGTATGTGTACGTATCTCTCTCTCCCTTTCTCTCTCTTTCTTTCATTCTCTCACTCTCTTTTTCTATGTGTAAACCTTAAAAATGTAAAGATGAAAATAACCAAGAAAAATCAAAGCTTTTAGGTGAACAATATTAAAAAAAAAATCATGAGCCGTAGTTGATTTTGTTAATAATTCGATCTTTATTCACATCATTTATAAATACTTTTAAATTTTGTCTACTCTTTCACTGTACCATACATTCTACTACATTCAGTTTTCATTTTTTTTTTGTTCTCGTTTGAACGCAATAAACATACATTCTATTACATTCATTTTTCATTTTTTTATTGTTTCCGTTTGAACTCAATAAAAAATCAAAGAAAACAACTTGAAATATTCAGTAGATGATGTGAAAAAACATCGGAATATCAATTACTATCCTTTTTTGTTTAATATTGATTGCATACAAAGATGCTTTTTGGAGTTATATTCAAGTACTTTAATGTAAATTCTTTAATTATGGAAATATCTATGTTATATCAACCTTTTTGTCGAGAATATTTTTATTCTTATATCTCGTGGCACCATTTTGAATTTAATAACTATAATAAGGAATTCCAAATGTTTTATATTTTCAAAGAATCTGGAAAAATAATGATGAAATAAATCTGCTTAAAGATTCCCCATTTTTTTTAAATAATGGATTAAAAAACTTTGTTGAAGCGTATAAAGTTACTGATTTTTTGGTCAATCTGAAATCATTGCTTCAAATCTACTCATAGATTCAAGCTAAGAATACCATTCCCTACCTACAAGATCAAAGAGAAAATATTATTGAATGTTAAAATACTTGAAAAAATTAAGATAAACAAGAGATTATCATTTAATTTACTGAAGTTGTTTTGGTTTAAATCAGTTCTTTAATGGAAACAAACAAACAAATATTTTAATAATTTACAAAGCTGCAGATCTACATAATTTTTGATTTTTAAAAAATCGTGAAATTTTCCCGGAAATGGAAAATGGTAGAAATAGATTTCGCGAAACTTTTTGTTCTTCTCTTCATGCACATTAAAAGCATTTATTCCATTCATTTTCGAACATAAATTTACAAACTCTCATATGACATTTTCTTAACAACTGTATGCATACAGTTGTTTCATGTATATTAAGTATTTGTTGACAATGTTTTTATTTTCAGGATCGTTCAGTTTCTGACACTTGATTTATTGCGAATAATCGAAATAAAATGCAGTAGTAAAATATTACGGAAGAAAGAAGTTTAATGGCCGATAGTTTTGCACTAAAGTAAAATTCTTCAAGCAAAATGAGAAGGAAGAATTAAGAGAAAAAGTCAAAGTGGAATTTATTCATACTCAACGAGTCTGCAAGAGATTTTGTTTTATAACTAAGGAGTATATATTACAAAGGGAATTTACAATGAAGTTCTTTTCATTGTAGTCATTTTGTCTTTGATTCGTCACTATAGGATTATAGGCTTGGAGCGTCAAAATGTACCACCTTCTTTATGATAGAAGATTTTTGTTGACATTAATAATTTTTCAAGCCTAGCTGACAAGGGATTCTTCGCTTCTCTGAACCAGTTAAATACATTCTGGCAAAGAACTGGAGATTATAAATAAAATGAGGCCAACAAAGTATTCTCATAAAACTAATGAGTTCATATTAAAAGAAAGGAAAGTTAACAAAAGGTATGTGTCATTTTATATCTTTAAAAGCGCTCAACAAAAAGAGACACTTATAAAATTACCTCTACTCTTTCTAGTTATTTTCTGATTGGAGCTAAAAGACGTGAATAACAATTAAGATGTGACGTAGAAAGAGAAAGTTCAATTTTTTTTGTTTTTAGTAAGAAAATCGATTTACTTTCATGAAAATCCTTCAATTTGCATTCTGTTCTTTTTTTCTTGACCTCGTTTCGAAGATCAAAACGAAAATTATAAATTTAGAATAGAAAAAAAGTCTTTAACCATTTTGGTTAAAGTACCATCTCTCTTTCTTTTAAAAAAAACAACTTTTCACTTGTATAATTGCATCCCTTCGAACAAATTCCTTCCTGTGTACATAATATTACAACTATCAAATTTCATTTGTTTCATTATAGTGTAAACAATAATGATAAAGATAGTTGAAGAATTAATAATAATAATAATAATAATAATAATAATAATGATAATAATAATAATAATAATCCGTGAATGTTGAGCGTCAGTTATAACTGTGAGCATGTGTGTAAGGAACGATAACCAGACTGGTGAGGATGGTAATGCCCATAATAACACCGTAGATAAAAAACGAGAACTTATCCACCACTTCTGCACAATAGTACCACTCATATTTTCGTCTGGTCAGCGACACAATGCCCATATTAGTTACGCTGTCTGTGTCGTAGCTTGACCGGTAGTCAGTTGGGTAGCAGCAGATTTTCCTTTTGGGGGCCGTATCTCCGTCATGGGAACATTTGTCATATTCAGGACAAGTTGGAAAGTCTGTCGTATCGGCCTCGGTCATCTCAAGAAGGTCACTGAGAGATTCTGCGAGGATCCTTGATCCACGCATTTCCTCACACGAGACGATCGGATGCTGCCAGTCTCGCAGTCTGGTAATTGTAAACTTACTCAAGCATGTCTTGCACACCCACAGCAAGCACGGAGGAACCTTGGGGCAGAGTTTCTCATCGGCGTGTTTACGTATATTCATCACAACAGTTGCCATGATCAGTGAAACGCAGTTAAGTGTCATCACAAGGATCAAAAACACCCCTGAAAAAAAAAAAGAAAAAGAAAAGACAAGGGATTAAAATGACAGGCAAAGTTTCGAGATAAGATACATGCATATAAATTCACACACACACACACACACACACACACACACACACACACACACACACACACACACACACATATATATATATATATATATATAATAGCACAAGGTTCTGACATTCTCTAAAACAAAAAGGAATCTAACATTGGGACAAAATGATATGAGTACAGACTAATTTGATTTTACCTTAGAGCCAAACAACATTTATATTAGCTCTGACGGAGATAGTCATAACTGATGAAAACTTTTGAAATAAAACAAAAATAAAGAGGGAGTTCTCGAAATTTTTAAAAGTATTAAACACATAAATTAATGATAAGAAAAAAAATTTTCAAATTGTGAATTTGACTCCCGATCCGAAACTCATTTTCTTTTATTTTATCATAAATTGTAATATAAACATGAAAATTGTTAACGTAAAAAAAAGACAAAAAATATATTTTTCATTCTTTTTATCAAAATATAACTTGCTTCTGTGTTACACTGACCTTGTGTGACCCCAAAACCATTTTAAAATTACTTTCTATAAACATCTATTATTACTATTTACTAAACTTAGCTAAAAAAAGAAGAAAACAAGAGTCGAACGGCTCTTGAGACCTGGGTTCAATCCCAGGTCGAGTCATACCAAAGACACAAAAAATGGTTCAGGATGCCTCCTTGATTAAGACTCAGCATTATAAGGTAAAGTGGGTCAATCCTGGGAAAGGAGCAGCGCCCTCCCCTACACCTTGGTGTAGTTGCTATCGAAAAGGGAGCCTTCGGGTCACCATCGACGACGGTCGTCAACTTTACTTATATATATATATATATATATATATATATATATATATATATATATATATATATATATATATCTTTAAGAAAAACAAAATTCGGTCACATTAGGATTATAAACTTACCATGAAGATTTAAATGTTCGTAGTTGAATTTATTTAATTGTCCTGACCGAATTATTCCCGACTCGGGTTTAACTGGACTGAATATATATATATATATATATATATATATATATATATATATATATATATATATATATGTGTGTGTGTGTGTGTGTGTGTGTGTGTGTGTGTGTGTGTGTGTGTGTGTGTGTGTATTCTTAACGAGATTTATTTTGTTTCTACTTTATTTTGCTTCTGGAAAAAAAAATCAAACCATTAATTCATTTTGATAATTGGGAAGAGTTTGTCTTCCCTCAATGAATGAATAAACAGATTGATGAAGGACCCTTGAATTGTGTGTAAAAATATAAATAGTAAATCTTTTTTTTTTTCTTGTGTAAATTTATATTTTACAGTAATACAGTTTCTAATTGTTCGATGTGAATTTCTTATTGGAAACAAAGAATGTAAAACAGACATAGATTCGAAAAATGAAAGAATTTTTTTTACTATTGGCATGTTTGTCTCACAGATTACGATCGACATATGCTTTTCCTCTGAACGAAAAAGAATAAGAAATTTGATGTTACAACAAGAGCTCATGGATACTTATTTTAAAAAACCTATCCGATATGATAAACAAAAAATACAGAGACGATGATCTAATAATAGTCTGAAAGAAGCGAAAACAAAATGTTGACAGAATAAAAAAAATATAATTAAATAATTATAATATAATCAAATTTGAAATTTAATATCGACATAAAAACTTAACATAAATAGAGTCCATTTTAAAAAACCTGACAAAAATGTACTTGTGCGTACAAATTAAAAATGACCGTGAATATTTTTTACTCACCATAAAAAAACTTAGAAAGATTTTTTTGTAAATATTACATAAGAGTATTTTGTTATTGTTTGCTAAGCTTTGCTCAGTATGGCAAACAGTATTTTGGTGTCTTTTATTCCTTGCTGTTACTAAGTGATTACTTATTTATGAACTGAACAGGGTCATTATTACTTGGCTTTGGTGATCTGACGGGCACTAGTGATGTCATTGTCCCTTGACCGTAAATCAAATCAGTACAAAGTTGAACCTAGTTTGACACAAGGTCAAAATGAAGGAAAACCAGAGATAATTAAAAACAATGCTCTACTAGTCAAAACATTATACTTTACAAGGTGCCCAAACGCGTTACTTTTGTCAGTTGGACAATAAAAAAATGTTAAATCAAAAGAAATAAAATAAAATTAGATTGAAAGAGAAGACAAAATATTTTGTGTTTTCATTTCTCAAAACTGGACGTCTATTATTTTGGATAATTATTGAGATGATCTCGGAAGACCCCGAGTATAGTGCTCATTTCATTCGGGAATGGTTTGTGATGGTCACGAGTATGGAGTTCTAAGGCGGATAAAACTCACATTGCTGTAATGATTGTAAATCATTGATGAACAGAAAAAAACTTTCTAAGTGTCAAAGTGGGAAATTATACGCGAGAAATAGACAGAAATGCTTCAACATTCATAGATGACAATAAATGCCACACATTTTTGCAGTTATTATTCACATGAGAATGTATCAATATATTAGATGAATAATAAAGATTGTATAAGTAAATTGAATGTAATTTCTGCTGAGCCAAATTCAATTTAAATATTTATCTTTGAGGTTGTCTTCAGTCGCGTACATAGATACAGTTTATATGGATACATCGATTCGGAGCAGCAGTGAATTATTACCAAAGTGAACTCAGTTCGCACAGGGTGCCCAGCTTTTACGTGTATTTGTCGTATGCCAAGTTTATTAAATACTACAACTGGTTCGATCCATTTCGAAGATTGGTGCTACACTATCTTCCTAGTTCTATCAAATATTGTAATTTCTCAAGTGAATATCATCTTCGCTTGCTTTGTTTATTCGGCAGTATTTTTAAGCACGCACGAACACACACACACACACACACACACACACACACACACACACACACACACACACACACACACACACACGCGTGCGCGCAGGGACACTTGTGTTTATGATTGTTGGTTTGTGAGATCTGCTCATTAACATTTACTATATATATATATATATATATATATACATTGAAGAAAATGGAAATATGAAAATATGAAAAACAAACTTTTCAGGAGTTGTTTTTTTATGTAAGATTATGTGGCTACGCAACTTTTCATTTTTTTTTTGTTAAACCATCTTCAGAAAGTATGTAGGAGGTGCTAAAGGCTTCATATGAAAAATATTTTGAAATAAAAAAAATGAAATTTTAAAAACTTTTTTTTTAATCTTAAAAGAATTCTAATTAAACTAGTCTTTTATTTTACGAAAAATATTTTTTGTAAAAAGATAGAATCTTTGTTATCTTTTGATTTAAGAATTAAAAAAAATTCAAAGAATTTAGAATCTTTAAAGAAATTCACAAAAATAACATTTAAGCTTGTAGTTAAAAAAATTTGATTTTTTTAAATATTAAGTTATGAAGTGCAATAAAACAACTGCTTGAGCTTGCGGCGTCTGCAGCCGAGCAAAAAGCAGAGAAGACGTTCAAAAGCAGAGATATTACCATAGAGAACAAGAACTAAAATATAATTCTGGTAACTCTTGGAAATTTTTATTGGCATCTGCATGGGAAAATTCCGCCAATGTCGTCATAGGGGGTGTAGGAATGATTCTCAGTTCCCGTGACTTAAAATCACTCTCAATAGCATCGGGAAAATCTTACCAAAAATGATGAGTGCTATATTTAATGGCAATTCCTGGACAACAATCGTCACTTGTTACAGTCCTCCTAATTCCAGTGATGAATCTGGCATCAGCATCTTCCCGTATTGGACACATTCTTAAACACAACATTTTGATTATCGATGGATACATGAATGCTTCAAATAGGCAAAGAATGAAATAGTAGATTTTGCTCACGTAATTAGCCAAATAGAAATGGCGCATATCATATATATTTTTCAATCGAGAAATGTTTCTTGCTTAAACATTAAATTTCCAAAAGGGAAGGAAAACTATGGATCTACGGCTAACCAGTTTATGCAAAAGCACTACTAGATTTTATGTTCAACTAGATTGTATGTTCATAAACAAGAAGAGATAACTTAAAAAAGAAAAAGAAAAAAGGAACCCAACAAATGCCAACACACCGAAATTTAAGAAAGCCCAGAGAAAACTAACCAACACATACAAAAAGAAAAATTAAAATACAATCATGGCCAAATCGATAAAATTACAAATTCACGAAGAGAATAGCTGACAGTAAATGAAGTGAGTGAAAGGAAAAGCATCTCGAGGGCAAAAACTGTCAGCCAAGAAGAAAGAGTTCAAAAGTGGAAAAATCATTTGAAGAATCTGCCCGGAAACTTTCCCGAAATCATCGACAAAGCCATTGAAAAATATTATCAATAGCCGACTTGACATCAAACTGGGATAGTTTACGAAGGACGAACTTGATGCATTACTTAAAAAATATAGAAAAGCTGCATTTACCGATGAAACATCCTCTAAAGTATGGAAGACAAGAAAATTTGACGACATACTTCGAGTATGTAAAGCTGTCCATGTACAAAACTGTAGAGAAATAGATGAATACTGAATCATAACTCATACTGTTCTAGCTGCTAAGATTTATAATGCCCCTCCCTGCCTCAATGGTATCTCACCTGAAATCGGGTAAATTCCGAACATCTTTCGAATGAATCGCTCCACAGATTCAGACAATTCATCAAATCCTCGAAGGAGTATGTGTAAAGAATCTCAAGGCAGCACAGATTTTTAGATTATTTCAAGGCATTCAATTCCATACAAAGAGAAAAGGTAGATCAACTGCTTGCGTCTGGTCTTCCCAAAGAAACTGTAACTGCGATTATGATGTTTTACAAAAACACGAAAACAATGATTCACTCGTTTGATGGCGACGCAAATTGCTTCAAAATTTTCTCTAGAGTTTTTCAACGAGATACATAAGCACCATATACGTGTGTACTTTGCCTAGATAAAAATGCTTAAAACATCCATTGATATAATAAAAGAAAATGGTTTCACGTTGGATATTCCACAAAAATGCATAACAGTCGTAGATTACGCAGATGACCTTGCACTTTTCGCAAATACACCAGCCCAAGCAAAATCCCTACAACAAAGCCTAGAGCAAGTAGCAGAAAGCATTTGCTTCTACGTGAATGCAAACAAAACAGACTTCTTGTGTTCTAAACAAAAAGAAGCTATCTTCACCCTAAGTGGCTAGCCTGTAAAATTAGTAAATCTGTCCACATAGCCCAGCGACAACATGTCACATAGACCAGCAACAACATGTCACATAACCCAGTAACAACATGTCACATACCCAAGCAACAACATGTCACATAGCCCAACAACAACATGTCACATAGCCCAGCAACAACATGTCACATACCCCAGCAACAATGTCATTTATTAAAAGTGATGTCAACATAAGTAAGGACAGCAATAGGGAGGTTATCGATCATATGAAAATCTGATCACTCTGATAAAATGTAACAGGAATTCTTCCAAGCTGTCGCTGTGTCAGTACTATTGTAAAGATGCACCGTTCAACTCATTCAGGTAAGATGAATAATGTATACAGGATACTGCAAGGATAAATTCATGAGCGACATTTCCATATGGGCTCGTGCACATTGACGTACCTGTGTTGGCCAATCAGCAAATATTCACATCAGCTCTATACGGACATACGTTGCAACCTAGAAGACCTAACAGGAGCAATGAAGGATAAGGATGGATGGCGAGAGAGAATTAGAGAACCCCGTGCTGTCATCGTAACTTGATGATGATGATGATAATGATGACACAATTTACCAAGTAGAAACGGTGACTATCAAGCGGAGAGTTCTCTCGAGAATAGGTTTGTATTCCAAAAAAGAGAGGGTAAACTATGAAAGTTCACCTATCCAAATAAGTCTAAAGCACAGACTATACATTTATAAGCGAGAAGTGGATAAATTTCTCTTTGAACTGTGAGGTATAAAATCTTTTGAAGAAATGTCACCTAGAAAAGATTCGTCTGTGTCTATGCAGAAACTAGAAACATGCTATACAATATGACTGGTACTCAAATGCAAGAAAAAAATTTAATACTCTTCAGGATATATCTAAAAGACATACTCCAAGTGATGAAGATGAACATTTTGTTACCACTCTGATGGAAGCAGCTGCCGAGTGCATAGCAACAAAACTAAGAGCCAAATGTTGAGTTCCATAGAAATCAATAGCAGTTAGGGAAAACGAGATTGCAATAAAAATAGCATCCTTACTTAATTACTGAAACCCCCAAAATGCGAAAGAGCAGAAATTTAAGACTATCCAGAAAGCACTCACACATACGAAGTAGAGCAACTAAAATATATACTAGTACTAGGTCAAATCAATCAAATTAGAAATCGGTTAAAGACAGACACAAACGAAGAGCAGGGCAGACAGTAAATGAAGTAATTAGAAGCAAAAGTACCCAGAGAATAAATCTAAAAGCTGCCAATCAAGAAGAAAGACTTTATAAGTGGAAAGAACATTTCAAGAATCTGATCGGAAACACTTCTGAATCTCTGATAAGCCTACCGGAAAAATATTAATAGCCAAGAAGATATCAAACTAGAACAGTTTATGGAGGAAGAATTTGATGCAGTATTGAAAAAAAAAAATTAAAGCAGAAAAACTGCAGGCCTCGATGAAATAAATTGTGAAATATGGGAAACAAGGAAATTTGACGACATATTTCCTCGATTATGGATGGCTGCCTATAAACAAAACATAACAGAAATGGACGAAATGTATCCTCCCACTCCCTAACAAAGGCGACTAAGAACTATAGAGGCATAACTCTTACTGTAATAGCTGCTACGGTTTATAATGCCTTGCTTCTCAATCATATCCGACCTGAAGTAGAGAAAATTCTTAGGAAAAATCCGAACTGCTTTTGAAGACTTCAATTCACAACCTCACGGATTCTGACTATCCGTCGAATCACCTAAACAGTGTTCGTACAAAACATCTGGAAGCAACACTTTTGTTCATAGATTTCTTCAAATCATTTCATTCCATACATTGAAGAACGATGGAACAAATACTATTAGCATATGGTGTTCACAAAGAAACTGTTACAGACATAAAGATGCTCCACCAAAATAAGAAACTATTAGTTCGCTCCACCAATGGTGACAAAGACTTCTTCAAGCAAGAAGATACATAAACACCATATATGTTTAAAATCTGCTTAGATTTTGTGCTACGAAATCAACAGATCTAATAAAAGAAAATGGTTCCACATTAAAATAGACAAGAAGCAGACAATATCCGGCATAAAGCATAACAGATACAGACTATGCAGATGATCTAATGCTTCTCGTGAAAGCACTTGTCCAAGCCGAACCAAGCAGGCGACAGGAAACATAGTATATTTTAAACCAAAGGAAGTAATCTGCAAGTTAAGTGGCAAGCCTCTGAAATTAGTAGACCACTTCACATGCTTTGGTAGTAATATCTCATCAACTGAAAGTGACGTCCAAATAAGGACTGTAATAGACAGGTTATCGATCATAAGGAAATCTGATCTCTCTGATATAATGAAATAGGAATTATTTCAAGTTGTCGCTGTGTCAGTACTACTGTATGGTTGCACCACCATAACGCTAACGAAACACAAGGAGAAAAAGCAAGATGGGAACTACGCTAAATCTACATGCTGTTTTGAACAAATCCTGGAATCAACAACCTACAAAGCTGTAGCTGTATGTTCACTTACCTCCCATCTCACAAACTATCCAAGACAAGGAGGTCATGTGGGGCACTGCTGGAGACGTATGGAGGAATTCATAAGCGACTTTCTCTTATGGACTCCTACTCATTGACACATATGAAAATATTTTTTGATGAAGTATTTTGCATCTTATCATATATAAAAATAGATCCAGAATATATCATATATTTTTATATTAATGGACACACACACACACACACACACACACACACACACACACACACACACACACACACACACACACACGAATGTATATAAGTGCATTTACACAAGCCTTTTGTCATAAGTTTGATGTGACACTGTCAATTTACTAAACGGAGTAAATCTGGTTTGATATCAGATTTTTCCAAGACTGGTTGCCAACTAAAGCTAAAGAATCCCGAATTATGGCAGGGAACTGATGGATTCATGCTTTTTCTCTGAGAAGTGAAACGATTTGGACTCGGATCACTAATTCAATTTTCTATGACGATAACCGTTATGCAAAGCGCTCCTCATATATATATATATATATATTGAGAGAGAGAGAGAGAGAGAGAGTGTGCGTGTGTGTGTGTGTGTGTGTGTGTGTGTGTGTGTGTGTGAGAGAGAGAGAGAGAGAGAGAGAGAGAGAGAGAGAGGTGTGTACGCGTTAAAATTTACCAAGTTCCTTTTACAGCTCAACGAAAATCGATGCATGCATTGCCAAATTCAACTTAGACATATTTCTAAAGCCTTTAACTCTTGAAAAACCAAAACAACTTTATATTGGGAACTGTTATTTTAAGAAATTGTTATGTGAAAGTTCAAATAAATAATAATTCTTGATTTTCTACGTCCTATTTGTGATTTAATTGAACTTTAAAAATAAATACCAAAACTATTTTTTATTCATGAATCTTTTTAGTCTCATATAAAATATTTTAGTGTCAATTTATTATCAGGACTTTCCTTAAATTCAGTCAACGCCAGGCAAATAACAGCAAAACAAAAACTTCAAACCAAATTTTAGTTCGTTTCCGATGATTTTATGAGAACAATAAATTTCAAAGGTTCCATATAATTTCCTTCCAAAATATTCGTTGGCGAAGTCAAGCCATGATAATGTGTATGTATTTGTGCGTGTTTTTGTGTTGGCCGTTGTGTTTGTGTACGCTTTGATGCATTTATGTGTGTGTGTGTGTGTGTGTTTGTGTGCGTGTGTGTGTGTGTGTGTGTGTGTGCGTGGAACAGTGCCAAAAAAGATTGGCAAATGAAGAATCATCTTTCAAAATTCTGACATCGGTTGGCAAATTCCTATTGACACTTATTGTATGACGGTTTGTACTTTGATCATTCAGTTTTTATTGTTCCCGCCAAAAAGATTTGCTTGTGTACCACAAAAAGTGTCAGACAGTCGAAATGTCGACAATAAATTGATAACAGGGTGAGCGAGTTGTAGTGGAGTACAGACGCTTAAAGACTAAAAATCAATGTTTTGTCGATCATTGGAAGCTGCAAGATAATCGAATCTGCATAATTTTAATAAATATCAAACTTATTTTTACATATAAAAATGTATGCCTTATGCTTACTTGACTAATGTCATATACATGCATGTCAGAATAGGATTTTTGTAGTGATTACAGGTTTATATGATATAGATGTATTGTGGGTCAGTTTGTGTACAGGTACAAACACAAAAGAAATTACAACCTTAGAATAAAAGCTAAGACCTTCGAGAAAATTTTTAATTCAGACATCTATACTCAAAAATATATACGTAGGTAAATCATACGGTCATAGACTAATGATAAGTAGTAAAGTTGGCGATCTTAGTCGAGGGCTCCCTTTTCAATAGCTACTACACTGAGATGTCGGGGAGGGCACAATTCCTTTCCCTGAATTGCTCCACTTTACCCTTCATCCGTGTCTCATAATGCTGAGTGTTAAGCAAGGAGGCATCAAGTACCATTTTTTGAGTCTTTAGTATAACTCGACCTGGGATTAAACCCAGATCTCCCGGGCCATTGGCGAACACTCTAATGATAAAAACGCAAAAAAAAAACAAAAAAAAAAAACAACGGCATTTTATTTTTACTTCCAAATAATCTTCCTTTCTAATTCACCTAATCTGAATGATTTCTACATCAATGACATACACAGATCATTAAACTGTGACTATTTTAGATCAAAATTCATATGTCAGACTACGATCTTATTGATACATCCGAAGATCTATCAATCTAATTATTTCTACCAAAATATTGTTTATTAAAAAATACAAAAAGTAAGCTATAGAAGGACATAGATTAACGATTATTACGTAGTTATACAAAAATATGAGCCAAACAATGTTCCAAATTCTAAGTCATTGTTCCGACACATTTTGGTAGACGACAAACTGATAATGTATTTAATATAAATTGGCTATTAAAAGGAGTTTCAACCCAATACATTTTGCTTTATGATATTATTTTGAACAGTAAACTCTGAGGCTGTTTCATAATATTTTTCTCCATGAGCAATCACATCGCTTTTTCTTTTAATATTAATTCCTTTCAATCCTACAGCAACTTTAAAAGTTACTGTCATAAATCAATTTGATTTTGCTGATCACTAAGTCCACTCACACTATCCCAGAAGAGCAGTGTTAGTTTAATTTCATAAAACTATTTTCCTTTTTATGCAGTATATACAAACACTGTAATCTCACTGTCTGCAAGTGATCTAATGAATATTCATTTATAATTTACTGTTTCATGAATATGATAGGGACAAGCTGCAAACATTTTGGACTGTCTACTTATCCCTGTCTATAAAAATGTATTTCTGTAAATTATGTATAGTTTCATCTGTTCAAATGTTTCGTGCTGTAGAAAAGTAAAAAGGGCAAAAGATTTATTCGCTATCCCTTGTTAGTTAAGTAATCGCTTCTTTCGAATTCTGGCTTAATAAAACAATTTCAATAAAAACTCTCGCTTTCTCTCTCTCTCTCTCTCTCTCTCTCTCTCTCTCTCTCTCAGACACACACACACATATGGCTTTTAATGCACTTATTCCTGGTAGTTTCCATTGATGATTGCATCCCTAAAATTCCTCTTTGTTGTAAAACTACACCGTCCTATTCCTTTTAATATCATCTAATGTCAAGAATCGTTAAGATGAATTTTCAATTTAGGGAACAAAAATGATGCACGAAGCTTTGGTTAGAATAGAGGGTCTAGATTTTTAAATTCTCGTTTTTCGCGAAAAAAAATTTCTTAAAAAATATATTGGAAACTATTTCCTATTTTTTTCAAACTGTCAGATGTCTAGAATATTAAGACGTTTTGATATAACCTCTTTATTATATAAGTTGCTCAGCATCATTTAAACTAAAAAATTGAGAATTAAAAATCTAAAGCTTCAGTCTCAATACTTTTTGATCCCAACTTGTATATGTGCAGATATAACGCATATATATATATATATATATATATATATATATATATATATATATATATATATATGAGAGTGTGTACGCCTGTTTATACCCCACCACACATTTACACACTCATACACACACACTCATACACACACACGCACACGCTCACACACAGAAACACTCACACAGACTCACAGACACACACACACACACACATATATATATATATATATATATATATACGTTTGCTTGTATGTGTGTTTGAAAGTTTACGTAAAAACGATGTAAATAACATACATTTTCAAAATAGAGTCATTGTATACCATGTTTCCGTTTAGCTTTCGTCATTTCAGGAAAATTCTAATACATAAAAATTATATATTTAAAGTCATCTGAATTTTCCGAAAATACGTTAAGCCCAACCGGAAACGGGTAAAAAGGTTCATGAAAGTTTGAAAGATTTCAATATTTTGTGCATTAAAGAATATTTCTCACAATGTTCTATTCATAAATACTATTTGGAATGCATTCACTATTTTTGGATACATTGCGTATCGATACATAACTAAAGATTTTATAATATATATATATATATATATATATATATATATATATATATATATATATATATATATATATATATAAGGATAAGACTAAGGAAGACTCAGTAACAATTTGGTCGAAATAAATTAGTTTTGATTTGCGTTTAAACAGATACTTTTTTCTCGGAGTGCAAGTGGTAGATGTTTAAACTTAGAAATAAGACTAAATTTTAAATGTTGATTTTTGGTGAAAAGTAAACCACTTTGCGCAGTTCAAATTTTTTATCCAGTGCAGAGTATTAAGCTTTGTAAGTATCTATATTATATTCGCAGTTAAATTTGCTATAATTGTTAGATTTAAGTTCTGAAGCATTAAAATTTTAAAAGGATTTTATCATATGAATATATTGTTATGTTTTTGAAAGTATATATTTTTTTAAAATTTTGATATAAGTCTCGCAAATTGGAATTTGCTTTCTTCAGATAATATATACCACATGCAATAGGACAGAATTGGAAAATTTAATAGGTTCGTTGCTGTACTTGTTTTTTGCTTCAGCTTTTCCCTGGAAAAATTAACGAGAAAACTAATTTGTTGCTAGTTTATTTAACCTGTTGATTGAGGCTTGAGAATAAGAATTACAATCGTAATATATGAGATGAAATCCTAAAAGAGTCATTTCAACCAGTCGAAATGAAAGTTTTGACATTTTTAACTTATAAGTGAATAAAGATAGTTCCTCAAACTTTTTATATGTACAGAAGACAAACTTTAACACAGAAAAAAGCCATGTAAATATTATAACAACGGAATAGTGATGCATTCATTCACCTCAAAAAAAAAAAAAAAAAAAAGAAAAAAAGAAAAAAGAAAGGAGAGTTTTTTGAAGCCTATAAGAAGGAAAGAAAATTCATATTGAATTTTCAGTCATATTACATTTCGATGCATTTCTGACGTTCCATTTTTATAGTGAAATATCGCTTTAGGTCGTTAGTCGAAGGTACTGTGAATGTTTTTTATTGTGCGAATCATAAGTAGCGATTTTCTTTATAAAGTTTCATGAAAAGAAGCAAAGTTAAACGTTAAAAGGATTTTAGAATTCTATTCTGTCATTTTCCCCCTAAATAGCTGACGTATAAATAATCAATGAAGATTATCAAACATCCAGTATCTTAAATAATCTGAAATTATGTTTTAATATGCTGAACATATGATTTTAGCCTTTCGATATATTCACAAAAGAGAATTCTATAAGACTTTTCTTTTACCTCTTATGATATCAAAATAATAATAATATTCGCCGTGACGAATCAAAGAATAAATATGGTTTATTTCTGATTTTGTTATTTTATTTTCTCGCCTTTTACATGTGACTTTATCAAAAAGCTGTGACTTAAGCTTTTGTTATTTTCTTTCATTTAACTATTGCTTGTAGAAAGAAATATGTCCGACATATCGTTTATCTATTTCTGATATTATATAAACACAAAGTAAATTCATTGAAAAATCCTATTTTCAATAACCACTTATTTAAGCCCCAAAACTCAAGGCACAATCTACTGTTATTATTATTTATTGGTTTTCTATAAATATCGATAATGAATCTCTTATTCATCATTCTAAAGTCGCTCTATATCGCTAGATTTTAAGGCTATACAAAAAGTTCTGATCAATGACACAGAATACATCATGGCGTCTACAAATATTAGGCTTTTCATGAATTAGTTAGGTGATAATAGGATGAAAATTACAAGAAATGCATCTTTTATAATACTTGATTTTGTATTGAGATTCTGTTTCTGATTTCAATACAAAACTCAGAAAGAAAACCAAATTTGAATAGTGGCTCAAGCTTAGTTATTTTTAGGAGAGTAAAAATAATTTTACATCAACCCCCTTGTATACGAGATAAGAAGACTCCGTAGTCAGAAAATCAAGTAGAAATTCGACGCCTCATTCTAAGATGGTGAGAATGATAATATAAAATAATGTTTATGATGTAATCAATATCATGATAAAAGCAATATCCAAGAAATATTACAAAATACTTTGGCGAAAGAAATATTTTCTTAGGCTGAAATATGCAATTCCCGAAAGAGAAATTTTGTGCATTATTATTTTGCTGAAATGCATTAATAATTAATTTAACTTGATCAAAATGGCTTTAGCCAAAATGCGAAAGTTAAAAGCATTTGATAATTTGTAATTGGTGTGATTAATTTGGTTCATCTTGTCAAAATATTGATTATTTCCTGACCGTGTTTGTAACTGGGTAAAAACAAAGACCTCAAGATAATTTGTTTCCACCTCATAACCAATACCACCTCGTTATTCTTAATTTGAAAAATCTACAAAATTAAAGGGTAAAATATTAGTAAACAACAACAACAACAACAACAACAACAAGGGAAACAACTCTAGTTATAATTTATGATACTTTTCACTGGTGTTTTAGAACTACGACTTTTTCATTAATTACCTTTTAAATTCATCTATGATCCTGAATTTAATCTGGTACAAAAATACTTTGCACACTAATTATATGAAATCATAATTTTTTTCTTATTAAATTGTTTCATAGAAATTAACGACAGCTATTAAAAAATAAAACAACATACATAAATTGTTAGAAAAGAAAAAATTATGAGTTTCTAATTGGCCGTCAAGATGAGAATTGTGTTAACCAAAATACAGAATATTTTGACAGATGTTTTTAATTGGAAAATAGAAGCTACATGACAAAAGATCATTGGTCAAGCGAAATAAAGTTTCAAGATGGCCAAGTATGTTACGTATTTTGTTATTCATTTTTTAAACCAGATGAAACTGGTTGTGTCACCAGGAAAAAGAGCCAATGATTTATTATTGTTTAGAATTAACAATTGTGGACAGTTGAATAAAGTAATATTTTAAAGGGGTTTCCGGTAATATAGATTGTATTCGTGCCTCTGACACGGACATTGTGAGCGTAGCCGGTAGAAAGAAAAATCCGATAAGTAAGTCGAATAACTAAGTTAATAGACTTACTCATACAATAATAAAAAAGCACAGTGTTATAATGTGTTAATGCAAGTTAGATTGAATTACTGACGAATGAAGGAAAATATTAGAATAGAAAAGTGTTGTTTCTTTTTTCCTCCTCGCGTTACGTTTAGAAATGTGTCTATTTTCATTTTAATAAATTTTGAAATATCATATCTCTTGCGAATGGTCACTGTAGACTTTCATATCTGGATAGAGAAATGAAACTCAACTGCCTTACACGGTATCTTCAAAAGATTAAAAAAAAAAACTATAAAAATGCAATATATGTAACGTTACAATAAATCTCTCGAGAGAAAAGCAAACATGAATTCATTGTATTTTATTTCCTTATCTTCATTGTTTTTCTTTTATTTTTCAATATTTCGGTCACTGTATTCTCCAGTCTCCCTCATATGTCGGTATTTACGAATGTCAGACATTGTTATGAGGTGGCAAGCACTTCCCATTCTATATATTTCACATATGGTACTTGTATATGCAAGCTTTTGAAATTGTCCTTTCCTTAGAAATACAACGTAGTTTTATTGATAATAAAAACAAGAAGTTGTTGTCACTTGATGTATTAGTGGGAAGAAAGATACAGAAGTGCTAACAATAATGATTTCAGTTTTGGTGTCTACGAAAATATCGCAAATAATTGAACCCTGATTTTCCCAACACACAACTGTGAAAATACCTTTTTTTTATACGTAATGTACAAGCTGAAATAAAGTTTTGTTTTTATGGTTAACATTTATTCTCTCATTATTTCTTACTTTGATCCCAAGCATTAGATTATAAAATCCGAAATTGTAATGCCATAAAATCTATCAACGAAACATTTTTCTATTTGAATTTTTATGTTGATAAATTATTATTATTATTATTATTATTATTATTATTATTATTATAAAGTATTTCATTAATTTGAAGTGATGAACTCGTTTGGTTCTTTAAAAAGAGTTGATATGCCATTAAACAAAGAAACCAAACCAAGTCGTTTTGGTTCTTTAAAAAGAGTTGATATGCCATTAAACAAAGAAACCAAACCAATCGTTTTGGTTATTTAAAAAAGAGTTGATATGCCATTAAACAAAGAAACCAAACCAATCGTTTTGGTTATTTAAAAAGAGTTGATATGCCATTAAACAAAGAAACCAAACCAATCGTTTTGGTTATTTAAAAAAGAGTTGATATGCCATTAAACAAAGAAACCAAACCAATCGTTTTGGTTATTTAAAAAGAGTTGATATGCCATTAAACAAAGAAACCAAACCAAGTCGTTTTGGTTCTTTAAAAAGAGTTGATATGCCATTAAACAAAGAAACCAAACCAATCGTTTTGGTTATTTAAAAAGAGTTGATATGCCATTAAACAAAGAAACCAAACCAAGTCGTTTTGGTTATTTAAAAAGAGTTGATATGCCATTAAACAAAGAAACCAAACCAAGTCGTTTTGGTTATTTAAAAAGAGTTGATATGCCATTAAACAAAGAAACCAAACCAATCGTTTTGGTTCTTTAAAAAGAGTTGATATGCCATTAAACAAAGAAACCAAACCAAGTCGTTTTGGTTCTTTAAAAAGAGTTGATATGCCATTAAACAAAGAAACCAAACCAATCGTTTTGGTTCTTTAAAAAGAGTTGATATGCCATTAAACAAAGAAACCAAACCAATCGTTTTGGTTCTTTAAAAAGAGTTGATATGCCATTAAACAAAGAAACCAAACCAAGTTGTTTTGGTTATTTAAAAAAGAGTTGATATGCCATTAAACAAAGAAACCAAACCAAGTCGTTTTGGTTCTTTAAAAAGAGTTGATATGCCATTAAACAAAGAAACCAAACCAAGTCGTTTTGGTTCTTTAAAAAGAGTTGATATGCCATTAAACAAAGAAACCAAACCAATCGTTTTGGTTCTTTAAAAAGAGTTGATATGCCATTAAACAAAGAAACCAAACGAAGTCGTTTTGGTTATTTAAAAAGAGTTGATATGCCATTAAACAAAGAAACCAAACCAAGTCGTTTTGGTTATTTAAAAAGAGTTGATATGCCATTAAACAAAGAAACCAAACCAAGTCGTTTTGGTTCTTTAAAAAGAGTTGATATGCCATTAAACAAAGAAACCAAACCAATCGTTTTGGTTCTTTAAAAAGAGTTGATATGCCATTAAACAAAGAAACCAAACCAATCGTTTTGGTTCTTTAAAAAGAGTTGATATGCCATTAAACAAAGAAACCAAACCAATCGTTTTGGTTCTTTAAAAAGAGTTGATATGCCATTAAACAAAGAAACCAAACCAATCGTTTTGGTTCTTTAAAAAGAGTTGATATGCCATTAAACAAAGAAACCAAACCAATCGTTTTGGTTCTTTAAAAAGAGTTGATATGCCATTAAACAAAGAAACCAAACCAATCGTTTTGGTTCTTTAAAAAGAGTTGATATGCCATTAAACAAAGAAACCAAACCAATCGTTTTGGTTCTTTAAAAAGAGTTGATATGCCATTAAACAAAGAAACCAAACCAAGTCGTTTTGGTTCTTTAAAAAGAGTTGATATGCCATTAAACAAAGAAACCAAACCAATCGTTTTGGTTCTTTAAAAAGAGTTGATATGCCATTAAACAAAGAAACCAAACCAATCGTTTTGGTTCTTTAAAAAGAGTTGATATGCCATTAAACAAAGAAACCAAACCAAGTCGTTTTGGTTATTTAAAAAAGAGTTGATATGCCATTAAACAAAGAAACCAAACCAAGTCGTTTTGGTTCTTTAAAAAGAGTTGATATGCCATTAAACAAAGAAACCAAACCAAGTCGTTTTGGTTCTTTAAAAAGAGTTGATATGCCATTAAACAAAGAAACCAAACCAAGTCGTTTTGGTTCTTTAAAAAGAGTTGATATGCCATTAAACAAAGAAACCAAACCAAGTCGTTTTGGTTCTTTAAAAAGAGTTGATATGCCATTAAACAAAGAAACCAAACCAATCGTTTTGGTTCTTTAAAAAGAGTTGATATGCCATTAAACAAAGAAACCAAACCAATCGTTTTGGTTATTATCGTCAAATGGTTTTAAAAGTAACAATCATGAGAATTCTAATTCAAATTGATCAATACTCAAAGGTATGATTAAATTAATATTTGGTTTCTATTGACTATAAATATACGTGGGGTCCCTGACGTTATAGAAACGTGATGATATATCTATATATCAGATAGCGTATTTTGGTTTCGTAAAATATATTTTAATATTAGATATAGTCCAATGAATCCGAGGCGTAAATCAGGTCACGTGTATTTAAGTTTACGTGCAATTATGTGTTTTTGACCTCGAGTGAATATAAAAGGGATATTCAGTGTTTCGGAGAATTGATGAATCGGTTAGAGAGATTTTACAAAGCCATTTTGGCAATCAAAAAGGAGAGCCCGAAAGGATAAAAAAAAGCCAGTGACAAGTTGGTATCTGATGTAAATGACAGCAGAAGTGTGAGTTAGATTTGATTCAATCAAACAGAAGGACATAATCCGTCGTTCAATTTCTCATTCTCAAACCAAAATTCTAAATCAAGCAAGAATTCAACAGCCCCCCCCCAAAAAAAAAATTTGAGGTGTATTTCGGCTATCCGACCACTAAAGCGAGCATCAAGCGAGATTTCAACAGCCCCCCAAAATTTGAGGTGTATCTCGGCTATCCGACCACTAAAGCGACCATCCGCAGTCTCCAACGTGCGATCAAATTTCTTGAGGAATGTCTTTCACAACGAATTCTCCCTATTCTATTGCTTGCCGTATTACCAGATCACGAGCCAAAACCAGTCTCCATATTGAAGTGGGTTTCCTTCTTGACGAACACCCTTTCAAAATTACCAAACTTGCCTCCCAGAGTGACATTACCGGCAACTATGTCATGACAAATTGGACTTCTTATCTCACTTCGACATCGTATGTCTCTGCCAGTACCTTGGTACCCTAAACGAGAAAATCGACAAAGTTATTCAGTCAAAGCATAAGACATTATTAGCCCGGCTCACTAATGTTGGGGATCCTCGTCCAATATTTTCAACTCGAAAATTAACAACTTTTCTAATTGATCCCTCAATGACACTGAAGAATTTGTACTCAAACACGGATTGGAATTTTGTATTCCTCCTTCCAGATTAATCAGAGAACGTTTTCTCTCTGAATTCGAGTTACTTTATGTCCAGTTGTTAGAACGCAAACCTATGTCCACAGAAGCACTCGTATCCTTCAAGGTCTGACAGGATGACCTTGCCCACACACATTGTGGATCCAACATTGATAAATCCGATTTCTACTTGCTCCGTGAACATCTCAATGCAATTAAGTCCCTGAGTAATAACGATGATGAAATTATATCCCAACTAGACAATGGTGCGGGAGAAAGTAATACCCAACAAACATGATTATACAAAAAAAAAAAAAAATGGTGGACATTCTTAATGACACCTCCACAGTTACTATCTTAAGTAGTGTTGATGAATTTGACAAGACCGCCAAACAGGAACAGGGTATACAACGTGAATTATTCGGGTTTTATAACGAACATCAAATCCCTACAAACATTTATGAGATAACACGCCTGGTTGGATCTCAGAGACCACAGCTGTATCGACTCCCTAAAATTAACAAACACAACACCCCTCTAAGACCTATTTTGTTTATGATCAGCACTGCCTAACACCGCCTTGCCAAGTGATTGGCCGATATTCTTGAACCCATTTGACAACTTTATTTTAAAGACTGCATTAGAGACTCGTTCACCTTTGCAAATGAGACCCGTAGATCCTAACAGTTCATTTTTCTGCTCGTTTCACATAGCGAGCTTATATACCAAATGTTCCATTAGATGAGACTATCGCCATTTCTGCTGACACCCTACACCAGAGTCACTTGGAGCCCACTCCTGTTCCTGAAACCGTCTTCCTGAAATTGTTGTACATTGCAACTAAATATGTTCAGTTCAGCTTTTACAATACCATGTACCAGCAAATTGACGGCGTCGCTATGGGCAGCCCCCGGAAGCTGCGCTGTCAAATATTTTTGTTAGGTTTCAGGAGGAGAGACTTTTTGAAGTCACCAACAAAATATTATCTTACAAATGGGATGTTGACGACACTTGAGTGGTTTTCTCCTCCAGATCAGAAAGCAGACGCCTTTTCCGCATAGTCAAACAACTACACCCGGTGTTGACACGTGAATTTGAGAACGACAGCAGCCTTCCTTTTCTTGATATCCTTATAGAGTGCACCAATTTTAGCATGCAGACTTTTGTTTATCGTAAAATCACGTTTATAGGTTAATACACACGGTGGGGGTCTTTTTGTCCCCTTAGAAGCAAAATTAGCTTAATAAAAACATTTCACCGTGCTTTGATGAATTCCTCTTAGCCAAAACTTACAGAACTCAATTATATTAAGATCACATTGTTGAAGAATGGATATCCTGAAGAAAAATCACTACCACCATTAGATATAAGTGTATGCAGTCTTCTATCAAGCTGAAATTTTGACCAGAGAAGTACACTACATATTTTGACCTGAGAAGTGCACTGTATATTTTGATCAAAGAAGTGCACTGTATATTTTGACCAGAGAAGTGCACTGTATATTTTAATCAAAGAAGTGCACTGTATATTTTGACCAGAGAAGTGCACTGTATATTTTGACCAAAGACGTGCACTGTATATTTTGACCAGAGAAGTGCACTGTATATTTTGATCAAAGAAGTGCACTGTATATTTTGACCAGAGAAATGCACTGTATATTTTAATCAAAGAAGTGCACTGTATATTTTGACCAGAGAAGTGCACTGTATATTTTAACCAGAAAAGTGGACTGTATATTTTGACCAGAGAAATGCACTGTATATTTCAAATTACCTTAAATAGGCAACGCTTCCTTGCATCAACTTGAACAAATTAAAAGATCTGTTAATTGATGATTTAATTCATTCAAATTACGAATCATTCTAAAGTCTGATGAGCTGTTTCCACCAAATTTTAAAGTCAGTGGGACTATTTATAAAAAGAATCCTTATTTATTAATTTTTGTCAAATTTAATGTTTGCTACGTCGGTCGCACTATTCAGAGACGTTAGAATGAACCAAGATATTCCCTCAACAATCCGCACAAATAATTTGGACTGTTCTGCTTCATCGAGCAATTAAAATTCATCTTCCGCCATTGATGAACACTTATTAGACAATCCACTTTGCGCAGCCGCTTATAACCTCTCTATGTTTACCATCTTGGAAACCTCAAGCAACGAATGAGGCTTTGCAGACGGGCCACACACTTGTCGGCCGTATTAGGTCGTACTCATGTTGGCTTGTGTGGGCTTATTCGCTTGGCCTCACCCGTGATCCGAGGTTGGAGTCCTTGGACTTTAGAGGGCCGCCCCCATAAGGCTCTTACCTACTCGGATAGGATTCGGTATATTGCCTGGATCCTGAGGTGCTCCTTTTTAGAGGAATGCCGACGGGACACAAGGCATTTTCGGAGCCACCGAGCGTATGTTACCTAGTTTCAACATTAAAAAGGCCTCGTACCAAACTTTGGTGTAAGTGGGTACCAAACAAATATCACCTCAAGTAACGAGTTACATTTGTCCATACCCGAGGTCCTCCTCATTACAAAATTCCAGCCTACGTTGTGTATCCCAAAACAATTTTATACATTACTGTTATTTAACACAACCAATCCTAACTTAATAGGGGAAGAAAATAACATTATCCGTGTTGTTGGTTCTTCAGGCGTATGGTAAATTTTTTCGTTTAGTTTTCTTTTCCTCCCACCACGACTGGTTTTTATTCTCCGATGAGACGTGATTGAAAGGAAGGTTTCCCTTTTTTATAATCTTAAAATATTCTAATTCATCTTAAAATATTTTATTTATTTCAAAATGCAAACGCTTTTATAATTCTGCTCGTACCACAGAATCTTTATATATATATATATATATATATATATATATATATATATATGTATATACATATATATATATCTTGATGCTCCGAACTCATTCTCTTAGAATCTGAGGATTTCCATTGTAGAAAAAAATGTTAATTTTTGTACAAAAATTGAGGCTTGAGAAAATGAATTTTTTGAATCTGCATTTTTGCATTTATTGACCCATCGCTCTTTTAAAAATTTCTTTTAGATTTTTCACATGACAATATTTGATTTGCCGCGCAAAATTTGAAGGATCAAAACCCAATCTTCAGTAGATTTATAGCTTCATTCAGTAAATCTGCTCGAAACTTTTTACTTTACTTTTTTTTAATGAAAATCTAACATTCTATTCCTCCAAGTTTGCATTTAACTATTTTAAATTGAACGAAAATAGTTTGTTTAAATATACTCGTACTAACATTACATGCTTTCTCTTGCTGATTTTTTTAGCTGCATCCGTTTACATATTTGTGCATAAACTTTCTTTCCAACCAAATGACATATTCAGGCGAAAATGTTTTACACACACAAAATATATTAACAAGATTTTGACAATGAAAACTATTTGAATGCATCAACTTTTCTTTCTTGTAATGTAAAAATATTGGAGATTATTTAAACTCTGATTAATATAATCTTTTCTTACAAGAAAAGACTAGTTAACTTTCATTTTTCAACAAACTTTTTTCCCTCGAATTAAAAAGATTAAAATTATTAAGTTTTAAATCGGGGTTTTATTTAATCATTTACGTACTTATTCAATATATATATATATATATATATATATATATATATATATATATATATATATATATATATATATATATGTGTGTGTGTGTGTGTGTGTGTGTGTGTGTGTGTGTATGTGTGTGTGTGTGTGTGTGTGTGTGTATGTGTATGATTTCTTTTGGAATAGATAATATATACGCTTTTTTTTTTTACTAATAAACAGTTAATCCAATTTAAACTCGGGAAATGCCTACGAATGATAATTTTTACCCCCTTTCAAAATTTTATCATCAAATGCTTGCAAAGATTTTGGAGATATCATTTTATTTTATTTAATTAATCCCTTCCGAAGGTTTTACAACTAGAAAATCATGGAACAACTTAATTCATAGAGGAATGAGGGAACATTTGGACATTTGGAAACAAGTTGATCCAAATATACTAAGAAAAATTATTCAAGGATTCATTATTGGAGATTTTTTAAGATCAATATGTATTGATCACATTAGATCGAATATCCAAGCATGAAAGTACCAACTTATTTTCGATTGAAAATATCCATTTAGTTCACGTAATTTTTAAAAAATTTTATGCATTTTTTTACTCTTCATTCT
Organism: Sepioteuthis lessoniana; assembly: GCA_963585895.1. NCBI lineage: Eukaryota > Metazoa > Mollusca > Cephalopoda > Myopsida > Loliginidae > Sepioteuthis > Sepioteuthis lessoniana. Next base: position 1,785,146 of record OY757904.1, on the reverse strand, counting down.
AACACAAGTGTGAAATCATGACTTTTAATCACTTAAATACGCCACACTTGTTTCATGAATATAAGCTGAACCAACTTTAATAAAAGAGCGCGACCAAGTTATCATATTTCATTGCAATAGCATTTTTTTGCATTGCCTCTGCCATTTGTGCTTGAGAATGCACTTATCTTATCCAAAATGGAGTATGTTGAATATTTTTGAAAAGTAAACCGTCTTTTCTCTTTTTATTGAGAGATTTGTACTAAGTAAAAATCCCGATTTCGGTGCGCCAGGTTTTGAATGAGGTAGATATATAAAATGGTCATAAAAAGTCTTTAGTTTGATGGACAATACAGAAAGATTTTCATTGTTATAGAAATTCATAGTTGAATAGCAATTGTAGTTATTATTATGCGCAAAAATCTAGCGGCGCAGAAACCGATTTTTGGAACAATATGCTGTAGAAATGTCCTTCGAGAAAAGATGCTAAAAGATGGATGCAAAAGATATTGACGATGCTCACAAATTGATCTACATTAAAACGCCAGTGTGAGTACTCGTAAATAAATATGTAGTATACAAAAATGATTGTACATTTATTTTATGATCGATATAATATGAAATAATATTAAGCAAATATATAAGATTAGTTATTAGTATGAAAAAGTCAAATTCAAATAACAATGCGAAATAGTAAGAATTACAAGCAAACAATCCCCCCCACACACACGCATATAAAGAAACAGATAAAATAGTTTTTCTAATATCGAATAGAGTTTCTCAAAAGAAATACTTTTATATTCATGCATATCAAATGTATATTAGCATATAATGTTGTGAAGTAGACGAAAATTATCATATGAAGTGCTGCACAGGCATAAACATTTTCATCATTAAGGGTTTTCGGAATATTGTCTTCATCTTTATTGTTATATCCACAACGTTTCGACCGATATGTCCACCGGCCTTCTTCAGGAGTTTGTCGAACTCGGGAACCTACATGGAACTTCGAATCACGTCCTTTATTTAATCTACGGCGGTTGCTTGTTCTGATTCTGTTAAACATAACCGAGTACAAGTGTTAAGTATTTCTGTATTGTTACTGCCCTGAAGTCAGGATTGAACCTGCAACCTCCAGATTATAGACGTTGATTCCCTAAGCTTCTAAGGTTCAATCCTGACCTCAGGCGAGTAACAATACAGAAATTCTTAACACTTGTACCTGGCTATGGTTAACGGACTCAGAATAGACGACCCCCGTGGATTCAATAAAGGACGTAGTTCGAAGTTCCGTGTTGGTTCCTGAGATCGACAAACACCGGAAGAAGGCCGGAGGACATATCGGCTGAAACGTTGTGGAAATAACAATAAAGATGAAGACAATAGTCCGAAAACCCTGAACAATAAAAATCATCAAGCTTCGTCTCAGAAATTCAGACAACTACAGCATAAACATATTCTTACATACGCATTTCGGAAAGATTTCCTCAATTTGATATATTTTGAGTTAGAAACAAATGCAATTTACAATATTGAGTTTATTCATATGACCAAAATACTGAAAGATTAACATGGAATAAAAACATGTGTTTTTGTGATGCGCTTAATATCATGAAATCAGAATTTTTGAATCTCAGCAGGAATTTAAAACTTTGCCAATTTTAATCAAATCTACATCACGCAGAGAATTTCATTTTTTAAGTTGCCATTATATATATATATATATATATATATATATATATATATATATTACATGGTACTGTCTGTTACCCTGGGTTCCATGCAATTAGCCATCGTCTGACAGACGATTACAAAGGTTTAATATGGTTAATTTTTTGTTCGAAAAGTAGGTGTTATTTGTGTGTGTGCCTAAGATACCCCAAACTTATCATTTTTATTATCTGCCCATATATACCATACCACATTAAAAAAAATGTAACGTGATGATGATTTTAATTTCAATCATCATCATTATATCATCATCATCATCATCATCATCGCTCACCCCCACCTCAATGCCATTTCATATTAAAATAAAAAAAAAACCTTTAGCTACCATAAAGTTAGAAAGAAAATGAATTCTGATTGCAATAATTCATTCCCTCCTCCCTTCCTGTCCATTTTCTACAATGGTAAACATTACACCAAGTGCACCTCCTTCTATCTATCTATCTATCTATCTATCTATCTATCTATCAGTTCATTACATTGGCAAGAAAGTGACAATAATCAAACGCCGTTGATTCTATGTATTAGATATATATGCTATAACACTGATATTGAGCAGTCTTTATTTAAAGATATAACAAACTATATATATATATATATATATTGTCATTCACAGTCAAATTGTTTCATAGATACATAGATGATAAGAAAATCCGACAAGCACGGCATGTGACATACAGAAACAATCAACTGTTGTTTCGACCTTATTAAGTCTCATCAGCAGTGTATACCGCGATGTCCCACACTCGATATCGAACCAGTAAACCATTGGATCAGTGGTTGAGTTTCGGCTCTGCATTCTTTGGTCGCTGGTTCGATCTTCAGTGGGGGATATCGTGCTGATGAGACTCTTAATAAGGTCTCATCAGCAGTGTATACCGCGATGTCCCACACTCGATATCGAACCAGTAAACCATTGGATCAGTGGTTGAGTTTCGGCTCTGCATTCTTTGGTCGCTGGTTCGATCTTCAGTGGGGGATATCGTGCTGATGAGACTCTTAATAAGGTCTCATCAGCAGTGTATACCGCGATGTCCCACACTCGATATCGAACCAGTAAACCATTGGATCAGTGGTTGAGTTTCGGCTCTGCATTCTTTGGTCGCTGGTTCGATCTTCAGTGGGGGATATCGTGCTGATGAGACTCTTAATAAGGTCTCATCAGCAGTGTATACCGCGATGTCCCACACTCGATATCGAACCAGTAAACCATTGGATCAGTGGTTGAGTTTCGGCTCTGCATTCTTTGGTCGCTGGTTCGATCTTCAGTGGGGGATATCGTGCTGATGAGACTCTTAATAAGGTCTCATCAGCAGTGTATACCGCGATGTCCCACACTCGATATCGAACCAGTAAACCATTGGATCAGTGGTTGAGTTTCGGCTCTGCATTCTTTGGTCGCTGGTTCGATCTTCAGTGGGGGATATCGTGCTGATGAGACTTAATAAGGTCGAAACAGCCGTCTTGTGTAACTGTAAATCACATGCAGTACTTGCCGGATTTTCGGGTTATTGTAATTAAATTCATATGTAATTCCTCTATTTAAAAAAAAGCACATCTACTTCCTTTTGCCTATGAGGTTATAATTACTCGGATGCGTATCTTCAAGTTGTTAAGACGCAGCCCTGGTGGTGACCGTGTCCTCTGTAAGAATACGGATGTAACTATAAGACACATCAGGTTAAGTAGTCGCGCGTTTACCATGACTAGTTAATTTGGCACCGCTTGTGTGCAATGTGGATCATGGCTCTATGGTAGAGTTGCGGCTCTGCATTCAGTGGTCGCTGACTCAATCTCCAATGGAGGTGGGACATCGTGGTATACACTGCCCTAATACGTTTGAAACAGCTGTCCAGTCTTTCAGTATGTTAGACGCAGTCAATGCCAGATATTCAGATCGTTGTCATTCAATTTATAATATATGTATATATATTATTCATTAATACAAGTGGCTATGACTTGAAATTATTATTTAGGAAAATATTTTAATGACGGCAAAAAAAATCTTTTTTTAAGTTGTAAAAAGAAAATTTCAAAAAATTGTATTATATTTTTAAAGAATTTTTTAAAAACTGCTTATGTTTAAAATGAATATTTGTCTTTAGAGTTCAAATCCTTTTCTTTATTCTGTAAAACATAATTGATTTTGTTGGGTGAATTGTAAACGTCAGTCGCAACAGATATTTCCTATTGCAGTCATTATTTGTCTCAGCATTTGAACTTTCTTTGTCTGTAGAATTATGAGATAATATTAAGTTGGTATTCAGCCCTACTTTATCGTCTTTTCCAAGCACATGAAAATATTCCATTAAGATAGGACTTGACATCCTATTAAATCTTGGGATGTATTCCAACATGTTGGAAATAAAACTATCCACCATCAAATAGCCGAAGAATCCTTGTCACAATTGATTTTTAGAGAATGGACTACGTGTATATATGAATTTTGAAGGAATCACACGCACACACACACACACACACACACACACACACATATATATATATATATATATATATATATATATATATATATATATATATATATATATATAACATACAATAAGTGAAATCTAATTTAAGATTGAAAGCATTAAATTAATATTTGCTGATAATAAAATTCAAGGGTTGTCGATTCGCTCAACACTGCCAAATGGCTGCCAAGCATATTATTATCATTTCTAATTTCGCTCTTTTCTGTGTTGAATGCAGCCGAATTCAATGGATTCGACTGGTTAAAATTTTTAATCATTTAGTAAGTTTACTTCAATGTGAAAAAACTGTTTTTTAAATATTATTTCTCCTTAATTGTTTACAAAAATGATTTTATATTGTTTTGTATAAAAGATTTATAAAAAATAGTCTAATCGTTTTATTGTTGTTTATTCGTGTTCAAGCGCAACAAAAAGAAAATGTTATTTGATTAGATTAAATCCAAAAATAAGAAAATAAATGAATAAATAAATGAATCTGTCAACTGCAACGATTATCCTCATAGAAAATGGACAAGTTTTTCCGAGTTCAAATTCTGGGTAAGGCTGTTTGCACTTTACACTGTATTTCGCATAGCGCTAATTACATTTGGGAAAGCTGTGAATTCAAATAGTCTGCTTTTAGTTATGGGTAAATAGGTGGACAGACTGTGCTCTTTAACCTTAGTATGAAAACCAGTCAAGGAGAAAGAAAAACTCTGAATTCAAACCTGTTAAACTCCACTTAAAATCTGACCTTGTGTCACATCCTGTAATAACAAACAATAATAGAATATTTCATTTATTTTCATTGATTTTAGCAAATCAACTCGGATCTTATCAAATTGAGATTGTTAGTGCTGAATTCGAAATCACCGATAACTCATCATCTTCGATCTTGTTGACACAATGGTCGTTGTTATTATTGGTTTTACTCATCAAGATCGATAATAGCATATTTTATTCATTTTAAGTTTTTACAAAAAGGTGTGACAAATCTTGTTACCCTTATTCATTTTAATTAGCATATATTTTAAAGACAGTGTATTGGGTAAGTTAAAGTTCTGATTTAGACTCGGTGAGAAGCAAAATAATCACACATTCAAGATTAGTTTCCTGACATTCACGCAGCGCAAAGTAAAAGAAAATCCATGAAAATAACCCATTCACGTTCACGACATTTGGAAAAAAAATGATTAATAAAAAGAATAATATTCAAAAGCAAACGATGAACTGTGATGAAAGTCTTGACATAGAACAAGTTTATTTCAACATTTGCTGGTTCATATTGAATATTTAATGGACTAAAAATCCGTTCAAGGGTGAATGTCTACTCTTCAGTTTTGACATAATGTCATTTTTATTTTAGATGAGGATAAGTCAGAGCCGTCATTTATAAAAAAAACATTTATTAAAAACTATTGAATGATGAAATGTATCCGAAAATGATCATTTTAAAAAAGCAGCTGGATAGTCAGTTCTCTTATCCCACGAACATTCCAAGTAAGACAAACAAGACATGCGGTGTGAGGGTGGGAGATGGCCGGAGAAGTAAGGACGAACTCGTAAGTGACATTATCACATGGACTCCTACACATGGACGAGAGAGAGAGAGAGAGAGAGAGAGAGAGAGAGAGAGAGAGAGAGAGAGAGAGAGAGAGAGAGGGGTAAGGATCTCCGTGCTCTTAACGCGACTTGATGATGATTTTAATAGTAGCATAGTCATTTATGATGGAATTATTTACGTATGGATCGGTATTTTGAGTCCCAGTTGACTGAAATCTTTTAAATCACTCGAGTAAACAGAATAAATATAGAAATTAATAACAGAAATAATAAAGCGGATAGAGAATAAGCTTGAAGAAAACAGAGAAAGACAAAGTGAGGTAGAAAAGAGGGAAGGCTAAAGTAGAGAGAGAGAGAGAGAGAGAGAGAGAGAGAGAGAGAGAGAGAGTCGCACAGGATTTCATATAAGTAGATTTTTCTAAAAAACTGAAAACTGATGTTTAGTTATCAACAATCATAACACAAAACAAAATCCAGTTAAAAGAAAATGTAAATCGTATAAAGCGACAATTCAATATATTTGTTATTTAAACTTGGTATTTGTTCAATAAGTGTTATAATTCACCGTTTTGGTCTTTTTATGAATGTGAATTTGCATTAAGATATATTTACTAATGTTTTTATTTTAACACTTGTAACTTTAACATGGACGTTTCTCCCATTATGTGCGAGTGAAATTTGTTTTTCTATCATGTTAGATTTGACGTCTTCTGTCGAACAAAATAGAACATTAGCATTTCAAGATATATCTTCCATAGTACAAGACATGAGGAATTTTAGTTAATCTATTCGAGGGAATATGGAAATATAAGTAATATAAAGACCAGAATCCGACAGGACAGAAATTCACCGCAGAAATAAATCTAAATATAAATGAAGAAAATCGTTGTAAATTAAGATAAAAAATGCAGCTTGACGTTGCAGACGTAAAATCGTTTAACTTAAGAGACTGAATAATTTGCATTTAATCTAGATGGTCAAAAAATTGATTCTTGCTTGGAAGAGATTCTTATTCTCATTATTTAAATCTGTGCAAATTTTTCAAACCAGTTCTAACTGATGGTTTTCCACAGAAGTCGATGTAAGAACCTGCAGGACTTTTCTCAGTATTCTCCAGGACTCTTCTCAGTATTCTTGCTGATTCCTAACTGGGCTATGGTTTGGATGGTCCCGATTATTCCTCTCCAGTTCACTCAGTCCCTCTTCCAGGATTTTGGGGACCGTTTCAAGAGCTTCATCTATAATTGGTATCATAATTACCTTCATGTTTATCAGCTTTTTTTTTTAGCTCTCTGGCAACGTCCAGATATTTTTTCAGCTTTTCGTGTTCCCTGATTTTCACTCTGTGGTCCTCTGGAAGAGCAAAATCTACTAAATGAAAAATTTTCTCCTTGCTAATTAATTCTGACCAGGATTTTGATATCCGTTTATACGTGGTGCATTCAATAGGTTTCCAGACTTTTTTGTACAGGCATTTAAAATTGTCGTAGACACTTGAAAATTCACTATGTTATTTCTATACGTCCTATGAGATGATTAACCAATTTTTATGTTTTCATCTTCAAATCAACAGCTACAGCAGCAATTGGAATACACCCTACTAAAGCATGATTTTCACAGCTGGTGAATTTCAAAAATGCAATCTGACACTTTAGAAGAACGATATGCAATAAAATTCTGTTTTAAACTTGGAAAAAATGCCACAGAAACAACGCATGGAATGCTTCAGACCATGGAATGCTTTCGACCATCTTGCATGAATCGAGCATCAGTTTTTGGGTGGCATAAGAAGTTCAAGGAAGGTAGGGAGTCTGTGAGGGATGATAAGAGGTGTGGGAGAACTAAGGAAGTCAATAGACCAGAGTTGATTGGCCAAAGGGTTAGGGTTTTAAGGGAGTTCAGGAAGAGATTCAAATCGGGTCAGTGGCATTTCCACCAGGACAATGCACCTGTCCACAACTCATTCCTTGTCACAGACTATTTGACCAAGATGGGCATCAAGACAGTTCCTCAGCCTCCCTATAGTCCAGACCTTGCTCCCTGTGACTTTTGGTTATTCCCTAAGCTCAGAGGCTATCGTTATGAGACAATTGAGGAGATGAAAGAGGTTGTGACGAAGGTCATTGACACGCTGAAACATGAGGATTTCCATGGGGCTTTGCAGAAGTTGTTGGAACGGTACAATACGTGCATTGCAGCCGGAGGAGATTACTTCGAAGGGGACTAGAGTTTCATGTGTGCACTATCAATAAAAGTGCCCATACGAAAAAAGTCTGGAAACTTATTTAATGATCCTCGTATCTCAAATTCCCAGAGAATCTTATGCGTTTCATTTGTCAAGCTACCATTTTTGAGTATCGTCATATTTCAGTTTCTTGCATAGTTCCCAGTGGATCACCTGCTTTACCTCTTCATGCCTGTTTTCATATTCTTTTAGTGCTAATTTGATAGCTTAATTCATTATGTAATCAACTTTTTCATCAACGTTACCATAAATTCAACACTTGCTGTTTTACGTATTATCAATTTTTGTTTTGACAAAATTCGTCCTTTTGGCATTATTTTATGCTGCTATCAATTGGTATTTAGTAAGACTCTTCATGTTTCTCCTGAGCCAAGAGCAGGCCATTTCATGTGCAATTTTCTTAGTTTATCGTTTGAAGTATCCATATAGTTTTTCTTTTTCATGTTTGTTTTCCAGATGTTATGATCATTCATGTCATTACTACTGTTACTTGCTGCTGTAATCAACTTTTATTTGCTCTTAGTTATATATTATTCGAGTCATCGACACTGGCGAGTCGTCTCCCTCCTTCTTGTCTATATCATCTCTCGGGTGGATGTATTTACTTAAGCCCCCCCCCCCTGTTGTTGCAGGATGTGGTACAATGCTAATTTTTAAGCGGAGTTTAACTGGTTCGAGTTCAGAGTTTTCCTTCTCCTAGACTGGTTGCCATTCCAAAGTTACGTATCCCAGTCAGCCGAAATATTTACCCATAGGTAAAGAAAGAATAGATGCATTCATACCTTTTCTAAGGTTATTATTATTATAATTATTTCCCTGAAAATATAAATAGGATTTGAACTCAGTTCACCGTATTCATTTTTTTTTAACGATAACCATTACATCTCCAGCGAATGGAAGGCTATATGTGTGCTCAGTAATTTCCTTGTTATTTTGTCCATATATTACTTTACAAGTTTTCCCCACCAATAATAATTTGTAGTCTTCTCTAAAATCCGAATAAGAACAAATATTCTCAGTTTTCCAGGACTCTTCAAAGCACAATGACCGACCGCAGCAGTGATGTAATCTTGACATTCACAATTCTTCTTTGATCTTCAGTTTCTGCAGTCTCATTTTTTTAGGTTGGTTGTGATTGTTTCAAGTATTCTGATTATAACTGGTATCACTTACACTTTATGTTCTTCAAGCTTTCCTCCCTCTGGTCAGGTTCAGGTATTTATCCAGTTTTTACTTCCTTTTGCTTTTACTGTGTAAAGTGCTGGAACACAAAATCCGCTTGTTGAAAAGTTCATTTTTGTCTGTTGATTAAAACTAGGTCTTTTTTTTTCTGGCCGGGATTGAATGATCCGTTTGAATCTCAAAATCACTGGGATTTTCCTTGTCTCATTTTTTTGACAGATTCTGGTCCATGTGCAAACCATTTGGTCTGTCAAAGTTTACTTGATTACACAATTCCCCATGAAAATTCTTCCTTTACAAATCAGACCTCTTTCTGGGTTTGCTACATTCGCTTGTTATATGATTTAATGTTTTGTCTCTCTGTCTCTCTCCCTACAGTCTAGAATTGAGATTCTCTGGAGTCTGGTCTATTCTAATTCTTACATTATTACTTCTTATGACGTTATTTTCATCCGCTATGGTGATTCCGTTTTTCTCTTATGCCATATATCTTTCGTCCTTTACAAGGTCTTTTTACCGAAGACGCGTAGAGTAAAGGAAGGTTGTAATTATATATGCATTCTATGTTTCATCTATACATTCGGGTGTTACTTTTTACAGAGATGAGCAGTGCAAGTTTTGTATTTTTGGGATCTGTTTATCAATCCTTTTTTTTTAATCTTATCCAAAGCTCCAACTCTTACAGGCACGGTAGTAGTGTTATGTTTTGACCCTTCGACCCGGCCCAAAAATGCTATTCCAAGGTGATACACCGGAAGGAAGTGACACATTCCAATGGCCAGTAATCGAAAGAGATCGCGTGGGCGGATTAAGGCTTATGATATGGGACAAGGTGAAGGTCCCATTGTGCCACTACAGTGATGCACCGGAAGAGAGTAACCTCTGAACTGCATGACAGTTATTTCCGCTTGATGACGATTAAACATCCGATTTCAAAGATCCAGTAGGCGATCGTGTGGGCGTTGAATTATTATTTAACTCAGTTGAGTTTGGGGTGCCAAAGTAGTTGTCAGCAGACTCCCAGAGAGTTAGAGACCAGATGTGGTAGGGAAGGCCACACCCGACCGAGGGGGCCCTCGGAAAGCCCCGATGGAGTAGACCCCAACATCAGGAGAACAAGAAAGACACAACGTGACAGTCATAACAGTGGGGTCAAAATATGAAATTTATGTTCGGTCTCCAGCACCCTCTCATATGCAAACCTTGAACAACCCTTTCGAACCCTTGCAATAAAGTGAGAGGTAAAAATATTGTTAAAGAAGTCCTTCTTGCGTCGTTTATTACTGCGTCTTTTATCATTGCGTCGGTATGTATCCAGTATATATATGTATATTTCTGCATGAATCAGCAGATGACAATGCAACAGTAGTTTTAAGGTGCCGCATCTTTTCCGTTTCTATTTACAGGTCTTTCTATTTACGTGTTTTTATAATAGTTTTTGACTGATATGTTATTATCTCTTGGTATTGCCATATCAATTAAAAGGTATGTTTTTTTATCATCCTTAACCACAATACTTGGTCTATTTCTCTATTTTTCTATCAGTTTGGAAAGAAAAATCCCAGAAAATAGTAGTTCTTTTGGGCTCGGTTACTAGTTTGATGTTTATACCATTTTTCAGAATTTAGTACCCCATAGTATTTGCCCCATTTCCTAATGGATATTTTGTCCTATTATATCATGCCTATATTTGTATTTTATCGGTGTTAGGGTTGGGCACTTAGTGGTTGATTGATTCACTTTTTGTTCGTTCAGTCAACATATTGAGTTTGATTATTACTATTATTGTGAGTTTTTCTCATCGGCGTTAGGCTGATAATTTTTCACTGGAGTGACAGCAATTCTTCTCAGGTTTTCAGGACTCTTCTCAGTATTCTGGCCTGTCATAACAATGCTGTGGTAGTTTTGGTCTGGATTCGACCTTCTATTTTCAACTCTTCCAGCCTCCTTTCTAAACTTTTGGGGACACATTTCCCCGTGCACCAATTATATTTGGTATCACCGTCACCCTCATGTCCCATAGCTTTTGTAGTTCTTTTAAAAGGTCCAAGAACTTGTTAATTTTTTGGCTTTCTTTTAATTTTCATTAAGTAAACTTCCAGAACGGCAAAATCCACTTAATTCACACTGGGTCAGGTTTTCTGTCTGTGATTAGGTGATCTATTTGTATCTCAAATTGGCACAAGGTATGGTTTTCTGTTTGGGATTAGGTGATCTATTTGTATCTCAAATTGGCACAAGGTCAGGTTTTCTGTTTGGGATTATGTGATCTATTTGTGTCTCAAATTGGCACAAGGTCAGGTTTTCTGTTTGGGATTAGGTAATCTATTTGTATCTCAAATTGGCACAAGATCAGGTTTTCTGTTTGGGATTAGGTAATCTATTTGTATCTCAAATTGGCACAAGATCAGGCTTTCTGTTTGGGATTAGGTGATCTATTTGTATCTCAAATTGGCACAAGGTCAGGTTTTCTGTTTGGGATTAGGTGATCTATTTGTATCTCAAATTGGCACAAGGTATGGTTTTCTGTTTGGGATTAGGTGATCTATTTGTATCTCAAATTGGCACAAGGTCAGGCTTTCTGTTTGGGATTAGGTGATCTATTTGTATCTCAAATTGGCACAAGGTCTGGTTTTCTGTTTGGGATTAGGTGATCTATTTGTATCTCAAATTGGCACAACGTCAGCTTTTCTGTTTGGGATTAGGTGATCTATTTATATCTCAAATTGGCACAAGGTCTGGTTTTCTGTTTGGGATTAGGTGATCTATTTGTATCTCAAACTGGCACAAGGTTAGGTTTTCTGTTTGGGATTAGGTGATCTATTTGTATCTCAAATTGGCACAAGGTCAGGTTTTCTGTTTGGGATTAGGTGATCTATTTGTATCTCAAATTGGCACAAGGTCAGGTTTTCTGTTTGGGATGAGGTAATCTATTTGTATCTCAAATTGGCACAAGGTCAGGTTTTCTGTTTGGGATTATGTGATCTATTTGTGTCTCAAATTGGCACAAGGTCAGGTTTTCTGTTTGGGATGAGGTAATCTATTTGTATCTCAAATTGGCACAAGATCAGGTTTTCTGTTTGGGATTAGGTAATCTATTTGTATCTCAAATTGGCACAAGATCAGGCTTTCTGTTTGGGATTAGGTGATCTATTTGTATCTCAAATTGGCACAAGGTCAGGTTTTCTGTTTGGGATTAGGTGATCTATTTGTATCTCAAATTGGCACAAGGTATGGTTTTCTGTTTGGGATTAGGTGATCTATTTGTATCTCAAATTGGCACAAGGTTAGGTTTTCTGTTTGGGATTAGGTAATCTATTTGTATCTCAAATTGGCACAAGGTCAGGTTTTCTGTTTAGGATTAGGTGATCTATTTGTATCTGAAAATCACCGAGAATTTTGTGTCTCATTCTCTTGAGTGGATCCTGGAATGAGTGAATACCATTTGGTAGAATGTTCAATTTTCAATTTTTTGCACAAATCCCAGTGGTGCGTCTTTTCCCACCAAGTCAAGCTTTGTCTTTTACTCCTTCTCTGTAAATGTCCTATATTCATTGATTATATGATTAATCGTTTCGTCTTTGTCACAACGTATCCTACGCTTGTTATTCTGTTGCATTTTATCAATTTTAGCTTCAATATTATTGGTCCTCATGAAGTTGCTTTGTTCAGCTATTTGATGAGATTCAGTTTCTCTTTAAAGCTTTCAATTTCTTAGACATGTTCATGTCATCTAATGTGAGATTTCGTCAGTTTGTTGCTTGAAATATCGCAACAATTATTTTTCTTCCATTTTGTTGTTACCGCTGTTTCTGGTCGTTGTAATTAGTCTTTCTTTACTCTTTTTAATGTAATCTTTGAGTCGTCATATTGATTCATTGATGCTATTTTCAATGTTGGCGACTCCTCTTCCTTCTTTTTTTCTTGACATATATGTCTGTGTCATCTTTTGGATGTAAAGCCTTGCACATCGGGATCAGCTTTCTTGTCCCCTGGCCAATTTTAAGAACGCTTCCTAGTCTCTTACAAGGTGGGGGTGGGCAGCCCAGGTGTTTATCTCTTTAATGAGCTTGGTTTCGTGAAGTTTTCTCGTTCATCTAAGATACTCTTATTTATTTTATTTTCCATCTTCACTTGTTTGACGGTATTCACTTCCAATATTCCAAAGTACTTGTAATTTTTCTTTTCTCCGAACGTTCTTATTCTCCCTTAGCAGTTCTACTTCATCCATTATTCGTTTTCCCACTTCTCATTATCAGCATGTTACATTTTTCCATGCTAAATTCCATTCCTATATCCTGACTGAATATTCTTATTGCTTAGCGTTTTCAAACAGCTTTATGTCACCCATGCATATAATGTGATTAATGTTTTCTTGCCATTTAGCAAATTTCTTGCCCCCAGTGCAGTTTCTAAATAAAGTAATTGAGAGGCATCATTTCTATTAAAAAAAAGTAATGGTGGAAATGCATCTCCCTGGAATATACCGCACTGAATTTTAACCTCAACTAAAAGTTTTCGTCCTGTAGTCAATTCCACTTTCCAGTTTTTCATAGCTTCCGTGTTTATGATTTTGTCGGATAGACAATCTTTCATCCAGCTTTGTAGGACCATATCATAAGTCTTTTTGTAGTCAATCAACGCCATGGCTACATTTTTCTGCCTCGCTTTCGTCTTCTTGTGGATGTACTGATTAATGTACTGTTGATCACTTGTTCCCCTTTTCTTCTGTGGCATACTTTCAGTTCTTCGAGAAACAGTCCACCGATTACTAGTGAGTTATAGATCTATTCCCTTATCAGTATTTTAAAGATTTTCCACATCACTGGTAGACACGTTATCGGCCTGTTGTTGTCGGAATCGTTTCTTCTTGGAGGTATTTTTGGATCAGGGTAGTATTCCATTTTGTCATCCATTTGGGTACATTTGTTTATTCTAAGCATCAATCAGGCTGTCGTGGATTGAGGTGAATTTTTATAGCCAGAATTGATGCATGCCATTATAGCCAGCAGATTTCTAACTCGGTACTTTTTTCAATGTTTCTCTGAGCGATTCCAGGTGTATTATCGCCTCAGGATCTTCTTTGAGTCCTGGTTATTCTTTAGCAATGTAATTTATCTATTTGGTATTTCTGTAATGTTCTTTTCATTCTCATATTTTACTCCGAAATAGTTTTGCTTTTATTTGCATCCGGTTGTTGGTATATCCTCATACATGCATCAGATTATTATTATTATTATTATTATTATTATTATTATTATTATTATTATTATTCACTCAATAGAGCTTTTTACATCAGCGTTAGCCGATGGTTTTTCACTGGAGTGTGACAGCAAGTCTCCTCAAGTCTCCAGGACTCTTCTTAGTATTCTGGCCGTTCTCAACAATGCTGTCGTTTGGATGGTCTCCACTCGTCCGCCAACTTCCAAGTCCTCCAGTCCCTTTAGCAATCCTTTAGTTACTGTTCCAAACGCACCAGTTACAATTGGTATAATTGTCACCTGCATGTTCCACAGTCTTTTCAATTCCCAAGCAAGATCGAGGTACTTATCCCTCTTTTCACATTCTTTCAGTTTTATTCTGTGGTCAGCCGGGACAGCAAAGTCGACTATTTTGCAAGTTTTCTTTTTTTTTTTGGTTGATTATTATTAAATCCGGTCTTCTGGACGGGATTATGTGATCCGTTTGTATGTTAAAGTCCCATAGGCGTGGCATTTTCTAGGACAGGTGCTGGGTTGTGCATATACCATTTGTTAGTATGGTCGAATTTAAGTTTCTTACACATTTCCCAATGAATCACCTTGCCGACCCAGTCGTGTCTCGCCTTATACTCCCTCTGTGCTAATTTGCTGCATTCGCTTATTATATGAATGATGGTTTCATCTCTGTCACCACATAGCCTGCATTTGCTATTTTGTTGAGTCTTATCTTATCTTATCTATTCTCGCTTTGATATGATTGGTTCTTATGGCGCTGTCTTGTGCTGCTATTAGGAGTTCCTTACGGGTTTCTTACATTAGGTTTACCTAGTGGACTTTCATTGGAGTCTGAGTGACAGCAACTCCTTTCTGGTCTCCATGACTCTTTTCGGTATTTTAACCTATCTTAAAAATGTTGTGGTCTGGATGGTGTCGATTCTTTCAGTTGTTCCAATCCTTTTTCCAAGCCTTTGGGGACATTTCAAAGCGCAACAATGACAATTTTTATCACTATCCCCCCACATGTTTCACAATTTTATTGTCATTATTATTATTATTATTATTCCTTTCTCAAACAACGCAAAGATCAACAGAACAACAATAACTAGAAAAGAAAAATAGGAAGAAAAACTGTAAAGATGTTTCACGCGACAAACAAGCAAAATCTCACACGAGAAAACTTGCGTTGGCTAAGAAAGGGAAACCTTAAAAGAGAAATTGAATCTCTTCTGACAGCAGCACAAATAACACCATAAGAACTAACTATGTTTAAGCAAAAATAAATAAGACGCAACAAATGCAGGTGATAGAGACGAAACGTTCAATCACATAATAAGCGAATGTAGCAAAATCGCGCAAAAAGAATATGACTAAACACAACTGGGTAGGGAAGGTGATCCACTGGGAATTGTGCAAGAAAATGAAATTTCACCATACGAATAAGTGTTATCTGAACAAACCAGGATCTATACTGGAGAATGAGACACACAAAATTCTGATTTTGAGATACGAACTGAACACCTAATCTAAGCCAGACGACCAGACCTAGTAATAATCAAAAAAAAAACAAAAACAAAACAAAAAAAAAAAAAAAAAATAAATAAATAAAATAAAGAAAGGAAAAAAGAGAACCTGCCGAGTCGTAGACTCTGCTATCTCGGCAAACCACTGAGTAAAATTAAAAGAAAGCGAAAAGAGAGGTAAGAACCAAGATTTTGCAAGAGAACTCAAAAAAGCTATGGAACATGAAGGTGACTGTGATATCAATTGTAATTGGCGCACTCGGAACAATTCCCAAAGGATTGGTAAAAGGATCAGAAGACATGGAAATAAGAGGACAAGTGGAGACCATCTAGACTACAGTATTATCAAGATCTGCCAGAATACTGAAAAGAATCCAGGAGACTTGAGGAGACTTGCTGTAACTCAAACTTCTCTGGAAATCCATCAGCTAACGCTGGTGTAAAGAACTGTCAAATAATAATAATAATAATAATAATAATAATAATAATAAACATATTTTCAAATTGTTGTTATTAACTTAACAGTTATAAGACAGCCCTTAAATCAGACCCAAATTGACACTTTATAGACTTAACACAATAGCACAGAATTCTACATAAACATTTCTCATAATTTTGTTCAGAATTTGACTATTAAACGATTATACTGTAATTCAATTCTCCTGATCCCAGAAACATCTTCTCATGGAAGCAACCATTAAAAGGCTTTTGTTGATTATTTAATTTGACCGTTGACATTGGAACTATTTCGAGAAATCAAATTATTCACAATTCTGATTGAAAATATCGACGAAGTTATTAGCATTGAATCTTCTTTCATCTTGAATAATCTATGTCAAGATTGTTGTTAACCTCTGAAATAGAAAGCAGCGTAGAACAGAATTATAAAACACTTAAGTGGACTTGGTCAAAATAGAATAGAAAAGGTTAATGGAAAATTAAAATAGAACAAGAGAAAAAGAAAAGAGAAATAAAACAGCTTATCTCCTGGTAGAAATGGTTATATATTTCCTATTAGTATTAAAATTTGGTGCATAAGCGTTGGTAAAAGACAGAATGTTAATTGATCATTTTCAAGATAGGTATGCTATTTACACGATTTACATAATATAATCTTTCTTACTGAATTATTTTCTATGTTTGGCTTATACCAGATTTGATAAAATGAACAAGTGAGATTTAAGTAATACACCAGATATTTACAAGAAGAGCAATGTAAACACATTTAATACTAATACTGCCAAAGTATGAAAGAGGGTCTTATTTCTTGTTTAACGAGAAAATAGATTAAAACAAATAAATAAATAAAGAAGTTGAATGGACGAGTTAAGACAAAAGGATTTAGAATAACTCGATTATTTTGTGGCTCATTGGGATATAATTCATTTTACATAAATTCTTACTTGAAATAATTCGTTCATTTAAAAGAACACGCCGTCACATGGTGCCCTTAATATTATTGAGTGGGATCTTGGTACAAAATGACCATTTTAACATTTCTTTAAAATTGAAGCAATTTCGATAAAATCTGTCAACTTACAGAGAATTTTTATTCTTAGTAACATTTTTGTATTACACTACCAAGAAAATTGATTTTAAAATACAAGATACCAACCTCTTGCATTTTTAAAAATTCTTTTTGATTTTTCTTAAACAAGAAATTTTGCGAAGTTAGCTTTATTGTGATAATTGTAGAATTAAATGAAAACTCGTGAAATTATTTTATTATTATTATGTAAAACTGATGTAAATACGAATCTACTTCTGTTTTTGTTTAGTTTGGTTTATTTAACTGCATATTAAACTCTAATGGTTATTTAATGCCAAAATTTGACCCATTTATAAAAATTTGAACATAATTATAATGATCATTTATTTGAATACACTCATATGGTAGCAAGTATTCCTGTTAAATACAAATAATGCAGAAAGTATTCCTAGGAAATAATCATACTTTTCAAATAGGTTTATTTGACCGAGAGATGGAGTCTTAATAGATACTACCTCTATGAATTATAGTGGACCTGGAGGTGATGGAAATGAAGGGGTAGAGCTGATTATTTTTGTTTGTTTTCTCGACTCGGAGGTACATCAATCTAAATATTTCCAAGATCAAAAAGCGTCAATTTTTTAACAAATGTAAGTTGAATTACTGATATCCCCCCCACACACTAACATGAAAAATGTTGGTAGATAACTTTGAAAAGAGTCATTATTATCACTAAATGTGTTCAAACAATTTAACTTTTTCTTCAAATTCGTGATGCTATTAACACGACGTTTTAGTTGATTCATCCTCTATATGTAACATATATTAATTGCAAAAAAAGGTTCATTGACCAAACATTTTTCGGTAGGTTACTTTTTATGTATTGAGAATTTTCTCGATATTAAACTTTCCAAATGCTATTATTATTCTAACTCTGAAGAATGATGAAAGAAATAATATTTTTGAATAACTTGTTAGGACAGTGTAGAGTGAGGTGACAGCACTAATAACAGGTTTATCAAATGCTTTTTTGGTCAAAATAAACCGATACGTTAACGAGTTGCATTTTTGTAAATAAATCTACATACATTTATGTTGTAGAAAGAAATGAATCTGACATATAAACGTTTATATTAAATTATAGATTAAATTCCAGTTTTTTATTTCTTGATTTATGTATTTAGTAGCCCCTTATCACTGAAGGTCAATTTTTAAGAGTTTTCCTTCTCCAAGATCGGTTGCCATACCAAGGTTCAAAAGACCAGTCTGCCTTACTATTTATCAGTAACTTGAAGGAGAATAGTTGGATTCTTACCTTTTTCAAGGGTATTAGCGCTATGTGAATGCAAATAGCCAAGATTTGAACTTAGGTCACCGTCTCCACTTCCAACGAGAATAAACGTTACACCATATGATCTTCCAGATTATTGTTTTTATTTAAGCTTCTAAAATATACATTTATTCTTCACATACGAATATGAAGCATTCAGAAAAAATGTCTTTTTTCATATGCATTCAAGTACATGATGTTTTACATAAGCTAAGGATTACATAATATGTTTTCAAAGAAAACACCAGACTATAATTAGGAAAAAAATTATATATATATATATATATATAATCTTTCGTCGATAGATTTAAGGAATAAAATAAATGGCCTTTACATTGGAAAATGCAAAGAAGCAGAAGATACCCCGCACGAACACTATTACAGACACGGACTCATCTGATGACATATTCTGCTTCTGGCAAATATACCTGACCAGGCTGAATCCCTGCTGCATAATCTAGAGCAGGCAGCATAGGCCTCCATGTGAACGCAGACAAAACGGAGTACATGTGCTTTAATCAAAGTGGCGATATCTCCACACTAAATGGTGGCTCTCTGAAACTAATGGACAAGTTCACCTACTTCGGAAGAAGCGTCTCATCTGCTGAAAATGACATCAATACGCAACAAGCGAAAACATGAACAGCTATCGATAGGCTATCGGTCATATGGAATTCAGACCTATCCGACAAAATAAAACGCAATTTTTCCAAGCAGTAGTCGGATCCATACTGCTGGAATGCTGACTAAGCGTTTTGAGAAAAAAGATTGACAGCCATTGCTCAAGGATACTACGGGCTATATTAGAAAAATCCTGGAAGCAACATTCCACAAACCAGCAGCTTTACGGCAATCTACCACGCTAAGACCAGCCAAATTAGATGCGGGACAGTGTTGGAGGAGTGAGGACGAATTCATAAGCGACGTTTCCCCTATGGACCCCATCGCACGGACGCGCACAAATGTAGGACAACCCGCTTTTCTGTAATAGTTCCGTACAGACACAGGATGTGTAACCTCTGGAAGAACAGCCGGAAGGGATGGAGGATAGAGAGACGGATGGCGAGAGAGAGAGAGAGAGAGAGAGAGAGCGCTAGGGAAATCCGTGCGAGCAGTGCGACATTATGATGATATATATATATATATGCACTACCGAACAAAATTTTGGAAAAACTTTGAATTTTTCCTCTGAAATAAAAAAAAAAATGAATCAAGATTTATTCATGTCTGAAGAAATCATTTTTTTTTTTTTGCATAAACCGGCTCATTGGTCTAGTGAGTAGAGTGGTCCAATGGTCCGGGAGACCTGGGTTCAATCCCAGGTCGCGTCATACCAAAGACTTGATACCTCCTTGCTTAACATTCAGCAATATAAGGTACGTATCGGGGTAAAGTAGAGCAATCCAGGGAAAGGAGTATCGCCCTATCCTACACCTCGATGTAGTAGCTTTTGAAAAGGGAGCCTTCTGGTCGCCCTTGTCTATGGTCGCCAACTAACTTTTATGCAATAATTTAGATCAAAATAAATTCTTAGCATTCTTGCTAGTAACTTGAAAAATATGTTGATGGAAGTGATTTCAAAGCAATGTGTAAACAACTCTTGCTTATTCTTAGGCAGTTCCCTTTGATCAGTTTAATCCCAGTTTAGTTTAATTGATGAAAGATCAAGAGATTAAGTGGCCAAGTCAATATTTGCAAAATTCCCTTATCCTCTCTTGATTTTACATGAATTGTATACAGTTTTGAGCTATATTTGGATCCTTATTTGGTGGCAAAACAAAAGTTTGTCCCATAAGATTTTCCTGCTTCTGCAGTATTGTCTGTTACTTTTTCTTTCGAATAATGCCTTTCATTTAAACAGTCGCTATCAAATCTCATCTCGAAAATATCCCTACACCATTACAGCAGCATTACCATACTTAAGTTAACACACTGTAATTTTCACTGATTCTCGTACGAAGAGTTTTTGTCTGAGAAAGACTCTTTGTTTATACCCAAAGAGCTCAAATTTGGACTCATCAATCCCAAGAAGCTTTTTCCAAATCTTGTAAAGTCAAATCCTTGTGCTGTTGTATCCACTGAAGTCTTTTCAACTTATTTTTTCTTAGCGGTTTTTTAATTGTCCCATATTTAAATTTCTGGTAGGGCTCTTTTTTCAAACTTCATCAGTTTACTTCTTAATATTTTAATTTTTTCTGAAAATTAATTTCGGACACACGTTAATCTAAATTAAATTAAACCTCTAATAAGCAGTGGAATGGAAACATTTGTAAACTTCTGCTCGATAGTTCAGAAATGGCATTTGCTCGTAACAAACTATGCAAAGCTTTTGCAAATAAATCTATAATGCTTCTTGAAAAAAAAAAATGTTGGAATTTATATAAAGGTTTGCATGTATTGATGGATTTATCAAGTCAAATATATAAAATTAGCCTTTTTATGATCTTTCAAAAACAGTTCAGGATGATCTCATACTTTTGGTCGGGAGTGTATATATATGTATATATATATATATATATATATATATATATATATATATATATATATATATATATATATATATATATATCAGTAACTGGTATAATTTATAATTTTTTACATTATTAACGTGAGCAATTGTAGTATAAAATTTTTGTATAACAATTTTCTTTGTTTTTATTAAATAGTATTAATATACAATATAATATTTTATAATTTAATTTAATTTCGTTTAGAGATTATTAATACTCATGTAAGTTGTTTATCGTAGACAGTTTTCTCTCCCTAAATTTACTTATTCTTTCATTTCTTATTAATCTCTTTCATTTGGGTTTAAAAGTTTGTTTGTCATCATATAGATTACTTAAAATCAGGTGAAAAAGAAAATGGAGTCAACAATGATACATCTTGCTACAGATAGGAAAAACAAATGGGCAGGTTTTTATTTTGAAAAACAGTGGGGAGGAATTTAGGTTCGGGAGATAGGGTGTCTGGGTTTTGCGGAATTTTTCTAAATTTTCATTAGAAATTTCTCATCATTTCTTTGTAAGAAATGCAGATGTAACATTTAAAAAAATAATGGATCTGCTGAAATAAATATCATCACAAACTAATACAAGTGATTCTTAAAGGTTTTTCTTTTATATGGAATTATTTGCGCTGTATTTTAATTTATCATTATTTTACACTGAGCTCTCTGTTGGATTTTGAATTACATGGATATTGAAGAAAGAAAATCCCAAAGTAGCATCGTTTTTACCATCGGCTGACTTGGCTTTGAATAATATATACATATATATATATATATATATATATATATATATATATATATATATATATATATATATATATAGAGAGAGAGAGAGAGAGAGAGAGAGAGAGAACAGTAGATATTCCTCGACGAAGTACTTTCACTTACTTACCTCTTAATTTTAAAAGTGTTTACTTTTTGGCTGTTAAAGTTCCTAAACATGTTTATTTTCCTTTTTCCTATCACTCTAAGAAGAACTTAGAGTTGCTATTCTCAATTCGAATTGTCCCTCTTTACGTTATTTACGTTCATCTGAATCATTAAATGAGATTTTCCTAATCTGCATCACATTTTTCTCTTGCTGTATTCTAGAGATTATTGGAAAACGTTCAGTTAGAAATCAAGCCAACTATTTTGAGATTTAAGTGCTTCAGCAAAAGGAATCTTTTAGAGTTGAGAGCAAATTCAATCCATCCAATCTCCTTACTTGTTCTTAAAACCTCAGTTAAGCAGATCGTTTTGATTTACCGATAACGACTTATCAGATGGAAATGATGTATGTTCGAATCTTGTCCAACGTTACTTTTTCTTCGGGTCTCTAACAATTTAGTTTAACGCCAGAAAAATGCATCCTCGAAAAACGCTTACCGATTATACCAGAGAAATAAGAACAGAAAATTTGAAAAAATATTTAAATTTTGAAGGACCTGTTCAATTTAAGGGTATGACAACTTGATTACTTGTACGAATAAGTCAACAACACAACATAAAATCGAGTCAAATAGAAGCTATCAAAAGACAACCGATGAAAACTTTAATTTGGTTAAAGCGTCATCTAAGACATACCATCTTCGAAATAGTTGCAGTTCTTGTCTGTAGTTATTTGTTCAGAATTATTATAGTTTTTCTTGTTTAATTAAATGGATTAGTAAAAGTAATCGTTGTATAAGAAAGCAAAACGAAAGAAAATTTGAAAAAAATTGGTACTATTGCACATTAGATTTTATTGTCCACTTGAAACTTGTTATTCTTTGATATGTTACAGCATCCGAAAAAGATTCGAAATGATTTTATCCGAAGACAATGTTAACTCGCATTAATGTTATACATCATGGCCTTGGTAGCTTGATATCTATAATTTACTTCGACGTTAAAAAGGTTATGTACAAGGTTGATATCTATAATTTACTTCTACGTTAAAAAGGTTATGTGCAAGGTTATACCAAGAAGAGAACTGAAAGCCATGCAACTGGAGTCTTTGACTGGGGGCAAGGCACAGTAGCGTAAATTACTACTAACTTTCTATAATTATTGAGAAAATGTTAACTAGTGACTTGTCAGTGATATCCACTTACCAGCTAATTGGCAATTATACCTATAATTAGAAATCACTTAATTATCGGTCAATATTCTTTAATTAAAGGTCGTTAAAGGATAAAACTTTGATCTTGAGCATAATTACTGAAAATGGGAATATTTGTGGAAGGAAGTCGTATGCCAAATATTTGATCACTTATCAGGCTTAGAAATTAATATCCCCACAAGTATTATTAAGCAAGTTATGTAAAAAGGAAAATATGATCCTTGAAAAAATAATGATGTCGTTTTTTATTGTCAAGACCATGGAGATTTTTTAAAAAGAAATAAATAGTCGGGATTTCAAAATTTCACTGAAGACCACAGTTAAGTGACAGTGTTTTTTTTTCCTGCTTGATAAAACCGAATTAAATGCTTGTAGAAATTAACAAGCATTTTATATGAGTTTCCAGAATGCATAATTTAAATGTCAAAGGAAAATATCGAAGTATATGTATATATATATTCTCGCTCTCTCTGTCTCTCTCACTATATATATATGAGAGAGAGATAGATAGAGAGAGAGAATGTGTGTGTGTGTGTGTGAGAGAGAGAGAGAGAGAGAGAGAGATAGAATTTAGTATTTATATGAATTTGTAACGATTACAGCAAGTATAATATTGCAATAATTGTAGTCATACTGTATTATATGAATATGTATGTACATATATGAATTCATGAACGTACATAATTATATGACTGTATATACACAGGTAGGCACGTACACATATAGGTGTATGTATTTATAATACATAAAAGTTATGTAAATTCATTGGGTAAAGTCAGAGAATTTAATTAGAAATATGAAAATGCCTTATTCTTGAGTTGATGGGGTATTGTATTATATAGTAAATACGTGTAATATATTCCGTATACGTTTTTGATTTTTTAGTAGACATTAACATAAAAATCTAAATAACCACAGGAACAAAAGAGAAAATCTTTTTTTCTGTCATCCAGAAAATATGAAGACCGTTTCAAGAGAAAGAAGAAAAGAAATTAATTAAAAAAATGTTTCCTTGTTTTCATTTTTTTTTTTTAAAGTATTCGTTTCTTTGAGACTCAATGCAGTAAGCGGAATAAAAAGTGTCATAATCAAAAGAAAAGATTAATTAAAAAGTCTTTTTGATATAATTACGTTGCTTCTCGTAAGAACATTTATTCTAAAGAATAGTACAAAGACAATTTTGAAGTATATTCACGCCTTGCAAGTTTTTCAAACCAAATTTAACTGGTGATCTTTCAGTGGAGGCTGAGTGACAACGAGTCTCCTCTGGTCTAGAAGACTTTTTAAGTGCTCCACTTGATCTGAAAAATTCTATGGTCTGGATAATTTCGATTTTTCTTCTGATCGCTAGTTCAACCAGTTAAATTTCAATCCCTAGTACAATTCCCAGAAGATCATCTTTTCAACCCAGTCATGTGTACCATTGTATCCCTTTCGCACTAGTTTTCTGCATTCGCTTATTATGAGATTAACAAATTCGCTTACCATATAGCCTACACTTGCTGTTCTATAACATATTACAATTCTTTTTTTTTTTTTTACACCAGTGTTGGCTGATGAACTTTCACTGGAGTGACAGCGGGCTTTCTCAGGTCTTCAAGATTCTTCTGGCTGATCTCTACAACGCTACACTTTCGATCGTCTCGATTTGTCTCTCGATTTCCAACTCTCCCAGCCTCCTTTTCAAGCCTCTGAAGCCTCTTCTAAGTGCACCAATTAAAACTGGTATCACCTTCACCTTCATATTCTGTAACTTTTTTTATTTCTCGTGCTAGGTCGAAGTACTTATCTCTCCTTTTGATTTTCAAAATTTTCACTCTGTGGTCTGCTGAGACGGCAAAGTTCACTATACGTCAAGTTCTCATTTATCATTAATTATCACTAAGTCTGCTCTTCTGAATGGGATGAGGTGATCCATTTGTAACTCAAAATCTCAAAGAGTTTTATGCATTTTATTCACTAGAGTGAATTCTGGTTTGTGTCTATACCGTTTGGTTGTGTGATCAAAGTTTAATCATTTACAAAATTCCCAGTGGATTACTTTTATCACCCGGTCTTTTTATGCTAGTTTGCTGCATTCGTTTATTATTACCATTTTATTCCACGTGACTTTTTCATACCAGCGTTAGCGGGTACGTTTTCACTGGTGTCTAAGCGACAGCAAGTGTCCTTAGATCTCCAGGAATCTTCTCAGTATTCTAACCTATCTTAACAATGCTGTGATTTGGATGATCTCCATGATTCTTCCTCTGATTTCTGCCTGTTCTTTCCAATCTTCTATCGACCATTCCACGAGCACCAACTACAATTCCACAGCATTTTGGTTCTCCAACAAATTTTTTGTACTTGTCTCTCTTTTTTTTTTTTTTAAATTTTCAATCTGTAGTTTGCCGGGACAGCAAAATCTACTTGAGAGTAAGTTCTCTTTTTTGTTTGTTTGTTAAAATCCGATGTTCATTTCGGGAAGAGGTGATCTCTTTTTATCTTATAATCCGAGAGGATTTCATGCGTCTTATTCTCTTGGACGGATTCTGGATTGTGCATATACCATTGGGGAGTATGGTCAAAATACAACCTCAATTTTCTTTCCCACAAAGTCATTACTAGTCTTGTCCTTTTATATTAATTTACTACGTTTGCTTACTATGTGATTACTATCTCTACATGACTAATGTAATGGGTCTTTATGGCATTGTTTGGGGCTGCTATGAGAAGAAATTCAATTCCTCTGAAGACGTTTTCATTTCTTAACCATGTCTATGTCTTCTCGTGTGCCATCTTAACCATGTCCATGTCTTCTCGTGTGCAATCTTAACCATGTCCATGTTTTCTCGTGTACAATCTTAACCATGTCCATGTCTTCTCGTGTGCAATCTTAACCATGTCCAGGTCTTCTCGTGTGCAATCTTAACCATGTCCATATCTTCTCGTGTGCAATCTTAACCATGTCCAATTCTTTTTGTGTGCAATCTTAACCATGTCCAAGTCTTCTCATGTGCAATCTTAACCATGTCCATGTCTTCTCGTGTGCAATCTTAACCATGTCCAATTCTTCTTGTGTGCAATCTTAACCATGTCCATATCTTCTCATGTGCAATCTTAACCATGTCCATGTCTTCTCGTGTGCAATCTTAACCATGTCCAGGTCTTCTCGCGTGCAATCCTAACCATGTCCATGTCTTCCCGTGTGCAATCTTAACCATGTCCAGGTCTTCTCGTGTGCAATCTTAACCATGTCCAGGTCTTCTCGTGTGCAATCCTAACCATGTCCATGTCTTCCCGTGTGCAATCTTAACCATGTCCAAGTCTTCTCATGTGTAATCTTAACCATCTCCATGTCTTCCCGTGTGCAATCTTAACCATGTCCAGGTCTTCTCATGTGTAATCTTAACCATGTCCATGTCTTCCCGTGTGCAATCTTAACCATGTCCAAGTCTTCTCGTGTGCAATCTTAACCATGTCCAATTCTTCTCGTGTGCAATCCTAACCATGTCTAGGTCTTCTCGTGTGCGATCTTAACCATGTCCAGGTCTTCTCGTGTGCAATCTTAACTATGTCCATATCTTCTCGTGTGCAATCTTAACCATGTCCATGTCTTCTCGTGTGCAATCTTAACCATGTCCAGGTCTTCTCGTGTGCAATCTTAACTATGTCCATATCTTCTCGTGTGCAATCTTAACCATGTCCATGTCTTCTCGTGTGCAATCTTAACCATGTCCAGGTCTTCTCGTGTGCAATCTTAACTATGTCCATATCTTCTCGTGTGCAATCTTAACCATGTCCATGTCTTCTCGTGTGCAATCTTAACCATGTCCAGGTCTTCTCGTGTGCAATCTTAACTATGTCCATATCTTCTCGTGTGCAATCTTAACCATGTCCATGTCTTCTCGTGTGCAATCTTAACTATGTCCATATCTTCTCGTGTGCAATCTTAACTATGTCCAGGTCTTCTCGTGTGCAATCTTAACTATGTCCATATCTTCTCGTGTGCAATCTTAACCATGTCCATGTCTTCTCGTGTGCAATCTTAACTATGTCCATGTCTTCTCGTGTGCAATCTTAACCATGTCCAGGTCTTCTCGTGTGCAATCTTAACTATGTCCATATCTTCTCGTGTGCAATCTTAACCATGTCCATGTCTTCTCGTGTGCAATCTTAACCATGTCCAGGTCTTCTCGTGTGCAATCTTAACTATGTCCATATCTTCTCGTGTGCAATCTTAACCATGTCCATGTCTTCTCGTGTGCAATCTTAACCATGTCCAGGTCTTCTCGTGTGCAATCTTAACTATGTCCATATCTTCTCGTGTGCAATCTTAACCATGTCCATGTCTTCTCGTGTGCAATCTTAACCATGTCCAGGTCTTCTCGTGTGCAATCTTAACTATGTCCATATCTTCTCGTGTGCAATCTTAACCATGTCCATGTCTTCTCGTGTGCAATCTTAACCATGTCCAGGTCTTCTCGTGTGCAATCTTAACTATGTCCATATCTTCTCGTGTGCAATCTTAACCATGTCCATGTCTTCTCGTGTGCAATCTTAACTATGTCCATATCTTCTCGTGTGCAATCTTAACTATGTCCAGGTCTTCTCGTGTGCAATCTTAACTATGTCCATATCTTCTCGTGTGCAATCTTAACCATGTCCATGTCTTCTCGTGTGCAATCTTAACTATGTCCATGTCTTCTCGTGTGCAATCTTAACCATGTCCAGGTCTTCTCGTGTGCAATCTTAACTATGTCCATATCTTCTCGTGTGCAATCTTAACCATGTCCATGTCTTCTCGTGTGCAATCTTAACCATGTCCAGGTCTTCTCGTGTGCAATCTTAACTATGTCCATATCTTCTCGTGTGCAATCTTAACCATGTCCATGTCTTCTCGTGTGCAATCTTAACCATGTCCAGGTCTTCTCGTGTGCAATCTTAACTATGTCCATATCTTCTCGTGTGCAATCTTAACCATGTCCATGTCTTCTCGTGTGCAATCTTAACCATGTCCAGGTCTTCTCGTGTGCAATCTTAACTATGTCCATATCTTCTCGTGTGCAATCTTAACCATGTCCATGTCTTCTCGTGTGCAATCTTAACCATGTCCAGGTCTTCTCGTGTGCAATCTTAACTATGTCCATATCTTCTCGTGTGCAATCTTAACCATGTCCAGGTCTTCTCGTGTGCAATCTTAACTATGTCCATATCTTCTCGTGTGCAATCTTAACTATGTCCATATCTTCTCGTGTGCAATCTTAACCATGTCCAGGTCTTCTCGTGTGCAATCTTAACTATGTCCATATCTTCTCGTGTGCAATCTTAACTATGTCCATGTCTTCTCGTGTGCAATCTTAACCATGTCCAGGTCTTCTCGTGTGCAATCTTAACTATGTCCATATCTTCTCGTGTGCAATCTTAACCATGTCCATGTCTTCTCGTGTGCAATCTTAACCATGTCCAGGTCTTCTCGTGTGCAATCTTAACTATGTCCATATCTTCTCGTGTGCAATCTTAACCATGTCCATGTCTTCTCGTGTGCAATCTTAACCATGTCCATGTCTTCTCGTGTGCAATCTTAACCATGTCCAGGTCTTCTCGTGTGCAATCTTAACTATGTCCATATCTTCTCGTGTGCAATCTTAACCATGTCCAGGTCTTCTCGTGTGCAATCTTAACTATGTCCATATCTTCTCGTGTGCAATCTTAACCATGTCCATGTCTTCTCGTGTGCAATCTTAACCATGTCCATGTCTTCTCGTGTGCAATCTTAACCATGTCCAGGTCTTCTCGTGTGCAATCTTAACTATGTCCATATCTTCTCGTGTGCAATCTTAACCATGTCCATGTCTTCTCGTGTGCAATCTTAACCATGTCCATGTCTTCTCGTGTGCAATCTTAACCATGTCCAGGTCTTCTCGTGTGCAATCTTAACTATGTCCATATCTTCTCGTGTGCAATCTTAACCATGTCCAGGTCTTCTCGTGTGCAATCTTAACTATGTCCATATCTTCTCGTGTGCAATCTTAACTATGTCCATATCTTCTCGTGTGCAATCTTAACCATGTCCAGGTCTTCTCGTGTGCAATCTTAACTATGTCCATATCTTCTCGTGTGCAATCTTAACTATGTCCATGTCTTCTCGTGTGCAATCTTAACCATGTCCAGGTCTTCTCGTGTGCAATCTTAACTATGTCCATATCTTCTCGTGTGCAATCTTAACCATGTCCATGTCTTCTCGTGTGCAATCTTAACCATGTCCAGGTCTTCTCGTGTGCAATCTTAACTATGTCCATATCTTCTCGTGTGCAATCTTAACCATGTCCATGTCTTCTCGTGTGCAATCTTAACCATGTCCATGTCTTCTCGTGTGCAATCTTAACCATGTCCAGGTCTTCTCGTGTGCAATCTTAACTATGTCCATATCTTCTCGTGTGCAATCTTAACCATGTCCAGGTCTTCTCGTGTGCAATCTTAACTATGTCCATATCTTCTCGTGTGCAATCTTAACCATGTCCATGTCTTCTCGTGTGCAATCTTAACCATGTCCATGTCTTCTCGTGTGCAATCTTAACCATGTCCAGGTCTTCTCGTGTGCAATCTTAACTATGTCCATATCTTCTCGTGTGCAATCTTAACTATGTCCATATCTTCTCGTGTGCAATCTTAACCATGTCCATGTCTTCTCGTGTGCAATCTTAACCATGTCCATGTCTTCTCGTGTGCAATCTTAACCATGTCCAGGTCTTCTCGTGTGCAATCTTAACTATGTCCATATCTTCTCGTGTGCAATCTTAACCATGTCCATGTCTTCTCGTGTGCAATCTTAACCATGTCCAGGTCTTCTCGTGTGCAATCTTAACTATGTCCATATCTTCTCGTGTGCAATCTTAACCATGTCCATGTCTTCTCGTGTGCAATCTTAACCATGTCCATGTCTTCTCGTGTGCAATCTTAACCATGTCCAGGTCTTCTCGTGTGCAATCTTAACTATGTCCATATCTTCTCGTGTGCAATCTTAACCATGTCCATGTCTTCTCGTGTGCAATCTTAACCATGTCCAGGTCTTCTCGTGTGCAATCTTAACTATGTCCATATCTTCTCGTGTGCAATCTTAACCATGTCCATGTCTTCTCGTGTGCAATCTTAACCATGTCCAGGTCTTCTCGTGTGCAATCTTAACTATGTCCATATCTTCTCGTGTGCAATCTTAACCATGTCCATGTCTTCTCGTGTGCAATCTTAACCATGTCCAGGTCTTCTCGTGTGCAATCTTAACTATGTCCATATCTTCTCGTGTGCAATCTTAACCATGTCCATGTCTTCTCGTGTGCAATCTTAACCATGTCCATGTCTTCTCGTGTGCAATCTTAACCATGTCCAGGTCTTCTCGTGTGCAATCTTAACTATGTCCATATCTTCTCGTGTGCAATCTTAACCATGTCCAGGTCTTCTCGTGTGCAATCTTAACTATGTCCATATCTTCTCGTGTGCAATCTTAACCATGTCCATGTCTTCTCGTGTGCAATCTTAACCATGTCCAGGTCTTCTCGTGTGCAATCTTAACTATGTCCATATCTTCTCGTGTGCAATCTTAACCATGTCCATGTCTTCTCGTGTGCAATCTTAACCATGTCCAGGTCTTCTCGTGTGCAATCTTAACTATGTCCATATCTTCTCGTGTGCAATCTTAACCATGTCCAGGTCTTCTCGTGTGCAATCTTAACTATGTCCATGTCTTCTCGTGTGCAATCTTAACCATGTCCAGGTCTTCTCGTGTGCAATCTTAACTATGTCCATATCTTCTCGTGTGCAATCTTAACCATGTCCATGTCTTCTCGTGTGCAATCTTAACCATGTCCATGTCTTCTCGTGTGCAATCTTAACCATGTCCAGGTCTTCTCGTGTGCAATCTTAACTATGTCCATATCTTCTCGTGTGCAATCTTAACCATGTCCATGTCTTCTCGTGTGCAATCTTAACCATGTCCAGGTCTTCTCGTGTGCAATCTTAACTATGTCCATATCTTCTCGTGTGCAATCTTAACCATGTCCATGTCTTCTCGTGTGCAATCTTAACCATGTCCAGGTCTTCTCGTGTGCAATCTTAACTATGTCCATATCTTCTCGTGTGCAATCTTAACCATGTCCATGTCTTCTCGTGTGCAATCTTAACCATGTCCATGTCTTCTCGTGTGCAATCTTAACCATGTCCAGGTCTTCTCGTGTGCAATCTTAACTATGTCCATATCTTCTCGTGTGCAATCTTAACCATGTCCATGTCTTCTCGTGTGCAATCTTAACCATGTCCATGTCTTCTCGTGTGCAATCTTAACCATGTCCAGGTCTTCTCGTGTGCAATCTTAACTATGTCCATATCTTCTCGTGTGCAATCTTAACCATGTCCATGTCTTCTCGTGTGCAATCTTAACCATGTCCATGTCTTCTCGTGTGCAATCTTAACCATGTCCAGGTCTTCTCGTGTGCAATCTTAACTATGTCCATGTCTTCTCGTGTGCAATCTTAACCATGTCCATGTCTTCTCGTGTGCAATCTTAACCATGTCCATATCTTCTCGTGTGCAATCTTAACCATGTCCATGTCTTCTCGTGTGCAATCTTAACCATGTCCAGGTCTTCTCGTGTGCAATCTTAACTATGTCCATATCTTCTCGTGTGCAATCTTAACCATGTCCATGTCTTCTCGTGTGCAATCTTAACCATGTCCATGTCTTCTCGTGTGCAATCTTAACCATGTCCAGGTCTTCTCGTGTGCAATCTTAACTATGTCCATATCTTCTCGTGTGCAATCTTAACCATGTCCATGTCTTCTCGTGTGCAATCTTAACCATGTCCATGTCTTCTCGTGTGCAATCTTAACCATGTCCAGGTCTTCTCGTGTGCAATCTTAACTATGTCCATATCTTCTCGTGTGCAATCTTAACCATGTCCATGTCTTCTCGTGTGCAATCTTAACCATGTCCATATCTTCTCGTGTGCAATCTTAACCATGTCCATGTCTTCTCGTGTGCAATCTTAACCATGTCCAGGTCTTCTCGTGTGCAATCTTAACTATGTCCATATCTTCTCGTGTGCAATCTTAACCATGTCCATGTCTTCTCGTGTGCAATCTTAACCATGTCCAGGTCTTCTCGTGTGCAATCTTAACTATGTCCATATCTTCTCGTGTGCAATCTTAACCATGTCCATGTCTTCTCGTGTGCAATCTTAACCATGTCCAGGTCTTCTCGTGTGCAATCTTAACTATGTCCATATCTTCTCGTGTGCAATCTTAACCATGTCCATGTCTTCTCGTGTGCAATCTTAACCATGTCCAGGTCTTCTCGTGTGCAATCTTAACTATGTCCATATCTTCTCGTGTGCAATCTTAACCATGTCCATGTCTTCTCGTGTGCAATCTTAACCATGTCCAGGTCTTCTCGTGTGCAATCTTAACTATGTCCATATCTTCTCGTGTGCAATCTTAACCATGTCCATGTCTTCTCGTGTGCAAT
The DNA here is from genome assembly GCA_963585895.1 of Sepioteuthis lessoniana. NCBI lineage: Eukaryota > Metazoa > Mollusca > Cephalopoda > Myopsida > Loliginidae > Sepioteuthis > Sepioteuthis lessoniana. The sequence goes on along the minus strand of OY757904.1, from coordinate 1,752,348 downwards.
CTTAACCATGTCCAGGTCTTCTCGTGTGCAATCTTAACTATGTCCATATCTTCTCGTGTGCAATCTTAACCATGTCCATGTCTTCTCGTGTGCAATCTTAACCATGTCCAGGTCTTCTCGTGTGCAATCTTAACTATGTCCATATCTTCTCGTGTGCAATCTTAACCATGTCCATATCTTCTCGTGTGCAATCTTAACCATGTCCATATCTTCTCGTGTGCAATCTTAACCATGTCCATATCTTCTCGTGTGCAATCTTAACCATGTCCAGGTCTTCTCGTGTGCAATCTTAACTATGTCCATATCTTCTCGTGTGCAATCTTAACCATGTCCAGGTCTTCTCGTGTGCAATCTTAACTATGTCCAGGTCTTCTCGTGTGCAATCTTAACCATGTCCATATCTTCTCGTGTGCAATCTTAACCATGTCCAGGTCTTCTCGTGTGCAATCTTAACTATGTCCATATCTTCTCGTGTGCAATCTTAACCATGTCCATATCTTCTCGTGTGCAATCTTAACCATGTCCATATCTTCTCGTGTGCAATCTTAACCATGTCCATATCTTCTCGTGTGCAATCTTAACCATGTCCAGGTCTTCTCGTGTGCAATCTTAACTATGTCCATGTCTTCTCGTGTGCAATCTTAACCATGTCCATGTCTTCTCGTGTGCAATCTTAACCATGTCCATGTCTTCTCGTGTGCAATCTTAACCATGTCCATATCTTCTCGTGTGCAATCTTAACCATGTCCATATCTTCTCGTGTGCAATCTTAACCATGTCCATGTCTTCTCGTGTGCGATCTTAACCATGTCCATGTCTTCTCGTGTGCAATCTTAACCATGTCCAGGTCTTCTCGTGTGCAATCTTAACTATGTCCATATCTTCTCGTGTGCAATCTTAACTATGTCCATATCTTCTCGTGTGCAATCTTAACCATGTCCATATCTTCTCGTGTGCAATCTTAACCATGTCCATATCTTCTCGTGTGCAATCTTAACCATGTCCATATCTTCTCGTGTGCAATCTTAACCATGTCCATGTCTTCTCGTGTGCAATCTTAACCATGTCCATATCTTCTCGTGTGCAATCTTAACTATGTCCATATCTTCTCGTGTGCAATCTTAACTATGTCCATATCTTCTCGTGTGCAATCTTAACCATGTCCATATCTTCTCGTGTGCAATCTTAACTATGTCCATATCTTCTCGTGTGCAATCTTAACTATGTCCATATCTTCTCGTGTGCAATCTTAACCATGTCCATATCTTCTCATGTGCAATCTTAACCATGTCCAGGTCTTCTCGTGTGCAATCTTAACTATGTCCATATCTTCTCGTGTGCAATCTTAACTATGTCCATATCTTCTCGTGTGCAATCTTAACCATGTCCATGTCTTCTCGTGTGCAATCTTAACCATGTCCATATCTTCTCGTGTGCAATCTTAACTATGTCCATATCTTCTCGTGTGCAATCTTAACCATGTCCATATCTTCTCGTGTGCAATCTTAACCATGTCCATATCTTCTCGTGTGCAATCTTAACCATATCCATGTCTTCTCGTGTACTGTCAGGAAATATCCATACAGTTGTCTTCTCATTTCTGTTTCTAGTTTTTGTTGTTTTTCTGTCAATACTTTTGTTGCCAATGCCGTTATTGGCTGTTGTAATTAATCTTTTTTTTAATCTCTTTTTAATGTAATCCTCGAGTCCTCGGATTGATTCATTTCTGCAAACCTTAATACGGGTTAATCCTCTTCTTTACCATATTCTCAGCTTTACTTCTGATTTCTTACAGTTATTCCCTTGTTTTTTAACCAAGACCTTGGATGAAAGAAGACAATGATCATATGTATACGATGTATTTATGCCTTTGGGTGATACCATTCAGTTACATTGGTAGTTCTCTTCTGTTTTTTGCATTTCATTTCGGGTGAGACTGCCAGGTATCTTAATGTTTATATCCATCACTTTCTTGATCATACCAGCTGCTTCAACTATTGGCCTGGTGGTAGTTTTAAGGTACCACATTTTTCAATTTCTATTTCTAGGTCTTTGTATTTAATTATTTTATGATACTCTTTGACTAATATTGTATTATCTGTTGGCGCTGACATATCGATTAGAAGGTATATTTTTGTCTTTAATTTTCCTTAAGTATTATAAGTTGTATATTACACTTTTTTTTTTAATAGTTTGGAAGGCAAAGTCCCAGAGATTAGTTGCTCCTTTTGCTTCTGTTATTGATTCTGCTTGGTTTTTATACCATTTTTCAGATTTCTGTATTCCATATTATTTACATATTTTTATGTGAACATAATTTTCTATCTTATCGTGGCTATTTATATATTCTATTGGTGTTAGAATTGAGCAACCGGACACTAAATGACCAATTGATTCGGTTTTTTATAATGTTTGCCTGATAGTTTGTTGTAGGTAGGTTCTAGTTCTTTGCCGCTATTATCAACCCCCTTTGCGTCTGTCTTTAGTGTAGTATTTTCCATCAATCGATTAGTTTTTACAATATCGATATCGGTATTTCTAATTCTTTGTATGCATTGTCCATGTTGGGGTTTTTGTTCCCAGGCGTTTTTAATTGATTTAGTCCTTGTATTTTTGCTTCTTTATGTTTTTTTTGCAGCTGCCTCTATTGCTTTATCTTTTATGTCTATTTCTTTTGATCTGAGGTCGAGTTGATTAGCATATTGATTATTTTCTTTACTTATTTGATATTTTTCTTTTACTTTTCGAGTGTGTTTACAGAGTGCAGCTTTCAATCTGTTGTAGTATCTAAGTATTTCTTTAATCCTCTAGTGGTTGTTTTATAGTTCATTTCTAATTGAATTAAGTCTCTTTTACCATTTTCTCTCTTTATCTAGAGACCTTCTATATCTACTCTTAGGTGATGTATTCTGTGGCAGATTATTAATTTCCTATCTCTAGTATCCATACTTTTGAAACATTTCAGCTCTACGTCCAGTTTATTATATCAAAGCGAAATGTCACTGGTATTATTCTCGGCAGGGTGTTAATTTCTATAACTTTAATTTTGCATTCAATTATGTTCTTACTATGAATCTTCTTCTCCTATAGAATTCTTTTTTATGTTTTCTTTATTTATAGAATGATTGATACCATTCGCTTCATTAATTCCTAAATATTTATTGACTTTATTGCGTTCTAACTCAGTCACTTCTGTACTTATATCTTGAGGGATGTTTTTAGACTCTTCACTTGTAACCTTTCTTTTTGCGCATTTCTCAATTCCTATGCCGTCACTTAATGTTTTTTGCAGTTCTCAGGAAATCTACTAAACCATCATCACTTTGCATATAACTTTAAGTCTTCCGTAAAGAATATGAGATTTAATTCAAGTCGTAGTTTTCAATCAATACTCTGAGTTTTTAAGTTCTATGGAGAGTGGTATTTAAGCTATACTAAAAAGAAGGTGGGAAACTGAGTCTCATTGGAGGAGTCCATCGTTAATGTTTAGATTATTAGTTTTAGCATGCTTATTTATGGATTAATCTGAGTTTAGTATATTACCTTTTCATATCGTATTTTATGAATTTTATTATTCTTACGGATATTTTCACTATAGAACTTTTAGAATACATTCATGGGATATGCTATCGTGAGCTTTTTTTTTTTGTAGTCTATCCAGGCCATAATTAGATTTTTCTGTTTTGATCGACAGTTCTCAAAGACCATTTTGTTTATAAGGAGCTGACGTTGCAGCCATACACTCCTTTTTTTGTATCCCTTTTGTTCTAAATGAAAGATTTCATTGAATTCAATTATTTTGACTCTTCAATTCTTTCGAATCAGTTTATATATTGTGGGAAGGCACATAATGAGTCGGTAGTTTTTGTGTCAGTTGTTTCCTTAGTTTTTTACTCCTCTGAGCAAATCAGGTATTCTTTCAGTTTTTTTTCGTGATTTCTGAAATAATTTCCCGCATTAGTTGATGTGTGCCGGATAAATGATGGAGCTAAACATTTGTTATTATATCTCTATTCTAGGTGACTTCCATTAAAATAGTTTATGTGTATTTATTATCTTTCTTCCATTATCTTCGTACAATCGTGATTCATTATGTTTATAAATGTCGTTTATATTTTCAATTCATCTTGATTTTTTTTATTTTATGATTTCTTATGTTTCAATTTATAATTCCAAAATATTTTCAATTCTTCAATCATTGGGATTTCCATTACCTTTATTTTCTCTTTTTATTCCTCTATAGAATTTTTAGGTCGCCTTCAACTATTTTGGTGCGTTTTTCATATCTTCGGATATGCTGGGCCTTGAGTCGATTTTTTTGCTTAAATTTCTTAATGATTGGGATCTTATCAAATGATGTAATAATATATTTTTCTTTTAATTTTTCTTGCTTTCCTAGTTTTTATTTCGACAACCTTATTCATTTCATCAGAAATTAATATTTCTCCTCTGTATTTCTCTATCTTTTTTTCTATCAATAATTTACATTTGGGTCGATGAAAGTTTTTTTTTAATGTTATGTTTACTGGGCTTCTTACAGTAGCGATCGCATATATTATTTCATTTAAAATTTTCAGATTTGATTTAAAAGTTATTTAGAAGATCTGTGGCACAGTTTGCCAACTTTATTTGTATTAGGTATTTTTGTCATATTTTAATTTTTTAGTTTCAATCTTTCATATTAGTATTAATTACCTTAGCGAGTTCTTTGATTATATTTTGTTTTATTTTGTCGATTTTTATCTTATTTTCTGAGTAGTCTAGGTTTTCTATTTGTGGTTGGCTATTTTCTAATTTGTTAAATTCATTTTCTGTTGCTGAAGTTTTCATAACATCATTGCTTGATTTTTTAATGTATAATTTGATTCGATATTAAAAACATTCATTTCAATTGCTACAATTTCATTTCGTTAGATATCAGCAACAACTTGTTGTTTGATATTATATTTTTCAATATCTGTTTAACAGTTGATTTTAAGGATACATCTTCTCACATTAACAAATTTATTAGGTTTTGTGTGTGTGTATCTGTTCATTTAGTATTTCTTGCCATAAAATGTTGTGAATTTCTTGAGTTGCATTTTCTTTTTGATGGTCTCTTAATTGAAATGGAACACACTGCATACAATTCTTCTTTGCAATCGACTTTTGATCTTTTTTTTTCTTGTATTTATTTATTTTGTATTTGATTTTAGTTCTTTGTTGGGTCGAAATTATTCCGGTTTTGACAACTACCAAAGTGATTCATGGATTTTTTCCAGTTGTTGATTTTTTTAAAAATCCTAACCTGCTTTATCATTGAGCGAAGCCTTTTTTTCCGCTGGAAGACCGATACGGGGTGTGTCCTACATGATTTGGGTGCATTTTATTTTTACTGAGAAACGGGGTTTTGTTTTGCTGACACCATCTGCATACAGATTCTATGATCATATTTATTAATAATTCGTAAAGACAAAATTTATATTATGTAATAATTTTTATTATCAATTTAATCAATTGAAATTTAGAGAAGTATGGCGTGCTCTAAGTTCTCAAAGCTCATAGACAAAATATTATTATAGTACTCATTGCCAGTTTTTCACACCAGCGTTAGCTGAAGGTCTTTCACTTTCACTTTCACTTTCAGTCCATGTGACAGCAAGTATCTTCTTAGTATTCTGGACTATCTCAACAATGGTGTAGTTTCGATGGTCTCCCTTTGTTGTCTTCTGATTTCTAACTCTTCCAGCTTTCTTTCTAATGATCCAGCGACAGTTCCAAGTGCGCTAATTACAAATAGTATCACCGTCACACTCATATCTCACAACTTTTTTTTTAGTTCTTTCGCAAGGTCCAAGTACTTGTCTTTTTGTTAATTTTTTGTTCACTCTACGGACCGCCTGAACGGTAAAATGCACTAGGCAGCAAGTTATCTTTTTTGTTGTTAATTCACACAAAGTCAGGTTTTCTGTCTGTGATTAGGTGATCTATTTGTATCTCAAATTGGCACAAGGTCAGGTTTTCTGTTTGGGATTAGGTGATCTATTTGTATCTATTTGTATATCCAGGTATTTATCTATTTTTTCGCTTTTATTCTACTCTTGACAAGTTCTTTCTTTATTTTACTCTTGACAAGTTCTTTCATTTCATCAATGAAAATTAGATCATATATTCTGGTGTGCATTATTTATCCGTTTGAATCTCAAAATCTCTGCGAATTTTATGAGTTATACCATTTGTCTGTACGATTGAATATTTATTTCTTGCACAGTTCCTAGTGGATCACCTGCCTCTCTACTATTTTTAGTATTTCTCTGACAGCTTTCTACATTTTTTGTTTCATCTATTTCTATCTCTCCCTATCCTTCTCTCTTTCCCCCCTCTCTCTCTCCAGTGTGTACAATTGATATTTTTCTGAGTTTTATCGATTTTAGCTTTTACATGATCAATTCTTATGGCGTTATTTTAGGCTGCTATTTATAATGATTAAATTTCTCTCTTTAAGATTCCTCTTTGAAACCATGTCCAGGTCATCTCGTGAGCAACTTCCTTACTTAGTTTTCTGAAATGTCCATATAGTTGTTTTCCTTCCCATTACTGTTTTCTCTCTTTAATAATTTCCGTTTCCCTATTTGTCCCCGTGATATTTTGTTGTTCTTCTTTTTGGCTTCCGTAATTAATATCTCTTTTCTTATTTTTGCGTATTCTTTTTGTCCTTGAATTGCCGCATATACACAATCCTCAATGGTGTTTAGCCCTTTTCATCCTTTTCTTGAAATATATATTCTGTCCAGATCATCCCTCATTTAGGCGGCTCTGTGCATTGTAATCAATTTTTGAATAAGACCGGTTTCAATTCTTCTTGAAAACTTTGAAATTAGGTACGAAACCGGGAAATCTGTGGTGAAATTATTTCAGTTCGACAAACTCCACATAAACAAATCTAACTCCTTTTATTTGAACATCCTACTAAAAGAATTATAATTTTTAGGAGCACACAAGTTTATTGCTGAAGAGATCAGTCTTGAAAAAGATAAAAACTTCAAGAAAAACTATTCATTTGATTTCGTAAAGTAAATTACAGATAAACAAACTTCAGTTTTGGGTGACGTTCAATTTAATTTCACAAATATTTTCCAAGCAAATTCGAGCAAAAATGCAAAATGACAAAGAGCTTTATTTTTTTATACATAACTATGGACCATCAGATTTCACTATTTGATATTTTGTCTTTCTTTAAATAAACGCCCCCCGCCAAAAAAAAACAAAAAAACAAAAACAAACAAACAAAAAAAAAAAACAAGAAAAAACGTAATAGTAACTTGGTTGTAATTTCACTGCAACTTTTTGCAAATAAAATTTGGTAATTTACGAAGCTCTTTGCTTCGTTGTGGCACAAGGCCGAATGAATGGGGCGCCCAATGAGACTCGAACTCACTCGTGTAGGTTTGCTAGTCTGGCTTGCTTACCGTTACACCACCAAAGGTGCCCTTGCAAATAAAATTTGACTAGAAAATAAAATATAAATCTTTAAAGTAAATTTTATATTGACAGAAAAATAAAAGTTCATATTTTGCATATCGGTTGGACTGTGCGCATGTTTTTATGTTTATGTTGTGTGATATCGATTGATCAGTAATATCGATTGATCAGTAATATCGATTGATCAGAATTCAAGTTGACAATAGGAGTATTATAAGGGCCAAGTCATGTACGAGGGTCGGCTGAAAAGTTTATATGATGATGTTATATCTGCTGTTGATGACTTCTTTTATCAATGGGATCCAAGCAGTGCAACTCTAATGGAAAAAGTTGAAAAGTAAACCCTATTTGGTCACATTCCATGAAACTATCTTGGTCAGCCTATGAACTTTTTAGCCGACCCTCGTATGCTATTTATGAATCAATATAACTTTTATTTAAACTATTCTAATGTATGATAATATATTTGTAGCACACACGCGCGAACGCGCGTATTTATGTGTATTATGTTGTATATTAACTTTTCTAACATGTCAGCTTGGCCCACTTGACAAAAAATCCGTTCAAGTCATATTCATGTTAATTGAGGTTCTCGAGAATTTACATTATTGTAACTGAACAGGTGGAATAAATTGTGATATAAAAATATTTTTCTGTAATATAGAAAAAGACAGATATAAACATTTGAGAATGCTTTATGTGTTAAAAATTTTTCCTTTGAAAATCAATAGAAATAAAAGTGAACCTCAGATACAACTGCAATTTTAAAATAACTATTCATTGAAATTTAATAAAACTTTTTGCAGACAATTAGATAGATACTTTCTAATTAAACAAACTTCCACAAATAACATTTAAAGTCAGCTTTACTTCAATTTCCCATCATTGTTATCATCACTATTAAGTCGTACAGATAGTAAAGAGTTCTCTCTGACACTCTCTTGCTATCCGTCCCTATTATCCATTACTCTTGGCAGCTATCTCAGACTGCATCAAGTGTCTGTACAGAGCTGATGTACGTAAGTCTCTACTTGACAACCAACGCTGATCCGTCCATAAAAGAACGTTGGTTATGAGTTGGTCCTTATTTCATCAACAGTTGTCAGCATGCTTTGTTTGGTTTACTTGGATGGTTTGTCAGATAGGAGTGAAGTGGCAATAGAGCAGCTGTTTTGTGTGGTGTTGCTTCCAGGATTTGCTCAAAACAACACGTAACATTCTCGTGTACTATCCATCTAGTTTTTTCTTCATGCTTTTCCTTATCTTCCAGGTGGTGCATCCATACAGTAGTACTGACACTTTGGAGTAAATCTAGTTTTATTCTATTCGAGAAATCAGAATTCACTAAGCGTATGTGGACATCACATTCGGAAGATGAGATGTTGCTGCCGAGGTATATGCCAAGGGCAACTAATTTTAGAGGTTTCCCACTTAAAGTGGAGATGGTTCATTATTGTTATATATATGAACTCTGTTATATTTGCGTTCACGTCGAGGTCGATGCCTTCTGCTGCTTGTTTGTGAGAAAAGGTCATTTGTAGAGTCTGTTTATGACATAGTTTCTGCAAGATCTGTTCGGCTTCTGGTCTTTTTTTTTAGCGTGAAACCATTTCCTTTTATTAGATCTGTTGACGTTCCAAGTACGTAATCTAAGCAGATTATAAACAAATATGGCGCTAATGTATCTCCTTGTAAGAATCCAGTGCAAATGTCGAAGAAGTCGGTGTTGCAATCAGATGAGTGAACAAATGTTTTCGTGCTTTTGTAAAGCATTACATGTCATTCGGAATATTTCAGATGTCTCCTATAGAGTATCAAACTTTTTCTTACAGTTATCGTATATTGATTGTTTGTATTACTATTGGTAAATGAGAAAAAAGTCATATCGGGAAGCTTTAACCGCTTATTACTGCGTAGACTTAAGTGAATCTTAACTGAGAAGATTCTATGGTCAAAAGATACTCTTTCAAAAGAGAAGAGTATGACTCACAGTTTAAAGCATTTAAACCTTTATGAAGATAAATCCAATGCTAAATGATATTTAAAAACAGAGAAAAAAAGTTTTTGACGTAAAGTGTCAAAGTGTTGATGATAATGAGAGGAAAAAATGAAAATAATAATGATAATAATTTTCTCATAAAAATCATGATACCCGTGAAAATAATCATAACTATTACTTCAATGTACAAATATGATTTTTTTCAAACAAAATTAAGGAATTATATTTATTTCCTTATCAAAAAAATGGTAACAATTTCATTTCTTTTCCTCTTTCAATGTTGATTTGATTTTCTTTTCAAATTTTTATTTAAAAAAAATTGAATCAGTGGCGTGGCTTGTTTCCTGGGCAGTATGGATTACTCCTTTTTCGCCATTACTGCCAGACCCACTCAGAACTGGAGTGGTTGTACCTGTTTGAATCCTATTTATGGGTCAAATTTTGCAAAATATTTCTATTAGATTGAAATATGTGAAACTATATTACTATGTGCAAACAAATGATTATAATTAAATAGAATTGTTAGTGTAAGGAAAACCTAATACCATTTGAAAGTGCACAGATAGGTTTGTTTGTTTGGGTTTCTTTATTTAATGGTATATGAACTTTTTTGGGTTATCTAATGCCAAAGCCATCCATGTAGAAGAACAGCAGTGAGATACTATTTAAGCCATAAGGATGTTCCTAACTTTTCCAAGGGTATTTGTTCGAAAGTGAACATAATAACATAACTGGAATTCGATCTCATTTCGAGGCCTCAATCCAGCAATTTAGTCATTACGCTCCCAAGATCCCCCCCCACCAATTTTATTAGATAGGAATAATAAGATAAAAAGTAACTTTGAACAAACAAATGATTCTAAAACAATTGAACATTGAGAATTTGATTAAGATTAATCAAATGTGTAGAAATGAATCGAAATTCAGCAATAAATAAACCAAAAATCGAATTTGCATACAAATGAAAATCACATATCATTATGAGAATCAAATCAAAAATTAGATCGAAATTTGTTTATTCTTCGAATTAATGGTTTTGCGCAATTAAATATATCACTACGAATCGCTGTTTTTATTTAATACGGAAAATGAATCATTATTGATAATGGATAATTCTTTTGTGAAATCTTAAAATGGCTCTTGGAAATGAATAAAGTTATCATTGAAAAATTCCCCGAGGGATTTGAAATTATATGATAATGAAATTATTGTTTCGTAAGATTTAGTATAGAAAATAAAATACCATAGACGTACATGGAAAAAAAGAGAGATTTTTATGAAGATTTTCAAAACATTTCTTTATTAAATAAAAATGGTGATCAGGATAATCAGAAAAAAAAAAAGTTCTTTAATTACCACAATCTGAAGTAAATAGTTTTCGGTGTATGAATTTATCACACTCACACACGTATCTATCTATCTATCTATCTATCTATCTATCTATCTATCTATCTATCTATCTATCTCAGTACATACATACATACATACATACATACATACATATCTATCTATCTATCTATCTATCTATTTAAAAAATTCCTGGGATATGCGTTTCCGAAAAGTGCATGTATTTCTGTATTTTCTTTTTTTTTGGGGGGGATAGCCTCGAGTTCTCATAAAAATCACCAGTAAATGTCAGCAGTTCATTTGCACAGAGACTTACCCACCTCTCTCTCTCTCTCTCCCTCTCGTTCTCTCTTTGTCCCTTATTATTTCTCTCTTTAAGATCTCTACCAGCGCCCTGCCTCCAAGAAAGTGAGTTAGCGTGTCTAATTTAGATACCCTATACATTTTGGTGAAATGACTCGAGCTGAAATTCTTTGATTCATCTGTTCTTTATTCCCTCTAGCATGTATGCTCTAAAGTTAGTGATGCTATTATAAGTAGAAATGTTATTGAAGAACATAAAGTACTGATTTACTGTCAAATGGTACACGGGAGACATTCATCATAAAACTTACAAATATCTGTACACACACACACACACACACACACACACACACACACACACACACACACATATATATATATATATATATATATATATATATATATATATATATATATATATATATATATACACTCATGGTTCAAAACTAAGCCTCATAAGGTGGTGGCCTTCAATGTACCTACAGTTCTATTCCTACTAGATTAAGCATGAACTCTAAATGACCTCTAAATATTTCTATTTGCATCTAGTTACTAATAACAGGTCTAAAAAATTTTACCGTGTATCTTTTTGGTGAAATTATTGGAAGTAAAAGAAATAGGAAAAAAAAAAGAAAAGATAAATGTGCTAAAAAATTTTAATAAAAAACTAGGTTAGTAGAAAATGACACAAACATCTATCTGAATTCCTACAGGAATCTATGTAATACCTTTCTATGTACGTGAGTTTGTTTATCAAACATAAACAAACTCATATATATCGATATATGTATCGATATCTATCCGTAACATCTTGAAAATATCTCGCTTATTATTACATTCATTTCTATTGATTTAAATTATTCTTTTTTCTGATTTTTTTTTTCTTAGGTCATAATTTACTTATATATCTTTACATAAAATATGTTTATTTCTGTGAATGTGTGTGTGTAAAAATTCCTTCAACGATGCGTAAACAACTCCCATTAAAATGTCATAAAATGTCCTTCGAATCAGCAATGTGTATAAAAAGAAAAGCTTCTTGGACTTAGAGCGAAAAGATTCACTACAAAGTTGTTGATTTTTCTGGTAAACACAAAAGTTAAAATTTTGGTTTAATAATCCGTGCAAAATTTTCTTGTTCTCATCAAGGATTGTTGGCTGAAAATATGTATGGGGGGGGTAAACTTATGTGCATAAATAGTTGTATGTACTCATGCATTTATATATATAAGTATATAGGTTCACTCATTTTAGGAAACCATTTGCTGAAAACGTTAATAATAATAATGATAATAATAATAATAAGCGAATGCAGCAAATTAGCGCAGAAGGAATATAAGACTAGCCATGATTGGGTCGGCAAGGTGATCCACTGAGAAATGTGCAAGAAATTAAAATTTGACCATACAAACAAATGGTATATGCACAACTCAGCACCTGTCCTAGAAAATGACACACATAAACTCTTATGGGACTTTGGCATACACACAGATCACTTAATCTCGGCCAGAAGACCAGACTTAATAATAAATAACAAAAAAAAAAAAAAAGAAAAAAGAAAAAAGAAAAGAAAAAGAGAACTTGCAAAATAATCGACTTTGCTGTCCCGGCTAACCACAGAATAAAACTGAAAGAATCTGAAAAGAAGGATAAGTACCTCGACCTCGCCAGGGAATTGAAAAACTATGGAACATGCAGGTGACAATTATCCCATGTGTAATTGGTGCGTTTGGAACAGTAACTACTATTACTAAAGGGACTGGAGGACTTGGAAGTTGGTGGACAGGTGGAGACCATCCAAACGACAGCATTATTAAGAACAGCCAGAATACTGAGAAGAGTCCTGGAGACTTGAGGAGACTTGCTGTCACTCAAACTCTAGTGAAAAACGCTAAACGCTGATGTGAAAATCTCCAATGAGAGAATAATAATAATAATAATAATAATAATAATAATAATAATAATAATAATAATAATAATAAGCGGACACCGTCAAACAAGCGGAGGTGCAAGAAGAAAAAATAAAAAGCGTATCTCAAGAGAAAACTACCCGAAACCTAACTATATCGAGGAAATCTTATCAAAGGGATTAACGGCTGGGTTCTCTCTCTTGTAAGATACTCGGGATTATTCTTAAAGTGGACGAATGAGAACTTCAACAAATGGACCTGAGAACAAGAAAATTCATGACGATGTATAAGGCCTTACATCAAAGAGATGACATAGACAGACTGTAAGTGTCAAGTAAAAGAGGAAGAGAACTTACCAGCATTCAAGATAGCGTCGATACATCGATACAATGACTAGAAGACTCCATAAAAAGCACGTAGGAATACTGATTAATGTTACCAAAAACAATACAGACAACACAAGCATCAACAGAATGAAAATAACCGGAAAACAAAAATGTGAAGAAAAACAACTGTATGGATAATTCAAGAGACAAACGAGCGAAATCCCTCATGAGAAAACTTGCATATGGCTAAGAAAGGGAAACTAAATCTCTTCTAATAGCAGCACAAAACAATGCCATACAGACTACGTCAAAGCAAGAATAGACAAGACGCAACAAAATAACAAATTTAGGTTATGTGGTGATTGAGACGAAACTATTAATCACATAATAAGCGATTGCGGTAAATTAGCACAAAGAGAGTATAAAACTAGACCCGTCGAGGTAGGCAAAAGGATCTACTTGGAATTGTGCAAGAAATTGAAATTTGACCCTACGAACAAATGGTGTATGCACAACCCAGAATCCTTCCTAGAAAATGAGACGGACAAATTTCTCTGTGATTCTGAGATACAGTTGATACGGATCAACTAATCTCGGCCCGACGACCAGATTTAGTGATAGTCAACATAAAAAGACAAGCAAAGCAGCCGGATAGAGGACTTTGCCGTTCTGGCAGACCACAGGGTAAAACTGAGGGAAAGCGAAAAGAGAGCTAAGTACCAAGACCTTGCTAGGGAACCGAAGAAACTATGGGGCATGAAGGTGACGGTGATACTAATTGTAATTGGAGCACTTGGAACAGAGTCACTAAAGGGTTTGTAAAGGGACTGGAAGACATGGAAATGAGAGGACGAGTGGACACCATCTAAACTACAGCGTTGTTGAAATCTGTTAGAATATTGAGAAGAGTCCTGGAGACACGTGGAGACTTGCTGTCCCTCAGACTCCAGTGAAAAACCATCGGCGGTGTGAAAAACTCTCAAAAGAGTAAAATAATGATAGACAATACACAACCAAATAGTAAATGTAGGTTATGTGGTGATAAAAACGAAACATTCAATCATATAATAAAAGTGAATAGTTCAAATTAGCGCAACGAGAGTATAAGGCTACAAATGAGTTGGGTGGACAAGGTCATCCATTGAGAAATGTACAAATATTGAAATTTGACCCAACGATAAAATGGTATTTGTACAACCCAAAATCCGTCGTAGAAAATGAGACACAGTAATTTTTAAGATAGAAACGGATCAACTAATCTCGGCCAGACGACCAGACCTAGTGATTGTCAACGAAAAACAGAAAAAAAGCGTTCTGGCGGACCACTGGTTGAAAATAAAAGAAATCCAAAAGAGAGCTAAGAATCTAGACGTTGCCAGAGAACTAAAAAAACAATGGAACATGAAGCTGACGGTGATATCAGTTGTGGTGGGTACACTTGGAACAATCCTCAAAGGATTGGTGGAGGGAATGGAAGACTTGAAAATGGGAGAACAAGTAGACACCATCCACACTGCAGCATTATAATGATCGTCCAGAATACTGAGAAGAGTCCCGGAGACTTAAGGAGACTTGCTGTCGCTCAAACTCCAGTAAGAAACAGTCAGCTAATGCTGATGCAAAAACCACTCAAAGGATTAAAATAATATAGAAATTAAAATTAAAAATAATTATAAATTAAAAAAAAATTAAAAACTACACCAATCATCATCATCATATCGTGCTGCTAGCATGGATTTCCCCGACCCTCTCTCTCCACCCGTCTCCATCGTCCATCACTCCCGGCAGGTCTCCTTGGCTACATCCTGTATCGGCACAGAGCAATTGTAGATATGTTCTAGCTGGTCGTCCAACCCTTGATCGTCTGTGTTAATGGGTCCATAGGAGTACATCGGTTATGAATTCGTCTTTTCTACTCCAGCAGTGTTCCGCATGTCTGATGCGTCTAATTTGCATAGTTTTCTTGATGGGTGGTAGGAAGCCGTAGAGTTGCTGATTTGTGGGGCGTTGCTTCAAGGTCTTGTTCAATATAGTTCGAAACATTCTTGTGTAATTGCCGTCAAGTTTTTTCTTTATACGCTTAGTTACTGTCCACGTGGTGCATCCATATATTAGTATTGATAAGACCGCTGCTTGGAAAAGACTGCGTTTTAGTTTATCGGACAAGTATAATTTCCATATGACCGACAGTCAATCGGTAGCTGTCCAAGCCTTTGTTAGTCACGTGTTGATGTCATTGTCGGTTGATGAGACGCTACTTCCTAGGTAGGTGAACTTGTCTATGTAGCACTATGGGGGTTGGCCGCCAAAGCAGACGAGTCTGTTTTGGCGCGAAACCAGACAAAGGATTCTTGGACATGAAATCTCGCCGTACCCGGAAGTGGTACGGGGAGGCGAATGAGAGTTGACGACGCGACCCAGAGAGTAGACAGTTGGTAGTTGGACAGGAGAGAGAAGAGTTGGTGGCAGGAGACCAAGAGAGGCAGAAGGAGTTGGTGGCTGGAGAGCAGAGAGGCAAGCAGCAGAAGAGAAGTTGGCGTGGAAGAATGGAGGGGCAGTCAACACCAGACACCGAGCAGAGAGGCGAGGAGACAAGATAGGGTCCAGTGAAGAAGAGTCTCAAGATGTCTGATTCCAGTAGCATTGTGGAATTTTCGCTGGTAACCCACGCTAGCGTTAGTCCATATCTGCTATTAGGAATGCACATGCATGTAGTGTTGCATACCTCCCTCTGCTCTTGGTAACCCCAAGTTTGTTCGTGTTTGTTCGTTTATCCTTCTATTTTCTCCTGTCTCCCTCGATCGTATTCGTGTGTGGTGGCAAGTAATGTGCGTTGCCCCCTCGAACCACTAGTTGATCACCGGCCGGCTAAGAAGTGACATGGTTAGAAGACTGAGATAATGTGGGGGGGGTGAGGGGGTAACGTTTCACAATGGCGCCGTTGACCAGGATGAAAAAAAAACCTGATGAAAAAAAAAAATAGGAATGAATCGAGGGATGAGGGAGTCGGGAAGCGAGCGGACGAAGAAGAAAGAAAAAAAAAATGCAATAAGGACCCTGCGAGCAACGAGAAAAGAAAAGAAGGAAAAAGAAAACGAAAGAAACAAAGAAAAAGAAAAAAAAAAGATTGAAAAGGAAGAAATCTACAAAGGTAGGAATACACATTCCCCACCCACCTGCACTCGAATATAAGAACAAAAATTTTTTTTTTTAGATTAAGGATATCTAAAATGTAGAAAAAAAAAAAAAAAAAAAACCCAAGTAATCTATTTAGTTTGTGTGTTTGTGTATGTATGTTTAAGCCCCTCATAACTGCTGATTTTTTTTGTTGTATTTTTGTTAGAAGGGAAAGAAAGAATTTATTCCCCTACCCTCCTCGCACACTTATCTTGACCAGTAGAATTCAAATGATTTTTTTTGCGTAGCAGTTTCCATAGTATAATCATCCTTAAGTGATAGGACCAGTGGCTTAAAAAAATATTGTCCCTTCTGAGAAGTTTTGTAGTACATTTTATGCTAGAGAGGTGATATGTCACCGATTAAAAAAAAAAAATCTTTGATTTTTAAGGAAATTTTAAGACGTGAAAAAAAAAACCCAAGTAATCTATTTCGTTTTTGTGTGTGTGTGTATATATTTAAACCCTTGATAACTGCTGATTTTTTTGTTGTTGTATTTTTGTTAGAAGGGAAAGGAAGGTTTTCTTCCCTTACCCTCTTTTCACACTTATCTTGACCGCTAGAATTCAAATGTTTTTTTTCTCCTTCTTCGTAGCAGTTTCACATAGTAATTTTTATACTTAAGTGTTAGGACCAGTGGCTTAAGAAAGTTAGTCCGTTCTGGGAAGTTTTATTGTCATTTTTTTTATGCTGGAAAGGTGATAAGTCACCGATTAAAAAAGAAATAATAATTTTTCTGCTGTAAGGTTCACTAAAAGAAAAAAAAAAAAATTTGTGGTACTTCAAAACCCCAGAGAAAGGGAAGATGAAACGAAAAATTAGAGAGAAAGTGAGATTTCGAAGTTAGGTTAAACTCGACTGGTCAGAGTCGGGTCGTTCCGAGTGCAGAGGGTAGAAGGTGGAGGAAGGCTTCTACCACAAAAACCAAAAAAAATGGAAAATATAAAAAAAAATAATAAAATAAAATAAAAATGGCGGAAAAATTTGAACAAAGAAAAAGAAGGAAGAACAGATAAAGTCATGAAAAAGAAAAAAAAAAAAAAGAAAGAAAAAGAGAGAACGAAAAGTAGAAGAAAGATTGCTAAGGAATTTTTGTCACTGCATCCATGCCTGTCTCTGTTAAAAAGAAAATAGAAAGAAAGAAAAAGAATAAGTAAACTTTAAAAATTAGGAAGAAAAGAAAGTTTTTGTTTTTTTTGTGGATTTAAAAAAAAAACGGTTGGAAGCAAACGCTATCCCCTCCCACACCACCCCCGGTAGAGGGAAGAATTCAAGTGGACAGGAGAGAAGGAAAGTAAGTCGCAAAGAGAAATGGTGGAAGTGGGCAAAGATCTCAAGGGAAGAGAGACAAGGGTTAGAAGGTGGATGCGTGACAGATTCCTTCAGAACAATTTTATTTTTATATATTTGTCAATTGTAGTTATTTTATTTCTTTTTTATTTTTTTGTCTGTGAAGTGTTTATTATTAATTTTTTTTTTGTTTAACTTGTGTGGATTTTTTTTTTTTTTTTTTGCTATCCTTTGTTTTTTTGTTTGTTTTTTTTTTGTTATACTTTGCCTTGTTTTTTGTTGGTTTTGGGGGACTGGGCTTACCGTGTCATTTGCTTTGTTGTTTATTGTTATTTGTTTATTTTATTTTATTTTTTTTAATTTAATTTATTTTTATTTTTTATTTTTGTTTTACCTTCATGGATTTTCTGGGTTTATTTTTTTGTAAGTTTAACTGCTCTTGGCACTTCCTCACTTCGTCTGATTGTGTTTCCCCAGTGGGGGGTGGGTGCACGGGAGCCCCGTTTTGCGGACTGGTATCGAGGGGTAGTAAGTTATACAAACGATGATTTGGGAAAGTGAGTGGCCTGGTTGACATGGAATTGATGAAATGGTACCGAGGAAACGGTTGACGATGGGTTGGGAAGACGATACCTGGGCGCGGGGCGGTGTCCGGTTGCTCCTCCCCCCTGGCTGGTCATGGCTGGACGAGCTGGGAGAAGGTGTCAATTGCTTTGTTTTTTTTGTTTTTTTTTCTCTTGTCTTTTGAAAATCCATGGTGATTGATGGCTGAGAGACTTGTTTTGTTTGTTGCAGGGGGCAGTGAAAGCCCCCATGTTGGGAAGTGAATTCCACAGTGCTTTCTGGAACATTATTCCTGTTACGACACCGATCGAACTGCGGAGATTACTGATGCTCCCGCGTCGAAAGGAAAGGGGGGGGAGACAAGTCCAAAAATACTCCTGAATTGTTGGGTAGGGGTGGTTAAAATTCCCCTGTGTTCTGATGGGTTGGAGAATGGGGTGAAATGTTCGAAAATTAAATAATGTTGGAGGTGAATGGAAAAATCCTCCTGAAATTGTTGGGTAGGGGTGGTTAAAATTCCCCTGTGTTTTGTTGGGTGGGGGCGGGGCGAATTGAAAGAAAATTGAATAATGTTGGAGGTGAATCAAAAAGTCCTATTGAAATGAAGAATAGGGATGAGTCAGGAGACCCCAGAATTGTTCACAGGAGAGCAAGGTGGAAGAGCTTAATCCAGCAATATATTTTTTTTTTATTTGAATAAAATTTTTTTTTATGTGTATGATGATGTGGTGTTGTTATATTATTTATTATTTTTTTTAGGGGACGACCGAACCCCTTTAAAATTTTGTAATTTCGGTTTTTACTCCCTGTAAATGTTCTTGTTTTTTTTTTTGCTTGTTAAATTGTGTTGTAATTTATTGAGAATAAATGACAAGGGTAAGAGAGGGTGTTATGTAGCACTATGGGGGTAGGCTGCCAAAGCAGACGATTCAATTGTCTGTTTTGGCGCGAAACCAGACAAAGGATTCTTGGACATGAAATCTCGCCGTACCCGGAAGTGGTACGGGGAGGCGAATGAGAGTTGACGACGCGACCCAGGAGAAAGTAGTTGGTGGCAGGAGACCAAGAGACACAGTTGGTGGCTGGAGAGCAGAGAGGCAAGCAGCAGAAGAGAAGTTGGCGTGGAAGAATGGAGGGGCAGTCAACACCAGACACGGGAACAGAGAGGCGAGGAGACAAGATAGGGTCCAGTGAAGAAGAGTCTCAAGATGTCTGATTCCAGTAGCATTGTGGAATTTTCGCTAGTAACCCACGCTAGCGATAGTCTGCACATGCATATAGTGTTGCAATACCTCTTTTCTGCTCTTCGTAACCCCAAGCTTGTCCGTGTTTGTTCGTCTGTTTTGTTTTCTCCTGTCTCCCTCGATCGTATTCTTGTGTGGTGGCAAGAAATGTGCGTTATCCCCTCAGCCACTAGTTGATCACGGGCCGGCTAAGAAGTGAAATGGTTAGAAGACTGAGAGAGATAATGTGGTGGGGGTGAGGGGGTAACGTTTCACATCTACTAGTTTTAGAGATTCGCCAATTATTATGGAGATGTGACCTCTTTGATTAAAGTACATGTATTCTGTTTTGTCTGCGTTCACATGGAGGCCTATGCTACCTACTACCCGTTCCAGACTATGTAGCAGAGATTTAGTTTGGGTGGGTGTATTTGCCAGAAGCGCTATGTCATCGGTGTTGTCCGCTTTCGTAATTGTCTGTGCAGGGTATCTTCTCCTTATTTCCATTGCCAGCTTGAAACCGTTATCTTTCATTTTATCAATAGACGTTATAAACACGTAGTCTAGGCAGATAATAAACATGTATGTGGCTAATGTGTCTCCTTGCAGCACACCTGATACAATATCGAAGTAATCTGTGTCTCCATCCGGTCAGCGAACTTTTACTTTCGTCTTTTCATATAGCATCTGTCACGCGGTATCCCACAGGGAGGTGGGAGATAAAATTACTACTCCCCATGTTTGAATTAATAGTATCTAGCCGTCAAAAAAGTGACCGTTAAGGAAGAATGTGGGTCACAGAGGGGTATCAACAGGTGTTGGTACTTAGTAACCTCAGGTCGCCGGACACCGGAAGGGGAAAGAGAGAGAAGCCAAATGATTGGCTGGGACCCCAAAACGGAAGTGGGGTTCCCTTCCCCTCAGCGGAAGTAAAGGATAAGAAAATGAGTTTTTGAGCCGGGTTGGTAGCGGGCAGACGAACCATAGCCATTTTACTCCGGGTTGAAGACAAAAGAATACTGAGACATGAGGGACCCGAGTTCTTCAAGCCAGTATTAAAAACAGAACAAAGTCTGGTGGCCCGTGAAAGAAGAAAGATTCTCTAGTGGAACCCCGTCGAAAAATAAGATAAGTAACTTTGGGGCCATTTTCCTTTATACCCAAACTTTGCATACCACTCTCTCTCTCTCTTAATTTGAAGAAAGACAAAAGTCAAGAAAAGACATTTATATTCGTGGACTGTCCTATTATTATATGTTTCGACACTTTGAAAGTGTATATAACTGTAGTAAAGGAATTCATGTATCTTTATGTTACCATGTGGTCTATGTTGTTCTTTGCTGTTCTACTACGAATTTGTTGTTGTCACATTTCCTTTTTAGCTTCTATTCGCCTTATGTTATCTTGCTTAGAATTGTCCTATTAATTCCTAAAATATCACACGAGAAACCGGAGTTGCCGACTACTACAATATAATATTATTACGACTAAAACCTATAGGCTCATTATCTTCCATTGTCGAGGGGAAGGAAGTTTAGCGGCCTGGTGGGTGTGTGATAGTGTGAAATTTGGAACCCCTTGCCAGCGGCGGTCAGTCTGGCTCTGAATTGATCCCTCACGTAATATGCCAGGTCTTATATGCCTGAGAGAAAAACTCTGAACGAGGACTTATTCTATAGGGGATCAAGTACCAACCTGCCCCGTCTTCACACGAAAATAAAGTCCCGTTTTGGGATTTTAGTCAATTTGCCGTCACACATCATTATAGCTGCGACGGTTTCTTTGGCGAATCCGAAGGCGAGAAGTATTTGCCCCATCTTCCCTCTGTGTATGGAGTCAAATGCTTTGGAGAAGTCGACAAATAATAGTGTTGCCTCAAGGTTTTATGCACGAACACCTACAATTCGACGATAGTCAAAATTTGTGATGTCGTGGATCGATATTTTCGAAAGCCATTTTGGTTTTTCCTAAGTATTTTCTCTATTTTAGCTTCTATGCGGTTGCGTAGTAGTGCATTGTACATCTTTTTGGCGAAGAAAGTCGGTAATTCTTGGCTATTCCGAGGTCACTTATCTTAGGAAAAGGGAGAATCCATCTCTTTGTCCATCTGTCAATTGTGTTCTGGTTATATACAGCGTTACAGTATCGGAGCAGTATATCGTCGAATTCCCTTTTCTTCCATACTTCTGGGGGTATTTCATTAAGCCTTGCAGCTTTCCTTGCACGCAATGAATTTTTTCCTTTTTTTCATTTCATATTTTTGGTCGAAGCATTTTAACATTATATTCTAACATTGCTCTGAAGATGGTTCAACAAAAAATCAAAACGATGGCATAAAAGTACCTCATCTCAATATTTTGTTTTTTCATATTTTCATATTTGCATTCCGTCAGATTTATGTCCAGTTTTTTCTATAATATATATATATATATATATATATATATATATATATATATATATATATATATATATATATAATGAGTCAGTGTGTATCCATTGAAAATAAACATTTATTGGGTAAAATAAAGGTTTTTCTCATCATTAGGACACGGATTTATTGATCTAACTTCTTATATCCAATTAAGGATGTTTGCACTCTTTTCTGTCTATATTAGTTTAAACACTCGAACATATAAATAAATTATGTTTCTGTTAGTTATATTGTGCGTGTGTGTATGTATGGGTGTTTGTATGAATATATGTGTTTGTCTGGAACTGTTACAAAGACGTAGAAATTATTGTATGTATAGAAAAAAATAAAATTTATAAATGATTTACAGTTCACACTAAGAAGATTAAAAATATTTGTATACTCTCTACCATAGACTGTGTAAGCAGGACTTCACATGCGGTTTTATTATTCCACTCGAACACCACAACAGTCAATAAATAGTCTGACCTACTACTTACTAACGTTTGCAGGAAAGTTTCAACCGATAAAAAATTCTGATGGAAAAAAAGAAATGTAGAAACTTTTATATTGAGTTTACAGCAGTTTGCTGTGATATCAAATTTATTAAGATTAAACATGGTGGCTTCATGACTGACAAATCTCAAAGATACTTGTATAAATCTTGGAGAACGAAAATTTTTGTGCACAGTTTAAATGAGAAATAGATTTTTTGTACGAGTCTTAAAGATGAGAAGAGGCGCTTGTGATGTTATGGTTATCGTCGTAGGAAATACACTGGGTGACACGACTTTAAGTCCCGAACAATGTTGTTTGTATGGCTCATAGCACGAGTACCAACTGGAAAAGCAGGAATTTAAATAATCTCCTTCTTGGCTATGGGTAAATAGTAGGGTAGACTAGGCTCGTTAACGCTGTTATAGCAACCAATCTAGGCACAGAAAAACTGAATAAAAGTGCGTTAAATTGACCTTGTGTGGAGGGGTTGGGTAAATGTATATCGTATCAAAGATAAGAGGAGGCGCTCTTTGTATGATTTTTATTGTCGTTGGGTAAGTATTGTCACGTGGTGTCCCACTGAGACGATAGAAATAAGATTAATACTATCCTCCCGTTTGAATGAACAGTAGCAAGCCGTCAAATAGGTCGCCGGACACCAAGAGGAAGAAGAGAGAAGCCAAATGATTGGCTGGGACCCCAAAACGGAAGTGGGGACTCCTTCCCGTCAGCGGAAATAGATAGTAAGAAAAGTCAGTTTTTGGACATGGTTTGTAGGAGACAGAACCAAAAGCCAAGTACTCCGGGTGAAGAAGACGAAAAAATATCTGCGAGACACGAAGAAGCCATTTTCTTCAAGCCAGTGTTAAAAATAGCCTAAAGTTTATTAGCCCGTAAAAGAAGAAAGATTCTCCAGTGGAACCCGGTCGAAAAATAAGATAAGTAACTTTGGGACTATTTCTCCTTATACCCAATTTTATATACCACTCTCTCTCTCTCTCTCTCTCTCTCTCTCTCTCTCTCAATTTGAAGAAAAACGAAAGAACAGAAAAGAAGAAAGACATTTATATTCATGGACTGTTCAATTATTATATATTTTGACACTTTGAAGGTGTATATAATTGTAGTAAAAGATTCATGCATTTTAATGTTACCACGTGGTCTAAGTTGTTATTTGCAGTGTCTTCTACGAGTTTGTTACTTCATGCTTCCTTTTCAGCTTCTATTCGCCTTATGTCATCTTGCTTAGAATTGTCCTATTAATTCCTTAAAAATATCACACGGGAAACCGGAGTTGCCGACTACTACAATATAATATTACGACTAAAACCTATAGGTCCATATCTTCTGTTGTCTAGGGGAGGAAGTTTAGTGGCCTTGGTGGGTGTGTGGATAGTGTGAAACTTGGAACCCCTTGCCAGCAGCGGTCAGTCTAGCCCTAAATTAATCCCTCACATAATATGCCAGTTCTTATATGCCTGAGAGAAAAACTCTGAACGAGGACTTATTCTACAAGGGATCAAGGGCCAACCTGCCCCGTCTTCACACGTGCAAAAATAAAGTCCCGTTTTGGGATTTTAAAGAATTTGCCGTCACAGTATATATAACATTAAAAATGAGATATATTTTTGGAGGAAATAGAAGCCAATGTGGAGTAGCGGTTATTGTTGTAGGAAATGAATGATGTTGTTAACTTTTCACTTCATAGAAATATTTTTGGGAAACATATGAAATAATCTCTTTTCTCAAGCCATGAATAAATAAGAAAAAAGATTGGGCTCTTTATAACAACTAAATTTAGAGAAGGAAAACTCTGCATTCAAACCAGCTGTGTTCGGCTTTAAAATGTACCTTATGTCACATCCTGTCTTTTGTGGATGGATTGAGTAAATATGAATATTTTTTGAAGGAAATTATAGAAAATATCTCTTTTTCAATTAGAATCAAAAGCGGCTATATCTCATCCCGACCCTTTCTTCTATTGACCATGTCAATTTAGTACAGTTGTGGACTGGTGCATTGTCCTGGTGGAAATGCCATTGACCCGATTTGAAGAGTGCTGGCCTCTTCCCTAGGAATCTCTTCCTGAACTCCCTTAAAACCTCAACATAGTAACTCTAACCCTTTGGCCAATGAACTCTGGTGTATTGACTTCCTTACTCCTCCCACACCTCTCCTCATCCCTCACAGACTCCTTGCCTTCCTTGAATCTCTTATGCCACTCAAAAACTGATGGTCGATTCATGCAAGATGGTCAAAAAGCAGTGTGAAGCATTCCATACGTTGTTTCTGTGGCATAATTTTTTCCAAGTTTAAAACACAATTTTATTGCATATCGTTCTTCTAAAGTGTCCTCACGTCCAGATTGCACTTTTAAAATTCACCAGCTGTGACAATCAGGCTTTAGTAGGGTGTATTCCAATTGCTGCTGTAGCTGTTCATTTGAACCTGAAATCATAAAAATTGGTCAGTCATTTCATAAGATGTATAGCAATAACATACCGAATATTCAAGAGTCTACGACAATTTTAAAATCCCATACGAAAAATGTTTGGAAACTTATTGAATGCACCTCGTACTTCACCATTATGTTTAGCTTTGATTTCCGTGAATTAATCCTAATTTGATAAATCAGGAATCAGCGGCTGTTCTTCAGATTTTCTAAGTTATATGTAGAACAAGGCCAAATTTGGTGAGAAATGTATGTTATGACAATTTTCCAAGTGGAGGAGCCTATTACGTACGTCAACATTCGAAATCCTTGTGTTTAGCTTGGTTCAAACACTGACCACTGACACCATTAGGTAATACATACTGTATTTGATGACGTACAAGACTCTATTTACATTTCATATTAGAGTATTTTAGGGTTAGGCTAGGTATTAGAATAGGCAGAGGACTGAATTTGGGTTAATATAAGTCAATCAAGTGCCTCAACTTTGCATATCAGATTTAGTAAAAGTTCGACGGTTACTTTTTTCACTGACTTTTCGAGTTGAAAAACTAATTCCGTAAGTTAGCTACTAGATTTCATGTGAGTTTGCTTATCACTAAAAATTAATGTTTAGATATTTGTACACCAGTTATTTTTTGTGGATTCTATTCATGCCAGATCATCACTGGATGTTTTAACTCACAGTTTTTAATTAACTCGGCTTCCCTTCGTTAGCTACTTTTGCAGAAAAGTTCCGCTCATGTGACCCGGAAAGGGAATAGACAGACAGACAGGCAGACAGAGCACTTTATCTGAATTACAACCATTCCTTTTTTTTCTTTCCACTTTGTTTATTTATGTGTTCAGTGGGTTACTACTGATTAAATTTCCTGGTTTTTAAAACTAAATCTTAATTTGATAGTAAGTAAAGATTTTTAAGAATATTTTTACAAACACACAAATTTCAATAGATATCCACGAATATGAATTTTGAACGTTCAGTTCTTCTTACATTGGGTTTTCCTTGTCTTTAATCAGATATTATCGTCTCAAACATCGCTGTTCACTATCTCCATTTATACATATCTAATTCTATTCATCAGCAACCTTTGCAAAAAAAAAAAAAAGTTCAATTATTATTATTATGCAAATTTTCCTACCAGCTGTTTTTCATACCAGGACTCTTCTCAGTATTCTGGCCGATTTTAAAGGTGTGTTAGTCTGGACGGTATCCGCTCATACTCTAAGTCTTCCAGTACCAAGCCTTTGGGGATTGTTCCGAGCGTACCATATACTATTAGTATCATTGTCACCTTCATGTTACATGGCTTTTTTTTTTTTAGTTCTTTGGCTAGGCCTAAGTACTTATCTCCCTTTTTTCGCTTTCTTTGATTTCCTCTTTGTGGTCCACCAGGACGGCAAAGTCTCCTATTCGGTAGGTTCTCTTTTTTTGTTAACTATCACCAAGTCTAGCATTCTGGCCGGTGATAAGTGATTTGTTTGTATCTCACAATTCCAGAGAATTTATGTATCTCATTCCTCGGCACGGATTCTGGGTTGTGAATATAAAATTTGATAGTGTGATCAAATTTTAATTTCTCGCACAATTTTCAGTGGATCACCTTTCCCACTCAGTTGTGTCGAGTCTTATACTCTTATTGTGCCACTCGCTGCGTTTGATTATATGATTAATCGTTTCGTCTTCGTCACCACATTACCAGCACATACTATTTTGTTGCGTATTATCTATTTTTACTTTCGCATAGTTGGTCCGTATCGTGTTGTTTAGTGCTGCAATTAGAAGAGATTCAGTTTCTCTCTTAAGGTTTCCCTTTCTTAATCGTGTCTAAGTCTTATCGTTTGAGATTTCGACAGATTTTCGTTTGAAATATCCATACAGTTTGTTTTTTCCCCCATTTTTGTTTCCTAGTTATCATTGTTCTATTTATCATTATGTGGCCTGTGTTATTTCTGATCGCTGTAATTAATCTTTGGTCTTTTTATAGTCTTCGAGTCGTCATATCGATGCATCCATGTTATCTTCTATACTGACGAGTCCTTTTTCCCATTTTTAGCACATAAAATCTGTCTATGTCATCTCTCGGATGTAGGGACATATGCGTCGTCATTCATATGAAAACTGGTTTATTTGTTGAAGTTATTCTGATTATTATTCTCCTAGCGAATTTTTCACACCAGTTTTAACGGTTGATTTTTCACAGAAGTCTAAATGACAATGAGAATCCTCCTAAAGTCTCTAATTTTTTTCTAAATATTCTCGCAAATCTTAAGAGTGTTGTGGTCTGGATGGTCTCGTTTATTTCTCTGATCTCCAGTTCCCTCAGTTTACTTTTCAAGTCTTTGGGAACAGTTCCAAGAATATCAACGACAAATTGTTACGATTGTACCTTCATGTTCCACGGCTATTTCAGCTCTCTAGCAAGATCCAAGTATTTGTTTCTCTTCTTTTCTTTTGAATTGCCAAGATAAGTTTTTCTTCTAGTTAATGCAAGGTTTTTAT
Source organism: Sepioteuthis lessoniana (assembly GCA_963585895.1). NCBI lineage: Eukaryota > Metazoa > Mollusca > Cephalopoda > Myopsida > Loliginidae > Sepioteuthis > Sepioteuthis lessoniana. The sequence goes on along the minus strand of OY757904.1, from coordinate 1,724,885 downwards.
TATTTCACTCTTTTCCCCGAAGTGTTTGCTTGTTCTGTTTCCCTGAAGTCTGAGTGACAGCAAGTTTTTTAAAGTCTGCAGGATTCTTTTCAGTTTCCAAGATGATCTTAGCAATATTGTGGTCTGGAAGGTCTAGACTCTTTCTATAATCTCTAAACCCCCAAGTCTTTTTTTCAAATCTTTGGGGACCGTTCTAAGCGCAGCAACTACAAATAGCATCACTGTCAGCCTCATGTTCCACGTTATTATCACTTGGATAAATGTTTATCAATTTTACTAGTTTCTCTTCGATTGTATTTTTGTTGCAACACTTGGGTCGTTTTTACGTTTCATTGGATTTTACTGAGATATAAAGTAACAATAAATATTACGTACGAAACCTTATTCAAAACTGAATAATAGGGACAATGATCCCTTGCAGAAATTCAAACAATAAAATGTTGTTAAGAAAATAACAGTCTTCTTATGTCTTGCATTGTCTGAATTGTTTCATTTTGGAAGATCTCGCAAATGTCGTATAGAAGAATACGATAACGTCAACAGTGGAAGTTTTTATTGTTTTGAGTATTTTGCAATGAGTATAACTGTTTTGAGTATTTTGAAATGACTATAACTGTTTTGAGCATTGCTGTGAGTATAACTGTTTTGAGCATTTAGCAATTAGTATAACTGTTTTTTGAGTATTGCTATGAGTATAACTGTTTTGAGCATTGCTATGAGTATAACTGTTTTGAGCATTTTGCAATGAGTATAACTGTTTTGAGCATTGCTATGAGTATAACTGTTTTGAGCATTGCTATGAGTATAACTATTTTGAGCATTTTGCAATGAGTATAATTGCTTGTAACATTTTACTAAGAGTATAATTGTTTTGTAAAGTTGGCGACCGTAGTCGAGGGTGACCCCAAGTCTCCCTTTTGGATAGCTACTACACCAAGGCGCAAGGGAGGGTGCTTCTCCTTTCCCTGGATTACTCCACTTTACCTTTGATCCATACTTTATAATGCTAAGTGTCAAGCAAGCAGGCATCAAGTACCATTTTTTGAGTCTTTGGTATAACTCGACCAGGGATTGAACCCACGTTCCCGGGCCATTGGCAAACCCTCTAACCATTATGCCAAAATTCGGTCGAACGCACAAAAGACGGAATATATGTGCTTTAATCAAACAGGTGACATCTCCACACTTAACGGTAGCTCTCTGAAACTAGTTGACAAGTTCACCTACCTAGGAAGCAGTGTCTCATCAACCGAGACAGACATCGACGCGACTAGCAAAGGCATGGACAGCTTTCGATAGGCTCTCGGTCATATGGAAGTCAGACCTGACCGATGAAATGAAGTTTCTTCAAAGCAGCGATCGTGTCGATACTGCTATATGGATGCACTACATGGACGCTAACTAAACGTATTGAGAAAAAGCTTGACGGCAACTACACAAGAATTCTTAGACAGTACCCCATAAATCAGTAGCTGTACAGCCACCGACCACCCATCACGAAAACTATCCAAATTAGACGAACCAGACATGTGGGACATTGCTGGAGAAGCAGGGAAGAGCTCATAAGTGATGTATTCCGGTGGACCCCTTCACATGGACGAGCAAAGGTAGGACGACCAGCTCGAACCTACATACAGCAGCTCTGTGCAGATATGGAATGTAGTCCCGAGGACCTGCCGGAGGCAATGGACGATAGGGAGGTGTGGCCAGAGAGAATATCTGGGATAGCGCGACATGATGATGATGATTTTTTTTACCATTTTGCTATGAGTAAAATTGTTTGGAACATTTTGCTATGAGTATAAGTGTTTTGAGCATTTTGCTACGAGTATAATTGCTTTGAGCATTACAATGAGTATAATTGTTTTGAGCATTGCTCTGAGCATAATTGTTTTGAGCATTGCTATGAGTATAATTGTTGGACGCAAGACAATAAATTGATCTCATTATCAGAGTTGACTCGAATATCAAGAGAAATGAAATTGATTATTTACTCATAATCACCAGAAAATTCAAGTTAGTGCGCACTAATTCTTTCATTGTGAACTAATTCTCCATTTACTTCAGAACATGCTGTCATGTATTTCTCCGCTGCTTCTCTCTCTCTCTTTCTCTCTTTCTCTCTCTCTCTCCACACACACACACACACATACACACACACACACACACATATATATATATATATATATATATATATATATATATATATGATTTATATATGCAAACACACACAGAAATAAAACAAAAAGTCTAAAAAAATTTTTGAGTGCGCGGAATGTTTTCGACTTGGACGGTTTCGTTAGGTGGGCTACAAAAGAAGGAATAAATATGTCGAGAGAATGGTTTGCAAGGCGAAATATTTAAACGTTTTCGCTAATTGTTAGGTAAATAAAGAAGAGTACCACTGAATTCCTGTTGCCTTGGGGCGTAGCACGAGTTCAACTATAATCTAGCCTAGGGACAGATAAGTCTTTCTCTCCACAGTATCCCTCCATTACATATGGAAAGGTAGACCAAGTGGGTATGACATGTGATAAAGAACGGCCAATAAAACTTTTGCATTTGTTGTATATAGAAGAAATACTTTGAATTCTCATTGAGTTTGGTTCGCTAACACGTTGTTTATGTGTGCGTGTGTGTAAATGTGTTTATTATTGTCAGCTTCTGTACCACTCAGTCAACTTCAAATGAAATACACTTGTGAATTAGTTTTCTTATTGAAGCGTACGATGTTACCATGTATTTATTGGGTTTAGTTTGACACAGAATGAGAGGTACATGCCACTCAGTGAACCCTGACGTCACTACAGAATAAATTGTTTATGAGATGTGCTTGGTAACTAGTATTACGCAGTCAACCCTTTTGTGTGGGCTTACGAATCCGAATAAAGGAATACACCTATTTATAGATATTAGTAGAATTATCAAATTGACACAAAAATTATTCATTTCAAGAGTAAAGCAGCGTCTTATAAAACTTGCGCTACAAAATTTGAGAATGCAGTAATAATAATAATTAAGCATGTCTGTATTTCTACGTATTACTTTAAAAATAGTGACAAGCATATTTGGTATTTGTAAATTATATATTTTCCCAAGAAATGTATAGAATGTTAATTAGATAATCTTAAATGGATGAAAATTTACCCAATAAAATATTTTAAAACATATTTATAAAACACAAGTTTGAATTGAAGTATTAGGAAAATATTAAATAATTTAAAGTTGTTTTGACGATGAAACCTTTCGAAGCCTTGTGTGTCAAACAGTTTTAAGTTTTGCGATGCGTCTGGGAAAGAATAGATAGCATAATAATATATGTCTCTTTTTTTGTTATATTTTGTTTCGTTTGGATTTAGTTTTAGAATTTCAGGTTCCATTATTTACTTTTGTGTTGTAATTTTGTAAAATTATTTTTTCCCACAAAAACATTCCTTGATTTTGTGCAGCTTCTATTTTGGGTTTTCCAATTTGTTTGCGATAATCAATAAATCGATCATAAAGTGTAAAACTTCAAAGATTTTTAAAGCTCTGTAATTTGCTATCCAAGAATTTCTCGGAAATAGAGTTTAAGTAAATTTAATTGTTAACTATCTTTCCCTAATTGGTTATCTTCGTATATAAAAAAAAAAACTTTTATGGCCATTTCTTCCTCTTTGCCCATCTTTTTACACAAGCACTTGCAAATTGTAATATGTAAAAAATAAGATGTCCACTTGTATTCCCTCAGAAAAAATGCTTGTTTCATTTGTATGGTTTTCCAAAATTCAGTATAAATTCCACTCTCCCACTTGTATATATATATATATATATATATATATATATATATATATATATATATATATATATATATATATCTGTTTATATATATATAATTAGCGTCATTTGTTTATTGGATACATATACACAACTAGACACACTTGATAAAAATTGATATTTCAGCTCCTTTCATTCCAGGGAGTGTTTTAATGGTATACGTGGTGCTTTCAATAAGTTTCCAGACTTTTGTGAACAGGCATTTAAAATTGTCGTTGAGTCTTGAATATTCACTATATTATTGCTATACATCTTATGAGATGACTGACCAATTTTTATGATTTCAGGTTCAAATTAACAGCTTCAGCAGCAATTGGAATACACCCTACTGATTGTCACAGCTGGTGAATTTCAAATATGCAATCTGACACTTTAGAAGAACGATATGCAATAAAATTGTGTTTTAAACTTGGAAAAAATGCCACAGGAACAACGTATGGAATGCTTCACACTGCTTTTTGACCATCTTGCATGAATCGACCATCAGTTTTTGAGTGGTATAAGAGATTCAAGGAAAGCAGGGAGTTTGTGAGGAATGAGGAGAGGTGTGGGAGGAATAAGGAAGTCAATACACCAGAGTTGATTGGCCAAAGGGTTAGGGTTACTATGTTGAGGTTTAAAGGGAGTTCAGGATGAGATTCCGTCGGAAGAGGCCAGCACCCTTCAAATCGGGTCAGTGGCATTTCCACTAGGACAATGCACCAGTCCACAACTCCATTCTTGTCACAGACTATTTGACCAAGATGGGCATAAAGACAGTTCCTCAGCCTCCCTATAATCCAGACCTTGCTCCCTGTGACTTTTGGTTATTCCCTAAGCTCAGAGGCTGTCATTATGAGACAATTGAGGAGATGAAAGAGGCTGTGACGAAGGTCATTGAGACGCCTCACAAGAGGACTTCCATGGGGCCTTCCAGAAGTTGTTGGAACGGTACAACAAGTGCATTGCAAGTGGAGGAGATTAGTTCGAAGGGGACTAGAGTTTAATATGTGTACTATCAATTAAAGTGTCCATACGAAAAAAGTCTGGAAACTTATTTAATGATCCTCGTATGTTGACGTCTGTAAAATTTTAACTGGCTCCGAAAGGTCTAATTTGCCCAGAAATCAATTCAAACTGGTATCCGCAGAAGTTAGACCTTTGCGAGAGATCCGGAATTTTTAGAAGGAAAATAATTAATTCTACTGAAAGACGTTTTGCCTAATGAGTAAATTTAAATGAAACGTGACGTGCAAACTCCCTTGACTTTAAAGAGTATTTTAAAGGCATTTGCTGGTAGAAATGATGTGGAAGGAGTGAAGGAGAAATTCCCTGAATATTTTAGCATAAAACTGATCAGGTTTAATTTGTTTAGAAGTACAATTCAATTGACATCCTCGAGGGTGCTCCCCGCCCATATGGAGGATATGAAACTTTGGAAAGAAAATTTTTATCAGGAAGAAATTATTCAAGCAAAAGAGCTCTTGTTTAATGAGAAAATCATAATTAAATTTGCCATGACCACAGGGAATGTTTTAAACGTATTCCAGAGAAGATCTCGCTCGCGGAGGGTTAGTGGAAGTGGCCGGATCATAAAATTGACCAGGAAGGCTTAAGTCATTCAGAAAGCAAATAAAATTGCAATCTGCTGGAATATTCTTCCCCATTCTCGAGCAGCTGGGATGTTTTATCAGAAAAATTATACGACAGGATTAATTCGTTGATAAGAGCCAGGTGTTTGATCGAAAATACTAGATTTCAAATTATCAATCAAAAGCATTTTCCACTATATATAGAGTTTAAAAAATGATATGATATTTACGAAAGGATAAATTTTCAGACATAGACATGGAATCGTCTGACTTAAATCTTCTTTAACTATAAGATTTATTTTTACGTCCTTTTGCCCTCTGCTTCTTTTACGTACCGATTCTGGTTTTTGATTTGTGAACGATATAAATGAAATTAACTTTACCAAAATTAGATAATAAATTTTAGATAAGAGGAAACACTCTTGTTAGTAAAATTATTTCATATATTTTACAAGTATTTCCAATATTTCTATTATTCGGCACTATATGATTTTGACTTATTTTTAAATCTGAGATTTGCCAAAAATGGATATGAATATCTGGGAAATATTTTTAACTTCATATCTACCAATAGAATTGAGAGAAACATATTCCTCAGCATATTGGTAAACAGTGCCTGATAAATGGTTTCGTCTTATTCCATTCTGTTTTGCATTAAAAAAAGATCTTTTGATTTTTGCATTTATATATGACGAAATAATTACCAATCACATTGAAGAGAATGTATTTATTGACTATATTCACAAATATTTACTAAGCTTAGTTACGAATTCACAAATACTAAACTGTGTATGTGAGGTGCAAGTTTATAATTATAGTAAGGCCAATGACACTAGACAGTTAACAATTCTTTTTGACGAGCTTTTTCTTAATATTATTTCGAATATGTTTACTTTTCTGTGTAAATGCATACCTCTAAAATCTGACGAAGTACGGATGATATTTAATTACTGACATGAAAACCTACTTATCATCAATATTTCCCGAGTTTTATGGGTCGAACTATATCTCTTGTTCTTCTATATCACGATAAATGTGCACTTGTAAAGAAATTCTTTTCTTTTTCTTTTTTTCATTGGCATTTTAAAATCCCAAACACGTTTTCTCTATAAACTGTTTTTAATAATTTTGATGAAATGCAACCATATTTCTTAAAATGAAAAACGTTGGCGGGTTTAAGATACTTTAGAATCTGTATATCTTGGCGTGGTGGACCCACTGTTAGTATCCAATATTCTTTCAACAATATGTGAACATATATATACTTAATGCACGCTCATGTTCAAACGGTTTTGCTTGTGGATTAAAATATGAGTGCACTTATATATTTGACATAAAAAATCAAAGAAAGAACTACTTTTGAAATTATGGAAAATGCGTTTTCAATTGCCAGGAAAATGTTTTAAAAAAATAGGAAATATATGTTTTATAATTCAGTTAAAATTTCTGTGCATTAAAATGCGTCTGGCATTTTTTTTTTGACATTTATCGAGTTATTTTTAACCGACTTTCCAAGTTTCTGTTTAATGATGGCAAACAGAAGCAGAAGAAAGTGGAAAGTAAAGCTGCCTTGAAAACTAAGTAAAATACCATATAAAATGCTATTTATAAATGATATAAGTTTGATTAACAATTGCAGACATCATTTTTTAAAAATACTTGTATATAATATAAGCAGTAGACAAAATTATTATTATTTTTTTGTTTCCGTTCAAAAGAATACATGTACTGATCCAATGAATATTTATATTGTCCAAAGGCTTGTGATGAAGTGTTTTCGACCATGTTTCTGTTTATTATCAAGATCAGAAGAAAATTGTGGATGTTATTGTTTTTTGTTTTTGTTTTCTTTTTTAATTATTTTAGATAGTTTAGAATTCGAAATTATAGCATTTTCGATTTGTGCATGAATTTTAGGTAAGACACCGGGTGACATCCAAATCAAATTCTTCAATGAATCAATTGGATATTTGCTTAAGTTTTTCCCAAACTGAAGAAGATGGTTTTTAGTTTAAGGTGTTTTGATTTTAAGACCATCACTTTAAGAATTTGAAAACATTAACTTTTTCTTGCTTTTACTTTTACTTTCAGACTAATACCCTTGGAATCGGTATGAATCACCTTTATACCCCCCCTGCAACTATTGAGTTAGATAGTCCTACTGCTATTCTTCTATAAGGATAGCTTTGGCATTAAATAACCAATGAAGGTTGATATGCACAAAGGAACCAATTTTCTTCCTTTCTTTTCATAATTCATATTATATAGTATATACGTATTGTTTTCAGGTATTTGTCGTTTCCTAACAGAAATTTGTATGTTTAGCAATGTATATTTACTCATATAAGCTTGAATTGTATTCTACTCGGACAAATGGTAAGTTAATTTACCGGATAGAGTGGTAGTTGTATGTCAGAGTGGACAAAAATAATCAAAAGAAAAAGAAAACTTGGAAATAACATAAGTAGAATTTACTCTATGTGCTTCATTACAATGTGATTTAGAAGTTTTAGCGACCTCAACTTTTTCTTGTTAAAATAATAACTATCGTTCTCTGATATATTGCTTCCGTGAGAACAATTAACTTTCTATTTATTATAAAACAAACATCTTCAAAAATCTTAAAACGTCTTATACAGTCAATCTTGAATTGTATATCCATAACTGTTTATACAAGAGCAAATATTGGTGCCTCGTAATCTATATCCGATGATATGAAGATGGATGACTTTTGACCAAACAAATGATAAGTTAATCGATAGAATGGACGGATAATTGCAGGTCCAACTTACGAATTTGATATTTCTACCATCTAAAGGAAACAATATTCAAATTCATCAAATCTGTATTATACATCTTGACTTTTTGATGGATTGATAACTGATAATGACAAACATCTTCGATCCCTCGACTCAGTATATATTTATATATTTCTCCCTTTACACACATTAATGATTGTTTTTACATATTCATTAGAAATTCTTCAAAATTTTGTCTTCTCATGTTACTGCAACTCCGAATAAAAGAATTACTGCTAGTGTTGCATAGCCGTAATACATAGACAACTATATACATACACATGCGGAAGCAAAATCAACAATAATGACGAACGAACAGACTTCTTTAGAAAAATATACCTCTCACACTTTATTCGAAATGGTTGCGAAAGGGTTACGAAAGGGTTATGTGTGAGAGGTGAGTTGGAGACTGAACAAACTGCAACATATTGACCCCCAAATTCCTCCTTCTTTGGCAGTACTTCTTTCTTCTTCTGCTGGGCTGCTTGATCGGGGACCCTGAGGGCCCATAGCCCTCTCCTGGGTACTGGTTCTCTCTACAGCATCTTTTCTCCAACTAACTGACTCCAAACTCTGAACCTGTCTGTGGCCCCGGGTTATATCATTGTTTGACGCACACCTGCTTCTTGTGGGTGTCACATCTGCACCCAATTCAACCCGTCCACAGTTAAGGTTATACCCTGATATCTTCGACCGGATGCACCTGTTCCTTGATCGACGGCTGGGTCGGAGGTCAATATGTTACACTAGTGTCCCATAATAGTTGTTACATTTGTATTTAATATTCATACATTAAATATAAAACTTATAATGAGACAGACGTAACTTTGGAATGAGTGTTTAATTAATTAGTTTATTAAAATGCAAGTTTTGGAAAATGATTGATGATTTTGTATGTCAACAAATTTTAAGCCAAAATACTGAAAAAATTGATTTTGAAAATATTTTTTTGATATAAAATCGGAAATAATAGATGATCATAATAGTTCAAACATTCCCGCTAATACATGAAACTCATTTTCTAGCTGTTAGACAAGCCAAGAAAAGAAGAATGAAAAAGTTAACAGCTATTTATGTCTTATTGTACATAATGAAGCTTTAAAAATCTGCTGTTTTGATTATATCACGTCAAAATTCAAGTGAAACGAGTAAGTAAATAAATTGTTTTTGTCTTCGCGTTTAAATGGTCATCATCTCGTTTCAATAATTCGTTCTTATTATAAATTTCAATGTCATGAGCATTATAATCATCATTATAATCGCCTTTTGCTATCATCATTATAATAATCGGACCAATATTATATTTCACCCAGAATTCTTTTTTTTCTTTTACATCTCTGTTTCATTGTTACTTTACTGGTTTTAACTTCTTTCCCCCAACTGAACACAATACTCTTTTTTGGAGTGGAGAAACTCATCCCCCACAAAAAAGTGGCCATTATTCCCTCAGAATAAATTGGGTAAATCCCATAGTAACCTTTATTTATTTAATTTTATTTTTAAAAGGGTTTTCTCCTCTCTTCATTATTCATCTGTATATACCCCACACAATTGTTGACTTATATCAAGTTTTTTTATAGTTCAAAAATAATATACGTGGTATTATGGTGGATGGGATTTCTGAAAGAGTGCTTTTAGTGAAAAGAATAGAATAATGTGAATATGTCATGAATGAATCAAGTTAAGTAGAGGTATAATAACCACGATCGATTTTTCTTCTCGACTCTTCAGACTTTAAACACAAATTAATGTAAATATGTATAAATAAACAGTTCTAAGATTTCATATCTATTGACTTACAAAATTTCGAAACACAACTAATTTAATTTTGTTATCTTGCATTTTTATTAGATGAAACATTGTCAACAATTATTTATTTTTGACTCTTATCTATTTATCTTAATTTCTGTTGTTTTCCTTTTCTCCAAACGTCTCTTTACGGCCATCACTAAACAGTGTGGATCGGAAATAAAGAATATTTTTCAGGTAACACTTAAATTGGCGTCTCCTTTTCTCTGAAAAGCCTATGACAGCTGTTCTATCATTTGAACTACTTGAAGTTGAATAAGATAAAATATAACCATATAGACTTAGTCCTTACTTTCCCACAATCTCCCGACTCTGCCATATTTGACGTTATTACTTTGTTTTTCATACTCTAATAGTAGTATTAGAATTAATAATATTATCTTGAATTTTTATCTGATGAGCCGTTGTCAGTTATTATTGAATTTTGATTGATATTTTTTATTTAAGTTGTTTTTCGCCTCAATCTATCATTCTGTAGCTTTTCGTAAACAACGTGAATGAGAAATAAGCTCTTTGAAATACTCACATCCTTCTTACTTCAAGAATTCTGTCGATGAACAACAATTGAATTATCGTTGAGATCAAATCTTGCCTAAGGCTTATTCTTTATTTTCGATTCACGTGTTTACTAAAGGCCGGAGAATAACGGTCTAAATTAAACTACTGCCAGTTAGATTTTGACCTTTTTTTGACGGTTAATAATTATTTTATTTGATATCAGCCGAGCAGTTTTAATGAAGGATATTACTTATGAATTCATACATTTGATACTTCCTCTATTTAGAGAGTGACATAACTATTCTCTTATTTTTTCAAATCGAATCCATATGTAAAGACGCAGTTAAGGTTAGTGCAAATATGATTGGTTTTAATATATTCAAGTGACAAGGAAATAGAAGACACAATTACGATATCGTATTCAGATCTTGTGTGAGTAATCTTTATTATCTTCCAATCAATTAACGTTAGAGGAGATGCTGACATAAATGCCTAATCTTGATCTGCCGCTCGAGGCAAAGTGAAAATGATGGTCAGTTTCATGTATAATCCTTATAGAGGATGAAGCATCATAAAATTATTCAATCACATCAAGTAATTCGTATAAGGCCGAATAATGGTAGTTTCAGTTAAATCTAATAAACCTATTGTATTTGATGAATCGTCATGTTTTGAATGTTCTTTCTAAATATACAAAATGATCATTTATAAATGTCAGTTGATTATCTGTTTATATGTTGATCTACATCGTCTATTAATGAAAATTGACGGAGCAAATCTTAGTGAGACATTATATTGAAATACTATAAAATGTTCATAATTAACAATACTTATATAATTCATTGTTATCAGGAGGAAGACAGTAATTGAGAGAGAGAGAGAGAGAGAGAGAGAGAGAGAGAGAGAGAGAGAGTTACTAATCTTATTGTTCCTATTATTCTATTTCTGTTATAATGAAAATGGTCGAAATGAATAAAAAAAGTAGCTAATCATTTTTTCTGGTTTTAACCAGGTTTCAGCTTTGTCTTCAGCGTGGTTGTATTTTTAGATGTCGGTTTCTTAAGAAGCAGACAATTTTAGGATTTTACTCCACACCACCAGCATCAAAAGAAAACTATGGACGATTTTAAGAGTTTTATAAGATTTCTAACACCACATACGAGATGTGTTTGAAAGTATGAAACTAAATTTACAAAGACAAAAATGAAACGTTTTCTTGAAATAGTCCTTCTGGCATTCAACTCTCTTGATCTAGCAATTATTCCATTAGTCGAAGCACTCCCTGAATTTTTTGATAATTGCCCTTTACGACTTCAAATCTTGTAATGAATTTTCAATTTAGGAAAGAAGAAAAAGTCATTCATACATAGTAGGTCTAGTGAGTATGGAAGGTAATGCCCTTGGATTCTATCATGTTTTATCAAAGCCTCCCAATCAAAAGCTATTGAAAATCGTCACTGACTTGTCCAGCCTTCTTTTAATCGTATACACAGAAGTCTAGACGTCTAGACATCATCACGTTATCGTATAACTTGCTCAGTTGTGTGTACGTCGTCATTTAAAATTTAAAATTAGAATAATTAAAGCTGTAGTTCAGTTTGATCACTCCTCTTATTAACAAAGCTGAACTTAACATAATACTAATTTCCAGTGGGAACATGAGAACAGAAATATAATTTTCTGTCTCTCTTTCAAGCGGATTAAAGTATCGTTATCTAACTTTTATCTAGTCTCATTCAGACGCCCCTTGTATCAGTGGAAATCTGCAATTATCGAGGAGACCCAACACGGTATTTTGTTTTGATTAACTTTTAAGATCCTGCAACAAAAATGAAATGAAATAATGACTTACCCAGAATTGGAGTCGCGTTAGAATCAGGTGTATTTTCTGCAACTAATAATTCGAGTACATATAATGTGAGAAAGACGGTTAGGCCGATAGCTATTTTCTCTCCGCAGTGACAAGGTAATAGAAACGACGCTAAAGTCATGACGCAGAGCATTAGCGTTGGAGCGATCACGATGTAGTCATAATAGAGAGACTTCCGATCGATTTGGACTGTGAAATGGATCATCGGATGCCAACCGTCGCCAGGGCAACAGTCACTGTCTGCTACAACCCTCGACAGGCTGACATTAAGAAGAACAAATTCACTGTTTTCTACATATTTTGAGAGATCCGGCTCGCTGGGTTGTGTGAACAGGTTCAGTTGATCACCGTCGTACACCCAGGACCCGAAGCGCACCGTACATTGTTGGCGATCGTAAGGGAAGTAGGTGACGTCGACGGAACATGAGGACTTGATCATCAGCGGTACCATCCATCTTACCCGGCCGGTCGGTTTTATCATTATTTTACTGCCAGTCACATTTACATAACCAGCATTATTCTCAGATGCCCTGAAAGAAAAAGAAAAATATTGTTAATCAATTAAAAACATATTAATCATTGTCGTTCAATTGGAAATCTTAAAGTGATGTTTAGAATTTGGTATCTTTTATAAACTTCCAGTCAAATATCTTGAACGACAGAAAATGTATCCAGACTATTTTGGGAAAATGATATTCCTGCCTGATGACACAGATATTCATAAAGAATGGTTTTATCATAAAGATATTGTTGTTATAAATTAGGTTGAAAAATGTCCAAATTGCAATCCCATCGAGGAATTTCCAAATTGCAATCCCATCGAGGAATTTCCAAATTGCAATCCCATCGAGGAATTGTGTCAAGGAGTATGTATTTATCCAAACTCTTCACTATAAAGAGGATGTAATAAAAGATGAATTTATTAAAGGGAGTACAGAAGGTTTAAATTGTGAGTTTTCATTCTCCTAGACAGGTTGCCTTATCAAGACTAAAGAACTCAGTCTGCACAACTTACCTATAGATTAGGAGAAGATGGATTCATGCTGTTTCTTAGAGAATCAGCGCGTAATGAAACGCAAACTGCCTCATCCAGGGTTTGAACTCAGATCCCCAATTCCGTTTCCTACAATAATAACCGTCGCACTAAGTGCTCTGCCTTGCGAAAAATAAACCGTTTGGAAATAAGATTTTAATGTATTGTATAAAGCGTTGCTATGATAAAAACCTGGAAAAATCTTGTATTCTCAATCTGAAACAGGTGTATTCATGTTTGACAATCAAAATGAAACCATTCTAATTATTAATTAATGATCTTTTCTTGTTTGATTTTCAAAAATGATTATATTTTATATTTCATTTCCACTTTTGGAATGTGGGAATTTTCTATATAACTCTATACTACCTCAAAGTATTTCACTAGAAATGGATTTTAGAATCAAATTCTGCATCCATTTTAACATACATAAGGGGGAGATTTAACCCTTTAACCTAGGGGTGTGCAAATATTCGGGGGGAGGGCTGCATACCTGTGTTATGAATTATCAAAGAGCCACTTCTTATAAAATCAAAAGAATTTGGTCTCGATTCAAGAGCAAGTGTTTATTTTTTATTTTTAGAGGCTCCCGCGGGCTGCACAGAACAGTGCAGTGGGCCGTCCACCCCTCCTTTCACTAACATTTTTTTGTTACATCTTTGGGAGACGGGTTTACAAACATCTCTATAATTTTAATTGTATTTCATACTAGGATCATTATTAATATGATCATAAATGGTGATATCACCGCCATAATTATCTTAATAAACATTATTTCAATTATCAACCGATTTATAAGCATTATGATCATCATCATCATCATTATCCTCACGACCGTTGTAATTTTTCATTAAGATCCGTTTTTACAAGTTTTTTAAATCATTAGTTTATCTGATATCGACCGGTAGATTTTACAGTGTTGGATATTTTGTGCAAGTCAATATTTTCGCAATAAAATGTTAGCAAAATTTTCAGGATACATTTATATGAGCGATATATCTTGTGAGTTTTATCAAATAATATCTGTTTTATCCAATTACTTATTTGGAGATATGTGATTTTATAATGCTGCTCGACGGTTGTTCATCATATATATATATGTATATATATATACAATTAGTTAATAGTATTTGGTGACCCTCAAAATCTTTTATCCCTCATCCTAAAAGTGTTATTTTTAATGAAGCAAGTTAAGCCCCACAATGGTTTTATTTATTATACGAAACACTCCTGCAAGATAACGACCCAAAACATACAAGTAAACTTTGCCAGAGGTACATTAAAAGCAAATAGGAACAGTACGTCCTTCAATTGATGCCTTGGCGGGGACAATCGGCTGATTTAAATCCTATTTAAATGGTGTGGCTTGAACTTGACCATAAAGTCATATCTAAACAGCCCACAAGTGCGGCTCACCTCTGGAAACTCTTGTGAGAAAGCTGGGAAGAACTACCTTCAGTCTACCTCCAATCTTTGGTTGAAAGAATGTCGAGAATCTATGAAGCAGTGATACCAACGAGACGGGGTCAATTTGATGAATCAACAGTTAAAAGATTTTAACGCTTTTTTGCTTTAATTTGTATTTAACGGGACTCAGGAAAACTTGTACTTTGCATAATAAATAAAACGATTGAAGTGCTTAAGTTGTTTCATTAAAAATAACATTTTTCAGGTGAGAAATAAAATATTTCGGTTGTGCCCAAATACTTTTAACTGACAATATATATATATATATATATATATATATATATATATATATATATATATGCTCCCCCATGGGGGTTGAGCTCTCTGGCGAAGGAATTGCCGGCCGCCGCTAGCGTAATGCAAAGCTCTTCGAAAGAATTGAGCATTCTGGTAGCCGACAGGGTATTAAAAAATGTAAAAAAAGGCTGCTGCTGCTGCTGCTAAAATAAGTACCTTAAAATTCCCTTAGCCAAAGTGGTCCACTTGGTGGCCGACAGGTCTGAAACTCAGTCTAACGTAAAGTTGGACGGGTTTCGATCCCGGCTTCGAGCGTCTTGCATGTCTAGCCACACTGAAGAGTTCTGATAGAACGAAACAGTCTGTCTGTGGATGACTATATATATATATATATATATATGCTTTGCAGAAGCAAAGTATGGAATGATTTTAAAAATGTTTTTTGTCTGATAAATCCAAATCTTAAAAAAAAAAAACGCTGTAAATCTAAATTTTCATGACTAGCTCAATAATTCAAGCACTTTTTCATTAAAACTCATCCCAATATGAGTGAGCAAGAAAAGGAACGACAAAGAATATATGATTTGCTTAACGCCGGAATCAAGCATAAAATTTCGAAATCATTGGAGTTTCTTTATGGCCTCCATCAAGCATAGACCTAACCCCCTTGATAACGCTATATGAAGTCTTTTAGAAAACAAAACAAATGTAACTTCCCATTAAAAAATTGACTCGATTAAGACTGCTATAAAGAAGAAATAGAAAAAAATGCGTAAAGAATTGACATGCAAATCGTTTCGAAGGCGAGTTAATACAATAAATGAAAAAAAAAACAAAACAAAAAAGCATTTTGATTAAATTTACTGTTTTGTGTCTATCTTCTTATTTTTCTCTTTATTTGTTAAAATTAAAATTACTCTTGTTTTATTATAAAGTCGTTTATCATTATAGAAGAATATTCCTAATTTTGCTTCCGCATCCTATATATATATATATATATATATGTATATATATATATTTATAATTAATGTTTCATATAGCTTAAAAAGAGTGAACCCGATATTGTAAAATTATTGATTATAGTAACCTAACGCTGAAAACTCCAAAATATTGAATAAAACTTACAAAAAAAAATTGAAAGAAATCAATTGAAAACACAGGAAATATACAAAAAATTGGAAAGATTCAAACAAGAGATCGAAAATAATTCTGAAAAATTAAAAAGATAATGACCAAAAAAGTAAACTGACCATTCAGAAATTATTTGAAGAATTTGATGTTTGGAATGTTGAGAGTGAAAAGATGCAAAATATGAAGAATATATTCATGCAAGACATTTTGCTTCTTCATATTATGCAAAACTTGTTATAACCCATCATAGCAAAAAGTTTCGAAGACACCAAATTAATGGCATGGCTTCTAGCCTTTCCAGATATTAATTCAATAAAAAATCTTGTGTCACATCATTAAAACTGATAGAAAACAATTTTCAAGCAAGCAAGATCTCTGGGAAGCAATAAAAGATGTTCCAAATAATGTTAAAGCTGAAACAGTAGAAATGTTATCAATCGATGAAAAACTGGTGAAGGTTATAGAATTTTAAGGATTCCATATTAATATGTTAAATGATAAAACAGGTAATATAAAACATGTTAAATAATAAAACAGGTAAATAAATATATTGGATATTGTGCAAATTAGATACATGTTTCTATGGATTATATATTTCGAATTTATAAATATGTTGCACTTTGCCTGATAAAGCAAGTTATTATCAATATTTCAAATAACTATAGATATAATAATTTGAAATACATGATGCTTTGCTCCTATAAATAAATCCTGAAAATTTTACTAGTATTTTTTTGGTTAATGCCAAATTTATTGTGTAAACATTTGATCTACATCATAAAATCCGACGCAGTAAAATTGGAAGTTATAAGAAGTAAACAAAATGCTTCTTTTCTCATTTCTCTTGAAACCAATAAATTCCTTGTTAAAGCAACTTTGCCACTGGAGACCGGAGAGGGTGAGGTATTCATACCAACAGATCTCGAAGTCCATTTAAATGAAACAAGATAAAGGCTATCAATATATCCTCTTGGTCATAGACAGTCAGTGATCCATGATTGAGTCTTTTGCTTTCAAGCTATGATGAAATATTTACACTTTTGCTTGATGAAGACTTCCAAAAATAACTCTTGTATTTTTTGTGTTGTTTACAGAAATTGCTTCGTGTATCTGATTTCCTTAAATAGACGTCAAAAGAGCACAACACAATCTAATCGATATTTACTAAGCTTAGAATGGCACAATGCTAAATGAGGGAAATAGAGTGAAGTTGCTATGTCAATTATGTTGAAGCGAGAAGAGCCGGCCTAGAAAAATAAGCATTCAAAATTCTGGCTTTTAGTTGGGCCTTTTTCCCTGATCCCTTGAATAACTGTAAAATAAGGAACAGTTTCAACTACAACGATACAGTTCATGTATTAACATTTACTGATATGACCCAACAATTAAGTCACTTTGATCACCCGTTGACGATATCGGATAAATTATTATTTGATTTCGTTCTCTAAAATTAGAATCTGTCTCCATTTATCATAATTAGCAATAGGCAGCTTTAATTGCTGCATACGATTCTTTCAAAGCTTTGCCAAACAGAGAATTTATTATTAGCAATGAATACAATGGAAAATAATTTAATGACTTTTGTAATTTGTGATTTTCATTTTGTAAAATAGAGCAAAGACTTTCAGATCTTAACCATTGACTTATAGACAAAGTCAAAAGAAGTAAACACTAAAAGATTTTCTGAAAAAGAAGGAAATTATATGCATGAAAGAAAATTTGTGAAGGAGAAACGAAATGACTAAAAGACACAAATGAATGATAATTATAGAAAAAATCCTATCTCTCTATTCCCACTTATATATATATATATATATATATTGAAATGATAGATTGTAGTGAATCTGACAATATGATAGAAATATGTGGAAAGTTGGATAAATCAAACATTTAAAACCGATTTAGAGGCGCGATATTTCGTTCTTTTATTTCATTTCTAAGAACTTTCTCAAACTGAACCATTTTCTGAGTTTTTCACTATATAAGCAAATGAGGAACATGACAAAATGACGGAGAGGATAAAGGTGTTACAGGAAGAAGGAGAGGGTTTAGAGTTAAATGTTTCAGGTTTCATTAGAGATTTTTGATCATATGAAAGTGTAAGTTGTAATTTTACTCTAGTCCCAGGTGCCATCACCGATGGACGATATCTCTTTAGTGCAAAGAAAGTTTGAGTGAGGGAATTCCCCGATGCTCGAGGCAATGGCCGAGGGAATAGGCCAATTTTTGAGTCGTTTGCTGTGTACTCCATACTTGAAATATTTGGTGTCTTTTTCGTCTTCAAAAGGTGGCAAATAAATAACTTCAACTTCATTTGACCACTTTTTATTCAGTTTTCTATTACCGACGGTCCAAAACAAAATCTTCTATGTTATATGAACCAAATGTAATTGAATGATAGAGTATAATAGTAGACTAATGTGTATTCAATTAATTGTTTTCAAAAAGACTGTGTTAAATTTCCAACATTGTTATTTGTTGTTTTCTTGAGTAAAATATTTGTAGAAAGATTCTAAAAGGTTTAGTCTTAATAACACCCAGTCTCCAAAAGAATCCGCCTAGCCAAAAGTAACAACAACAACAACAACAACAACAACCAAAAATATGAAATACGCAGAAAAACCGACGAAAACTTACATACGAACATATGAAAGTTTCATAGATTTGATCATAACATTATTTTATGATTATTCATTTTCACATGTAGAATTCAATTCACGTGTGACCTGCGATTTATGAAGTATCTTTTGATTTTATTGATATCATCGAAATAAATATTTTATATCTGCCTCTTTTTAACTGGAGAAAAATTCAATTTTTATTAACTTTAGATATAAATGAGAAAACATTAAAAACAAAATTAATTATTATTATTATCAATAGTGGGTAATTACCTATAAAAGATAATCTTTTGCTTGAGAATAATTGATTCAAAAAAACTTTATCATTTTGTTTTGAAAAAGAAATATTAAAAATAAAATCCATTTCCGAAGTTCATTTTAATTAGAAAGCAAAAGTCACTTTGAAGTTTTGTGCATTTCACTAAATATGTTTAAACGCATTAAAAATGATATTCGAACATATCTTTTAATTTTTGATATTTGAAGTCATTCTTTTAAAGTAATGTTGCTGAAGTAAGCTTTCATAAAAAGAAGGCCCAAATTGATTTAATTTGATAAATGGTTAAGTTCAAAGACTTTAATCTAAACTAGGAAGGAATATAAAAGCGCTTGAAAAGTTATCACAATCACTTGAAATCTAACACCTGTCATGTCAAGGTCATCCTTTCAATTAGTCCCCTAATTATCAACACTTCAGGCTTTTTTCCACCAAAAATATTTTTCTGTTTTCCTTGCTGCCAAAACCAGTTCAATTAACGGGTTATTGATTTGTAATTTTTTAAAAAACATATGTGTGCTTGGTCTCGATCAGTTTACAAAGAGTGAGAGGAGAAAAAGACAGAAGAAATATGCATACAGTGAACGAGATTTGAGGACAAAAGAGTCATGGTTTTGCTAACATGTTAGAAGGTTGTAGGAAAAAGGAAATACTTAATTGCCGTTTAGCTTATCATAAAGTCAGAAGTATTAGGAACCCAGTCAGAATTAAACTCACTAATAATGGTCTGCTAACCAGTTAACCCCAAAATACTTTTTTAAAAAATAGTTAACAAAAAAAAAAAAAAAAAGGAGGAAATTGTCGGCAAATTGACTGTTGATTGCGGAGGGTTGCATATTTACCTGCCGTGCCGGGCCGCATTTTGAATCTTGGTAAAAACCAGGATTCCGAATGCTGATTTTTTAATATACTCTTTGTATATTAATATATTTGATATATTTAATGTTTTATATATTTTTACCTTCCAAATTTGAAAGATTAGAGCAACAAAATCTTGTAACTTTATTTCCACCGATCTAAAGAACAGAGAGAGAGAAAGAGAGAGAGAGAGAGAGAGAGAGAGAGAGAGAGTGAGTGAGAGAGAGAGTGAGTGAGAGAGAGAGAGAGAGAGAGAGAGAGAGAGAATGGGAATAAAAGTGTTGTAAATAGTATTTTTAGGAGAAAAGATGATGGAAGAAGAGAAAATAGAAAGCAAATTTCGAGAAAAGAACGACAAAAAAAAGTAAGAAAAAAGAAAGGAAATCAAACAGTTAAAAAGTTAAATTAGATAAAGAAAAAAGTTTTAAAAAGGTATTACCTAAAAAATAACACTTGCAGATAAAGCGGAGGGGTGAAAAGTTGAGACGGAAGAGAAAAAAACAACAACTTTGTCCTTCTGCTGGTTAGAAAGCTCGCACTACCAGACAGTTCATGAAAGTTGTTAGTTTGATCTTTACGGGGATTCCAGATATTGTGAACAGACTAAGCATCATGTAGGAAACAACTTTATCGTGGATGTCATTGAATTATTCCTCGACAATATACCGCACTATTCTCCCCCCTCTTTCTGTCTGCCTGTCTGTCTGTCTGTCTGTCTTTTTTCTCTCTCTCTCACACACACACACACACACACACAACTGAGTTGTTGAAATCATGAATTTATTGGTCGAATGATTTGTTTCTCCCATAACAGCCTCATCAGAGACACGACGAAGAAATTGTTTTTGAAATAACAAAATTTTCTGATGTAAATCGTTATGGAAACAGACGGACGCTGAGCACGAGTTGCTGGGAAGTTTCTTATTTTTATACTTGAAAATAATTTTAGAATCAGTTGTATGATTACTATATTCTAGATATTAGTAAAAATAATTATTTCAAAATAATGCAGTTCATGAGTCAGTGATTATCATCAGCATCAAATCATGCTGATAACATTTCTAGGTTCTCTCTGACTCAGTTCCTATCGTTCATCGCTATTTATAAGGCTTCTAGATGGCATCCAGTGTCCACACAGAGCTAATGTAAGTAAGTTTTTCCTTGTCGGGCACCACAACTGTGCCCGTGTGTAAGAGTCCATAGGAGAACATTACTTGAGAGTTTGTCCTTACTTCCCCAGCAGTAACCAGCCTGTCTAATTTGTGAGATGGGAGGCAAGTGAATGTACAGTTGCTATTTTATGAGTTGTTGCTTTCGGGATTTATAGCATTCTTGTATAGTTCCTAGCAAGGTTTTTCTCTTCGTTAGATTCTTGGCCTTGCATCGATATAGTAGTACCGACACGGCTACAGTTTGAGAGAGATCAGATTTCCATATGATCGATATCCAATTAATTCCAGTCGATGTCTTCCTTAAGATAACGATTTCAGTCAATTAGATGCTGCTGTCGATTTATATGAACTGGTCAACTAATTTCATAGGTTTGCCACTTAAAATGGAGATAGCTGCATCTGGTTCAAAATACACTTTTTTAAAATTAAGTTCCCGTAGAGGCTAATGCCTACAGCTACTTGCTCCATGCTCTGCAAAAAGGATTCGGCAAGGGCTGGTGCATTTGCGACAAGCGCTACATTATCAAACTTTTATTGAGTTTTTGTTAGATTTTTGACGTTCATTGTAACGTAATTTAGGCAGATTATGAACACGTATGAAGCTAATGTATCTCCTTGCAAGACACCATTGACAATGTCGAAGAAGTCTGCGTCTTCATTGAGTGAGTTAACCATTCATTGCTATTGTATTTTTGTAGAGTATTATTATTAAAACAGTAACAGTTCCTTTGGTTAGACCATATGTTACTTTCAGTAAAGTTATCTGTGACTTGGGGAAAGTTTCTGAGCAGATTATTGAAATGTTCTTTTCTCTTTTGAAGTTTTTCTTTTTGGCTGGCAGCAAGTCATCTTGATCTTGAGGTGTTTTTTCTTCCGCTTACTTCTTTTACTAACTGACTTACTAATCGTGATTGTATATATTCTACTGAATTTCGGATTTTATCGATTTGACCTTGAATTTATTCGAGCTGGGCGATTTTACATTTGGCATTTATTGTTTTTTTTTAATTGAGGATGCTTATTTCGTGTTAACTTGTGTTTCTTACTGTTATTGACTCTAATAGAAGATTATTATTCAAGAAGTAAAATATCATAGTCGTCCAATTTCCTGTAATTATATCTATATCTATGTATATATATATATATATATATAATTTATATTTCTTTAGTAATATTCTATTTTGTCGTAAAAATTTGTCTAAAAACAAACATATATCTAAAAAGAAAAAATGCATTAAGTGTAAAGTAGAATCTAAAAGATTAAATCTATTTATCTTTAGAAAAAATTCTGCAGATCTTATCGATATGTAAGCTATGGTTTTTATTTCGGTTTCTGTGGTTTGAAAGTGCATTCAGCTTATCACCGGTCTTTAATACTTTGTATTCATATTTTCTCTATTTAAAAGATGATGATGTTTCTCTCTGTGTATTTTTGTGATTTTGTAAAATTTTGTTCAAATTTGTCGTCGAGTTTATCAGTAATTTATGTACGTAGTCATTCAATTTTTTATTATATTTTTTTCATTTTGTTTTGTATCATTTGTGTGTTTTTCTTTAACTATATGCTAAAGAAATAGGACAGTTATATAAGATGTATCTAAAGAATTAGAGTCTTCATCTAGACAAAAAAGATGTCATGTTTCTAACGTAAATGACAATAGAATCAAATAACAAATGTTTCAAAAATAATTTCCGTCAATTGTATTTTGTATGACTTTGTAATTGACAAATCGGAAAGTATAAATAAATATCCGCCGATGACGTCGAAGCTATAATTCTGGTTAGAAGAAAATCGTGTGGAATCTCCAATCTTAATAAGAATTTATTGTCAATTGTTGGTAGGATAATTTGCATTAACGTTTGGATGATTTTTAAATATATGAATTGATGAATTAGAACATAGGAATCTTATTCAATTTCTCATAAATTCACTTATTTTCAATAAAACTGATTCTTGTTTATTTATTTCTTTTTTCCCTATGACTAGATGATGGAGAAATTTTAAATCAAATGTATTATTTTAGACTGAAGAATCCTTGTTCGTCTTTTGAAAATTTTTAAACTATATTTCCAACCCGATTTTGCACACGAAATCTCAAGTTCTTATGGAATTTTTCTGAGCAAGTTTTCCAACTTTGGTTCACATCTACCATTTTTCACAAACAAACAAGTTCGAAAAATTGTAAACAGAACATTTCTCACGGCTCATATGAAAACAGGATAATCGAAGATCATCATAAAAAAAACCTTACAAAACAGATAGACGAGTACAAATATTTGGATTAATTTTCTTTCGTTCATTTTTTTATTATTCTGAAAGGCGATCAGTTCTTTGATGTTTAATTAATAAAAAAAGAAAAAGTCAAGATACTATAAAACATAACAAAAATAGATTCGTGATAATACGTCAAAATATTTGTCGTTGAGAAATTAAAAGCAAAAAGAAAAGTTTGATATTTGAACAAGTAAAAGTATTTTGAGCCTTTTTAAAAATATACTTATAAAGTTCCTTTTTTTTAAAAAAAAATCTAATTTAACATATCATTGACTCATAAAAGAGAAAAAAAAAATAATAATCATTCAAACTTCAAGAAATATTCGAGAAGGTTTGCATGTTCATGATTTTGAGTTCTGATCGAATTATAAATATAAATTGCAAGGAATAAAAAATTGTAAACCAAAAATAAATTTTTGATTTTATTTATATCATGAAAGTTTATATTATCAGCATCGATGATAATCTACAGTTGGAAGAGAGGGTAATGCATCGAAAATAAAGAGAAGAGATTAAAAAATACACAACCAAATAAATTCAATAGGAACATGTAAGGTACACAGATATCAAGTCTTATGGCATGATTGTGATCTATTTCAGTTTTAGGATCATAAAAAAAAAAAAAGGGCAGAGAAATCCATCACTTAAAAAACTTATTCTTTTATCTTTTCTTTTAACTACCAAGTTGAGAAAATTAATAGAATAAACGTTTGAAATAATAGTATGAGACCAAGTTATACCAATATAAATCCAATTTGAATACCATGTTGTGAACAAAATAAATGAAGTTCTCCTGTAATTTGTAGTACAACATTTGCTTGCCAAAGGACGTGGACTTGGCAAAGGTTTTGCTTTGTGATTGCCATAAATGGTTCGATAGAAAAGCAATTGATTTGCTGGCAAACACACCACTAACAGCAAAAAATAAATTGCTATAAATTAATTATGAGAAGAGAATGACGTCCACAGAGAGAGAGAGAGAGAGAGAGAGAGAGAGAGAGAGAGAGAGAGAGAGAGAGAGAGAGAGAGTGAGAAAGATATGAAATTACGCAATGAGAAAGGAAAATGAAAAAGCAGATTTTATTAGATATGTCAAAAACTAAGTTTGTATGTGACTGAGGGAAGTTGTTAATAAGTGTGCATGCAGCCAAATTAATATTTATGTAAATACACACGCGTATAATATATGGATATATGAGGAAATCATATATGAACAAATAGAAGGAAGACGTAAAGAAGAAAACACTTTCTTCATAATTTATAAGTTTTCTCCAAATTAATGTTGAAATTATCAATAACAAACACACATTAAATTTTAATTGAAAATAATAGTAACAATAATAATAGTGATATTCATAGTAATAGACGACACACCACTAGCAAATACAGATTATGCAAAGAGAGAGATATGACTCTGTTAATCGAATATGAAGTGAATGTAACAAACTGGCACGAAAGGAACACAAGAATAGAAACGATTTGGTGCTGAAGGTAATTCTATACTAAAGTAGCAAAATGACACAAAAGAGCACAAGACTAGGAATGGCTAGGTTCTGAAGGTGATCCACTGCGAGTGTAGCTAACTGGCACAAAAGGAGCACAAAACAAGGCACGACTAGGTGTAACATATTGACCTTCGACCCAGCCGTCAATCGAGAAACAGATGCATCCGGTCGAAGACATCAAGATATAACCTTGACCTGTGGACGGGTTGAATTCGGTGCAGATACGACGCCCACAAGAAGCAGGTGGATGTCAAACAATTATATAACCCGGTACCACAGACAGTTTAAGTGAGTTGGAGTCAGTTAGTTGGAGTTCGAATTGCAGTTCGAGGCAGTGAGAACCAGCTCACAGCAGAGGGCTTGGGCTCTCAGGACCCCAGTTGAGCAGCCCAGCAGAATGTGAAAGAAGTGCTGCTATCATCAGAGGAACTTGGGGTCAATATGTTGCAGTCTGTTCTGTTTCCAACTCACCTCTCACACACAACCCTTTCACAACCCTTTCGCAACCCTTTCGAATAAAGTGTGAGAGGTATATTTTTCTAAAGAAGTGTGTTCGTTCGTCATTATTGTTGATTATGTTTCCGCATGTATATGTATACGTATAGTTGTATCACGGCTATACAACATAGGTTCTGAAGGTGATCAACTGCGAATGTAGCTAACTGGCACAAAAGGACCACAAAACAAGGCACGACTAAGTTCTGAAAGTTGTCCACTGCGAATGTTGCAAACTGGCACAAAAGGAGCTTAACACTAGGCACCACTAACAGCTGAAGGAGATCCAACGCGAAACTAGCAAACTAGAATAAAAGGAGCTTAAGACTTGGCACGACTGGGCAATGAAAGTAATCCACAAGGAAATTTTCAAGAAAGTAAGATTTTATTATACCAACAAATAGTATTTTCACGAACGAGAATCCGTCCTCGAAAGTAAGTTGCGAAAAAATTCTGTGGGATTATAGAAAACAAACAGATTACCAAATCCTAGCCATCAGATCAGACCTAGAGTTAATTTACAAGAAAAGTTATAATCTTCTGGATTTTGGTTTTCTGGTGGACCACTGAGTGAAAATAAAGAATACGAAAAGGTAGACAAGCACTTGGATCTTGCATAAAAGCTATAAAAGCGGAGGAACATGAGGGTGATGGTGATACCAATTGTTGTGGCTGTAATTGCAACTGTTCCCAAAGTCTTGGAAAAAAGAATGAATGAATTAAACATCAGAGAACACTGCATTGCTAAAATCGGCTAGAATATCCAGAAGTGTTCCAGAGACCTGATGAGATTAGCTTTCAGAAGTATATATATATATATATATATATATGCTTCTCACAAAGCCTTCGACAGATGATGTCCCGGTCAAAGTTAAATGTACTTTTTATTCATTGTTGTATTGAAAACAAATTTACCAGAAATTATTTCTTAACGAAATTACCATTAAAATATTCAAAAAATAATCAATATTTGCTATATAGCGACTAGAGATTCCACAAACTTAATTCAGGCCGGGAATTTATATAACACCAAAACTTTTTTCCGAAATTTCATACACCTATTACTAAAGAAATTTCTAAACTAATAAAATACATACAGCAAGTATGATGAGAATGTAATTAATATTTGAATTCATGTTCATCAGAAACAAGTGATTCAACGTGAAAATTTCCGATATTCATTTAATTTTGTTTAATCCAGTAAAAAAAGAAAAAAAAAGATCAAAGAAATATTGGATAGAAATAATTAAGTAAAATATTTCTAAAAATTCTCTAAACTTTGTTGTTTTTTCTTTTGAATCTTCCAAATTTATGGAAAATTGGATTACTTTTTGTTTACGTTGTGAATCATTTTTCTTGTAAATCATATATCGAACCATTTTGCGCCCCACCACATGAATATGCGCATGTAATATATGTATATATATATATATATATATAGATATATATCAGTCTAGTGCAAACCAACCAAACCACTGTCAATTGTAGAGTTCCGTGAGAGTCAATCGCAGTTAGAGGAAAACGAGATAACAGGAAAAAAACATCCTTACTTAATAAAAGAAACCCAACAAATGTCAATGCGCAGAAACTTAAGAAAGCACATGCAGAACAAATACACGAAGAAAAAAAATTAAAAAAAACTCGAATACATTCAAAGCCACATCAATAAAATGAGAAATTCTGTATAAGATATTCAATCATTATAAGCATATCAGACAGTTGCTAAAATGAGCTGAAGGAATAAGCACTTCCAGAGCAAAATTAATAGCTGTCATCCAGGAAGAAAAGAGTTCAATAATCTGCGCGGAAACCCTCTTAAAATCACTGATAAACCAGCCGAAATAATTATTAATAAACAATTAGACATAAGTAATATAGTTTACAGAGGAAGAAGTTGGCACAATCTGAAAAAATCAAAAGCAGAAAAGATGCAGGCGTCAACGAAATATCTCCGGAAGTATGAAAATTTGACGACATACTTCTACGATTATGCAATACTGAATTTAAAGAAAATACGATAGAAAAATTGACAAAAAAAAAATCCTCTTCTTTCTAACGAAAGGCGACCTTAGAATTACTTAGATGTAGAGGCATAACTTTTGCTGCATTGCTGCTAAGTTTTATAATGACCTGTTTCTAATTCTATCCGATCTAAAATCGAGAAAATTCTAAGGAAAACATCACAGATTCTGCCTATTCGCTGAATCAATGAAGGAGCGCGTACAAAAAAAATCTCGCGATATCTTGCAAGAAGACACCTTACTACCGTATATTTTAATAATCTGCCTAATTTACGTACTTTGAACTTCAATAGATCTAATAAGAGAAAATAGGTTCACAATAAAAACGGCAAGAAGACGACGATATCCCGCAAAAAATATGACAGGTGCTGACAAAGCTGATGATCTAGCCCTTCTCGCTAATACAACAGCCCAACAGAATACCAGCAGCAAGAAGCATTGGCCACGACGTGAACGCAAATAAAACAGAATCATGTGTTTTAAATAAAAAAGAGCCAAATCCCCTTCAAGAGGCAAGCTTCTGAAATTAGAAAACCAGTTCATATACCTCAGGCAGAATTGTTTCAATTGTGGAAAATATTGTCAACTTACGTTTTGAAAAGGCATGGACTGTAAATAACAGGTTATCGATTATATGGAAATCTGATCGGAATTTCTTTCAGACTCTAGTTGTGTTTGTACTACTGTATGGATGCAAATACAGGACGCTAACGAAACACATGGAGAAAAAGCTTGGGAACTTTACAAGAATGCTACGCGCTGTTTTAAATAATTCCTGTAAGCAACACTCCACGAAACAGCTGCTGTATGGCAACTTATTTCCCATCTCACAAACCATCGAAGTAAGCCAAACAAGTTATCCAACTGTCAAGAATTTACATACATCACTTCTGTGCGGACACTTGATGCTGTTTAAAAGACCTATCAAGAGTGATGAGTGATAGGAACGGATAATTAGAGAGAATCAAAGAATTTTATGCTATCAGCGCTACTTCATGATGATGATGATGATGATGATAGAGAAAAGATTGACAATGCGTAAAATAAAATTTTTATATTATTAGCTCAATGGATGGCTCATTCATAATGAATTTCATTCCTTCAGACGAAATGAACTCGTGACAAGGAGAAAAAAAGGGCTACCTTTATTTCTTTTTAAAAATTTTCACTGTATTGGTTAGAGTTTTACCCTTATTTATTCAAATTAGATTTTTGTGAATTGAATTACCATGACCAGAAAATCCGTCAAACACTTATGCATGACATACGGAAACACGGGACAGATGTTTCGACCTTATCAGGTTTCATCAGCAGTGTATACCGATGAGACCTAATAAGGTCGAAACAGCTGTCCAGTGTTTCCATATGTCGTTCGTAAGTGTTCGACTGATTTTCTGGTTATGGTAATTCAATTTACAATATAATTTCCTCTACTTAAAAAAAAAAGAAAATGTAGATTTTTGTGTTGTTTATTTCTTTTAATATTGCACATTCATTGGGTTCGGGTTAGTGCGAATTTAGGGCGAACTGGGGATATGTTTTAGAAACTTATAATCGTACATTTATAGTAGCAATTTCATAGATGAGTCCACTCTCTATACATCTAAACAATTATTTAAAAAAATAGTAACACGATACTGAAGTCAAAGTTGTGGTCATACGTCTTACTGTTGTGACCAATAGTATTTAAGGTATGCATTTACAAACCCATGTGTTGTTTGTCTTTTCTTTAACTTGTCGGATGTTTCAGCGAGGTATTTTTCGTTGGGTGAGAGAGAATTATTGTTTACAGACTATTTCGTAAATTCTTTTTTGGATGTAGAATCCGTTATTTGTTGATTATACTTTTTATTGTTCTGGAGGTGTTTGTCAATAGATTTATGTTAAAATGATTCAATTTTTTCGCGGTTTTCTTTATAATGTTCATCGGCAATATTTTTTACTTGATGTGATTATCGCTTTTGGGTCGGTTTATTTTCCTTGTCATTCTTTTTATGTTGTGAAATCATTATGATAATGTTGGGTTTAGAATATATTTTCGATGTACTTCTCTCGTAGGTATTCGAGCTTTGAGATCATAAGGGCTTTTTGATAAAATCCTAAAACTATTACAAATATTGTTTTGTTGTCGTGTGAGTAAAAATTTACAAAGACGTTTTCATTTGCAGGTTTTTTTGTAGAGTTTGAATTTCAAATCATAATTGCCATGAGCTTGTAGAAAAATAGTTTATTGTTTGTTTCATCCACTAATGTGAATTCGATAGCGGGTAGAATTTTATTCAATTTTTCAATGGTATTTGGTTGTTTGGTTCAACGTAGGTATATTAATAGTGCGTAGTTTATGTATTGGATATATTTTGGAATGAGTCAGATTCTAGAATTCCATAAAATGACAAGCCAAAGCAATCAAAGATATGATCTGCAACAACAATTAAACAAAAAACAATGAATTCCAATAATAATATATGCTATTAATATTGGGTAAGTATCTCAACACCTCAGGATACACAATGTTTTTGGTGTTTCCAGTATATTCTCTGAAGCAACCCACAAGAAATTATTTGCGAATAAAACACGATTTCTCAAGATTTAGTCAAACATCTGTAAATATTTTTCTTTGGGATTTATTGATGGACATGAACACGCTTAAAACGAATTGAATATTAAAATCACAAGGGCATGTTAAGTGATATGAATTGAGTTCTAAGTGCAAATACATTCTCTCTTTCAGTACACTGCTTCAAAATAATAGTCTCGATGATAAATAGTATAAACTTCTCACCCAGGGGTCGGCAAACTTTACCCACCCCTGTTCTAACCCATCATATACCTGTACCTGTGTATAGCCGTAGTTGCTCCAAATTACGCAGCAGCATTGATGGGAAGTTTTTTTTTTCGCTCCAGTTTAAGAGACAGTTGAGTTTCTTTTAAATTAAGGAATTTGTAAATTATCTAGGATAATGAATTACTTACCGCTTTCTGATTCATAGCATTGTTCATATATTTGTACGAATAACTATTTCCCCTAAGTGCCTGCAACTGTTGTCAGTTAATGCTTTTGGCCATAAGATTTTTAAGTGCAAATATTTCCATCTCGAAGATACATTTGTGGGTTAGGATTGGGAAAGGATCTATGATAACAATTAATCGGCTCTCTTGACCACAGTGTCTATAAAAACCGGATCTATAGCTGGTTGGCCACTTAGGATCGAATTCAATATACTAGCAAATTGCTTCACAAGACGAGTTTACTAACAATCATTTTACGGTCGGTGTCTAAGTTTAAGATGCTTATTAAAATAATATAAGGGGAAAAATTAAAGGAATCAAATTGGAATCGAACTCACCACAGTAGCAAAGATCTTCAATGACACCAGAATCCATGTTGATGCAAAGTGTAAGTAATCATTAAAAAAAGTTAGATTTCTAAACATCAAAAGAGAAAAATTAAGTAATTATTTGTTTTAGTAAAACAAAATAAATCATTGTTTTCTTTCTATGTTTGGAAATTTAATTAAAAAAATTAAGACATAAGTAAGTATACTAGAAAAATTCAACGTTTCTTATTAGGTTCATGGAGAGTTTTTCAAACTAGCGATGTAAAATAATAACCAAGCCGTTTTGATTATTTGGGACAAGTAATTCGGCCAAAAATATACTCTATTCAATAAATAAGTTTTAGATTCTTTACAAACCCCGAGAAAAATTTTTACAGAAGAAAAAGATAATATTAAAGACTTTATAATTGATAAATCTCTTTTTTCCTATGTCGATTGATATTTCGTCGAAATGATTTTTGCTTGAAGCGAATTTTAGGATTTATTTGTAACTCTCAACGTCTCTGCAATCTAAGTGGTGATAATTTACCGAATGTTGGTGTATATTTCAGCAAGTTTTAAGCAATTCAAGAATTTAACGGCAAGGAACAGTCTCTTTGTGCCTCGAAACATGTGTACTATTTGCAATTTACTTATTAATAATAGGTTTAGAGTTTTCAATGAATCTGAGAGCAAATAATTCTCGAAGAAGACGTATTAAATCATTCTCTCAACCAAAAAAGCACAGATTACATACCCATTTAAATACGCTCACAATGAATGGTTTTATAACACATAGATCATACAGTCAAATTTGGTCTGGACAAGATTCTAGTGATAAAGATAAGGTAATTTTTCAAGATTTATGACTTGAATTTCCTCAGACTAGTTCATGATAACGGATTAACTCCAGGGAAGTAGACATTTACAATCCTTTGTCGTAAACAAATGTCAAGATAATTACATTCGTTAAGAACCAATTTTTGTGCTGCCCTGTTTTACTTTTAGGTAGTTTTCCTCCTGATCACAAGCTGAAATTGCTATCAAGAAGCGAATCAAATTCACTATATGCAGCAAGGACTGCTTTCAAGATAATTATATACAACTATATTGCAACAGAAGAGTAAAGTGTGTAATTCTATTTCTACTTGCTGTGAAAATCATTGGGCATTGGTCAATCTTTGTCTCAACTCACTCGTTAATTATAAATGGCAATAAATCTTGTATTCAGATATGATAATTTACCTCAACACTATCTTGTTAAGGAAAATATTCGAAAAGGATATGATTGATTGATTGATTTTAACGGCATGTCAACCTGTCTAAGGCTATTTTGTGCCTGGAAGTTAGAGAATTGCATTCATTGTACGTTAGTATTTATATTTTTGTATCGTTATTTCTCAAGAAATTTTCTTTGTACACGATCCGATGGAACACGATTCATTTTTAGACAGATCTATTTGACCCATAGATAGAAACCTAACAGGTACCACCATTCCTGCTCAGAGTGGACCTGAGTGCGCTCCAAACTCTCCCGATCCCCAGACCTGGAGCCTCAGTATCAGATGCAGTTAAGTATCATACTCAAGATGCAACTATTTCTGGGGGGTAGGAGGTCTTGGCCCTCTGCTAGGGATACAATCTGCGCGTTCAAAGAACCACAGGACATGGCGAACGCAAAGGATGTAGCTGATGTTTTAATATTAAATTTAAGCATTAAAACACTAAGACTTGAAGATTTTATCAGAGATGAAACATCTCCTTCTCAAAGACAAGAGCTTTTTTTGTTTTATGTCAACTCAACAAAACATTAAAAACTGTAAACGGCGACCCTCATTACGTTGGATATTGATTTTGCTGCGGATAAGTAAAAAAAAAAACCCCCAAAAAACTCCAAACAAACAAAAAAAAACAAACCCTGCGGACCCGAAACCAATTTTGTTGCCTTTTATTTGGTCTACCCTTTTAAGTTACGATGCGACAGTATATCGATTATATGCAACGACACCCCCAACCACGCTAGAGTATTTAATTATTCATGCTGAACCGCAAATGCAGCTTTAGGCGGACTCCTTGTGTAAGTAATAACAAGCTCAATGTACTTTAACATGAAAACTAATAATGAAAGCCATAGAAAATACAAAGTTTGGTCAGTAACATTAGCCAAGTAAAATATTCATATAAAAACATTTGATGATTTATCTACAAAAATATACAATTTTTTCTAAATGATATAAACCGACAAAATGTACGAGATTAACCCCAAAATTTTAGTGATTAATAAAGACAATCAATTTAGATATATATGATACTATTAAAGAAATGGAGACATCTATATAAATGAAGCAGAAGTCAAATGTTTGGGAACGAGAAAGACGAGCATGATAGATAAATAATTAAGTTTTTTTAACAGTTATCAATACAAATTTCCGACAATTGTAATTGATAACTATCGTCGATTTTGTTGTAATTTGATTTCGTTGATTACATGATGTCCAATGCTCTTCTAAATCAGAAGGTAACGAAGGCAAAAAGTTTTTGTTTGCATCTCAAACCTGTCATTTGATTCACAGATATGTCTTAAGAAATTACAAGATACGTGTATATGCGATCTTGACTAATTGGAGATATATTTATCCTTTTGTTTCTTAGAAAAAAAACATTCTTATTTGATATTCATGATTACTCAATTTGTTATGCTTTTAAATGAGTGTATGTTTAATCTGCTACGATTTTAATCTGCAATACTTTTAATCTACTATAAGTTTAATCTTCTGTATTTTTAATCTACTATACTTTTAATCTGGTAATCTTTTGATCTGTTTTGATTTTAATCTTCTACGCTTTTAATGTATTATAATTTCAACCGGCTATGATTTTAATCTGGTATGATTATAATCTGCTTCGGTTTTAATCTGCTACACTTTTAATCTGCTACGCGTTTAATCTGCTACGCGTTTAATCTACAATGGTTTTTAACTACATTTCATCGCACCATATAGCATGAGAATTTATTTGTAAAATTCCAACCCAAAATACATGAAAAATCGAACAGTTATCTATTTTTATTTTATTAGAATTAAATCAAGATAATTCGCAAAAAAAATCAATGTCATACGGCCCGAGAGATTACCAACGACTTCAAAATATTCAAACCAAGAACTGAAAGTAATTTACTTGGTGGAAAGTTTATTTTTGTTTGCATTAAAACGTCAAACACGCCACTATTTTTATTTTTACTAATACAATTGCACATATACGAGGAGCATACGATAAGTTTCCAGACTTTTTTCGTACAGATATTTAAAATTGTCGTAGACTCTTGAAAATTCATTATGTTATTGCTATGCATCTTATGAGATGACTGATCAATTTTTATGATTTCAAGTTCAAATGAATAGCTACAATAGGAATTGGAATACACCCTACTAAAGCCTGATTGTCACAGCTGGTGAATTTCAAAAAGGCAATCTGACACTTTAGAAGAACG
The DNA here is from genome assembly GCA_963585895.1 of Sepioteuthis lessoniana. Taxonomy (NCBI): domain Eukaryota; kingdom Metazoa; phylum Mollusca; class Cephalopoda; order Myopsida; family Loliginidae; genus Sepioteuthis; species Sepioteuthis lessoniana. The sequence goes on along the minus strand of OY757904.1, from coordinate 1,690,624 downwards.
ATATGCAATAAAATTCAGTTATAAACTTGGAAAAATGCCACAGAAACGTATGGAATGCTTCATAGTGCTTTTGGAGAATCTTGCATGAATCGAGCTTCAAGGAAGGCAGGGAGTCTGTGAGGGATGATGAGAGGTGTGGCAGGAGTCAGGAAGTCAATACACCAGAGTTGATTGGCCAAAGGGTTAGGGTTAGGGTTACTATGTTGAGGTTTTAAAGGAGTTCAGGAAGAGATTCCGTCGGAAGAGGCCAGCACTCTTCAAATCGGGTCAGTAGCATTTCCACCAGGACAATACACCAGTCCTCAACTCCATCCTTGTCACAGACTATTTGACTAAGATGGGTATCAAGACAGCTCCTCACCCTCCCAATAGTCCAGACCTTGCTCCCTGTGACTTTTGGTTATTCCCTAAGCTCAGAGGCTATCGTTATGAGACAATTGAGGAGATGAAAGAGGCTATGACGAAGGTTATTGACACGCTCACACAAGAGGACTTCCATGGGGCCTTACAGAAGTTTATGGAAAGGTACAACAAGTACATTGCAGCCGGAGGAGATTACTTCGAAGGGGACAAGAGTCTCATGTGTGTACTATCAATAAAAGTGCCCATACGAAAAAAGTCTGGAAACTTATTGTATGCACCCAAACTTTCTTTTTACTTATGTATATATTTTACCTTCATTTTGAAAAAGAATACAAACGATAATTTCACGCAGCATTTTACTGAACATTGTCGAAACTGGCTGCTTTTGAATGTAAAGTTTAATCAAATAATAGTTTAAAAACTCTTTTCTTCATCAATTATCATGGCGTACAAAGGACAGGATATTTGTTGACTGGAACAGTCACAGGAATAAAATGGTTTGAGCTTTTCCTTATAGTATTAGTACGAATTGAATTTATTTGATCAATTCCATATCCAAATAACTCGTATAATAAAATACAAAGTTAAAATAATTAAATTGGACTCTTTATAAACAAAACATGTTTTTTGTTTTTTTTTAAATCGACTAATATTATAAGATGATCTATTCTAACCCGCTATGCTCGTCATCTTTAAATGCGGCATTGTCTACACGAATAAATATTAATTTCCTGATAACATTTGGACTAAAGAAAAAAATCAAAAACCTAATCTAATATTTCTAATGAATAATTTCAGTTTCTCCGAAAAAGAAAATTTAGTACATCGTGGAATGAACAGAATTGCTAATTTCCATTATATTTCAAGTTTATGGCAAAATAAGAGAAAATGAAAAATATTCTAATTCAAATCGAGTCGTATTTTCAGAAACAAAAATACGGGGATTAGTTTCCTATTATAATTCTTTAATAAACTTTTTCATTGGCTGGAATTAAAATTCTTTTTATTGCAATGAGGGTGTTAACTAATCCTCCTCTTCTAAGAACAATGAACATCACTGAAATTTATAAGGTAGACACGAACCCCTGGGAGTACCTTTAGAATTACATTACTATTTCATTTTACGTTTTCTATCATACATACGTGTCCTCAGTCAAGCCGCAAGAAAAATACGAATGAAGAAAACACCTAAAAATTATATTTTTTACCAGGAAAAAGTGACTGAAGGACATGGTTTTATTATATATATATATATATATATATATATATATATATATATATATATATATATATATATATATATATATGTACCTGGACCTTCACTTAATAGTTACACTTTTATAAGCATCCACACCAAACACTAATTCATAGATCTATTTAAAATGTGCTTCGAAATGAATACTCTTCCTAAACATAATACATTCGATGCCAACTCGTTCGTGTTTAAACCCAGATATTACTGTAATTATTAGCCTGTCGAATTTGACGTAACATTAATTGCATCAAAATTGAAACTTGTCTCCTTTCAGTTCTTGATGGATTCTTCAATATCTATATTGGGATCAGAGTGCAAAGGTGATTCCTCATACAGATTCTTTTAAAATACATCTGCCTCTCACAATAGAACCAAAATTAATTTGAAATCTTTTTATCTGATGCAATACAGTCCTGCCATTTGTAGATCCTTTTCAGTGAATCTATTACAAGGGCCAGTCAAAAACTTGGCGACATTTTGGTAACATGAGACAAAATTCAACAAGTTTATTTGTTTTTGCTGAGGTGTGAAGGTGACAAACTACTCTGGATTGTGAGATACAGAGCTCGCTTGATATTCTTCAAGTGCAAATCATCGGTAGCTGCGGCCATGACTTTGGAATCCGTGCTTTTAGGCCTACCTGACCTTGTCTCATCGTCAACATTCTTGCAGCTCGAACGAAACTTCACCTTCATCTTTTGCGCAACATCAAATTTTTTATTGTTTCCACAGCGTTATGGCCAAGTTCTAACTCATAAAACATAATAAACAAAATTAGACTACGTTGTTGTTACATCTGTGTAGCTTTAAAATCACACAGGGTATGAAATAATGCACAATGTCAGCGCACCGACTACCATGATACCACCAACTACAGTGGGTACCTTCCTCTGCTTCTGTCACGTTATATACGCACAACAAACTTGCACTTCCAAAATATTGCAAAACGTTTGACCCACCCTGGTAAATTTCAGCCTTATTATTTTCATGGAAGACAAACTTTATTTTCTTGAATTGTCAAAACAACACGCGAGGAAACAGATTGTGCCATATCTTCTTAAACATTATGAATGAGAGTGATGTTATGCATATTCAAATAATAATCTCAAGAGTTCTTTTGTGAAACTTGAAATTTAAACAATCTTAAAGGTACCGCTTCCTTTGAAAAATATAGATTTTCTAAAAAACGAGTGTTTTCTTTGGTTCCTTGGAAACTGTATTGTAATGAATATTACTAACCTGGTACAATAAATAAATTCTCATGTGACCGGAAATGTTCGGGGTTCAACCATATTATTGTGTTCAATCAGGAGATTAATGCATTTAATGAATTGGTTTAAGTCAAAAAAGTTCTTGCAAAGAAAAATAATGGAATATTGAAAATCTGCTTTTGGAGACTCTAAATTTTAAAACTGGTTTTGTATCTTTGAAGAGAAAAATCATCAATATATAATGATATAATAGTAAGATAGAGTGACACTACGATATACGATATACAGTGAACTCCTTAAGAAGTTAAGTTGATGGAAAGAAACATAAACAAACTTAAGATGTGTGAAATCACTGATAGAAACGACATAAACCAATTTAGTAGAACAAAAAAAAATAATCCGGAAAAAAGAAGTGTGATTTTAATGTTTATGACTTTTTCATAGGATGTCTGATAAAAACAACTCATCACTTCCCATTATTTTTTTTATAGTGGAATACATTATATGTTTTTTCCTAAGTTGAATCGTATTTTTGTTTTTCTAAGTAAAGTATATAGCTGTGTGTACTGAGAAATGAAATCTGATACTTTTTCATACGTATCATTTCATATCTATTCTCCTATTTGGGATTTCTAATAGTACAGACAAATTGGAAAACAATATCTTGAGAGAACTATTGAATTAAAAGTCTGAATTGCAGGGTAAAGATACGTTTTCGTCTTATCAAACGACAAAAAATGTTCTGATCAAGTTTTAAAGCTGTCGTCAGTTTTCCAAAACACAGGGTGACATATTTAGAATTTTTGACTTGACATAAATACAAACGACACTTTATCGCTTTATATTTGATATTAATATATGTGGCACCATTATATATTGATATTATTTGACTTTGGTGCCATTATACTTTAGAATGTATTTCAACTGCATCAGACTTTTTCTCTAAGCCATTAACAGAGTAACAACTTTTTATTTATTATTAGATCCCCCCTGCAGTATTAGCTGATGGTCTTTCACTGGAGTCTGAGTTACAGCAAGTGTCCTCAAGTTTCCAGGACTCTTTTCAGTATTCTAGCCGACCTCAACAATGATGTAGTTTGGATGATCTCAGTTCATCTTCCGGTTTCTAACTCCCCCAACCCTTTACTAAGCTTTTGGCAATCATTCCAATTGCACCAATTACATGTTCAATAGACTTTTCTTCGTTCTCGACAAAAGTTTAAGTATTTGTCTCTCTTTCTTTTTTCCAAGTCCACAATTCGGCAGTTTTTCTTTTTTTTTTATCTGGAGTCCTGGCCGGGATTAGGTGATCTGTTTGTATCTGAAAATCTAGGATAATTCTATGTGTCTCATTATCCAGGACGGATTATTGTTTGTGTACATACCATTTGGTAGTATGGTCAAATTTCAATTTCTTGCACAATTCCCAGTAAATCTCTTTCTCTACCCAATCGTGTCTAGTCTTGTACTTTTTAAACGCAAGTTTGCTGTATTTGATCGTTTCGTCTCCATCACCTATTCCGTTGTGTATTATGTATCTGCTCTTTAACAAAGTTTTTTATGGTACTTGTTTTGTGTTGCAATTAGAAGAGATTTAATTTCTCTCTAAAAGTTTCCCCTTCTCAACTATATCCAGGTCTTCTCGTGTGAGATTTCGTCAGTTTGTAGCTTGAAATATCCGTACAGCTGTATTTTGTTCTATTTCTGATTCCCACTTATTGTTATTCTGTTGATCACTATGCTGTCTATGCTGTTTCTGGTCGCTGTAATTAGTCATTGCTCTTTTTCATGACGTTTTCCAGTCCTCATATTGATGCATTTTCAGTGCTGGCGAGTCCTCTTCCTTTTTCTCTTTTATTTCTCGAAGCTTATGGTCTGTCAATGATATCTTTCGGTTATAAGGCCTTATGCATCGTCATTTGTTTCATTGTCCCTAGGTCCATTTGTGTGAGTCCACTTTAGGAATGGTCCTGAGTATCTTACAAGGGGGACAGCCGAGGTCTTTATCCCTTTGATGGTTTCGAGAAGTTTTCTCGTTTGTCTGAAACATTATTATTACTATTATTATTATTTACTTCTTTTCGTGTTTTCACACTAGCGTAAGCTGATGGTTTCTCACTGGAGTTTGAGTGACAGTAAGTCTCCTCAAGTCTCCAGGACTCTTTTCAGTATTCTGGGCGACCTCAATAATGCTGTAGCTTGGATGGTTTTCTCCCGTCCTATTATTTGCAAATACTCCAGTCCTTGTATTAATCCTTGGGTGATTTTACCAAAAGCACCAATTACAATTGTTATAATCGTCACTTTCATATTCGACAGTTTTTTCCAATTCTCAAGCTAGGTCTAAGTACTTATATTTCTTTTTACTTTCTTTCAGTTTTTCTCGGTGGTCAGCCAAGACAGCAAAGTTCAGAATCCGGCAAGTTCCCCCTTTTTTTAATTGATTATTATTACGTTTGGTCATCGGGCCGAGATTAGGTGATCCGTCGGTATCTCAAAATCCCAGAGGAGTTTGTGTATCTCATTCTCCAGGACAGATATTGGGTTGTGCATATACCATTTGTTCGTATAGTCAAACTTCTTGCACAATTCCTTGTGAATCCCCTTGCCCACCCTGTCATGTCTAGTTTTAAACTCTTCTGTGTTGATTTGCTGCATTCGCTTATAATATAATTGATCGTTTCGTCTCTGTCACATAAACTACATCTGCTGTAGGTTATTCGATGACAGAGACGTCAATCACATAATAAGCGAATGCAGCAAATTAGCACAGAGGAGTATAACACTAGACATGACTGGGTAGACACTCAGCGGTTAGAGTGTTCGCCAATGGCCCGGGAGACCTGGGTTCAATCCCAGGTCGAGTCATACCAAAGACTTTAAAAATGGAACTTGATACCACCTTGCTTAACACTCAGCATTATAAGGTACGGTTCAAGGGTAAAGTGGAGCAATCCTGGGAATGGAGTAGCGCCCTCCCCTACACCTTGGTGTAGTAGCTATCGAAAAGGGAGCCTTCGGGTCACCCTCGACTATGGTCGCTAACTTACTTATTATTATTATTATTATTATTATTATTATTATTATTATTAAATTGTTTTCACCTTTTGAAATGTCAGTAAAAGATTACAAAATGCATTCAACAAATTTCACCGACCTTTTTATATTTATTAAGACTTCCAAAATTTAGAGCTTTGATATTTTAATTGCAAATCTCTGAATTTATCTCAAAAGACAAATAGATATAAAGTATGAAATATCACAAGTTCCCTTTTCTAACATTTTTTAGAATAACTTGATATTTGGGAGAATTTGAAATAAAGCAGAAAAACGAAATTCATCATTTTTCTGGAAAAAATTCTTCAATTGTAATTGTGTTGAAAATTCTTCAATTGTAATTGTGTTAATCACAGAAAATCTGATTCGAAATTTAGGGAGGTTCTTCAATTCCTCTTTTGACCTTGCTTCATATGAATAATTTTTGGTTGTTTTTGTATGATAATATTCATTTCTACGGATATTTTCATGAGATATTCAACAGTTACCCATTTGAAAAGGTTTCCATAGCTTCACTAAATATTTGCAATTTATACGTCAAATGTCTTGTAAATCAGAAATGTATCTCACGCTTTGTACAAAAAGGTAACGGGAATATTAACTTCTGTTTATATTAATAAAGGTATCTTTGATTATATCAAACTAATTTATCTCATAAACAAAAAAAAATATTAAATTGATATCACCCTTTCGAACGATTTTTTCTCACAGAATTCAGAGTATTCATTTCATGGAAATTATAATTGGTAACAATGATAAAAGCAATTCTTAAACGGAACACAGATTTTACCCATCGACATCAATCAAAATTAATTCTGGCGCGTTTATCTAACTCTATAAATTTAAGCCAATGCGAATACATTATTTTTTCGTCGTTGTTCGTTCAATGTAACCCGAAAAGTAATGTAACTTGCTACATATATTTTCATTATAAATCTAGTTTTTACTTGTCGTTGTTTTTAACATGAGTCAATAAATATTGTTTTAACGCTAATTTGTTATTGAGTACTTGTGATTTATTCCGTTTTTAGACATACAAGTGCTTTTCTTTATCTTTTCAGATAACACCACTTCATTATTTAATTTTTTTCTTGATCTTTGTAAGGAGGAGGTACATTATGTATTCTCAATCAATGCAGATTGTTGGATCCTTGTAAACATTCTTTCAGAGAACTGAACGCAGATACGAAATGTGTATTAATTTCTAGTAAAGAACGCACAGTTATACCTGGATTTAATTCCTTTTATTAGACAAAATATGTTTTCTTTTAAATGGAAATATCATAATATACTAACTGTTACAATTCAAATATTTGAAGCCGTTTCTCTTTGTTTTAAGTTGTCTCCTCTTGGTTTGGGAACTCTTTTTTGGAAAAATTTATGAAGAAAAGGAGGAGAGAAGGAAGTAGAGAAGCAGAAATAGATATTTTCCTTTTGCTGTGGCTGCAGCTAACAATTTTTCATGATTGATAAACAAGTAAAACCTTTTCAAGTTAATAGTTGTCAATTATGATGTTTTTAAAACGGAAAGTCGAAGAGAACCCAACAAACAAAAGATTCAAAATTTCAGGAGAGCTATGATCACAGAAAACAACAAATATTGAGAGATTATCCATAAAAAAAACTAAGACTGGGCCATAATAATTGTTACTCAAGATCAAAGTTTGATAATTGTCGGCGTAAACAGCTTGTTAACTATCACAAGGATGAGACTCCATGACGTTGTGGCCATCGTGCTGTTCGGTGACATCTAATCTACAGCAGGTGCCCTATACCTGAACATTTATGTAAACGTATCATCATGTAGGCCTATATTACTTTTTTATATGCTGTGCCATGCATATATTAAAAGTATAAAATGAACAATTAAACATTCAAAAGCTTACAAGAATATTCATGCATAAAAAACACATGAGCACTTGATCACCTTTCAAGCATTTTGTGAAAGTTTTGTAATGAGAATTTATCTGAGCGAAGACCTCAATCATAAAGCATACGATGCAGAACAATTTCAATGGTAACAGGTTTCTTAATTATTTAATATGTAAATATCTATATTAATATATGAAACAAAAGTTTGTTTTTCTGTTCCCTATAGACAGCTGAACGGTTTCATTTAATGTTAACAAATTTGTCGTGTATATGTATTCGACCCAGGAAAAGAGCTTTGCGTAAAACAATTGTTCTTCATAGAAAAGCTAGGTTCTTATCGAGAGGGAATCTTTAACTGAGATATGTAACCAGCTTGAAATTATGTTGCTGAAAGACATTAATAATCACACAGAATTAAAGTTTTTAAACAAAAAAATTGGAGAAATATTTGTTATTCTAAATTGCTAATTATTCAATTTAGATATATACGTTGTCTGAATAAGCAAAATTATTACTTAATAACATTGCTTAATTAAGTCTAATAACCTTTTTCTAAGACTTTTCTGCATTCTATATATCCAATAGTATTTACATAAGTAATGGAAACAACACTTACTTGCTTACCAGCAGTATTAAGGAAGCAAATTACAGTCATTATAAACAGCTGCAACTCAACTCTTGTAAATCAGTGTAAACAGGTACTTCAGCTAATATATATATATATATATATATATATATATATATATATATATATATATATATAGCTGTTTTTCAAAGCCTCTGCTCCATGGTGAAATCCAATAAGCTGATATGGTTTCCTAAATTTTATCAGCTATGTCTGTAACATTGTTTTCTTTCCAAACTCATTCCTTTCCCCTCTTCTACCGATTGTACCTTCCCCCCCTCTCTCTAGGTGTTACAAAATGTTCTCTACTGTGCCTACGCAACTCCAATACTTTATCCAAGCTGATTGTCTGCCACCAACAAAAAGAACTTGTTAGGCCACTAATTGGTCGAATAAAAGACACTGTTCACTTGAAGATAAATTTCTTGCAAACCTCAATCATTTATTGAACATACAGACAAACGGTGAGTTTCTATGTGCTCAAAGGGAGACAGCAGCGGGTGAGAGACGTTTGGCGGCCGAATTAAATTCTCCAGCTAGGAATGCTGCTAAACTTAGTTGCCTTCATTGTCTTTTGAAAGATAGCCAACCAAGTATTTACACTGATTAGTAACAATAATCGCCAAACTCCCTGCGGTCTATGTAGCAAACACATTGAGGTTGTTTAGCAAGTTGCTAATTGATGACTTTGTATTCGATTCGTAAGGTAAATATTTAATTAAATGTCATTTGTAGTAAGGGATTCGTAAAAAGAAAAGACTACTAAACACTTGTTGTCACACACACACACACACACACACACACACACATATATATATGTGTGTGTGTGTGTGTGTGTGTGTAAGCGTTCAGTGAGTATCAAGACTGAAACCGAAATGAACAATGAATGAAACGTTGATTTACTTCAGAATAGTCCCCTTAGCATTCAACACATTTAGCTTTTCCAACCATCTCTGAAATTCTTCTTTCGATACAGTGTGACGTTGCACCATCGTATTTTTTTATGCCCCCTCCTTACGCCCTTACCCTTCTAGACAATTCAATGCCAATTCTTCATACTTCTTGATCGGCAGTCTCTTGGTGAAACGTAGGTTCGTGGAAATGTAGTAACCTACATGCTAATTAAGTCTAAATCTTTGTGTAACTTTTTAAATTATCTTAATGGTAAAATTTGTGGACACCATATGAAAAGAAAAAGAGTTTTAAAGGTGATCAGATCAATTAGTATTTTGAATCCCATTGAGACTATTTTGAAGGGCTTGTCTTTTACATTTTGATATTTTCGACTTTTCTATCACAATGAAAATGACTTACGAGATATAATCTAAGATGAAATACATTCATAATATATAAGTCTAATGAAATATACATTAACCTATGAAAAAGAAACCTTTTAAAGCTAACTCCCGTTCATCTTTTAAAAGACAAATGGGTTAACATGCATTTTTCTTACAAAAAATGTTATAAAACGTTGTTTACAAGAATTCTATGAAAAAGGTTAAAAAAAAAAACCACCACAATTATATTCCATTGTTTAATATTTATGCAAAATTTCTACATTTTGATAAAAAACAGATAGCAAGAAAAAAAGAAAAAGTGTAAAAAGTTAAAAACTATTAATACACCACAAAGCAACAAGCATAGGCGCATAGATTAACGTACATTACATTAAATTTATATATGATTGTATTTCATTTAAAATTACATTTAGAAAGTCATTTTCGTTTTTAAAACAAAGCACGGCAAAACGTTCAGGGTTGAAACATCAGCAAAAAAAAAGTCCGCGTAGACACATTGAATATATTTCATTTTTTTTTACTCATCTGTAATCTCTTATCTTCCTTTCTTTTCTCTTGTCTCCTCCTCCTCCTACTACTTACTGCTTTTCTGATCTTTTGTCTCCTCCTACTCGACCGCCTCCTCCTTCTTACTGCTTTTCTAATCTCTTGTCTCCTCCTCTGCATCTTCTTTCTTACTGCTTTTCTGATTTCTTGTTTCCTCACCTTCCTCCTCAGCCTCCTCCCGCTAATTGCTTTTTGTGATCTCTTATCTCCTCCTCCTCTGCCTCTTCCTTCTTACTTCTATTCTGATCTCTTCTCCTCCTTCTTCTCCCCCACCTCCTCCTTCTTACTGCTTTTCTGATCTCTTGTTTCCTCCTCCTCCTTCTCACTGCTTTTCTGATCTCTTGTCTCCTCCTTCTTACTGCTTTTTTGATCTCTTGTCTCCTCCTCCTCTACCTCCTCCATCTTACTTATTTTCTGATCTCTTGTCTCCTCCTTCTTCTCCTCCGCCTCCTCTTGCTTACTGCTTTTCTGATCTCTTGTCTCCTCCTCCTTCTTATTGCTTTTCTGATCTCTTGTTTCCTCTTCCTCCTCCTCCTCTTCCTCCTTCTCATTGATTTTTGTGTTCTCCTTCGCCTCCTCCTTCTTACTGTCTCCTCTTTTTTCTCCTCCGTCTCCTCCTTCTTATTTCTTTTCTTATCTCTTGTCTCCTCTTCCTCTGCCTCTGCCTTCTTACTGCTTTATTGATCTCTTGTTTCCCTTCTCTTCCTCCTCCGCCTCCGCCTTCTTCTTTTCTGATCGCTTGTCTCCTCCGCCTCCTCTTTTTAACTGTTTTTCTGATCTCTTGTCTACATCTCTTCCGCCCCCGCCTCCCCCTACTTACTGCTTTTCTGATCTCTTGTCTCTTCTTTTTTTTCTTTCTTCTTCTCCTCCTCCTCCTTCTTCTGCTTTTCTCGTCTCTTGTCTCTTCTTTCTTCTTCTTCTTCTCCTCCCCCTCCTCCTTCTTCTGCTTTTCTCATCTCTTGTCTCTTCTTTCTTCTTCTTCTCCTCCTCCTCCTCCTCTTTCTTCTGCTTTTCTCATCTCTTGTCTCTTCTTTCTTCTTCTTCTCCTCCTCCTCCTCCTCTTTCTTCTGCTTTTCTCATCTCTTGTCTCTTCTTTCTTCTTCTTCTCCTCCTCCTCCTCTTTCTTCTGCTTTTCTCATCTCTTGTCTCTTCTTTCTTCTTCTTCTTCTTCTTCTTCTTCTTCTTCCTCTTCTTCTTCTCCTCCTTCTTCTGCTTTTCTCATCTCTTGTCTCTTCTTTCTTCTTCTTCTCCTCCTCCTCCTCTTTCTTCTGCTTTTCTCATCTCTTGTCTCTTCTTTTTTTTTCTTTCTTCTTCTCCTCCTCCTCCTTCTTCTGCTTTTCTCATCTCTTGTCTCTTCTTTCTTCTTCTTCTCCTCCTCCTCCTCTTTCTTCTGCTTTTCTCATCTCTTGTCTCTTCTTTCTTCTTCTTCTCCTCCTCCTCCTCCTCTTTCTTCTGCTTTTCTCATCTCTTGTCTCTTCTTTCTTCTTCTTCTCCTCCTCCTCCTCTTTCTTCTGCTTTTCTCATCTCTTGTCTCTTCTTTCTTCTTCTTCTCCTCCTCCTCCTCCTCCTTCTTCTGCTTTTCTCATCTCTTGTCTTTATTGCTCATTTTTGTCCCTTCTAATCTTTATCCTTGATCTCTTCCCTTCTTTTCCTTTGTCCCTTCTAATCTTATTCCTTGATCTCTTCCCTTCTTTTCCTTTATCCCTTCTAATCTTTATCCTTGATCTCTTCCCTTCTTTTCCTCTGTCCCTTCTAATCTTCTTCCTTGATCTCTTCCCTTCTTTTCCTTTGTCCCTTCTAATCTTTATCCTTGATCTCTTCCCTTCTTTTCCTTTGTCCCTTCTAATCTTCTTCCTTGATCTCTTCCCTTCTTTTCCTTTGTCCCTTCTAATCTTTATCCTTGATCTCTTCCCTTCTTTTCCTTTGTCCCTTCTAATCTTTATCCTTGATCTCTTCCCTTCTTTTCCTTTGTCCCTTCTAATCTTCTTCCTTGATCTCTTCCCTTCTTTTCCTTTGTCCCTTCTAATCTTTATCCTTGATCTCTTCCCTTCTTTTCCTTTGTCCCTTCTAATCTTTTTCCTTGATCTCTTCCCTTCTTTTCCTTTGTCCCTTCTAATCTTTATCCTTGATCTCTTTCCTTCTTTTCCTTTGTCCCTTCTAATCTTCTTCCTTGATCTCTTCCCTTCTTTTCCTTTGTCCCTTCTAATCTTATTCCTTGATCTCTTCCCTTCTTTTCCTTTATCCCTTCTAATCTTTATCCTTGATCTCTTCCCTTCTTTTCCTTTGTCCCTTCTAATCTTCTTCCTTGATCTCTTCCCTTCTTTTCCTTTGTCCCTTCTAATCTTTATCCTTGATCTCTTCCCTTCTTTTCCTTTGTCCCTTCTAATCTTCTTCCTTGATCTCTTCCCTTCTTTTCCTTTGTCCCTTCTAATCTTTATCCTTGATATCTTCCCTTCTTTTCCTTTGTCCCTTCTAATCTTTATCCTTGATCTCTTCCCTTCTTTTCCTTTGTCCCTTCTAATCTTCTTCCTTTATCTCTTTCCTTCTTTTCCTTTGTCCCTTCTAATCTTTATCCTTGATCTCTTCCCTTCTTTTCCTTTGTCCCTTCTAATCTTATTCCTTGATCTCTTCCCTTCTTTTCCTTTGTCCCTTCTAATCTTTATCCTTGATATCTTCCCTTCTTTTCCTTTGTCCCTTCTAATCTTCTTCCTTGATCTCTTCCCTTCTTTTCCTTTGTCCCTTCTAATCTTTATCCTTGATCTCTTCCCTTCTTTTCCTTTGTCCCTTCTAATCTTCTTCCTTGATCTCTTCCCTTCTTTTCCTTTGTCCCTTCTAATCTTCTTCCATGATCTCTTCCCTTCTTTTCCTTTGTCCCTTCTAATCTTCTTCCTTGATCTCTTCCCTTCTTTTCCTTTGTCCCTTCTAATCTTTATCCTTGATCTCTTCCCTTCTTTTCCTTTGTCCCTTCTAATCTTCTTCCTTGATCTCTTCCCTTCTTTTCCTTTGTCCCTTCTAATCTTCTTCCTTGATCTCTTCCCTTCTTTTCCTTTGTCCCTTCTAATCTTTATCCTTGATCTCTTCCCTTCTTTTCCTTTGTCCCTTCTAATCTTCTTCCTTGATCTCTTCCCTTCTTTTCCTTTGTCCCTTCTAATCTTTATCCTTGATCTCTTCCCTTCTTTTCCTTTGTCCCTTCTAATCTTCTTCCTTGATCTCTTCCCTTCTTTTCCTTTGTCCCTTCTAATCTTTATCCTTGATCTCTTCCCTTCTTTTCCTTTGTCCCTTCTAATCTTCTTCCTTGATCTCTTCCCTTCTTTTCCTTTGTCCCTTCTAATCTTTATCCTTGATCTCTTCCCTTCTTTTCCTTTGTCCCTTCTAATCTTCTTCCTTGATCTCTTCCCTTCTTTTCCTTTGTCCCTTCTAATCTTTATCCTTGATCTCTTCCCTTCTTTTCCTTTGTCCCTTCTAATCTTTATCCTTGATCTCTTCCCTTCTTTTCCTTTGTCCCTTCTAATCTTCTTCCTTGATCTCTTCCCTTCTTTTCCTTTGTCCCTTCTAATCTTCTTCCTTGATTTCTTATCTTCTCTTCTCTTTCTTTTCCTCCCTATTCTTTTCTCCCATATTTTTTTTTGTTTTTATTCATAAATTTAAAGTTGTAATTGTTTTAAAATAAAAATAATATATCAAAATTGAATTTAGTTTTGATGTTGGAAAATTCATTTTAGGTTACTTTTCATCAGAAATCGTAAATGTTTGATTTCCAATTATAAACGTTGATTCTCCTCTTAATTAGATGCATTAACCAGAAAGGATTTATGAAAAATATTTATATGTCACGTAAAATTACTGTTTCTCTTTTTCATAATTATGCTGTCGACTTATTGATATCACTTTGTGTATATAAATGAGATGAAAATAGCATACGAATTCGTTATGAATCGGCTAGAATATAAATTATTTATTCAAAAAATTTAATAAAATTATCAATAATAATTTATATCGAATAATATTTTTCTATCAGAATATAAACCACATCGACTGTTTTTTATCAGTAAGAGTTTTCGGGCTATTGTCTTCGTCTCTATTGTGTTTTTTTTTCACAACGTTTCGGCCGCTGTATCCTCCGGCCTTCATCAGACAATTGATAAAACTGTTGATAAAACAAGGCCTTTAAAGGCCTTGTTTTATCAACAGTCAAACTTAAAAACAGAAATAATAAAGACGTAGACAATAGTCCGAAAACTTTTACTGATAAAAATCATCAAGCTTCGTGTCTGAAATTTAGACAACACATACCGGGACATTGGCCCAGCGGTTAGGGTGTTCGCCAATGGCCCGGGAGACCTAGGTTCAATCCCAGGTCGAGTCATACCAAAGACTTTAAAAATGGAACTTGATACCACCTTGCTTAACACTCAGCATTATAAGGTACGGTTCAAGGGTAAAGTGGAGCAATCCTGGGAATGGAGTAGCGCCCTCCCCTACACCTTGGTGTAGTAGCTATCGAAAAGGGAGCCTTCGGGTCACCCTCGACTATGGTCGCTAACTTACTTTACTTATGTCTATTAATAAGTTTAAAATAAACGGAAGATTTTTACTATCGAAAAAGATTTTCCTTTTTTATTACACAATGATCTTCACAAGAAGACGTTTTTAACTATAAAACGTTAATTGGTCCACTTTAACTGACGTATATTAAATATAATCGCATATTAGGAAGACCAGAAACTTCATTCTTTTATTTAAAAAGATTCCCTTTTGACCGTATTATTATTATAAGAGTGAATTCTTACATGTGTGCAAAGCAAATGAGAAAACTAATGTTTTTCTTTCTAAATACATTCACCAAATGGAGCAAAAAGTTGAATTAGAAATTAGTTTCCTATCTCAACAAATTGAAGCTATCGAACATCAGAGAAAATTGTAGCAGTGAAATGACGATGGGGATTTGAAAGCATCTCTCGATCTATATTCTCAGATTTCGTATTAGAAATAAAATGCGACAACTGAGCGTGTAACACGAAAGAAAAGATATCAGACTTCGACAGTAGAAATTGATGAACTGGATTAAGGTCCGGCACTCACACCCAGCGGCGACTTATTAATAGGGAGACTCGGTGAAGGACGTCTCCTCAAACAATCAAAGGGGACACGGGGACATTCTAATTTTACCATTTGCCAGTCTCTGGCTCTTTGCTTTGTCAAAAATATCGTTTTATCGAAAAAACAAAAATATCTTTTTTTATGGAAAACTATTCTTATCACACACGCAGTTTATCTTCCACCACCAGCAGCCTTTTATTCTCTCACCACACACACACACACACACACACACACACACACACACACACACACACACACAATACTACTCAGAAATATTTGAGCCAACGAAAATTATATATTTCTTGTCTTTACTTGAATTCTTTTCTCATATGTATTAGTCTCCAAGTGTTACAATCATTTCTTTGACTTTTCTTCGAATATCTTTTTTGTTTGCGTTTGGTAAAATTCTTTTTTTTTTAATTCTTGTTTGCAATGGCAGACTCAAACTTGCAGCAAAATTACATTCTTTATGAACACAAATTTAAAACAATGTAACTAACTAGTTTATGCAGCTCTTTCAAATAACAATGTTAGTTTGCCTTTTCAATTCCCTTGTTGAATCATTCGGAATAAAATTATAACAAGAGGGAAAACATACTCGCTTTAATTCATTTAACTATTTAATTCAATTTAAATTTTTCCTGAATTTAGCATTGAGAAGCAAAAAATATGCCCAAACGCAAAGTATTTTCAGTAAAAGGATGAAGTTAGATACAGCCATTATATGATGTGGGGTGGAGCATCAGAAAAAAAAATGAGGGCGTTAACTGTTTTCTAAGAAAAATATAATCCGGATCAAGTAAAATCAATGGAAAAAATAAAGTCAGAGAAGAATTATCTTAAGTCAATCGGATAAAATATTTTTGAGATTTGAGAACCGGTATAGATGAGTTTACTTATAAAATGAACTTAAAGTTACTACACCATAAAAGTATTTCTTGGCAGACCACTTCTAGTTTATTTATAAAATATGAGTTGTTTGAAAAAGAAGCAGCTCGAAAATCCTTCCTAAAGACCAAAACGAAAGAAAGGCTTCAATTTTCCAGAAAATATGGAAATTGATCGATTGATCAATCGAAAAAGTTTTTTGGACAAGTAAGTCGAAAATTTAGACAGTTTGGAAGTAATCAAAGAAAGTGTACAAGAAAAAGAAAAGAAAAGAGTCACTATGTAGAATGTTATTTTATTCATGAATTATGATAAACGCAATTTCTGATGGCATCTCTATTGAAAACGTTTGAGAGTTGTTTAATAAGTGACACATAATATCATCAGATCAATATCAAGCATGTAGTACCAAACGGACTTCACTTAGTGACTGTTGGTTTTATCACGAAGATAATGATTTGGAAGTGTTGCACACAATCGATTGGCCACCCCAAAATTTCGAATTAAATCCTTTTGGATTGTTTTGTAAGTTGATTGGTTTTCAGTAACAGAAAATCGAAATTACATCGGATGAAACATTATGGAATAAATGAACATTCAGGTACAAAACTGAAAAGTAAAGAAATATTGCTAAAATATGTTCAACCAAATCCCCAAATACTCAGAGATTTCTTCTTCAATTATCAATAAAATGATGATAGAGTTGAAAAAGAAAGAAAAGGAAGCTACTACGTTTAGTTCAAACCAACTTGAACTATTAGAAAAGTGTTATATGGTGAGGAAATTCAAAGTAAAACGATATCCACATTATAAACTGAAAGAGCGTCTACAAATCAATCTAAGAACGGCCATTCAATATCTGCATTAAAAACGTTGAAATGACGGAGTATACAGAATAAAGATACGACTTAAACCAGTCAACATTCAGCAGCGAAAGTAGTGAGCAAGTTTATCTTCGTTCATTTTTCATAATAATCATCAAGTAAAGAAGACTAAAACATGGCCGGTCCAAAAGCCTCTGAAACTGCTTTCGTGCCCCATGCACGCTATAATAATAATAATAATAATAATAATAATAATCATATTAAAGCTAGAATAGATAAGATGCAACAAAAAGCAGATATTGGTTATGTGGTGATTGAGACAAAATTATCAATCCCATAATAAGCGAATGCAGCAAATTAGCACAGAAAGAGTACAAGACTAAGCACGATTGGGTGGGTAAGGTGATCCACTGGTAATTGCGTAAGAAATTAAAATTTGTCCATATGAACAAATGGTATATGCACAACACAGTATCTGTCCTGGAGAATGAAACACAAACTCCAAAGGGATTTTGACAGCCAAACGGATCCCCTAATCCCGGCCAGACGACCAGATTTTATAATAATCAACAAAAAAGAGAGAACTTGTAGAATTGTGGACTTTGCTGTCCCGGCTGACCACAGAGTAAAATTGAAAGAATTGTGAAAAGAGGGATAAATACCTCAACCTTGCTAGGGAATTTGAAAAAAAAACTGTCGAACATGAAAGTGACGTATATATCAATTGTGATTGGTGCTCTTGGTAAAGTCGCCAAAGAATTGGTACAGGAACTGGAGGACTTGAAAATAATGGGATGCTGGAGACCATACAAACTACAGCATTGTTGAACTTGGCCAGTATACCGAGAAAAGTTCTGGAAACTTGAGGAGACTTGTTGTCACTCAAACTCTAGCGAAAAACCATCAGCTAACACTGATGTGAAAAACTCTCAATAATTACAATAATGTGACACTATGAGTTGGATATATGCACATATATGTATACACACGTGTGTGTGTGCACCCATACCAGTGTGCGTGTGTGTGTATGTATGTGTGTATATGTGTGTGTGCGCCCACGCCCACGCGCACATATACACACATATATATGTGGCGAGATGAGTTAGATTCGGCCTGGGTATCGAATTTCAAATGTTAGGAAAACCCATTAACTAGATTAAGGAAATCTAGATAAGAAAATGTTTATACATATAGTTGCGGACGTGTTAAGTACTTGTCAGAACTTAAAAGGGTCTGAATTTAATGTCCCTGTATCGGAGACGGCCAGTCTAGGAACTAATTTTATGTCCGGTTTTTTTTTAAGAGAGAATTGGCTCCCCAAAAAGTTATGGGTTTATTCGTGGGTGTTCCATTAGCCGGAAATAATAATGAGACATTCTGTATATATACAGGTGCATTTTGGGTCCGAGAGTCAGACTTAGTTTGGGTTCGAAGGGAGTTGATTAGACCGGGACAAAGAAATAACGAACAGCCGGACCCAGTTAGTTAAGATAATCTTTTGCCAGCCGAAACTCAAACTAGAATTAATCATCCACTAAGTGTTACACGCTTCTCAACATCCCTTGACGTTTTAACCACAAGTTGTTGTTTTGTCTTGTTCTTTTCTCTGTGAACCTGCTTCTCGCTTTGATCCGGCCCACATAAGTATTCAGATGAGGACTCAATGACTTATGCAAACTGCAGAAGCGGGTATTATCACAATAATTCTACTGAACATTTTGGATCTTTCATCATCATCATCATCATGTCGTGCCGACAGCACGGATATCCTTGACCATCTCTCGCCACTTCTCCCTATCATTCATCGCCTCCGGCAGGTCTCCTGGGTTACATCCTGTGTCCTCACATAGCTGCTGTATGTAAGTTCGGGCAGGTCGTCCTGCTTTTGCTTGGCCATATGTGGGGGTCCATAGGAGTACGTCACTTACGAGCTCGTCCTTGCTTCTCCAGCAGTGTCCGGCGTGTCTGGCTCGTCTAACCTGTATAGTTTTCGTGATGGGAGGAAAGTGGCCGTACAGTTGGCGTCTCGTGGGGTGTTGTCGCCAGGACTTGTTCAATATTGCTCTCGACATTCTTGTGTAGTTGCCGTCAAGTTTCTTCTCCAGCCGTTTAGTTAGTGTCCATGTAGTTCATCCATATAGCAGTATCGATACAACCGCTGCCTGGAAGAAACTGCGCTTCGTTTCATCGGTCAGGTCTGATTTCCATATGATTGAGAGCCTATCTATAGCCGTCCATGCTTTCGTCAGTCGTGTGTCGGTGTCGTTTTTTGTTGATGAGACGCTACTTCCTAGGTAGGTGAATTTGTCCACTAGCCTCAGAGAGGCTCTGTCTAGTGTGGTAATGTTGCCTGTTTGGTTGTAACACATATATTCAGTTTTGTGCGCATTGACATGGAGGCCAATGCCTGCTGCAGCTCGTTCCAAACTATGCAGTAGTGTCTCTGCTTGATTCGGCGTATTCGCCAGTAACGCTAAGTCATCAGCGTAGTCGGCGTCTGTGATTGTTTTTTGCGGGGTACCTTTTGCTTCTTTTCTTAGTCAGCTCGAAGCCATTTTCTCTGATTTTGTCGATCGAAGTTCTAAGCACGTAGTCTAGACAGATGATAAAGAGGTATGGGGCTAGTGTGTCTCCTTGTAGTACTCCTTCAACAATGTCGAAGTATTCTGTGTCTCCATCTGGTGAACGTATTTTCACTTTTGTGTTTCTGTAGAGGATCATAATTGCTGCTACGATTTCTTTTGGTAGGCCGTATGCTAGTAGGATTAGTTCCATTTTCCCTCTGTGGATGGCCGGTTGGATATTTCATAAAACAAACCAAATTTAATATATTCGTTACTTGAAAAATTTAAAAATCTGATAAAGGCAAACACATCAAATTTGAATCTCCACAATCAAATAGCTTTCAATTATTCAATTGAAAATATGTTTTTGTTTGAAAAGTGAATGTCTAATTATTTGGGTCATCTTTCAGCTTTCAAACCTTCATAATATTTCACTCCTCGCGAGTTTTTCACACTTTTTTTTAACTGGTGATTCTTTCACTGGAGTCTTAGTGAGTGCAAATCTCCTCTTGCCAGTCTTAACAAAGCTTTGGTTTGTATGATTCTTCCTCTGATTTACAATTCTTCTAGCCTTTTTTCAAACACTTGGGGACCGTTCCAAGTGCTCCAATTTCAACTGATATCACTGTCACCATCATTTTCCGCTATTTTTTGTTCTCAGGCAAGATCCAAGTATTTGTTCATTATTTCTCTTTTTTCAACTTTCTTTCCTTTTCACTCTGTGGTCCGGTTGAACGGAAAAAATTCACGAGATGACGAGTACTTTTTTTTTTGTTAATTATCATTAGATCTTGTCTTTTTGTCGGGATTAACTTATCTGTTTGGATTTCAAAGTTTCAAAGAATTACAATTTTACTCTTTACGAATTTTTCACGAAAGCGTTTGCAGATAGTCTTTCAATCAATGGAGTCTGAGCGACAGCAAGTCTTCTCAACCCTCAAGGACTCTTCTCAGTATTCTGGTCGATTTTAAAAATGCCTTAGTTTAGGTGATCCCTACTGATCTTCTGATTTCTAAATCTTCTAGTCTCTTTACCAAACTTTTGGGGATTATTCCGAGTGCACCAATTACAATTGGTATCACCGTCACCTTCATGTTCCATAGCGTTTTTAGTTCTATGGCAAGGTCTAACTACTTATTTTTCTTATCGTTTTGATTTTACGCTGTGATCCGCCAAGACGGCAAAGTTAATTATTTGGCAGATTCTCTTTTTCTTGTTAACAATCATTAGGTTTGGTTTTCTGACTGGAATTAGATGATCCGAGAGAATTTTGTGCGTCTCATTCTCCGGGACGGATTCTAGTTTGTGCATATATCATTTCATAGTATGGTCAAAGTTAAGTTACTTGCACAATTCCCAGTAGATCACCTTCCCCACTCAAAAGTATCTAGTCTTGTACTCTTTTTGCACTAATTATCATTATCCTTATTATTGCGGGTGATGGTACTACTAGTTATTGTGCTTTTAACAGTTCCCAAATTACTAGAAAGTGGATTGGAACAGTTGGAAATTGTAGGACGAATCGAGAACATCTAAACTACGGCGTTGTTGAGGCTGGCCAGAGTATTGAGCAGACTCCTGGAAACCTGAGTAAACTTGCTGTCACTCAGCTTCCAGTGAAAGACCATCAGCTAACGCTGGTCTGAAAAACTTGAAAGAAATAATAATAATAATAATAATAATAATAATAATGAAAAAAAAAACAACAAAAAACAAAAACTAAATTAATAAATCCTATCACCCTCAAATAGTTAAAATGACCGATCGCCGAGCAGAAATATAGGTTCATTGAATTACTTTATGCAGAAATTTGGAACAGAAAAGTGTATCTCTAATTACTTTTGCTTTTTCTATTATCAGATAAATACATGTCAAGTTTGAATACTGTAATGTTCATTTCCCTTTAGAATCTGACGACCAAAAATTGAAAATGGATCGGAGATTGTGAAGAACTGGGAAAATATAAAAACCAAATGAAGAAGTCCTGTCATCACAAAATACAAAAAAATGACCGATCCACGAGCATATTGACAAATGCTAATTTAAAACTTATTTATTTTTAAGTTGTAAACATTCATTTTTGTGTGATCCGTTGAAGTGAATTCTTCAGAAGAATACCAGCTTATATATCTCTGTGTGGCGGGGGCGTCCAGATAATAACCCTAACCCTGGCTCTGCTATAGCCATATTATACTATCCATGAAAAATAATAAATCAAAATCCAAATCAACGTGGGACTCATAGATCGAAGAGTCATGATCAGCAGGTTATCCATTGATCACCAAAAAGTATGATCGGTTGGGCATCCTGTTAATGTTGGCTTTTCTAATTTCAGGTGGACAAGTAAAAACCAAAAGAACTACTCAGCGTAGAGAATCCGACGGAAATAATGGACAGAAGACAAAAATGTACTTCACTGACTGTTATTTTAAGAGCAACCCGACACAGGGAGGCTTGCTCACCAAGCTAACATATATAATGTTAGCTTGGTGAGCAAGCCAAAGAAAGGTTGGTTTTCTGACCTCGAATTGTGAACAAATAAATAGTGAAGAATATCAACAAGATCCCCTGACTCAAATAAAAACACTTTTTACTGAAAATTAAGTGCCCCTAACCGAAGGGAAAAGCGAAATTCAGCTAGACGAAACGCCATAGACCCCAGTACCACAAAATATATATTAACGCAAGAAGACAAAATAAATGTAGAAATAATAAAGAAAATCATGACTGAAAATAAGACTACATTACAATTCCTCGGAGACCAAGGCTAGAAAAGAGTTCGATTAAAAACTGAAAAAATGAACAAATTGTAACCAAATATAGCAACAGACAACATCACTGAACTAAACGAGATAATTTATACTGGAATGAAATTTGTCTTTGATAAAATCCATGTTACCCTTAGGAAACCGATCAGAAATACAAAACCTGAAGGGGAAAATTAGGCAAGAACTACAGGTAAAGAAATTGCGATAACAATCGAAAGTGCTAAAGGAAAAAAAGGAAAAAGGTTTATGTTGGGATGAAAAGAACAGAATGAAATGGCAGACAAGTCTCAAAATACTTGAAGAGATTAATCAACGATATCGGCAAAAGACAGAGGACTTAAAAGTTATCAACACAAGGTTAAACAATGCAAACAAAACAGGACATTCCAAAATAACGAAAGAAAATCCTACCAACAAGTCGACAATACACGAGGACCAACGAACAACCAGTTGCATAGGAAGCAAAATAATTTTGGAGTAAAATATGGAAATAGAAAGAACATAACAGAAAAGTTGAATGGATAAATAAGATGAAAAAAGATTACAAGGGTTCGAAGAAGAAGATCTTTTGATGCAAATACACATCTAGAATCGTTCAGAGAAACATTGAAAAAGTACTGAATTGGGAAACATCAGGCATGTATGGATTCAGGTTTTAAAAATTCATGTCTATCCACCACATTCTGGCTCTTTAACCGAGTCAAGAAGCAAATTTACCTAAATGAATGACTAGGGAAGGCTACTTTGATGCAAACAAACCCAAAAGGAACCATCTTCAGCAACTATAGACCGATGACCTGTCTACCTATGATATGGAAAATCCTAACTGTACAGAATAGAGGGGAGATCTATTATTCACTTGTATGTCACGAACTGTTTCACAAAGAACCGAAAGAATACCAGAGCGGAACAAGAGGAACACCTGACTTACTGTTCTTCCACTTATTTACACAGGCGCATCTCTTGATTGACGGCTCAGTCGAGGGTCAATATATAACACTGGGTTCCCACCGGACAGACAGTCAACAAGGAATACTATGTTGAGGTTTTAAGGGAGTTCAGGAAGAGATTCCGTCGGAAGAGGCCAGCACTCTTCAAATCGGGTCAGTGGCATTTCCACCAGAACAATGCACCAGTCCACAACTCCATCCTTGTCACAGACTATTTGACCAAGATGGGCATCAAGACAGTTTCTCACCGTCCCTATAGTCCAGCCCTTGCTCCCTGTGACTTTTGGTTATTCCCTAAGATCAAGGAAAAACTTAGAGGCTGTCGTTATGAGACAATTGAGGAGATGAAAGAGGCTGTGACGGTCATTGACACGCTCACACAAGAGGACTTCGATGAGGCCTTCCAAAAGTTGTTGGAACGGTACAGCAATTGCATTGCAGCTAGAGGAGATTACTTCGAAGGGTAATAGAGTTTCATGTGTGTACTATCAATAAAAGTGGCCATACGAAAAAAGTCTGGAAACTTATTTAATGAGCTTTGTATATGCCGCAAACCAGAATCCGTTTTGGTGAATAAGACGCACAAAATTGTTAGGGATTTTGAGTTACAAATGGATCACCGAATCCCAGCCACAAAAAACGAAAAGAAAAGAAGTGTTGTGTGTGAGATAGATAGATAGATAGAGAGAGAGAGAGAAAGAGAGAGAGAGAGAGAGAAAGAGAGATAGAGATAGAGAGATAGATAGATAGAGAGAGAGAGAGAGAGAGAGAGAGAGGGAGAGAGAGAATCAGGAGAGAGAAAGAGAAAGGGGAATCTGTAACAAACTTAAATGCTGAGAAACTTAATGGCCATTTAAGAGAGACAAAAACATCTGATTCAAAGATATATGCAAACATATATATATATATATATATATATATATATATTGACAAAAATTATTTTGTGAGTCAGGATTAGCTACCCTGATGAGTCGCTTAGGCGAAACTGTAGTAGGTTAGTTCTTGACTCCAGAAATAATTTTTGTCACCATTTTGCTCTACTTAGTATTGAGCACTTTTTTGCACTTTTAGCTTAGCAGCAATTTACGGTGGTTTTTTTCTTTTGACCAATCAATTGCGTATCTGTTGATTTTTTTCAATTGGTGTGACAAGGTTGGCCTTTTCTTTTTTTTTTTCCAATATGTAAATTTTTTTTCTCCCAGACAGTCATTCGTTGTATATCTTTTATCTTCGAATTACTTACGGTTTTTTTCCCTTACCGTAAGTGCTAGTAGTCAATAAGTTATTATATATATATATATATATATATATATATATAAATTCATACAATCATGAATATATATACAAACACATATATGCAAAGATTTATTCAAACAAAAAGATATATACATAAACGAGGTTCCACCCCAAAGATTCCAGAATTCGAATAAGAAAAAAATTACTGTAACATTAAGTTTTGACCATTTTTAGAGTCTTGTTTGTATATTGGCTCAAAAAGGATACGACTCATAAAGAATTGCGGTAAAAACTGTTTTACGTTTATTTCGATGTGATCAAATTGTCAGAAGTTTGGGGTGAAATTTTCTTGAGAAATTGATTAAACAATGAAACTAAAGGAAATAAAGTAATTTTTTAAAAAAATGTGATTAGATTGTTTCATGATAATATTTCATATATAACTATTATTACATTTGTTATTAGATATATTTCTCATTCCGAAATAAATTCTTGTTTTTTGGTGAGATTTCTCTCTTCTTTGATATAATTTTTTATCTTGTTATTTTTGTGTTATTTTGATTTTTTAATTTTCTTTTATTTCTTCTTTTACGATCGGGAATTATCTGATATATATATATATATATATATATATATATATATATATATATATATATATATATATATATATATCTTAATTTTCATCACCGTATTTTCATTTCTATTCTATTGATTCCATATCTTTCTTCTCCTATTCATTGCCACATTGTATTAGATTGTATTAGATTAATATCTTTCGGTTTTGTAAATCTAATCCCACACACACACACACACACAAGGGGAAAAGAAAAACGATTTCGGCAAAAATGTTATAGAAAATGTCTCCCATGTTACTGACAGTAAAACAGCGACACAAACTAGGACATAGCATGACTCTTATATCCCCTCTCTTTGCGGAGTGCGCACCATGGATAAAAATATCTTTCTCGATATCATGATTCCGACTTATTTAGGGTTCGTGTTTAATTAGCTGTATATGGTTTTTTTTCAGACTAATTTGAAAATAATGCTCGACACATTATATGATGTAATGGTTAGCAAGCATTAGTGAATTCGATGTTTTTTAGCCTTGTGCTTTTAGAATAATAATACAGTTTTGTCTGCTGCTTGGTGTAGATAGACATGCTGGTTTCACTAATTCTTTCCTCAATTAATAACTAGCTCTTTGCCTTCTAAGTGTAATAAATATCTACATTGTTTCGCCATTGAACAATAGTTTTTAGCTTCGCAGACCATCACTACTGGACTACATATGTCATATAAGACAAATCATAATGAGTATATGTAATGAATTCGATCTCTGAGAGTGCGCAACCTCTTCGTCACGAACAGGATGCGACATGTGATCAATCTTAAAGCGGATTACAACTGGTCTGAATTCAGTTTTCCTTCTCCCAGATTGGTTGCTCTACTTAAAGATCCCAGGCTATGCTACCATTTATCCATAGATGAGGGTGTTTAGGTGAATTCATACCTTCCCTTAGAGTATCGGCCCGATGTGAAGCGCAATGAAATTCGTGCAGGATTCGAGCTCTAGTCTCCTGATTAATTTCTAACCTCTACAATTTCTAACCACTACAACCAATACACTAAGGGTACCTCCCATATAGTGTACAGTGTATGGTGGTATGGTGTATCGGTAAGCCAGTGTATGGTGGTATAGTGTATCGGTTAGCCATATCTTCATTGCGTGTGTCCGACACTTGTGGCTTTGTGTTGGATTAAACTAAGTTTACTTGACATCACTTATTCATATAATGGTGAATTTAGACAAAAACTTCCTCGTTTTATTCAAATTAATTCCTTATCTATTTCTTTTTTTCATTTTTACTCATTTTTTAGAGTTGGTCTTTCCGACACAATTTTCTTTCACGGTAAAAATGTCGAACTTCGTCTTCTATCCTGATTTAACAAAGCTTTGCACAGTAACCTTTCTTATTACAAAATGCTGTCATTTTTTTGGTTAGTTTCTTCGTTTGATCAGTTTAATTTCAGTGAGTTATTCTCTTCACCTTTTGATTCAAAATCGATTTCTTTCCTAAAGGAATTCTGGTATGATACATTTCCAGAATAAATAGAACCTTTTCTAATTGCATAAATACTGGAAACATAAAAGTTTACTTGCTGAATTCCCCCCCTCTCTCTCTCTTTAAACGTATATCCTGAAACCTTTAAAGATACGAGCAAAGCACCAATTTCATCACATTCCAATGGATTTACACATACAATTAACTTTGGGAACATTTAAATTTGTGAATAGATTTCTGAGGAGGATCTAGTTTTGGAGCTTTGGGGAATCTAGAATACCTTTTCATTGCTATGACTCCCAAGTCCACTCTGACCCAGTGTAGTAGAATTTGTTAGGGTCCCATATTTGGGTTAAATAGTGCTGTTTGATCATTTAACTGTGAGCAAACAAATGACTGATATTAAAATTGAATTATTTGTGTTGCATGGCAATACTTGCAACCATTTAACTGTGTGCAAACAAATGACTAATACTAAATAAAATTATTCGTATTTGATAGGAATACTTAAAACAATTTGTATGCAAACAAATGAGCTCAAGCTTGTTCAAAATGCTACCGACAAACTATTTGTTTACAAATCATATTTATATCTGATATATATGTATAAACAGGATTTGACATTAAATAAACTATAACGTTTGATATGCCATAAAACCCTCCTACCCCCCCAATACATTTCTATTCATTAAAATCCAACACTCACTCGTACATAAATGACAAAGTGGCATATAAACCTTCTGTAATTTATGTAAATCGTGTGTTGTGTGTATATTCAAATGAAGTAAAACGAATTTATTTTCTTCTACATTCCAGAATTGTAACACACATTCTGGAATGTATAGAAGCGATTGTGAATTTAAAGTAATGGAAATTTACTAAGCTTTTTGCTTAGATGTGGCACAAAGCCATATGAAAGGGACACCCAATGAGACTCGAACTCACTCGTGTAGGTTTGCTAGTCGAGCTTGCTAACCATTACACCACCAGAGGCGCCTTGTGAATTTAAAGTAATGAAGAGGTAAATGATTCTTATCATATATTTCTTGATTATTCAATTATATCAAATATATCCAATAATCTTCCAAGTTTGTTGCTGTCGATCCTGTACAAAAAAGTCGCAACAAGACCTGAGTGTTAGCTTTTAATTGAAGATTATAAATAATCAATAATGACAATTCAATGATTTCTATTCTTGATCTCAACTTCAGCTTATTTTATTTAGATTAGAACGACTTCAGGACAAATACTTATCACATTATTATATTAAGAAAAATTTAACGGGACTTTTTCCAAGCTGCAATTGTGTCAGTACTCCTGTATGGCTGCACCACTTGGATTCTACTGAAACTAGATGGGAACTACAAAAGGATGCTACATGCTGTTTTTAACAAAACCTGGACGTAGCACCCTACAAAACTGCAGTTGTACTGCCATTTACACCCCGTTTCCCAAACCATCCAATTAAAAAGAACAAGATATTCTGAGCTCTACTGGAGGAGTAAGGACGAACTCATAAGCGTTATTTAACTATGGACTCCGACACATGGACATACCAGTGTTGGCCAATCATTTATTAGCTCTGTACTGACACTGGATGCTGCTTAGAAGACTTGCAAAGTGCAATGAGAGAGAGAGAGAGAGAGAGAGAGAGAGAGATCACTCTGTCGGCACGCTTTTAAAGTCTAACCATAGTCGATAATAACATTAAGTATTAACAAATGAAAATAGGTCATTGATATTGAAAATGTCAATATTTTTTTACTTCAGTCAACAAACGAAGAATTAATCCTTGTGTAACGTTGCATCATCAACCCGGCACCATCTCGAATATAAATAAAATGGTACACTTTGCAAATACAAGTCGGACCTGTTGTTTCCAATTTGCAAAGTTTATTGGGTGATTGTAACATACAGCAGTCGGTCATCGAAACACACGAGAAAGATAAAAGGATAAATATCAGTTCTTACATAGAAACATTATCAGATTCATAGGTGGTAGACGCTCAAAATACCTGACTTCACTCCTGAGGGCACGAAACTCAGATTCAACCGACTGTCTCCGACCTTCAATCTGAACTCAAATGCCCAAACTGAACTAACTTCCTAAAATATCCAGCTTATATTAATTATTCCATCCACTAATGTTATAAGAACCCGTGTCTTTAACTTTGATTTAATGTAAATTAATCTTAGGCGACCGAAAGTTTATTTCTTAATATCCGGCCTACAACAACGATTCCAAAACAAATCTCCAATACGTCTCGTCCTAGGTGATTTTCAAAACAACCTGTCAACTCGATATCATGCCATTCGTGCGACACGTGCACGCATGTAACCTTCACGACTTACACATCAAATCAAATTGTTTTGCTTATTTACAATTTATTACTACAAATAGAATAATTAACTAACATAATTAATAATTATCCTTAATTATATTACCCTTGGTTATTCATTGTTTTAAGTTTATTTTATTTTATCAATATTCACAAGTTTTCATCGATGTTCACAACTGCGTGTGTGTCTCTTTAAGATTCTGTCTATAGGTTTTACGTTTGGGCGAACTGGCTAGAAAAAATACCAAATTTCATCGGCGCATTTTTTTCTTATACTAAAAAGTTCACTTAATGTTTATTTTTCATTAGCTCGTTCAGATGTGTGTGAAGATTTTGACAGTTTTTCTGTATTACGGGTATAACGGTCGTAGTAGTAGTAGTAGTAGTAGTAGTAGTAGTAGTAGTAGTAGTAGTAGTAATAGCTACTACTATAGAAAAGAAGACAAAAAAGTTAAGTAGAAAAACAAAGAACTGGAAAATGAAAAGATGTGTAGCCTATTTGCTGATCCATAAGTACATCGAAAAGATATATTTAGAAAAAAAAAAGCTAATGCATTGGGAAAATATATAAATGTGCGTGTAAATTTGATAGGAAATGACACAACCATTCTATCATACACTCAACATGTAAAATTTAACTGTCAGTAAGTAATGTTTAGCTCTAATCAACAATCAGAAAATACAGTTAAATTGTAAATAAAAAAAACCTACAGATTAAAATTTGCTTAAAAGACGAAACGGGAACAATTTTATTTTCAATCATCGTTCATTTTAGGTGCAAATAGAAAAATAAGTAAATGAAAATAGAAGAAACAAATTGCTAAGCAATTTTATGTGGAGATGAGCTTTTGTTTGGGTAAATATTCTTGCGAATATATTTTGAAATAACAGATTACAATAATTATGCCATCTCCCAGAAGCAGTTGATGAAAATTAGTAAAAAGAATTATCAGATTTTATTTAGAAAGCATACATTTCTGAATAATCACACACACACACACACACACACACACACACACACACACACACACACACACACACACACACACATGCAGGAACATATGAACTCTCATATCGTTTTAAAATGGACATTAATATATGAACACTTGACTCAATTATTAATGATTCTAGCTTATCGTGGCTGAACATGTGAAACATTTACGGGCATTTAATTGGTTCTTCTGTCAATTCAACATTTGCAAAAGATTTTATTTATAATGTAGATACTTTAAAGAAATCTTATGAGTGATTTCTAAATTCAACGTATCTTGATAAGCGTTAATGATTGTCGTCAAAAGTTACGAATACTAATGAGTGGAAAAAGAGATATAATAGGAGAAGAGGAAAGAATTCAAGAAAAGAATAGAAAAAAGTGAAGAATGAAGAATAGAAGACAAAAAGATACGAGTAAAGTTGATCAAAGAGCATTTGTCTATTTCTAGTTTTCCTATTGTCGTCAAATTTTGTAGAGTGAATAGGCAAGACTGAAAAGTCGCTTATGATCAGTAAAATCCACCATAGAAGTGTAAAAAATAGGTTTTAGTTTTTTTCAAAAATAAAGAAAATAACTGCTTAGTTGCTTTTGATGCATTTCTCGCTTTATCAGTTGCCATAAAGTGGATTCTTAATAACTGAAAATGTATCGCTGAAGTAATTTTATAATTACTTCATATAGGTTCAAATGTATTTATCTTTCAACGCTTTCTGTACTTTGCAAATATTATGGTCTCTTCTGTGATGTTTGTGATTTTCAGTTGCAGACTATGCCAATACACCGTTTTAAGTAATAAGAACGCTATTCTTATGATATATATATATATATATATATATATATATATATATATATATATAACATGAAGAATGGTTGATATTTTCTCCACCTTAACGTCTCTCTCCCTCTTACCAAGACGACATCTCCGGTAACTCATATTAGAAATTTTGTGCATTTGTTCATCACCGTTTTCGAAATTGTAAAAAGAAATCACCAAAAATTTTGTTTCCAGCAACTGATGTCATTAAGAATCAGTTTGTAAAAAAGAAATTATTCAGAGATTACATGAATATAATCCTCATTGAATCTGATAAGAAACTCAATGATATGAATGACCAAAAAGTTTTAAAGGCTCGTGTTTCCCTTTATCTAACAGCATTGAAATCAACAATCAAGTAACAGAGAAAGAAATTATAAGATGTAGACACATTAACAGCATAAATAAATGACTAAAATACCTAATCTTACTGCAGACAAGAGATTAATCTGTTCTTGTCATTTTTTAACTACAGCAAAGTGCAATTTACTTTCTTCATACTGTGTGTAATTGGAAAAACAAGACATTCCCGATCAATCTCTTGCTTTTCAAATTCCGTTAACATTAGGACGTAGCTTTGAAGTTGCTTCTTCAGGCAATTGCTTCCATACTCCTTTCAGAAGGTCGGCCAGTACATGCTGCTTTCAAACCTCCCTTGGACTGGGGCACAAAGGATGCACCTGTTAGCAACATTTTCAATTATACCGGAACCGTACAAATTCTTAAGAGATACCAGATGATTGTCTAGAGTGAATACACAATGGCGTACAGGAGAGCTCTAGAGGCCCTGAACAGGACTGGTAGGAATTGTGGGACAATAGAACATAAATGGAAGAATTAACAGTGGCGTTGTCCGGTGACTTCCGTCAGATTCTATCAGTGATCACAAAAGAAAAAAAAACCCGGGAAAATTGGGTTTGTTTAAAATTTTCATCACTTTATTCCAAAGTTAAAATCCTTTTGAAAATCAGGATTTTGGTTCGTTTACCTTCAAAGAGTTTAAGAACTACAGACTCATACTCTATACACACAGGTGATGAAGACAGCAAATAAATTGATGGAAAAGTATTTCCTTACCTAAAGCATTATAACCTAATTCACGAGCGACTGTGCGAAAAGGCAAAAATTGCACCGAAAATATTATGACCAACAGCATAAATAAAGAAACGTTTCTGAATTATTAAAAAAGAGTCATACAAATCAATTTATTAATATCTTTAATGCGAAAAACACAAAGAACCTCTCATCTATCTTGAGATTTTATGAGAAATGTGTTCCATATGAATAGTATACTTGATTATTTACAAGTATAAATGTCAAATAAGTGTGTGAATTAAACAATATGCATTGCGCTCGATGCAGTAGTAAAGCATTTTGTTTCTTACTCGAAAATAGCTTTTCTCGACAAATCCAATTGTACTACTTCTAACAAATATATCTTCATTGCTAACAATTCTGATACATTTATAGTTATTGTTAACCTCGGGAGTAAATAGTTTTTCATAATGACTATATATATATATATATATGCATGTGTGCGTGTGTGCACACACACACACACACACACACACACATATATATATATATATATATATATATATATATATATATATATAGTTTGCTATATTTATAAACACATAGTACCACATATATCAGTGACAGAGGATATATATCTTGATCTGATAATCATATAAGCGACAAACTCAGAGACACCAAGTGCAGTTGAGTGTGTGCGTGCGTGCTTGTGTGTGTGTGTGTGTGTGTGTGTGTGATTTGGATATAGGATTTAATCAAATAGTAAATATTTATTTTTCTCTTTCATTGACAATGCACTTAATTCAGTAGTGAATATTAATCTTAGAAATCAAATACAGAGAACAGATTCCAGCGAATAACTATGTAGGGCTAGAGATCTAATCACCACACACACATAGAGACGGGGGGAGGAGAGAGACGGGGAGAGAGAGAGAGAGAGACGGGGAGAGAGAGAGAAAGGGAAGAGGGAGAGAGAGACGGGGAGAGAGAGAGAGAGAGAGAGAGAGAAACGTACATGCAGATTCATCTTTAAATATATCTAAAAACTCTTTTATATTCATTTATTCATAAAAGTATCTTTAATATTTGTTAGACGTAAAATAGAATATAAACAAATATCAGAGTCGATGATGTTTAATAGATGATAGGAATTTATAGAAATATATTTTGACTTTATACTGTTGTTCGAAATAATTCAAACATATTTTCTTCAATAAATTGTAACACTATCATAGTTTTACAAGTTGACTGGCGATATTAAATTAAGTACTTAGGACTAATTGGGATAATTTGTTGAAGATTAGTTATAATCTTTTGGTAAGGTAGTGAAGAAAATAATAATAATAATAATGGATTCGCACCTGGCGACACCATGCGCTAGAATGGGTTAAATTGAGAAGGACACCAAGATTGTTAACTGTAAGAGTTGAATCGGTCGATCTGGGTTTTGATTGATGGGATAGAAAAACAAAACTTTATTTCAAAATCTAATGTCAGCCGAGTGCGAATCTACGGAAAATTACGCCTAAAAGCCTGACACAAGGCCATTAACACAATATTAGAATATTATCGGGTGGCTCACCAATCAAAAAAAGCGGGGTGGAGCTTTTACCCCCTGCTCAAGACGTGAAATGCGGGGCTATAGTTTTTGATTGGTTGTCCGGTTAAACACAGGCCTCGGGGCGAGGTTTCTCTACCCTCATACCGAAGATTGCGCTCTGGGGCCATTGGTTCAGCGTTTCTATTGGCTGGCCAATCGGAGCCATATATTCAGGGGTGTAGATCTACATAAAAGAAGACCCCGAAAATAGAATAGACAGATTGAAAGCTGGTTCCGCAGACCGAAGACTTGAAGCCCTTGCCACCGTCTTCGCCACCACTGCCGCTTTACCCAGAGTCCTCAACTTGACCGTCCCTAGCAACATTAATTTGCTCAAAACGGACTCGAGGCTAACTGATATCGCCAGTCAACTTATCTCTTCTTACTCCAAACTAAAACCCGTTTGTTGTTGTACATGACTTTTTTTATTTATTGTATAATGAATAAATGCTGTTATTTAAAACTCTTAACAAGCGTTCTGGACGTATTGAAGAAGTTGACCAACTAACAGCACCGGTAAAGTTGGCTGTCTTTCGACCTAGCCAGAACCAAGAGAAGTCCGAATCAGTTCTTCTTCAACTTTCCTGTGGGTCGAACAACACAACGTGTACACGGAAATCCAGACAAGCAGATCCACCAGAAACATCGACCTATAAAAGTGGCTCACAGCGCCACATGCACTTATAGGATCACAAAATTCAACTAGAGAAAAATCCAAAGTGAACTAGAGAAAAATAAGGAGAACTTGAAAATAACAAAAAACGAAGAAATTAAACTTGAAAGAATTAATACTCTGTGATTTCCTTACTTTCACGACAATCAACAGATTCGGCCAGCGATACTACTTTGTTACCAGTTCGTTATTTAATTTTTTGAAACTATTAATATCAGTATACATTATCTTGATTTAAAGTAAAATTTTCATAAAAAATCTGATCAGTGTTCAAGTTTGGATTTTCACTCCGATGTATATTTTCAAATGAAATCAGCTAATTAGTTAGAAAACCTGAAACTGTTTTATTGCTATTAGTTTTCATGTTTAAAATTTGTGAACATTATTAAATAAATTTATAGATGAAAATCAAGTTGATTGTTATACTTGAGTGTCAATGAATATTGTAGCAGGCTATAAAGTTTTTCTCGTTTCACAATGAAATGGTTATATAAAGAAAAACAGCTTCACTGAAGCCCGACTATCAACAACAGTCACGTGAATGAGGGAGTAAACATCAGCAATAATAAAACACTTTCATTATTTCACTGTAAAATCAATCATAGAAAACTATAACGTTTTTTTTTCTTTGGAAAAACCACTCAGTAAATAATAACAATCTAACTTCTTTTTCTCTGTGTAATAAATTTTTATTGGTATATTTTATTTTATATTCTAGGCGTTTTGATTTGACTTCACACAGACAGGAAATAAAAGGGCGTTTTTTTTTAATCAGCGGCATTTTTAAATCAACACTGGTACCGCCAAGCGATTCATAGATTATTCAGTCATAACTTCACATTCTTTTTTTTTTTCTTTACTTTTTAATTATCGTTAAAAGTCAATCGTCATTGTATTTGGTTGCTAAAAGGTTGAAAAGGAAACATTAATCAAATGCTTTGATTTTTTTATTTCACGCTAAACATAAGTCGACGCAAAAGGCTGAAGTTCACACACACACACACACACACACACACACACACACACACACACACACACACACACACACACACACACACACACAACGCGCGCTAGCAGACGGACACACGCACAAGTATTACTTTTTCACCCCCACACTTACATATATATATATATATATGTATATATATATATATATATATATATATATATATATATATATATTGGGTTTTTATCCTATTAGCAATAAGAATAAGCTTAAAAGCAAAAACAATCATTAAAAAAAGTCATATTCGAACCACAAGTGTTTTATTAATTTTGATGGTATCTTGTATAAATTTACAACATCTATCGTCTTTCACTCCAATTATTTTCCAGATTTTCTGGTCTCTTTCCTTTTTTTGTTATCTTTTCCCCAAACATATTGCTCATAAACATTATTTACTCGACTTGCTATAATTTTATATGTGAAGATGAACATTCTTGTTAGTTTTACCCACTGACCACTTTTGTATATATTCATTTTTAACTTACTTAAGAGATAATAAATTTATATATTTCATTAAGTTGAAAGACAAAAACGGATACTAAATTTAATCAGAGATAGAATGATATGGAAGAAAAAGCAAATAGTTTTTTATATCCAGGAACATTTCTAATAAAAATTTCTTAAACTAAAAATCACTGTTAAATTTTACATACGTTATTTTTGTTCTTACAGAAACATTTACTGGATGAGGTGGCTCACTATTCTAGTTGACTATTATAGTCGTAATAATGTCTATTTCCCCCTTTTACAATGGCCTTGTGCTACTCTAAGATAAGCTGAGAAAATATCTGAAGTCGCATGTCTAGATATTTACTCGGTTTATTTTATCAGTATATTGATGTGTTTATCAATAAGTTGAGAATAGAAGAAGAAATCCATGATGAGTCTATCTCAGATACCATTATAACAAAAATAGTTCAAACAGTAATAATAAATTATTATTAGACAATACTTTGTAATGAAATGTCTTAATAACATTAACACAGGTTTTATAATCAAGATAAAGCTAAAGAATTTATCA
Source organism: Sepioteuthis lessoniana (assembly GCA_963585895.1). Taxonomy (NCBI): domain Eukaryota; kingdom Metazoa; phylum Mollusca; class Cephalopoda; order Myopsida; family Loliginidae; genus Sepioteuthis; species Sepioteuthis lessoniana. The sequence goes on along the minus strand of OY757904.1, from coordinate 1,654,518 downwards.
GCATTTTAAAGTTGGATAATTATATATATGTAAATGTATTATATCAAAGTAGCACGTAAAATTTTATTCTGGTCTTCACATATTTTTACCATTAAAAAAAAAACAGTCTATATTGTAATATAATGGCTTAAGATACTCGGACGAATATTGTTTAGTTCTGACTAAACTTGAATTCTTGTATGAAACGCTGTGATAAAGAATTATCATTATTATTCACTGATGTTATTGAACCCGTGTCCTATTATTATAGTCACGATCTTTCGGCCGTTGTAACCTTCGGCCTTCTTCGAGTGTCCGTCGTAGTCTCTCCTACTGGGAATTTTGAATCGAACTCTTTATCTAATCAAATCATTTCACAGAAATTTCTAGAAGGTTACTTACTACAACAGGAATCTGTAGAAGTGCATTGGATATAAAATCTTGAGATTATAATTACGACCAAAAGGAAGATACAAGAAAATGATACAGTTTAGCTCTTTAATGGATTACAAAGACAACTGTAATAACGGAGAAGGAAAAACCTGATTTTTCGATAAGAATTTTGGGTTTAACAATCAATTTTAAAAGTTATAAAATCTGTAAAACATTCCCTTTGTAGCGATAGCTTCTTTTGAATCAAAAGAAGCTAATCGAATAACTTCAGAGTAATTAATTGAAGGAAAAACTTGGATTATGTGATAATTGTTGGTCAGATAAGAAGTTTGTGTTTTTGTTTATCCATAAGTAACACAAAGACTATAAATTACACGAAAGAAGTCCTCTAAAAATCTTTACAGAATATTCAATTCACTTGTCAAGAATTCTCGAGTATTGAGCGAACCATAGCTAGAAAGGGGGCGACAGAAAGATAAACAAATAAAACATTGAAGGAAAAAGGAGAAGAAATAATCTTCAGATAAGACAAACATACGAGTTGCTTCCCAACTATCAACCATAACATAGAACTAAAGCAGCTCTTCATTTCATCCTCGTCTCTGTATATTTTCTTGCCTTTTTTATTACTTAAAGATGTCTTTTCTATAAATTCACGAAAGGAACTAGAATTCCATATTTTTATTTTTAAAAAGACATATTTTGTATATCATGTCGACTATAATTATCTAGAAATCCCTCCGCGTACGTCTGCATGCACGCATTAGCACACACGCGTGTGTGCGCATACACACACAAAATGAATTTTTTTTTAAAAAGAAAAACTACTCCTTGAACATACATTTCAGAAAGAAGGTTCTTCGAGCAATTTCTAGTCTGAAAACTGAGTAAGAGAGAGAGAGAGAGAGAGAGAGAGAGAGAGAGAGAGAGAGAGAGAGAGATGTAAGAAATTTTTGTACATACGTAATAGTATATTACATTATACAATCAAGAAATAAACTTGAATTCAAATGAAAGCAAAATTCATTTTTTTGAATGCGTGTGTGTACGAAGATATCAATAAAACTAGCCTCAATTGCTCGAATAATAAAAGGGTTCTAAGATGGTAAATGATGTTTATAAGCTGGACAGTGTGCCTTCGGATGAACAATTCAGAACAAAATAAAAATTTTATCATGAATATCTTAAAGCTGAATTTTCATAAAAATATTTCTCAAAAAACTTTCTCAGAAAATTTTCACACCATAATATTAATTTATAATGTATAACTTGTAATATAAAAGTTATAACTGATGAAACTTTTTACAACAATTATTTATCTATGGGAATTAATGCACAATAAAATGCAAATATCTGGAGGTGACCGTAATGGTTATCGTCATAGGAAATGGATACGGTGACCCGAGTTCAAATCCTGGACGAGACTGATTGCATTTCACATAGCACTAATACCTTTGGGAAAGGTATGAATCCAATTATTCTCCCCCCAGCTATGGGTAAATAGTAGGGCAGATTGGGTTCTTCAGCCTTGGTAAGGCGAGTAGTCTGGGAGAAAGAAAACTCTGAATTCAAACTTGTTAAATTCCGCTTAAAAATTGACCTTGCGTCATATCTTGCCCGAGCGGAGGGGTTGGTAAATATGATAAAATGCAAATAACTTTGTCCAAGATTTTAATTCGGCTCGCCGAATTAACATTTGTAACAAGAGGTTTATTGCAAAGTTTTCATTACCAAAAGTAAATATTTCTTAATAAAAAGTTATGGATTAGTTTTCTGATATTGAATCATAAATATTTTCACATTTAAACGTTACCTATTGGGTTAATAGATAGGTCTTCAAACTGGAGCTGTGAGATAATGACATAGCATTCATTATCACTTCGGATGAAAAATCCAGATTTCTAAACAAAAATAGATTTAGTTTATCAACGCGCAATTTCTAATTTTTTTTTGACGGAAATATCATCGTTTTTTTTCTTGGTTTTGCAAGAAAGATAAATGAATATCAAAAGGTGCAAAAACTGTTCATAGAATTACTATAGAACGTTCCAATATTTTAGGGTCAATTAAAGTTATCAGCAAATCTACTAAAAATAAAGTAAACGTCAGATAAAGATTAAGGTTAATTTTTAAAGTTTATTTTCGTCAATGTGAACTTATTACATTACCCAATATGTTTTTAACTTGAGAGAAAATATCTTTGCATTTATTTTATAAAGTGCGTAAGTTTCTTTGTCCAAAATACCTTACAATCTACACAAAATCTTAAGGTTTCACACATGAACAAATTTTCAGTTTAAAATATTTTCGGTTTTTACATTGTTTTTAAGAGAAAATCCTAGACGAAGGAAATGTAATAGTCATGTATAACTCTCTCTGTGTCTCCATATATATATATATATATATATATATCATCATCATCAACATCATGTCGTGCCGCCAGCACAGATATCCCTGACCATCTCTCGCCACTTCTCCCTATCGTTCATCGCCTCCGGCAGGTCTTCTGGGTTACATCCTGTGTCCTCATATAGCTGCTGTATGAAAGTTCGGGCTGGTCGTCCTGCTTTTGCTTGGCCATATGTGGGGGCCCATAGGAGTACATCACTTACGAGCTCGTCCTTGCTTCTCCAGCAGTGTCCGGCGTGTCTGGCTCGTCTAATCAGTATAGTTTTCGTGATGGGAGGCAAGTGGCCGTATAGTTGGTGTCTCGTGGGATGTTGTCGCCAGGACTTGTTCAATATTGCTCTCAACATTCTTGTGTAGTTGCCGTCAAGTTTCTTCTCCAGCCGTTTGGTTAGCGTCCATGTAGTTCATCCATATAGCAGTATCGATACAACCACTGCCTGGAAGAAACTGCGTTTCATCTTATCGGTCAGGTCTGATTTCCATATGATTGAGAGCCTATCTATAGCCGACCATGCTTTCGTCAGTCGTGTGTCGATGTCGTTTTCGGTTGATGAGACGCTACTTCCTAGGTAGGTGAATTTGTCCACTAGCCTCAGAGAGGATCCGTCTAGTGTGGTAATGTTGCCCGTTTCGTTGTAACACAGGTATTCAGTTTTGTGCGCATTGACATGGAGGCTAATGCCTGCTGCAGCTCGTTCCAAACTATGCAGTAGTGTCTCTGTTTGATTAGGCGTATTCGCCAGTAACGCCAAGTCATCAGCGTAGTCGGCGTCTGTGATTGTTTTTGCGGGGTACCTTTTGCTTCTTTTCTTAGTCAGCTCGAAGCCATTTTCTCTGATTTTGTCGATCGAAGTTCTAAGCACGTAGTCTAGACAGATGATAAAGAGGTATGGGGCTAGCGTGTCTCCTTGTAGTACTCCTGCAACAATGTCGAAGTATTCCGTGTCTCCATCTGGTGAACGTACTTTCACTTTTGTGTTTCTGTAGAGGATCATTATTGCTGCTACGGTTTCTTTTGGTAGGCCGTATGCTAGTAGGATTAGTTCCATTTTTCCTCTGTGGATGGAATCGAAGGCCTTGGTAAAGTCGACAAATAGTAATGTCGCTTGAAGGTTTTTTTGCCCGAACGCCTTCAAGGATTCTACGGATGGTCAGTATTTGTGAGGTTGTGGATCTATTTCTCCGGAAGCCATTTTGGTTTTTCCTAAGGATGTTGTCTATTTTGGGTTCTATGCGGTTTCGTAGTAGGGCATTGTAGATTTTGGCTGCAATGGATGTAAGTGTTATGCCTCGGTAGTTCTTGGCTAATCCGATGTCGCCTTTTTTAGGGAAAGGAAGGATGCATCCCTTCATCCATCTTTCTTTCCTATTTTGACTATAGACTGCGTTGCATTGTCGGAGCAGTATATCGTCCAATTGTCTAGTCTTCTACACTTCTGGGATAGTTATATAAGTATGACTTAATGAATGAATAAATTGAATAAATGTACTTCAATTTGAAAATAAAAACTTTTTAAATTGCGGTAAAGTAAAATACTCGATGTCAATTAATAGAAAAATTAATATAATTGATTAATAATTACAAAATAAATATAAATCATTACGTTTTTATCTGTTTAATAAATCGTTGCCTTCTTGGAATTTTTAAAATGACATGAATATTAAATGTCTTAGTTATCAAACTTGAAATTACGTTGCGATTATTTGAATTTTCTTGACTTAAGAAGTAGTCCAACTTTTGGGAGTAAAAATCATATAATCTGGTCAAACTAGAATTTAAAATCTTTTCTGAGATAACTGTAAGAATTTCTGAAGTTTGAAAACGAACGAAAAATAAAGGAGCCTTAAAAGTAGAGACAGACATTTAATGCATTATGAATTCTTCAAGGAAAATGTTTACATTTTTTTCTTTACTACTTACATTAATACTTTATTTTTCTTAAATACATTAACGATTTTTTATTTACTTTAATAAAATGTGTCCGTTAGAAAGAAGCAATCAACAAAATCTGTACCTAGCTTTGTGACAATCGCATATTTACAATTGGTGCTAGCGGTCAGGGTTCGAGTCCGTGCTAGAGGTAAGATTGAGAATGGTTAGTTGTAAAACATATCTCTTTCCTACTTTAACAATTGGCTAAAATTCTAATTTTCCAATTCATGTTTATTCTTTCCCTCACTAAATTGTGTGTGAAATGCTTTATGAAATCCGTTAATTAAAAAAATTAATGAAATTCATCATCTTTTTAAAAAATGAAACAATCTTAAAATAGATGAAAATATATATTTATGAGTCGGCAGAATTCTATTTTTGAAACTGATCTGTTTTATACGACGTATGAGGAAATTAAAGATAATAAAAGGCTGAAACTCATAAAAAACATTATTCATAAATGTGTGTTTGCAGACAACAGGTCTGTTATATATTGAATTGCTTATAAACAAAACTTGCTTGATGACTGAGAAGAGTGGAAAAGAGGAAACTGTGCCAACACTTAACAAGTGAGCAGATGGCAGAAATTAAAAAAAAAGAAAAAGAAAAAATATGATTTATTATGACTGCAGAAAATTAGCCGGAAATTCTGAAGTAAGTATCTATCTATCTATCTATCTCTCTATCTATGTATCAATATATATATACATATATGTGAAAACTGGTTGAAGAGGACAATAAAAGGGCTGACAGAATATATATAGTTATGAAAGAATCTCAAGAACTACTTGAACGATAAAAGCAACAAGGACGATAAACAAGTAATCACCGAAACACACACACACACACACACACACACACACACACACACACACACACACACACACACACACACACACACACACATATGTATATATATATATATATATATATATATATATATATATATATATATATATATATAAAGACAAGAAACAAGACGAAAGCTGAGGGAACACCAACACCGCGGAAAATTCAGACGTTTAATAAACGTAACTGCAGACTAAACACTTGAGTAGGTTTGCGAAGATGTTATCAGAAAAGACAATCAGTGATTTTACCATTCCAGAACAAATGCGTTGCAATTACATTATATAGATATTTAAAAAAAAGCAATATATCATTCTTTTCCTTTTATACATGTTGCGTGAAGAAAGAGAAGAAACAATTTATAAAATGATAAACAAAAGCGGCAAAATCACCTTAGAAAAGTACAAAAACACATGATTGTTTGGAGGGGACTAACACATTTAGAATTCTGCCAGCAGCACAGCACCATTACAAATCAGAATTAGAAGCACAAAAAGTAAATTGTCTTGTAAATTAAAAACAGTTAAATATTTCCGGACATTTCGCCAGTTACTCAATGAAATCCAGATTTATCATTAAGAAAAATATGACTGTCCTGAAAGAAAAATCTCAGAAAAATCCTTGCAAATAGATTGAAAAAAAAGTGAACCGAAACAACACGGAATGCGTCAATTCTGAAATTTCCTACGATACTGGAGATTCATTGATTTTAACGGCATATCAACCTGTCTTGGGTTATTTCATGTCTGGAAATTAGAAAATCGATTCATATTTACATTTTTGTCTAGTTGTTTCTTAAGAGTTTTTTTGACACAGTTCTATGATATCAAGTACTCCTATTTAATACAAATAATTTGTAGACAGTTTTATGGTTTCACACACACACACACACACACACACACACACACACACACACACACACACACACACACACACACACACACACACACACAGACTGAGAGAGAAGGAGAGAAAGAGAGATTATGATTTTTAATATCCCTAAATGTATAAATAAATAAATATGTTACTTTTCCTCAGATAGTTCACAACTTTTGCATATCCTATTTTCATAATCACCTAATCTCTATCTCCTCTTGTACTGTGTTAATGTGGATCAAATACCTTACATTAAAATCCTACATGACAAAGGATACTGCTCCTAAAAATACATTATCGAATACACATACATTTTCTTGATAAAACAAATAGTCTCTTGAGCTAGCTGGGTACATTTATTTTGTTCGATACTTTATTATGAAATTTAACACTTTCGATTACAAAATTACCAATCTTCGTTCGTATAGGAAGACTAAATTTCCCAGTTGAACAGATATTTTTAGCTCTAATTTGATTTCTTTATTTTGTCTCTTTAATATAATCGAGAATCATGACTCTTCGAGAAAGAAAGACGTGAAAGATAGCAGGAATTTGATGGCGTTCTTATGAATTTATTGTCTAAAGACATTCAGTTAAAATTCTAATAACTACAATTTTCTTCGAAATCTTTTCCAAATGCTGTCTTAATATATGCAGAGCCAGATTTTATTGAAAGATGTAGCAAAAAAAAAAAAAAAAAAAAAAAAAAGAACCCCCCCCCAAAAAAAACCCGAAATAATATGGATAGATAAAGAATAAAGATTTAGTCGTTTCGTCGATGAGCATCAGTTTTGATGATAGTGAAAATAATAAAAATTCTTGATTTTACAAAATATATCAAGGGGAAAAATCAGTATATTATATGTAGCCACTTTTTACAATATTAGGCGAAAATTTTGCCAATAAACGAAATTTCATTGCAACTTTAAGCCAAACCTTTATCGAGATCCATGAGTTTAGAAAAGTTTATTTAGTTAATGTCACAGCGAAAAATATATAACACTAAAAGATCAAAACATTAAAAGCCTTGATATCTAGGAAACCATCAAAACAATTCTGCATAGATTTGATATTACGAAGTTAAATTTGGAGAAAAATTTTCGAAGTAGAAAACAAAAAGTTCTTATTTATAGAAAATAGATCGTAGTTACAAATATCAAATATAATATACACAGAAGTAAAACTGTTTATTGATTTCACATGATGCTGGTTTCAGTTGTAAACCTTGATAGTCATTTAAATGCTTTAAAAAGCTCCATTAATAACTTGGAAAACCCAAATGCAGGCAACATGTATATTTATAGAGAAAACTTTAAGTCGTAAAAGAAAAGAATGCATAAGGTCAAGTAATAAATACACAAATGAATGAATCACAGATATGCATAAAACAGTTTAATGCATACGCAGGGTATTAAATGCGTACAAAAGATAATGTAATAAATACATACACAAGGCAATATCTTATAACAAAAATATTGCTTATCAAACTCACCGAATTTATTAGTTAATTGTAGATAACTGTCAAAATAGCCTTGATGACTCAATTCTGTGAAACCTACTTTCTATAAACAACCAGGAAAGTGATTTAAAGAGCTAAGAAAAGAATGTTCAGTTGAATTGAGAAAATTGTGGACAGTTCCGGATACAGGCAGCAGGCTTCTACTTATTGGGAAAATCAAAGACGTCCCCTTGGCTGTCTTTGTTTAAAAACAGAATGCTAAAGGTATTTCTTTGTAAATCATAAACTCTAGTTAGATGCTGAATTATGAATTCTTTAGTATTATCTCTTTCATCCAAATTATGTTGTTTCATCCTATTCTTTTTTTTTTCGTTATAGTTACTAAACAAATTATTATAAAATTAGTTGAATCATTTCTATGCCCAGATAAACAGGTAACACCTGAGGAAAGCCGAAGTACACAGCGGCCGAAACGTTGTGAAAAAAACAATAAAGACGAAGACAATAGTCCAAAAACTCTTCCTGATAAAAATATTATAAAATTGTAGGGAAACACAGATCTACAATAAAGAACAAGCCTTTGAAGGAGTTTTTAACTCCCTTATCTTTGAAAGTTTATCTTTCACTCACAGTACAAAACTGATTAAACTATGGTGAAATAAAGAATATGTATTTATGGCAAAAGATGAATGCATCCTTCTGTTTGGGCTTCGTAGATAATTAACATATTACGAAAATATTTACTTTAGTCTACACATGATTCGGTCATTTTTGTCCAGAAAATAAGTAAATGTTTATCATACCGCTCTATACAAGTTTTATATAAGCACAGACGCACGCACACACACACACACACATATATATATATATATATATCAAGTCGATTTACATGCCATTTTCCAGGTCAAAATTCTGTTTATGGTCATATTAATGAACACAGATACTAGTAAACGTATTTCATATAGCATTAATCCTATTCTTGAATCCATTATTATAAAATCAAGAAATCCAGTGTTCAAATCTTCTATTGTTTTAGCATTTGTAATGAATATAACGACTGATTAAATATCTCCAACCCAGAATTTCTCTGGTAATATCTTTTCGTGTGTGACGTCATTATAAAAATCTGCTCTAATGCCAATTTCAAAGATTGAAAAATTGGAGAACTAATATCATCGATAGATTTTTTCTTTCATCTAGATAATCTCTTCTAATTATATATTTATATACTATGTAAATATTTAAAATGTAGATTATGATTTCACCAGTTGGAAGTGATGGAGCTAAGACGAGTGGGCAACACTGATAGCCTTTTACTACAGGCACATCCTCTACTACATAAACAAGAGATATTAAGTAAAAGCTTTAAAATTCTTTTACTACCATAAGAAATGTGTCAATGAATGATTGTGGCATAAATACTATATATATATATATATATATATATATATATATATATATATATATATATATATATATATATATATAAATGACCAGAAGTATGTAAAACAAGGAAATTCGACGACATACTGCTCCGATACTGCAACTTCGTATATAACCAAAACACAATATACAGATGATCAAAGGGATGCCTTCTCCCTTTCCGCAAGTAGGGTTACCTCGGAATTGCCCAGAACTACCGATGTATAACCCTTAAGTCCATAGCAACCAAGATCTACAATGCGCTCTACAACGCAACCGCATAGAACCTAAAATAGAGACAAATACTTTAGAAGAACCAAAATGGCTTTCGGAGAAATTGATCCACGTCATCATAAATTTTGAATATCCGTCGAATTCTAGAAGGTATTCGTGCAAAAAACCTCGAGGCAACACTATTATTAGTAGACTTTTCCAAGGCATTTGATTCTGTAGATAGAGGGAAGATAGAGTGAATACTTCTCGTCTACGGTCTCCCCAAAGAAACCATCGCAGCCATAATGATGCTATATAAAAACACGAAAGTAAAAGTCTGTTTACGGGATGGAGACACAGACTACTTCGACATTGTAGCAGGTGTGCTGCAAGGAGATAGATTGACTCCATACCTGTTTATTATCGGCCTAGACTACGTGCTTCGAACGTCTATAGATTTAATGAAAGAAAACGGCTTCACGCTGGCAAAGGAAAGAAGCAGAAGATACACTGCACAGACTATTACGGACGCAGACTACGCCGATGACATAGCGCTTCTGGCAAATACACTCGCCCAAGCCGAATCCCTGCTGCGTAGTCTGGAACGAGTAGCAGGTTGCACAGGCCTCCATGTCGAGACAGACAATACAGAAGCAACATTTCCACGCTAAATGGTGGTTCTCTGAAACTAGTGGACAACTTCACCAACCTCGGAAAAAGTGTCTCATCAACCGAAAATGACATCAACGCGCGACTAGCAAAGGAATGGACAGCTATCGATAATCGGTCGTAAAAAAGTCAGATTTGTCTTTTAAAATAAAATGCAATTTTTTTCCAAGCAGCAGTCGTGTAGATACTGTTATATGGATGCACTACATAGACGCTAACTAAGCGTATGAATAAAAAGCTTGATGGCAATTATACTAGAATGCTTCGAGCTGTATTGAACAAGTCCTGGAGGAAACAACCCACAAAACAGCAGCTGTACAGCCACCTTCCACCCATCACGAAAACTATCCAAGTAAGACGAACTAGACATGCGGGATACTGCTGGAGAAGTAATGACGAACTCATAAGCCATGTACTCCTGTGGACTCCTTCACACGGACAAGCAAGTGTTGGACGACCAGCAAGAACCTATCAACAACAGCTCAATGCTGATACAGGATGTTGTCGGGTGCTGATACAGGATGTGAGACGGGTGGCGAGAGAGGGTAAGAGAAATCTGTGCAAGCAGCATGACATGATGATGATGATATATAACTTGTGTTTTTGAGGAAAAATCAGGGTCATAAGTTTATAAGGCACTCTGATGTCCTTTTTTTCAACCCCCTTCAAGCTACTCTTGCTGTGACACTGATTTTTGGTTATATAGCAACTGTTCTTACATTTGACAACATCAGTGTCGCGAAATGGAGAGACCTGAGGCAAAGGCAATGTACAGTAATCAATAAATACTTCCGAAACTTTTGCCAAAATACTGGCGCAATTGCAAAGTTTAGCAAGACTCATAGACGCCATAAATAAATGAATATATATATATATATATATATATATATATAGAGAGAGAGAGAGATAGATAGATATATTGATCATTCAATATTTGTTCGATGTAGAGAGAGAAATACAAAAAAACTTTTGTTTTGTAAGTTTAGGAGTCAAAGTTTATTTGGTTTCAACTCGGACCATACGCATCTAGAGATTTTGACTCGAGTCTTAAATATCTTTTTTTCTTCTAACAATCTTTTGATAACTAACGTGTTCTATTTTACGTCTTCAGCCTACTTTTTTGTTTATTGTTTATTAAGCTTATCAAATATCTCATAAATTCCTATGGTTGAACATTTCCACAAAATCGAATTCATCTACCTTTCGAAACAATATCAACAATTCTATATACTTTTATTTAATTTCTTTTCGAAAACATTTCTTGCTCACTTAACCTGTCCACCCAATTACTTTTATCTGTTTTTCTGTTCTCACCTGTCACAAGAACCCAAACATGACAATCATCTGAATTTCAATCAATCTATCTATCTATCTATCTATCTATCTTTTTTTTTCATTTATTTATTTTATTGCTCTCTTTTAAATTGTTTAAAAGTATTTCCCATCAGATTTCTTTTCAAATAATTCTCAGGAAAATAAACTTTTAATTTACAGAGAAAGTCTTTATTCAGATACATAAATACTATTGTAGTCTTGTGCTGATCACGATACTTGATTGTGGCCTTAGTTCCGTAACTACCACATGTGTTTCCGGCTAGTTGGTTTATCAACTCCCTCTGTGCCCCCGTTGTGTTTGAAAGATCCTCAGATGGGAGGATGACACTCTGGAACTCCGAACGGTCAGAATGGTTCGTTGAAACAAGTTACCTGTGTATTGGCAACTCAAAGACAAGAAAACTCTCCGTTAACATTCAACAACTATTCATTGAAACACAAAGGTGTAACAACAGTATATATATATATATATATATATATATATATATATATATATACTCCCCTACCCCCGTAAGGTCGAGTTCTCTAGCGAAGAAGTAATCGTGTTGCCATTAGCGCCTTTGCAAGTCTCTTCGTATTCGAATTGAGATCTCGGCGGCCGTTGAACAGATGTATGTAAAACAATAGTAATTGGGATTCATAACCGTTTAAAAATGTACTTCGTAGCTAATATCTCCTCGTAGCTAAATGGTTAGAAGCTTTGGCTTGATGTTTCAGTCAACCGGGTTTCGATCCCAGCTACGGGGAGATACTATCTAGCCACACTGATGAGTTTTGATAGAACGAAACAGGTCTGTCTGTGGATGACTATATATATAAAATGTTGCTTTTGGTGTGTTTGAGAGAGATACAATTGAGGTATTTATAAGATACAGTCTTTCTATGTTTCTCAATTTTTGGGTGAGTGAGGCTTTTGCAGGAGAGGCTTTAGTTTTTGGAGAGATTTCTATTCTTATTTTCTTTTATTCAGTACGGACATCAGATCTCTTTTCTCATCTAACCCTAAAACATCTATTTTTATAGAGGAGTTCCCTGAGAACAAACATTCCCGATTGGTTAACCAATCACAGACCAGTTCGTAAACTTTTACTATTTTTTGATTGGTCAGCCAATCAAATGCGCGGATATACGTCTGTAGGAAAAGTATCCCTTCCACGTTTAAGATTTTGGCTGGTCATCCAATCAAACCACAATGTAAGGGGCTTGGTTGATTAAGGATCCCAGCTCACAACTTGTTGGGGAGTATCTCTTTTCATTTCAACGAACACAATGATCAAAGTTTTGATCTTTTAACCGCAACAGGTGGACAGGAGATGTCATGATTTAAATTGGGTCAACGCACTGACAAAACCAGAAGCCTGTTTATCTTTTCTTTTGACAATCTGAAAGTTCGGTTTGTATTGACCTTTGTAATTGACTTTTCAGTTTCTTTCAAAGTATATAAGTCTTTTTTATGTTGTTATAAAAGGAAAATTATGTTTTCCTAAATAGAAAAAATGTATCGTACTCTCCAAAAGCTTTTAGCACCAGTGAATACCTCATATTGTCATACTATGCAAATATACTAAATATAGATTTGGAGAAAAAATTCTATCAAATATTAAATTAGTTAATGCTGACAAAGAATTTTTAACAGTTTAGTAAATTGGTAGGCTTCTTGATAATGAACGCAGTTTAAAGATTATTATTTACAAATATTTGCGTTTCCCGATAGAATGGACACAACTCATGAAAACGCAGTATAAACAAATATAATATTATAAAACAAAATGAAAACATTTTAAAAACGTAGTCTTTGTTGCCAATAGACATGTCAAGTACACTCGTTACAGACAAGGTTTTCCTGATATCAACCATTGGCTTGTTACGCGTCTAAATATGATAATCATAAAAAAGAAATAAAGATGATTTCATCTTGTAATTAACAGAGGAAATTACATCAAAAGTTACGAAACAAGTCAGTCGTTTATCAAATTGATGATGAACATTAAGACGAAGAAATTCACTCATTTTTTTACATTGAAAATCTGATTAGGTTTATTTTCAATGCCAAGCAAATCAAGAATTTGTGCTAAAAATAGATAAGATTTCACATATCGAATGACATACTTAGTTTACTTTATAGCTCATTCATCCAAAAACAGAATGGATTTTACGGGATCCTGTTGATAAAAACGTTGTTGGTTCGTTAAGAAGATAATATACAAAAAATAAACTTTATGTAAACTTATATATTCATAAAATCTATGACATTGTCAAATATCGGACAGACTGCTGTTTCATATGGAAATACATAAAATTTCTATGCAGTTTTTTTTAATGTTATTGAGATTCTCTAAAGAAGAAAAAACGGTGGAAAATGATTCGATAAAGTTAAGTCTGATTATGAATCAAACAAGATATAAAAACTTTACATGAAGAAAAATGTCGACAATTATAGTCTGTAAAATCACGCGGACAAAAAGGAGAGACTTCAAATAATAAGCGCCATGTTGGAAAGCAGCTAACTATAACACGACCCACCTTCCAGTACGACGACTTCAAAGGTCTAATTTAAGAGAATTATTTTTGATGATATTCAAAGAGAAGCGCGTGTTTTTCGTGCTTTTTCCATTCTTCTTGGCAATTCTTCAAATTCTTTTCTTCTGCTTTTTAAAAGTTATTTCCGTTTTCGATATTCTGTAATCATTGAGTGATCCTGCTCTAGGCAGAAAAGGAACAGCCATTCTTGTTCTGTTAGGTATTCGGTCTTGATTCAATGATCAATTTACTCAAATTTCAGATATTTTCATTAAATACTTCTTTTTCAGACAAATGAAGAGATAAGTGGAATAAAATAATTGTGTTCATAAAAATGAGCCAAACTGTTTTTTTAATAAGATCAATTTTTATTAATAAACAAATAATTGAAATGAGAACTATCCCTTTTTATCATAATACCATATACACATATGTATACATAAGAAAGGCCCTCAATTGGGGTTTGAGCAAGACCATCATGTGTAGATGCAGTAAAAATATTTAATCCTGATGTGGACGAATATGACTCCTGAGTTCGGCAATATTATTGAAATTCTAATACATTGACCACATGACTGTGTCTGTTTGTCTATAACCGTAACATCTACTTGTATTTGAAAATGTATACGTATTTTTGTGACACTTCAGTCCACCAACAGAAGAAACTCTACCACAATAATTGCAAGTTTTTAAAAACTCAAACAGCAGTTCTACACTTCAATGGATGTCTTGCGCTTCGTGTTTACGCTCTACACACGAACATAGTGAATGCAAATAAGATTTTCTTGGCTTCTTTTCGAAAGTAAAATTTCGAACTGGATACTTTTGAACATGATACATACATACATTTATTTATCCTCTCGCTATTGATAAATCGTAGGCCAATTGGGCTCTTTAACCTTGCTATGGCAACTGGTCTAGGAGAAGGAAAACTTTGAATTCAAATTTGTATAACCCCATAAAGAAATTGACCCTGTGTCACACCCTTTGGGGACATTCATGCACCCACGACATAAAGTGATCTGTTCATGAGTAGATCATTCGAATCTGCTTCGTTTCTTATGAATTGATTTAATATATTCAACCACAAAAAATAAAAAAGTGTTTTAATGATCCACATTATTAGCATCCCTAGATGAATTAAGACAATGGCCGTATACTGGTTGAGCGACTTTAATACGCGTCATGCTTGCGTGACTTTGACCACTGAACGTCAATTTAAAGCAATCAGTAAGCCACTTGAAAGTGACGTGTTAGTATCTTCCCCGTCCAGGTTCATTTTACCTGACTTTCAAACTCCCAGCGCCTTTCAGATCTGACAGGTGATGCGCTGTAAATGATAAAGTGCTTGTTTTTTATTTGACGCCGATGATTATAAAAGCCTCATTTCCTCTTCGACATTATGTTCATTTCATTCTGCATTACAGGTCAGTATAAATCAACATCATCCAACTATCGTGAAGGAAGTTGTATTTTTTGAAATATTTTGCAACTAATTAAGATGTCATTGGCAAAAGAAAAAAAAACTGATTTTTTCACGTTATTTTCCTGATATTACCTTATAACTGACAAAGAATACAAATGATTTTTCATTGAAAAGTAATTGATTTATTGATAACCCTGAGAAAAACAAAAGGAAATCATAATTGCCCTCACCTCCCCCCCAAAAAAAATAAACAACTGGCACAGCTTTAATAATCCACAAATATATTCCGACTTGTTACTCAGATAAGAAAGAAAATGAATGAATAAAAGTTGTCTGGAGCAATTTGATCTACTTATTTTCCTCAAATGAATTATCAACATTTTCTCGAAGGAAATTCTTAGATCTTTTCATCTTTCTCAAAAAATAAACAAATGAAATAAAAAAGGACTCAGATTTATTAAATGAATTTATAAATTCCTAATGTTTGTTGCTTTATTTGAAGAAAAAATATATGAAATTTTGTTCTTTTAGTTTTTTACTAACCAGAAAGAAAGTTTTTCGTTTCATCGATGCTCTCCTAATTGTATCAACCCAGTCATAGGGGGCTTTATAATATGTTGACGGTATCCCCCCCCCCACCGCGTAGATGAGAAAGACTACTCCTAAAACCGGGGTGTCCTGGGTAAAACACGACACTGCATCTAGTGGCGAGATTTCACATTAGAAGATCAAAGGAGTGTGGAATACTCCTTCATTGCCATTACTTCCAAGTCCACTTTGACCCGAAATAGTAGTACTTATTAGGGTCCCATCTATGATTCAAATGAGTCTGTTAAAAATCATACGTATTCGACAGGACAATGTGCAAATAAAACCTTTTAAGAAACAATTTCACAAAAATGTTGATATGAACACATAATGAACATGATTACCTAACCTCTAGGCATAAAATAACCCTATACGAGTTGACATGCATTAAATCAATCAAGCCATTTCAATTGTTTAGATATATCCCAAAAAGGTTGGATTAAAGTTAATAAACAGAAAAATATGAATAAACCTAAATATATTTCAAAATAGTTATAATATTTGTTGATAAGTTCAAGTTATGAATGCAGTGAGTATCTCATAAAACCCGGCTATTTTTGGAGCTGAAAATTTTGCCCTGAAAAGTCTGGGAAGATTACTCTAAATGAAACTTAATGGTATGAAATTTTGTATATGTCAATGCCAGTATCTTTTCTAAACTATTGGAACAATTTTATTGTTTAAAAAGACTTTTAAATCTTCAGGGGAAATTTGATTAGCTTGATTTACTGCCTGATCTTGCAAGTTGCATCAAGATAAACACAACTTTTTGACATAGAAAAGTTTGGGTTTTTTCAACTTAAAACATAGATTTGGCAAGAGGCAAGGATATTGACCTTACCTCACTAATACTCTGGTAATCATCATGAAGGAATCCGTTGAAAATATCCACTTAAATTCAACCAAGGAAAAACAACATTCTTGACAGTATTTGATTCGAATGGTGGACTAATTTTTTCTCGTGTAAAAACTAGGTTACATTTTGTGAAGGTAAAAATCATAAGTTATTTTCTACGAATCAAATTTTGTCATTATTCCAAATTATTTCGATGATCAACGCTGACACTGATAAAATATTATTTCTTATCTCTCTTTGCATAATTCATCATTTTGTTTTTTAGTTGAAAACAAAATCAAGAGTGAAAATTGAAAACGTTTATGAGCGAGAATATATATTTGTAAAGAAAGGATGAAGTCGATTGTTGAAAATTAGACATATTTAAAGTACGAGGTGCATTCACTAAGTTTCCAGACTTTTTTCGTACAGGCATTTAAAATTGCCGTAGACTCTTGAAAATTCATTATGTTATTGCTATACATCTTATGAGATGACTGACCAATTTTTATGATTTCAGCTTCAAATGAACAGCTACAGCAGCAATTGGAATACACCCTACTAAAGTCTGATTGTCACAGCTGGTGAATTTCAAAAATGCAATCTGACTCTTTAGAAGAATGATATGCAACAGAATTCTGTTTAAACTTGGAAAAAATGCCACAGAAACGTATGGAATGCTTCAAACTGCTTTTGGAGCATCTTGCATGAATCGAGCACCAGTTTTTGAGTGGCATAAGAGATTCAAGGAAGACAGGGAGTCTGTGATGGATGATGAGAGGTATGGGAGGAGTAAGGAAATCAGTACACTAGAGTTGATTGGCCAAAGGGTTAGGGTTAGGGTAACTATGTTGAGGTTTAAAGGGAGTTCAGGAAGAGATTCTTTGGGAAGAGGCCAGCACTCTTCAAATCGGGTCAGTGGCATTTCCACCAGGACAATATACCATTCCACAACTCCATCCTTGTCACAGACTATTTGACCAAGATGGGCATCAAGACAGTTCCTCAGCCTCTCTATAGTCCAGACCTTGCTCCCTGTGACTTTTGCTTATTCCCTAAGCTCAGAGGCTATCGTTATGAGACAATTGAGGAGATAAAAGAGGCTGTGATGAAGGTCATTGACACGCTGAAACAAGAGGACTTCCACGGGGCTTTGCAGAAGTTGTTGGAACGGTAAAAGAAGTGCATTGCAGGTGGAGGAAATTACTCCGAAGGGGACTAGAGTTTCATGCGTGTACTATCAATAAATGTGTCCATAGGAAAAAATGTCTGGAAACTTATTCCATGTACCTCGTACAAATGCACATTGTCAAGTTAAAAAAATCTGATTATAAAATTATCGGTCGTAACTTTGAACTTTCAACATCATTTTTTGTTTAATTTCATCTTAATATATTAGATATAATAATGAAACAAAGTTGCATTTGCTTTATTTCTCTCTTTGTAACATCCGTCTAACCAAAGCAAACAGAAATTTATCAAGAAAACCATGCCCAGATATTAACGCTTTACTAGAAGCAAACAATCGAATGGTATATCTACTAAGCCAGTATTTCTTTTTTTGAAGAGCACGGCAAAATTAACTCGGAAATTCTAATGCAAAACCTTGAGCCATTCTCTGATTCTAAACAGAGTCCCGGAAAACGATACTTTGATCCAAAGTAGATTGCACTCACATATACACTCTCATTCCAGATAGAAGTAACAATCCATATTCAAATTATCCTATCATTGCTATATACTATGCTAGTAGCTATATAACACATTGACGTACTTTTATATGTTCCTAATATTAATGATGATAACTTATATTCCTTTATTGTGGTGAAAAGGAACTGAGTTTTCATCATTGCGTTTTTTCAAGACATTATGCGAAGAAGATATAAACCTTATAAACGTATTGAAATTTCCGGTATGAATGACGACCAGACAGGTTTTTTCTCGCAGTTATTATCACCGGATGTATTTCTTCTTCCTGAAAAGTGTTGTATGAATCCACACTGGTTTTAGTTATCATAATAGTTGTCTGTCAAGTGATCAAACATTTGCCTTGAAACAAAATCTATCACACACACACTAAAGTCTATGGAAAGTGTGTTTATTAGCAACAAAATGTTTAAATAAGAAATGCGTATCTACAAGTCATAGAGGTTTTATGCCTTCTATTGTAAGTAGACTAAAAGGAAAAGCAATCTTTTTTTTTTTACAAAGGATAAAAGGATACTGGCCACTCAATAAAATGGAATGGATATGTAAGTCTGCATATCCATCGCCTTAAAAGTATTATTATTTCATTTAACAGACGAAGGAAGAACAGAAAATGACTTCCAGTGAAAACTAAAACATATAGGAAGTCGATAGTAACAATACTGTTACGTACAACAATATAAGAAAAGCGAAGTATGGCATATTACAGAAGATTCATTTTGATCAACTTTGTAGTTGAATATGGCAAATAAAAAGCGGAAAACATATAATAAAGAAAAAAGTAACAAAAACAAAGAAAAATTAAGGCCGAATGAAATTGAAAATAAAATCCTGAAAAGCACTGATGTATTTATGGATTGTAAGGGATCTTTTACCCTCAATTAAACCTTACATCTTGTTGCATGAGGGCGAATGGTTATTTGAACTAGATGGCTAAATTCTTGACTGCCAGCGAGAATATTTCAACAATTCAAAGTTTTTAATCTAGTTGAATGTTTATCATCCTTATCAAGGTGTGCCAACAACGTGGATTCCCTTGGCTCTCACTCACCATCTGTCCTTATCGGCCATCTTTCTTGGTAAGTTCTCTAGACGTCATCAAGTGTCTGCACAGAACTGAAGAATGTACGTTTTTGTTGATAGGCCAACACTGGTGTGTTCGTACCTTGGAGTCTACGAGAGAACGTCACTTATGAGCTGGTATTTACTTTCTCAGCAATGTCCAGCATGTTTTGCTTATTTTACTTTGATGGTTTGTAAGATAGGAGGTAAGTTAGCGACAACTGCTGTTTTGTAGGTTTATGTAGTTTCCATATAGCTCATTAAAACGTTTTTTGAAGTCCAAGTGGTGCAACCATGTAGTAGTACTGACATGGCTACAACTTGGAAGAATCCCTGTAATGTTCTATTAGAGAAATCAGGTTTCTCTAAGGTGTTTATCCTGTCAATAGCAGTTCATGATTTACCTCTGTGTATGCTGATATTGCTTTCAGTAGATGAGATATTTTTTACCAAGGTATGTGAACTAGTCTATTAATTCTAGAAACTTACCATTTAACGAGAAGTTGGCACCATTTTCTTGCTGTAAATCAGAAACTAACAATGCATAACATTGCTACATGCATATAAAAATTTTGATGGGTAATAGAAATTTTCGCCTTTAGATGCTTGTTTTATATACTTAAAGGTAGATCATTGTTATAAGTTGATTTTTGATCTGAAACTTTGCTTCTATGATGTTTGATCGATGCAATTGATATTGGCCATGTTATTAATTGCATCCATTTGAAATATTGTGATCAAAAATAAACATTTGCCGTGTAAAATAAGTTTTGGATTGACTGACGTACTAATGTATATCAACATATATATATATATATATATGAATTTATCTTTTGTATTTGTAATATTTTTATTCGCTCATTCGCTCATCATATGGTGGCTTTAACAAACTTTTGCTTAATTCTCAAGCATTCTCCTCGATATTTTTACAATTGTAACAATGCTGTTGACTGTTGTTTTCAGTTCTCATATTTGCACTTCTAATTTGAGCAATCGCACTAATAATGATGTGTCAAGTTCGTATTTTATAGTTTTTTTTAATTCTTTGGCAAGTTGAGGACAGTTTCCTATTTTTGTTTTCTTTTAATTTCATTTCGAATTTCGCTGAAACACAAATATTATCTATCAAACTGATTTTTCACACGGTTCACGATGATTAGATTTGATCTTCTTGCCTGGATACGAGGATTTGTGTGAACGTAAAATTTGAATAATTTCATTTTATTTTTTCTATGCTCTGGTAGATTTTGGCTTTTACGTATACATACATACATGGTCAAAAATTACTCAGTTGAAACATTTCCAATGTATCAATTTAATATTTCTGTTGTGACTTGTCTCACAATATTTCCACATCTCTGTTCAGATGCTCTTTGCGCAATCATGGCCATGCAATTTTGTTAGCAATTTCTCTTGTTTATTTCCTCTGTTGATAATTACGTCTTCCATAGTCAATGATGTTGACTATGGATGACGTAATTATCAAGTGTTATCTATTGATAGCCATTTCGATACAATTTCTAATGTTGAAGAGTGATTTTCTTCCCGTTTTTCTTTTCACATATAATCCATATTATCCTTTTGCGTCTGTGATTTAAGTTTCTCATTTCTTTTCTTGTCTAAGAAGAGTTCGGATAATATCATTTTATGATATTCACGTGTTTTTTGTCTTTGGTAAGTTTTCTATTATTGAACCTTCTTTCCTAACTCGTTAGAAATAATCATTTTTTTTTCCTAATGTTTTATTTGAATCGAATATCAACAAGCTCAGTTTTTGATAGTGTTATTATGCATTCATTTTTTTGGGGTGAATTTCTTTAGTTGATTTCTGTTCTATGCATCTCATACATGGCACATTTTTCGATTCTGAATGCTATTCTCATGTCTAGTCTAAAATGTTTGACTATTTTGAGACTATCGTCCGATTAATCACCCAGTTCATATGCCTATTATCATAGTAAGTACGTTTTAGGGGATGTTATTGCTACCCTATGTTCTTTTTATTTATCCTCTCTATGTTTTGGAATTAGAGTTATCCCCTATCCAAAGCTAAAGAACCCAATCTACTCAACTATTTTACCTGGGCTGAGGGAGTCGAGAAGAGATGGATAATGATGTTCAGATCCTCGAGTATTCTTATAAGAATCTTTTCAATCTTTACAAGTTATGATTGATTATAGGCACTATCCTATTTTTTGACTGCTAATATTATTATTATTATTTTATGATTGAGTTTTCATAACAATTATTATTATTATTATTATTATTATTATTATTATTATTATTATTCATATGAGTTTTTCACTCCAGCGTTAGCTGGTAGTCTTTTATTGGAGACTGAGTGACAGCAAGTCTTCTCAGGTCATCAGAACTCTTCTCATTATTCTCACCGCTTTGCTGTGAACTGTATAGTTACGATTCTTCCTCCTGTTTTCAATTCCTTCCGTCTCTTTTTCTCAAATCTTTTGGAAATGTTTCAAGTGCGTCAACAACAATTGGTATAACCGTCACATTCATGTTCCTCAGCTTTTTCAGCCCACGGGCAAGATCTTTCTTTTTGCTTTCTTTCATTTTCATTCTGTAATTCTCTTCAGCGGCAGAATCCTCCAGATGACAGGTTTTTTTTTTCTTGTTTATGGTCAGTCTGGTCTTCTGGCCACTTTTGGGTTTCTATCGTATTATCATAATTATTATTATTAGTAGTAGTATTATCATTATTATTATTATTATTATTATTATTATTATTATTATTATTTACTCATTAGGGTTTTTCACATCAGCATTAGCTGATGGTCTTTCACTGGAGGTTGAGCGAGAGCAAGTCTCCTCAAGTCTCCAGGACTCTTCTCAGTATTCTGGCCGTTTTCAATAATGCTGTTGTTTGGATGGTCTCCACTCGGCCGCCAACTTCCAAATCCCCCCGGCTCTTTAATAACCTTTTAGTTACCGTGCCAAACGCACCAATCACAATTGGTATAATTGTCACCTTCATGTTCCATAGTTTTTTCAATTCTCTAGCAAGGTCGAGGTACTTATCCTTCTTTTCACATTCTTTCAGTTTTATTCTATGGTCAACCGGGACAGCAAAATCGACTATTTTGCAGATTTTCTTTTTTTTTTTTTGTTGATTATTATAAGATCTGGTCTTCTGGTCGAGTTAGGTGTTCCGTTTGTTGATCAAAGTTCCATAGGAGATTTTGCATGTCATTTTCTGGGACAGATGCTGGATTGTGCGTATACCATTTGTTGGCATGGTCAAATTTCCCAGTGGATCACCTTGCCCATCCAGTCGTGTCTAGTCTTGTACTACTTCTGTGCCAATTTGCTGCATCCGCTTATAATGTGATTGATGGTTTCATCTCTGTCCCACATAGCCTACATTTGCTGTTTTGTTGCGCCTTATCTATCCTCGCCTTGATATGATTGATTCTTATGGCGCTATTTTGTGCTGCCATCGGGAGAGATTCTGTTTCTCTCTTAAAGTTTCCTTTCCTTAGCCATTTCCAGGTTTTGTCGTGTGAGATGTTGTTTATTAGTCGTTTAAAACGCCCATAGAGTTGTTTTCCTTACAATTTTTGTTTCCTAGTTATTGTTATTCTGTTATCTATCATGTTGTCAGTATGGTTTCTGATGGTCGTAATCAGTCCTCGTTCGTGTTTTTCTATGTAGTCTTCGAGTCTTTGTATCGATGTGTCAACGCTGTCTTTTCTTGGTACATATAGTCTGTCAACGTCGTCTAGGATGTAATGCCTTGTGCATGGTCATTAGTTTTCTAGTTCTTTGGTCCATTTGTCTAAGTTCATCTCTGGTCCACTTGAGAAAGGGTCCGATTATCTAACGAGGGATACAGCCCAAGTATTTATTCATTTGATAAGGTTCTTGTTAGAAAGCTTTGTCTCGAGTAGTTTTCTAGTTCTCCTGAGATATTACTTTTGAATTTGGTCTTTCGTTTCCACTTGTTTGATGGTGTCAGCCTCCAAGACTCCTAAGTATTTATATGTCTCGTTTTCTGCGAGCGTTCTGATCTTGTCTTTTCTTGTCTATTCCGTCAGTTAGATGTCGTTTGCCACTTTTCATGACGAGCAGGGCGCATTTTTCAATGACAAATTCCATTCCTATGTCTTGACTGTATATTCTAACTGTAGGTATTAGGGTTTCCCGTTCTTTTTAATTTTTTGCAAATAGTTTTATGTCATCCATGTACATTAGGTGGTTGATCTTTTCTTGTGATCTACTAAGTTTGTATCCGGCCGTGCATTTTCTGAGTATATGGTTTAGTGGCATCATGGTAATTATAAACAGTACAGGTGACAGTGTATCTCCTTGGAAAATACCTCTTTGGATCTTTGTTTCAGCCAGGCTTTTTCCTACTACTGTTAATTCAACTCTCCAGTTTTTCATAGTTTTTTCGATGAAGTTTATGACTTCTTGAGATATTTTGTACATTTATTATTATTATTATTATTATTATTATTATTATTATTATTATTATTATTATTATTATTATTATTGATGTTGCTGTTAGTGATGATGATGATGTTGTAGGAAACGCCAGAAAAAATGTTTAACAGCCAAATTACCCTTTGTTATCTTCTTAACTGAGCTGATTCCCTAACAGAAAGGGGTAATTAAAGAATACGTTTACATCATCCTGGCTAATGTAGAAACGTGTAACAGGGCAAAAACAAACCCCTAAAATAGACATCATATGGTAGTGGATCATATATAAAGGGAAAAAGGAACATGCAACCCATTTTGGGAGGAGGTTCACATGAATGAAGTTTAAGAAGTGAGGAGGGTGAAAGAAGTGCTATACGTTGGCACATCATCCCCTAACATAACCCTGTTGATTAATGTGTACAAAACCTACAAAATTTACGAGATATAATGTGAGAAATTTTCGATGAATATTTCTAAATTGAAGATAAATAACAAGAATCAAAACCAAAGCATCCTTTTACTTACGTATTGAATATAAATATATCGGGAACCCATAGTAAATCCGAAGGTACCATTATCATATTTAGGCCTTTGAATTTTTCCGCGTCCCATTTCAAATTTTCATCTATCCATTCCTGAAAAAGAAAGAATTGGTTTTATCTTAAACATGAAATTAAAATGATTATTTTTTTGAAACATATACAAAACTACATTCTAATTAAGTTATCACTAATATGAATTTAAATTCTTTGAGGCTGTAACAGCTTCCTTTGTAGCAATTTTCGCAAAAGAAATTACATGTATCTGTAAAAATGTCCCATTCCTTAAAAAAAACTGTTTGTGGCAAATAACCTATGCAAATAAACCTCAAATGATCGAGATAAATGTGGTTGTATTCATTTATTAAAGATTAAATAATCACACAAAGATATTGTATGTTAAAAATGAATTTTATTACTCCTTTTTATTAGTTTGCTCAATACGAAATTGTCGATTCATTTAACGAGAGTAAAAAATTCATTGAAATATTTCATTCGATCAAAATATTCTCTCTCGATTTTCATGCAACAATAGCTATAAATCATGCATTTTCTTATTAAATATTTGCTCATTTAGAGAATCGATAAATTCATTGAAGTTTTATCCAAATTGATCCTGATAAGCAAACCTATCTGTGAAGATAAAGCTTATCCCTTTGTAAAAAAACAATAATTCATGAGAGAGAGAGAGAGAGAGAGAGAGAGAGAGAGAGAGAGAGACAGACAGACAGACAGACAGAGACAGATAGAAAGAAGAAGGGAGTCAAGTGATAAAGTCAAAAGAGTAGTCGAGTGAATTAACCAAGAAATAGGACGGGTGAATAAGCCGAGAGCAATTACATTCCAATTGTCAACAGATTGAATCTTCCTGACATTTTTGCAGTAAAAAGACGAAAGTTATCAGACATCAACATCATTCTCCTTCTGTAACTCAAATTTGTTGCTGTTGTTCGAATTTGGATTTTCAATTTGATATCCACAAATTTATGCATTAATTGTTCTGTTACTTTAAAGAAAACTATTCGATTAAATGCCTAAATATAATTTGTCTAAAAATAGTCTTTTCGGTTTTGGAATCCCCTTCGTATCCAAATATCGTGCAATGAGTCTCGATTCGAGTTTGGCTCCCCACAATAAAATTACCTTGGGTCAAATCCGATATGGTGCGAGGTTGGATAAATAGTAAACATCAAGCAATGATACGTGGATTATTTTCTAAAATAGAGTTTTCATTTTTTAACTAAGTGCTGACACGATAAAAAATAAATCTCATACTACAAAAATCAGGAAAAATGTTAACATCTTTTTTAGCTGTCTCGATTTATCTTTTTCTTATATTCGTTTCGATCAGTCAAGAAAATTACTAAATATGTTTACATATATAAAACTCGAACGGACGAATAGTTGAAATATTAAAGTATTTTTAATTCAAATTTTCGTTAACAAGAATAAAATTCAAAATGATAATGTCAAAGAATTTGCTGTTATTAACACTCTGCATTTTGTGAGCGAATGAAAATCTGATTCTAAATTCTTTCTTATTCAATACGCCTTTAAAAATATCTGTCAAACAATGAAACAATTTTCGAATTTAAAAATTGCATAGAGTCACCTTGGAGAACTGGGTAGCCAGAGAGTTCTACAATTTAATATTATTGTAAAAGATTCAATCTTCACTTCCCTATATTTGTTTACCAGAATATACGAAGCTCAGACGGTTTTAAATCTGAATATCAAACAAATCTATCCCTGCATCATTCCAATCTATAAATATAAACTTAGCCAATAACATGTGCGAGTACAAACATAATTGTGTATATATATATATATATACATATATGTATGTGTGCATCCACATACGAATATTTAAGTTTATGTAATGTTGACGCAAAATTTCCCAACAATATTAAAAAAAATCGTAGTCGTGTCATAGAAGTTTACCTTACTCTTTATTTTCTTGTATAAGCAGAGTCAATTATATAGTACACCATTCAAAATCTTAAAAGTGTCATTAAAGTTAATTCATTTCATAATTATGCATTCAATATTTTTTTTATAAGCTTCTGAAAACAGCTTCCCCGTCAATACAGAAACTCAGGCAGATTAGAGTTTAAAGTTGTTTTTTTTTCTGTTTTTAATGAACACAGATAATTTTCTTTCCTTGACTCTTTCTCGCAATTTACCCGATAATAAAGGTGAAATCAAACTCTACAACAATAAAGCATTCAGCCTCCATTGTCATTCAGCTATATTGCTTCAGCTTGTCACCGGATATTAAGATTCTGATGATGAGAGATTGTTATACGAATCGTACAAACTTACAGAATTGGAAACCATGGGATGAAGCCTGGTGAATGTGTAGCAAGGTGGATGAATCCTAAAGCTATTCAACGGCGCGCTTCATCTCATGTTAGGCTATGGAGCCTCATAGGTCAACGGCCTGGATCAAATAGTTCATTCAGGAAACTACGACTACTTATTTATAAAGATGGCATGTATTGATGAGAAAAATTGCCAACGAAAGATAACCACCATTCCAATTTACTGGCACTTAAACAGATTTATTAGGAGACACTCAAAACGAAAAAATAGATAAATCAAAAACAGCTCTTAACATCGCGATTTCATAATGTGCGTTCACTAGAAAACATTCTTTGTGCTGAGACAGAAAGGAAAATTTTAATTGCGAATTGTTGGAACCTGGACATAATTTTACTGCGTAGCATTACAATGGTTTAGTTTCATTGTTTAATGACATAGCAACCTTCATGGGTTAAGTGTTACAATGATCACTTTGCTCTTTTGAATGCCCCATTAAAAAAAGAGAAAACACTTTTTTTTCGGTGAAAGAAGTCAATTAGTGAATTACTTGCATGATAGGCATTAATCTGATGCAGCAAATGAACATAGAACTGTAATAACAAATATTTTAGTTGAATAATAATGCAATTAATTTATGAATAAAATATTTTTTCAGAAATTATGGAAACTGCATTAACGTACGATAATGAGTTACTAAATACGTTGCATAAAGCAATTATTAGCTGAATTTGGATTCGAAATTTGCATTGTATAATGTTCATTTTGTAATTAATAAGAAATGTTTACAAGGAATGATATTATTGAAAATGAGAATGTAAGAAAAATAATTCTTTTTTTTTTGCCATTTAACCCTGTGCTTATATTTACAATATATCTATTATGAAATCATTTTCCTCGAAAGTTAAAAAGGTTTAGAATATTTTTAATCGAATTTTTAATCTTAATTTTTTTAATATGTTGAGCTTGAAGCAGTGCCAAAAATTCGACAAGTAACCCCAGTGGAGAATGTATCAAATTACCTGTCCTTTCTAAATTAATTTTTAATCGTTTTTTTTTCTAAATGAATCATTACATGCACAATTCTAAGTAACATACTGAAAGATAATATCGTGATGTTGGCCTGTTAAAACTATGAAAGAAACGCCGTCTGGTGAAAGCAAATATGATTGACGATCAGCAGCAATATGAAAAAAGTTTCAAAACATGTCACTAGGAAATGTTTACATTTACTGATAGAATTAAATCGTTTAAAATCTGCCTTGGCTAATATGAATGATTTTTATTGACAATCTGACAACCGATTTGTAGATTCGAAATAAAAGTAAATACATATATTTTTAATACTTTCTTAGGCAGATTGCATCGATCTCATATCATTGGATTCCAATTTTTGAGACTTGCTAATGTTGCTAAGATATAATACAGCTTTTATCTATAAACTTCCATTTATTTTCACTGACCTGAGGTCATTCCAAGTAAAAAAGAAAAACAAGTATTTTATTTGACGTTTTCTTTTTGGTACAAGCATTTTTTTGTTTCGCTTATTTGATGGCAATCTATATCATCGGGTTTCTTTTACCTTGGGCAAGTCCTTTGAACCTTCTTTGTTGTATTTTCTATTCTGCATTTCCCGTTACATCATTGATCGTTTATTTCCTACTGAGTCATAAATCTCCGCCTACTGCAGGTTCTTTGAATTTCTACCTCTTTTCTTCCTTATAGTTAATTTCAGGATGAATGTTACTAACATCCGAATCAAACAAATCAGATGACATCAAACATGAACGTCAATTGGGGAGTTTGTATGCATGTATGGATACCTGGATTTGACAATGCAGAGTAAATTATATATATATATATAATTTACTCAGGGTGATAAATTCTATTTTAGTGCTTCTTTGTGGCGCAGCAGTGGCAATAGCACTTACTATGATAGCCGGACATATGCCCAAGCAGGTCCAACGAAGGTACATAGAGATCGAACTACCGAACACAAGCATATGATCTTATTCTCCAGTGGTTGAAACTATCCAAAATGGAGGGGGAAACAAAGGCCTATTCGCCTAATTAGCAGAGTGGCGTCAGAAACGACTGAAACGATACGGTTCTTTGTATTTCAAATACTGCATTTCGACAATTTATCTTCTAATGAAAGTCAAAAGTACTCGAACTTTGGGTGATTTTTTGTACAGCTTTGGTCCACATTTACGATAAGTTCCTTGTCGACTGAAAAAACTTAAAAACTGAATAAGCAGTGCCACAGAATTTCAGAACAACCATATTTGGGCATATTCGTCGTTTGTCGAAATACGTGAATGACGTAAGTGAAACCAAAATCGAAGGGAAGATTTTGTGATTTATTGGTCTGCGCGCGTATGTGTGTGTGTAGAGACAAAATTCAGTGTAAAAAGAAGCAGACGCTCAAAAAAATCCACAAGCCCAAGTGAACTGAGAACGAATTAGTTATTTTTTGAATAGTAGAATTTAAAAAAAATGTTCATTGAAAATAACTCATCGTAAAAAAATCAGAAAGTCTTTTTATGACGAGAGAGAGAGAGAGAGAGAGAGAGAGAGAGAGAGAGAGAGAGAGAGAGAGAGCATTTACTAATGTTTTTTTACGTTAAAATTTTACTTCTCATGAAACTACAATTTGGCTGATATCTTGTATTTTGGTGGCAGCCTAAAAATCACACATCCGTTGTTTGTCGACAAGATTCCTATAACTTGTTTAAGGGAGAAAGATGCGTCCGTTTTTGTGTAAATGAACGTCTGCTATTTCATTTTATTTTTTTCTATTTTTTTTCTGTTCAACTGTATGTTTGCTAGATTTCCAAGTTCTATTCTTGTTGAGTTGTCTGCTATCATTCAAATTCTTTCCGCTACAAAATCAAGTAAGTTTTTTATTTTATATATTTATTATTCTGTTTTCACACCTTTCTTCTTTTACAATTCAATTTAATAATGCATCCTCTTTTACAAACAACAAATATCTCATTTTATGAGCTATAAAATGCAGCAAAACCGATTAAAACATTTTTTTACTCTAAGAAAAAGTTTTACTTATATAAGGGAAAAGGGGATAACAGCATATACAAACAAATACTTTACTCCCTTTATATTTGATATTATGTTAATAATAGAAAATTCTCTTTCTAATACGCCAGAAAAAAAAACTTCACTTTTACCTTTTGAAAACTGTCAACTTTCATTTATCAAGTTTAGCATAAAATAAATTTTCATTTATGTCCCAACCTCAGAAGAGTCCATTAGAAGATGATGAACTCTTTAGAGAAAATGACCATGAAAAGAGTTCTGCCCTCGAAATGATGGGTCAGTCAAAAAGCGGTAAGAGGACCTTGTTTATTTTAAGTTTTATCTTGCTCTGCAGGCCGGTATTTAGCACTTTCATTTGAAACACTTTTTTTTATAAAGAACTTCATCATTCTGACACTCCCTGTATATATATATATATATATTAATTAAATTACCATGACAAGAAAATTCGGCAAACCCCTACATGCGACATACGGAAAACTGAACAGCTGTTTCGACCTTATTGGGTCTCATCAGCAGTGCATATCGTGATATCCACCACTGGAGATAGAACCAGCAACCACAGAATGCAGAAACTGAAACTCTACCACTGGGCCACTAGTCCATGCCACACATAAGCGATACCAAATCAACTAGTCAGGGTAAGAATGCGCGACCACATGACCTAATGTGTCTTGAAAGTACGTTTTTCCGGACTGAGGACACAGCCACCTCTAGGGCTACGTCTTCCCAAGCCGGCGTTATGCATCCGCATACACTTTAACGTCATGGCTAATATATATATATATATATATATATATATATATATATATATGAATAAAAACATTATCTGAATATTTTTTTTTCGTTTTTTTCATATTTCCCCCCCCCCCACACACACACCTGTGCGCACGCGCATGTAACTGAATTGTAGAATGTGATTAGTGTTTATAGTGAACTCTTTTTTTTCACAGTTTCACATCATCAGTATTTCACTTTTTGCCAAAAATGAAAAAAATCTTTTTGTAGAATATCATGACTCAGAATTAAATATGTTTTTTTTTCTTTTTACGATAAACCGAAGAAGCGAAACGATCTACAACAGCCAGTTTAATAAACAAGTCGACCTTTTGGGGGGGGGCATGATAGAGGGTATTGAGAATTTGCTAGGGCCTTCGACAGCTGGTAATGTAGGATATTACGATCGTTACTTTCAGACACTCTGAACTGCCATTTTATTGGAGAGAGAAGCTGAAATATCGTATAACACTGCCACACGACGTAGATCCACTCGTTCTTTTGGGAAGAAAAAAGCAACGCTTATTGAGTTGGGATGGAAAATACTCACATGGCACATTCACCAACAATTATCAATTGTTTGGATCATTCAAATAATTTTTATCAGGAAAAACTTTTTCACATATCCAATACGATTTATATTTGATGAATGCTAAGGAATTTATTGGTTCAAATGTTTGGTTAAGTTGAATAAGGATTGATTCTCATCAATTTTACTGATTAAGAAATTCACCTCAAAATGTCGATTCCATTAATCTGACACGAAACAGTGTTAATAAAAAGTGGTACTTAGACACATTCGAGGGTCGGCTGTAAAGATGACCAAAATACTCTCATACAATGTGACCAAATGAGGTTTACTTTTCAACATAGTTACTTTTACAGTCCACATATTTTCTTCCATCGGTGTTGCTGTTTTTGGACTCCATTGGTTAAAAATTCAACAGTAGCAGATATGACGTCATCCTACGAACTTTTCAGTCTATGAACTTCTCAGCTCACCCTCGTATCTCTCTCTCTCTCTCTATATATATATATATATATATTAGAGAAAAAACAAATAAATCCGAGTGCATGAGTTCGAAAAAGACAATAGAAACGTAAATTTATTTGTTAAATTTTTAAGCCTTTTGTTTGTTTAAGTAATTGGTAGGTAAATTCATGAGAGGATTCCGATTGAAATTTAATAAAAAGTTGCATAAACAAAGCGATAAATTGTGTCTTGAAGACAATCATTGCGAAAAGGTGGAAAGATATCAGAACATTAAATTGTACTTTAAAGCAGAGTTTCTTTGGAGGAAGGTAGGTAATGGATAACGCTATTATGAACTCAATAAATAACAAATTTACTCTTATCTGTATTCGATGAAATTCCCGCTGAGTCAAACAAAGGTTGAATCTCTTATTCATAAACCCCGTGAAAGCCGATTGTATATCAACGATGATGAGATATTTTTGTTGAAGTCCTAATCTAAACGTTCGACGCCGGAACAAACTGTGAAGATTATGGATTTGAATACCGGACTTATGCCATTCTAATCCCATAAATGGAATCGGTAAAGATAAATTATTGGCGAATTGCCGTTGACGAAAGCTATTTATCCATATTGAGTTGATGATATACGATAGTCAATACATTATAGATATGTGAAAGTGTAGAATGGCGCAATGGGTATTAGCACTGTAAACTGAATCGTCCAATATTGGTTGAGGTCATTCATTATTACTTTGCATTATGGCTTTTGAGAAAGGCATGAATCTACTTTCATAGAAATCTTGTCAATGGACATGCATTTTGAAAAATTTAATCTTTCTGGAATATTAAGATGTTGAAGGTGAAAAGACAGAGTGGATGACTAGTTGGGAAAACAACATTCTTGTAATCCTTTTACTTGCCCAGAGATCAATAGGAGACAACTGTTATCTTCATCATCAATTTTGGAAAAGATAAATCACACAGAGGTTTTGAAGTCGTTTATGATATTTTCAGAAAACTAATTTTCTCAGTCATGATTAATAAGCTGGGTATTTACGTTTGTGCCCCATGAGTGTAGTCTTATTCAGTTCAAGATTAAAATCAATAATTCTCTTCTCTTACACTCGGTTTTATTGATATCGATTAAAGGCATGAAGCGAATAAAACGCACGAATTCTACAGAAATTTGCTTCATACCTTTTAGTGAGAATATTCCAGCGAAAAACTTTACTTTTTAATGAACAAATGCAATCGTCATTTATGCATTGGGGACAGAATTGTTTCTTAAAACGAAATTATAAAGCAGTAGGGAATAAAAGTACTTATGAAAAATTTTGCATTGATAGTTAATCCGTTTATTTTTGCAGGTTTCCTTTTGTTTCGAAGATTTTTGAAATCATTTGTATTTATTTATCCCCTACTTATTTTTATTTATATGTCTTAAACATTTTTTACATCAACCGCACCCCAAATAGTATCAAAAATACTGCTAATAACATAACTGTTCCAATATTTTAATTAACATAAATATTACAAGAGTTGAAATATTGAACAGCAAAACAGAAAATAAACTTACAAACTCACAAATGGTTTGTTATTCTGAGTCAATATCCAGTTTTTAACATTTATAAACAGAATCATAAAATGGTTTCTTATTGCAGACAAACATATGAAATTTGATAGCTAAAACAAGTCAGATATTTTGTAGTAATTTGAAGATTTTCTTTTCCCAGAATGCAGCGTCGAATTTGTATATATTTCAGAAAAGTAGCGGTTTATGGTTTAATATTCAGAATACTTGGGGGCCTCGGGTGGTGTAATGTTTAACAAGGTAGACTAGCAAACCTTTATGAGTGAGTTCGGGTCTTATTGGGTGCCCTATTCATACGGCCTTGTGCCACATCTAAGCAAAAAGTTTAGTAAATTACAACTATATCAAGAATACAACAGTAAGAATTATTTGAAATTGTTTTATTCAGATTTACTGATAACATTCTTTGCGTTACTTTTGTTGTTAATTTTCCAGCTAACTCTTGTGAACAATATGAAAATTTTTGGGAACAATATGAAAATTCTTGAGAATAATATGAAAAATCTTGGGAACAATATGAAAATTCTTGTGAACAATATGAAAATTCTTGAGAACAATATAAAAATTCTTGAGAACAGTATAAAAATTCTTGTAAAAAATAAGAAAATTCTAGTGAAAAATATGAAAATTCTTGTGAAAAATATGAAAATTCTTGTGAAAAATCTGAGCTCACAAAAAGAATGGGAACAGCTCTTGAAATGGTAAAGAAAATTTTAATCATCCCCAAAAATTCTATTATATTGTATTTATTTATTATGGTGCAAAATCGAGTTTAATATTACGTACATACAGAGGTGAGATAAAATTGTCGAATCCTTATTTTCCTGTGTTGATCATTTGTTTTGAGATAAAGTGATCGCTAGCATTTGTGAACGATAAACGCATTTCCTAAAACACCTGTACTCCGTTTGTCGTTTGATGACATGATATAATTTTGAATAGCTACATTCAAAAATTATGATATTGGGATAACTGTTATATCAGTGTGTATTTTTAAATATTTTTTTGGAATTAGCTTTTTTTAACACTGAAGAAGGAAAATAACCAACATTTATGGCATTTTATGCAGAAGATATTGTAAATAATCGATGCTGTCAAAAGAGGTTTGTTTAATTTACTCTAAGTAAAAAAAAACAACAAAAAACAACTTACTTTTTCTGACATATTTATTAAGTTTTATAACCGATCAATCTCAGTATTTTGTTTTTATCATGATTTTTTTCTTTTATGACATTCCTTTTCTTACTTCTTTGATTCACCCTTTTTTATGCGAATATTTCTTATTATGTGAGTGTAGAGATGGAAAAAAAATTAAAATCAATGTAACGAGCAAACTATTTCAAAATGAATCTACAAAGAAAGATAAATATTTAGTTTTTTATTAGATGGAAAGTTCCCCACTGAATTTATGAATGAATAATGGACGTCGCGCATTGCTACTGTTCCCTCCCTGGAGAACTTGAGAAAAAGCATTTATGAATATGAAATATTTTAACTTAATACTTTTATGTTCTAGAGAAAATCTGATCTGTAAACTGAACGAATGATAAGTGGTTTTCTCTGTAAAATCAATTATCTAATAAATCTAATAAATAATATCATATTTTAAAATCATATACTGACTATTAAACATATGATTGTATGCTTTGGATTAAAATCTGTGCATTTTCATCTTTAAGTAGTAGAATTATTTTTTAGCAGCATATCCAAAAATTCAATGGAACGTATCTACGTCAACAGTATGTTGCAATTTATTAAATGCATCTTTTTCATCAAGATTTGTCGAAACATTTTGAAACATTTCCCATGTTTTTCAATATCGCTGGACACGGAAGCGCCATATATAATTATCTCCACATTTAAAAATATTGATTGCTATTTTATAGAATAGAATTCTACCCTTGCTTGATTGTGCGTAAATTTGATATAATAGGATTTTTAGACGAATTAAAACTTTACAACATTCATTTCTCGACATGGTTTATTATTGTAGTCACCAGTCTGTGTCGAAAATATCATACAAATTACAACAATAAGGTGATGTCCATCATAAAATGTTGAGCATTATTCTGAATTTAAACAGTAAACGTTGATAGTGAGTCCACTTTTTTTCATAAATTCACTTTGAATTTACATCCTATTGCAAGCAGGAACTATTATCTCTACAATTTTATTACAAAGTAATCAAAGAAAAATAAAAACCAAAGAAAATAAATACAGTTTTTAAAAGTGGTACATATA
This sequence comes from Sepioteuthis lessoniana, assembly GCA_963585895.1. Classification (NCBI taxonomy): domain Eukaryota; kingdom Metazoa; phylum Mollusca; class Cephalopoda; order Myopsida; family Loliginidae; genus Sepioteuthis; species Sepioteuthis lessoniana. The sequence goes on along the minus strand of OY757904.1, from coordinate 1,618,903 downwards.
CTTATTGATATTCAATAAGCTTAACTTAGTATGGCACAAGGTCGAATTAAGTAAAAGATTTTGTGTTTGGCTTAAATGCGAAACGTTTGTCTTTATGCTAATCATTATTGGATATTCTGCAGTCAAAAACTGACCCCAAAATCCACAACTGTCAATCTACTAATTTCAGCATCTGTCTGTATTTCCTTATAAAGTTTTGCAACAAAACAAACGGAAGAAATGAGTCAAAATATTGTGACATACTAATTTGACAAATGGAGAAAGTATTCTCACGTAAATAAAAAATAAGAAAAAACAGCTTTCGAAATTCCGATTTTGCCTGGGTTTCAATATTGACAAATAGAATTGCTTTAAAATTTTAAATTGTGGAATGTACAAATCAGTCGATTAAATATTTCTATGATACAATTCACCAAAAAATATTTGGTTATCATGAAGTTTTGAACTTATATTTAGGGTGTTTAAAGGGTGTTGAATGCACAGATGGCTGAAATGACTATAATTGTTTTTTACTTGATAATGGACATTGTTAGAATTATAATTTCACTCTAATATTTTGTGAGATTTAATATCCTAATTGTTTAAGCTAAAATATTATTCTACATTAGACAGATTTCAGCACCAAAGTAGCTAAAAATACATTACTCAAACAAATTTAGGAAACAGCTTTGATCTGGGATTGACCTTAGTTACACGGACGTAGTACAAAACCAAGCACGTGATGAAAACAAACACTTATTGACCAAACAGAGGTGTCAAATTTGGTGATTTTCACGCCATTAAGTTCGGCCATTCCTGAGATTCTTTTCTCTGATCTATAAAAAACACCTTCAAGTCATTAACAACAGAATACTGAAAGGCTGACAGATCGCCAAAGCAGCACAGTTCATCTCCATCCACATTGTGCAAAAAGGATACACACTGGCTATATATATATATATATATATATATATATACAAAAGAATGCACATAAAAACAACTAAACAAACACATATACTCACACAATAATTCCAACAAACAAGTAAGATACTTCTACTTTTAGACTCACACAAAAAGAAATCTATCGAAATTGAAGTATATATCTACAAAGAGGCTCTTTCTTGACAAACATTTAAGTTAGGAATCATATTTCCGTTTGAGTTTCCTTGTTGTTTGAACTATTGAAATTACAATCAGTAGGTACACTTCACAGACTGATTTTGTTGTTCATAAAAATCTTACGCTTGATGATTTGACATTCAAATAATCGTTTTCATTCATTCATTACAAGTTAATGTTCTGGGCTTCAGTAACATTTCATCACTGTTTTAACTAGATACATGAGTTCATCACGAAGTTTCTGCAACATTTCGGTGAATATAATCCGCATAAACCAACGGAACATATCAGTGATGTTGTAAAACAAACATATCTTCTTTATTTCTAAGCGAAACTTGGAGACAAAAAATAAATTATTGGTTTTCCATAAGGTTTGAATGATCTGTATCTAGTGTCAATAACAGTGAAACAATTTACATGGAATATGAATGTTGAATATGAAGAAGCTCTTTAAAATCTAAGCAGTTCCCTAGTGAAATGCTCAGTGATCTGATACGAAATGCCCGTTTGACAAAAATGCATCTGAAGTTTTAGCATTCAGGATAAAAGAAAAGAAATGTCTAAAGCCGGAAGTTAAAACAAAGAGCAGCCAAGATGAGAAAGTGGGAATAGCGGAATATCGACCAGAAGATTGGCAACATTTTATAGACAGACAGAAGCTTGAAATGTGTTTTGTTGCACAATGCTAAGTGCTATACATCTCTTGCAATTAATCAATCAACGAAACTTAATGCAAAACAAAAAAGAAGATAAACATTTCTTTCATGAGGAGTCGACGTTTAAAATAGATTTTTATGCCAAAAAACTCAGGCAGGCTAGAAATTTATGATGAGAAAAAAAGAGGTTAAGAATTTCAAATGGTTGAATTTACCCTCGCTAAATGGCAGTAGAAATTGTATAAAGGAATGAAGTCGGAAAGAAAAATGGCAAAGAAATCGTGGTCGCTTAGAAGAGTCAGGATAACAGCAAGTCTCCTCATATCTGCAAAATTCTTCTGAGTAGTCTAGCCAATTTTAACAATGCTGGAATCTACTTTCCAATTCCTTCAGTCTTTTTCCCAAGACTTAGCGGGACTGTTCCAAGTATACAAACTACAATCCGTATCATCGTCACTCTTGTGTTTCTTAGATATTTGTAGTTCTCTGGCAAAGTCCAAGTATTTTCTAGTTTTTCGCTTTCTTTCATTTTTATTCTGTAGTCCTCCGCAACGGCAATATCCACTCAATGGTAAGTTCTTTTCTTCTTTTTAATCAACATTAACTTTTGGTCTAGTCAGGATTAGATGACTCATTTTCTATCTCAATTACCCATAGAAATAAATGTATCTCATTCTTTAGGACGGATTCTGATTTGTGCATTTACCTTTTAGTTTTATGCTTAAATTTTAATCTCTTGCTCAGTTTTCAATAGTTCACCTTTCCAACCGAATCGTGTCTCCTCGTGGTTTCCTTTTGTTGCTGTTGGCAGCAGTCACTTATAATGCGATTAACAGTTTCATCTCAGTCCTACACTCACAATTCTGTTGCATATTATCAATTTTCGCCTACATATAATTAGTCCTTATGGCATTATTTTGTACTGCTATGAAAAAAAGATTCAATTTCTTTCTTTAGTTTTCCTTCCTTTGCTAGGTCCATTTCATTTCATGTGTAATCTCCTCTGTTTGTTGCTTGAAATATCCGTACAGTTTTTTCTTCCTATTTCAGTTTTCTAACTTTTTGTTTTTCTATTAGTTCTTTTGTTGCCAATGCTGTTACTGACAGTTGTAATCAATCTTTCTTTGCTCTTTTAATGTATTCTTCACGCCCTAGAGTGTTGAAGCATCTACGCAAACTTTAATGCCGGCCAATTCTCTTCTTCCTTCTTTTCATGACACTTATATTCTGTTTCTGTCATCAATCGGATCTAAAACTTTGTGTATGATTATCAATTTCCTTATTCTTTGACCAGTTTGTCTTAGTTCCTCCCATGTCCATTTCAAAAATGGTCCAGAATTCCTTAAAAGGGGGACAACCCGAGAGTTTATTCCTTTAATGATATTTTTGCTACAGAGCTTATTTCAATATGTTGAAAACGTGATATGGAGAGCCGAAGTTAGAAAGCGACGGGAGGTAATTTAGAGAGAGAGAGAGAGAGAGAGAGATGAAAAAAAAATATGAAGAAAAAATAGACTCAGAGTCTACGGAGTACGGCCATCTGACCTCTGAGTGACTCATTGTATGTCAGCTAGTCATGGGTGAACGACTACTGTAATTAAAAATGACTTGAAAAACCAAAGTCTTGAGCGCTGGTATTGCACCACTGGAAACTGATATTTCCCCACCCCGTCACCAGACGGAAGTATGGGGACGACTCGGGTTTGAAAGCTAGTTGGCTTGGAGACGTGACGAGGTAAAGACGACAGTTAAACACCAGTCACGAAGATGTAAAAACAGACGAAAGTTACGGCCCCCATTTTGTGGTGAGGTTTGAAAAGGGGTCTTTCACCAAAAGTACCAATAACAATTGTTATAATTGTCACTTTCATGTTCCACAGTTTTTCTAATTCCCTAGCAAGGTTAAGGTACTTATCCTTCTTTTCATTTTCTTTCAATTTTATTTTGTGGTCAGCCGGGAGAGCAAAGTCCACAATTTTGCAGGTTCTCTTTTTTTGTTTATTATTATTGTTTATTATTGGTCTGGTCGTCTGGCTGAGATTAGCTGATCCGTTTGTATGTCAAAGTCCTATGGGAGTTTGTGTATCTCATTCTCAAGGAAAGATGCTGGGCTGTGCATATACCATTCATTTATATGGTCAAATTTCAATTTCTTGCACAACTCTCAGTAGTACACCTTGAACACCTTGTCGTGTCTAATCTTATACTCTTTATGTGCCAATTTGCTGCATTCGCTTATTATGTAATTGATGGTTTCGTCTCTATCACCCCATAACCTACATTTGCTATTTAGTTGCGTCTTATCTATTCTTGCTTTGGTATTATTGCTTCTTATTGCGTTGTTTTGTGCATCTATAAGGAGAGATTCAGTTTCTCTTTTAAGGTTTCTTTTTCTTTGCCACGTTCAGGTTTTCTCGTGTGAGATGTTGCTTATTAGCCGTTTAAAACGCCCAAAAGTTGTTTTTCTTTTTACTTTTGTTTTCTAGTTATTATCCTTTTGTTAGTCTTCGTGTCGTCAGTATCGTTTCTGATGGCTGTTATCAATCTTCCTCCACGCTTTTGTATGTAGTCTTCTAGTGGTTGTATCGATGCATCAATGCTGTCTTTAATGTTGGTAAATCCTCTTTCTCCTTCTTTTCTGGATACATAGAGTCTGTCAACGTCATCTCTGGGATGTAATGCCCTATGTATGGCCATTAGTTTTTTGTTGTTTAGTCCATATTGTAGCCCCGGAAAGGGTCACAAATAAAAACCCAAACACGGATATTGTATAACAGATTATATTACACAAGAAAGATAGAGTTACATAAAAAAAGTAAGAAGTCTCGTACTGTTCGGATGACACCGATATTGATCTGCCCTCTGGCAGCGAATCTCTAGTACTAATAACGGTGAGAATAGTCCATTATGGTAATATGGGTAAGGCTCCCACAACTGTTCATTTGCTTAAGTTTTTCTCTGGTCCACTTCAAGAATGGTCTCGAATATCTTACGAGAAGAGCCCAGGTATTTATTCCTTTGACAAGATTTCTGCTACATAGTTTTGTCTCAAGTAGCTTTCTGGTTCTACAGAGATACTCTTTCTTAATTTTTTCTTTCATGTTCACTGGTTTTATGGTGTCAGTTTCCAAGAGGCCTAAGGTTTCCTTTTCTCCGTGCGTTCTAATTTTTTCTTGATTTAGTAGTTCCATTTTGTCCGCCCGGTCTCGTTTGTAGCTTTTCATTTCTAGCATGGCACTTTTTTTCATGACATTGTTATTATTATTATTATTAGAGTTTTTCCCATCAGCGTTAGCTGATGGTCTTTCACTGGAGTTTGAGTGGCAGCAAGTCTCCTCAAGTCTCCAGGACTCTTCTCAGTATTCTGACCGTTCTTAATAATGCTGTAGTTTGGATGGTCTCCACTTGTCAGCTAACTTCTAAGTCCTCCAGTCCCTTTAATAATCCTTTAGTTACTGTACCAAAAGCACCAATTACAATTGGTTCATGTTCCATGGTTTTTTCAATTTCCAAGGAAGGTCGAGGTACATATCCTTCTTTTCACATTTATTATTATCATTATTATAAGTTGGTTGGTTGTTTTCTTTGTTTAATGGCATATCAACCTTTGTAGGTTATTTAATGCCAAAGCTATTCTCCTAGAAGAAGAGTAGTGGTACTATTTAACCCATAGCTGGGAGGATAAGGGGGTTCATACCTTTCCCAAGGGTATTTGCCCGAAAGTGAACGTAATTATTATTATTATTATTATTATTATTTTTAGTAGTAGTAGGAGTAGTAGTAGTAGTATTTATGCTTTTAAACGGATTTCATTTGCCAAATCAGAATCTGTGAGGCTGGAATTTTGGCTCTGTGTAGCAGAAAATAAAATTCCGATATACTCCTCTCCTTCCCTTGTAAATGAAGGCACATTCTCAATTTATAGTGAAATCGAACAACAAAAAAAGAAGTTAAACATTTCTTTCGTGAAGTGCTAACGTTTAAGACATTTTTTTACCCAACAACTTGGGCCGGCAAAAATTTCAAGAATCTGCTTGGAAAGCCTCCTAAAATCACGGATAAACCTACTAAAGAAATTATTAACGGCCAACTAGATATTCAAACTTGGACATTTTATACAGGAAGAAATTGACGCAGTATTGAATAAAAATTAAAAGCAGAAAAACTGCAGGCCTCGACGAAATACTTCCTGAAGTATGGAAGACAAAAAATTGTCGACATATTTCTTCGATTATGCAGCACTGTCTATAGACAAAACACAAAAGAAAAATGGATGAAGGGTTGCGTCCCCTCTTCATCACGAAATTACATTACATTACATTTATGTCCGCACATTAAATTGCAAGCCTCTAAAATTAGAAGACCTCGGTAGTAATATTTCATCAACTGAAAGTGATGTCAACATATGCACAAAGAAGGTGTGGACTGTTATTGATAGGTTGTCGATCGTATGAAAATCTGATTTTTCTGATAAAATATGATTTCTTTCCAGTTGTTCCGTGTCATTACTACTACATGGATTCACCACCTGAAAAATTTAATGAAACACATCGAGAAAAAGCTAAATGGGAACCACACAAGAGTGATAAGTGCTGTTTTTATCAAGTCCTGAAAGCAACACCACTCAAAACATCATCTATACGGCCACTTACCTCTCATCTAAAAAAAGCAATCTAAACCAGATGAACAACATACGCTGGGCACTGTTGGTTAAGTAAGGACCAACTTATAAGTGACGTTTTCCTTTGGACACTTATACATGAACGCACCAGTGTTGGCTGACCAGCAAATAGTTATATATATTAGCTTTGTGCGAACACTGGATGTAGTCTAGAGGACTTGCTAGGAGCGACTGATGATAGGGACGCATGGCGAGAGTGATACAGAGAACTCAGTGCTATCTGAAAGACGTGAAGATAGCAATAAAAAAGAAAATCAAATGTCAGCAATCATGGACACCAGAAGACACAGTGTGTTGACCAGATGATTAAGTTCGTGTTTGGAGACAAATTACATACACAAAGTATTTTCTTTTTATCTTTTTAAAGAATAGTTAGGCAAAGCAAAGTTAGTAGGAAAATAAGTGGCATGACCCAATAGGAAAAAAGATAACTATGGATACAGTAAAGACCAGAAAAAAAAACCTTTGGTTGACAGGGAAAAACTTACTCTCGCCACTCCATATCAAGTTTGGAGTGATGAAGCAATTGGTTGAAGAAGTTTTTAGGTCTTGCTTTGAAGCTCCAATGGAAAAACTATGAGTAAAAAAATTTGGATGATCCTCAGATATATAAACTCACGAAAGATTCAGATTTCACTAAATCTTTGATTTAACTTTAAACTTCTTGATACAATTATGTCTCAGTTGTTTAGAATTTCGAGAATAACCAAAAAGCAGGCAATCACAGCAAACTAATGCAAAAACTGTTCATTTTATTGTGTCGGGTGCTAATATGGCTATCAAAGGTAAACTTTGTCTATAGTTATTTGGACAGATTTCAAAAGTATTTGAATGATTTCCGTGGAAAATAAAGGAAGACGTTCTACCAGGATATAAAGGGGAGTGAGTAGAGGATTTGTGACAGACACATGATAAACAATTGTAATTAACTTTGTGTCTGACTCAAAAGAAAATTGTATTGTTTTTCTACCTATTAAATTATCGGAATCAATTTATTTTTTACTTGTACTAAATAAAACATAATTCGGTATTTTATATGATTCGATTCAATTTCTTATGATTTGTCGGTATTTTCACACCTATTGATGTTTTAAAGCTTTTTATTTTAATGAGGTTTTGAAACTTTGAGAAAGATTCAAATAAAGTTAATTTCAGAATTAAATCTGAAATCTGATCATCAAATACTTTAAAAGAAATTTAAAAATAAAAGTACTTAAGATTATTTAATTAAAATGACCCAAATAGCATTTTAATAGTACTGAAAATATGAAGGAACAAAATTTTTCTTTCTTTTTTTCTTTTTTGACTGATTTTAGATTATTTTTAAATGCTAACTTCAAATCTGAAATCAGTTTTCCCTTGTATGTTCTAGTTTTCATGCAATTTGAAACTTGTGATTTTATACTAAAGATAACTTGATAGGCTTTGATCTACCCAAATCTTAAACTGATTTAGAAATTTTTGTACAAACATCAATTATCTTTATTTTTGTTGTTAATTTTAGATTCTGACATGATATCCCAGGTTTTCTCAGGCAATCAATATTACCTGGTATGGTCCAAAATATTGGTGATTATTTCTGGATTGCCCTAAGTGCAGCCTCCAGTGTATAATCCTGCATATTGGTAATATTAATGGAGAAAAACCCAGTGTGACAACACCCTTAGCAGCCGACCCCCGCTATAACTTCTTTAAATCAAACTGGCCAGTAATTCATCTAGTGGTTTCCAACAGGGGTATCACACATTTCTTAACGGCTACACAAATACAACCGAGAGGGTGGAAGAAAGAATAAACGAACAAACACGGACTTGGGTCAGCTCCAAGCGCAAGAAAGGAAGTTTTGTGACACTTTGCATTCTCCATGGCTCTGTAGACTATCGCAGGCGTGTATTTTGTGCGAAACTTCTACAAAAGCCACTAGGAATGCCAACTCATCTTTCAGTGTTTTCCCTCTCTGCCTCCTTCTGCTGACCGTCGTTCCCCTGGACTGCTATCTCACACCGACTGGTCTCTTCTGCTCTTCGTTGTCGACTGCATCTCTCCGTGTTCCTTTGTCAACTGACTCTTTGTCCTCTCTCGGACCTTCTTTTCATCCTACATTTCCGGTTTCGTGGGAGATCTCGTCCTCAGTCCTTTGTGTGGGTTTCGCGCCAAAGCAGACAAAGAGATTTTCTGACCGGCGCTCACACACCACCAACACAACGAATGGCCACACAGTGCCACACCAGTTAGTTACTCAGAGCATTTAAGAGAAGAAAATAATGGCTCCAAATTGTTCTTAATTTACACATATCACGAATTGAACACGGTTACTTATGTGGACCAGAAAATGATCAGCTTTCCGGTCGGTCAACAGAAACCCTTCATAAAGTTTCTACACTATCTCAGCATGTGTAACGGTCGGACTCGGGAGAAAGACTAGAACAAGAAGGAGGGGTGTATCCGTGAAAATCAGGAAGCAGGTTTGCTAAATGTTGTAAATGACCCCCTAATTGTCAGCTTATAGGAGATCTGCAGGGAGTCCTCATGGCGTCGTTGCTAACATGCTGGACTGTGACATCGTACAAAAAAAAGTTCAAACTTCAGATGCTCTATTACGTTCACTTTCGGACTGATAACCTTTTGGAAGTTATGAACCCTCTGATTCCAAAACTGTTGATTTTCTACATGATAGCTTTGACATCAAGTAACACACGACAGTTGATATGCCATTAAACAAAGAAACCGAACTGAAACCGATCGAAGATCATTCGCTCCACTTCAAATTCGGCTTGGTGAAACAATTCGTGAAGGAATTGCACAGTGATGCTGAATCTTTTCAACACATGGTTTCTGCTTAGCCTTTTTAGCTGATGAAAGTGTGTTCTATGAACCTCAAATTTGTATCTTTGTATATTATAAGGAATTTATCAGGAAGATAAATGACGAGTAGGCAGCCTTTCGTGACAAATATACCATACTTTCTTGGTAACAAAAACGTAGATAACTATGAGGTTCTGTTTATCAGACCATTGTTGACCTTTCAACATGTTCGATGAAGCATAAGTGTCAAACTCTACCTTCTGAATAATCACCATGACGGATTCCTTGAGAACCATAGAGGCTGCTGATGATGATGATGAAAGTATGCTACCATGGACAATGGGACCAAAATATGAGGACACACTACTGCTGGAGAATCATAGGTGACTACCCTGAGGAAGTCCACAAACACAAGAACTATAAACACAAATTCTTGCTTGAATAGGACGAGTTTGAACTGTTCCTCACCATCCCCATCCCCATCCTCTTCAAATGAGCTGATTCAGCCCTTTTATTTATATCAAAATATATGTTAAGCTAAAGCAAAAATAGTTAGTGCATTTCCATATTTACTTTTCGAGGAAAGATTTCCAGATTTGAGAAGTGGCAAAAATAATGTTTGCGTTTTTCAAAGTTTAATGTATATTGTTAGAGACTTAAACGTTTTTAAATAAGAATATCTTTGCCAAAAAGGTTGTTTTGAGCCTAATCTTTTGACTGTATGACCATAGATTCCTCAGAGAGACCATGTCATCATGTGAGAGGCATTCAAATTTGATGAAAAATACAAATCTTAAATTGTAAAACGTTCAAAGCAATCCGATAAAAATCAACTTCAGATTTGAATTCCGCAAATTCAAATTACGTAAGAACAAGTCCTCGTACCAATTCAACGAAAAGTTTGTTCCGCAGCGTAATATAAGTTTTATTGCTATCATTTATGAATAGTGCTTCATAAATAATATAGATTCGAATCTCTCCCTCATATATATATATATATATATATATATATATATATATATATATATATATATATATATATATATATATATATATATATGACATTGGTATCAAGTTCAACTTTGAATTAGAATTATTTATCGAATCCCCTCTTCTCTTTTCCCAAAAGGTTGGCGATCTTTTTGGTTTGATATCATCCAACTTCTAACATTAAAAAAATATTTGTCAGTTTGTCTTATCACAGATTACAAAAACTAACACATTTGTAGAAAGTATTTATTTATGAAGCGGAAATATTATTCTTTCAAAACTTTTCTAAATCTTTGCATTTAGATTAATTTTCTTAATTCATGATGATTATGGAATAACAACTTTCATCAGTGAAACTATCTCAGATTCCTTCATCTAAATTCATCAATTATTGAGTTGAGTGATAGGCCGTTTTTTGTTTAAATTTTCTCTGTAGATCATTGTAAAGGAAAAAGAGAGGTTTGATTTTCTTGTCTTAAACCGTCTACAAATTTTATTATCTTTTCCCACGATTGTGTCTTCACCGAATAAAACGAAGAACCATAAAAAGACCAAATTCAATCAGCTTTTCATTTTTATTGCAATCTGAATGAGGAGAAAATTAGATTGCAATACTTTAGTAAAAAGAGAAAAGTCTTTGTTCATTTGAACAATGTATTTTCATCAGAAAAGATAGTTTAATTTATTTATATTCTACAATTAGAATAGAATGATTGAAATTTTGACTAATGATGATATTAGGGTAAATTCTCTACAAAGGAGACGTAAACGTTTCTTTCTCTCCCTCTCCCTCTTCCTCTCTCTCTCTCCTTCTCTCTCTCTCTCTCTCTCTCTCTCTTTTCTAACAGTGCGCATATGTTTTGTTGTCTAAAATTGAATGCCAGTTAAAAGTGAACTCTTCTGGTAGATCATTTTATATTACATTGTGAGTTTGTTCGGTTTTTCTATGCAATTGAAGTGTCACGCAAATTTAATGACATCATTTTGCGAAGGTGGAAACGAATGATCTTTTTTTTACATTGGACCTACAATAAATTCTAACAATAATTAGAATTATGGATTCTGCGATATAATCGCATGACGAATCAATTTATTTCTTTGTTGATTGTAATACAAGAAATTCAGATGAGATTCATTGAATATCATATTCTGAGGAAGAATTTATCAAGTGGTTTTATCAGAATCCGATTTTATCGATACACATATATGTTATAAATATAAAAAGTAAATTTGTCTTCACGTATAATAGGTGCTTTGTTTTCTTTGTTTTAGCATAAAGGAGCCAATTTCTCGAGCCTAAAATACATCAGTTTTCAATGAAAGTTGATTAAAGATGTAGAGTCTATATGTGTTTAAGTTTCATGGAAAATACTTCAGTGGTCTGTAATATGAAGAGGTAGTCTGATTTTGGCGAGATAAGAAAAGTATATTTTGTGCATTTTTCCAAACTTCTAAGTGCCCCCCAGAGTTTATATTACTCGAATCCCACGTGATTGGCTCTAGCCAATAAACAAATTCCCTGGATTTCATTGGTAATTACGATTTTTGTCAATCATACCTACGCAAATGTCCGACATATCCACTATGCTGAGGATGTTGTGGTCATTAGTCACACTTTTTATTATGAAGATTCACCACAAATATTTTCTTTTCAATTTAATCTCTTTCTTGTGGATAGAGTTATACCAGCGCTTCTCCATTAATAAAAATTATACAGTGAAAATTTCAAACCTAAATGTATCTACAATTTATGTTTCAACACTTATTAAAGATTCGTGTTATTATCACTTTTCTTGTCAACATAAAAAGTCTATTCTCATATGATTAAACATTGACAGGTTCTTGTGTTTCTCCTATAACTATAAATCAAATACTTATTGATAATACGGGTTTACTATAGGCTGTTAATTGACAAAAGGTTACAGATTCTTGAAATATTTATCGAAATATACTATAAAAAGACGAATAAGCGTTGTATACAGGGAATAACAACAGCAACGCTGATGTACAAAAATATAATCTGCTTCTTTTCTTTTCCTTTTATTAGCCGAAATATACGAAATGGTTGAGTGAGGGAGAGAGAGAGAGAGTCGAAGATGACTGAGATGTAAATATTAGGCGAGACACGGATATTCAGAGAATTGCTTCTTCTTTGTTCAGCTTACGGGAGACAGTTACAAGGCATCAAAGCCTTGAATCATCTTAGTGTCTCCTCGCTTTACTTTCGAGAGTCTGGTAAAAGGCCATCTCAAGATGCAGAATCATCTTAGTTTCAACTCGCTTCTCGACATCTCAAGGCACCGAATCATTTTCTTTTCTACTCACTTCACTGCTTTCATGACTCTGTTACATCTCAGGCTTTTCTCTACCTCTCAAGCCCGAGAAGTAGTAGCTCTTCTGCTAGTCTTCTTCGTTCTCTGCTCGTCTCTCCTGGGTCAAAATCTGCCCTGGTTTATATAATTTCTCCGACTCCCATGCAATCCTCGTGGTTACACCTCCCGCTTATGCGTTGTGCGTGGACTTCTACTAAAGAAGCAGCGTCTTGTTTACTTTAGAAAACAGGTGTACATCATTTTATGCCACCCACGCAACTCATGCGACATATCAGAGGGATCTTTCTGGTCAATATTCAGCACGTGGTCTCCAAGCAAGAGAATGAAATTTTATATCTATTTTATCCAGTCGGCTGAGGAAATATATCACTTGCATATTTCTTGTTGAGTTACGTTTGGATAACGTAAAAACAGCATAAATAACCCACATCAAAACAGTGAAGTTAAAACGTATCACTGCATTCTTTTGGTTTTAACGATTAAAATCTTAATTCTTGCTAATTGGTGGGTTTGACTTTTTCAAAAGAACATTACACAATAGAATGGAGATAGGAATTCATTTTTTTGTGACCCGGTGTAAAAATCAAAGATTTCACTGATATTTAATAATTTTGTTTAGACGTATTAGCTACACAAATAAAATTGAATCATCTGCTTACCTCATAAATCCATACTGCTGTGGTTAGAACTTGATTTTTCTCATCCTGAAAACAAAGAAAATTGTGTTAAATTAAAAGCAAAATCAGTGAATTAAAAAAAAAACAATAAATGAAGTTTGTTTTCATTCTTTCTTAATTACTTTATACATTTATTAGGATACAATATAATTAACAAAAGGAATTCATTTTGAATTATAAAAATGTATTTATAATGAATACTAGTTTTAACGACTCCTCTGGATTCCACAGATAAAATTTTGCCGATAGATAAAATTTTACCTTGACGATTTTTATGAAAAAAAGTATAATCATCTTCAAAACAAAATAGAATGACTTTATGATTTGTAGTTGATTTGCATACAACCAATACAGATACTTCACTTTTGTCATGTTCTGCACAATTATTTAAGATGAGATTATGCTGGGATCCGAATCTATCTATTGGTTTTACTTTTTTACTTTGTTGTATTTAGAATTCTTTATCTTCTTTTTTTTAGAATTCTCTAGAAGTGGATAAAATTGTTCCTAAAAATTATTTCAAAACTATCCAATGGAGATATTTAACAAATTCATGCTCGTAATAAAATCCTGTCACTTCAAGCATAAAAATCGCTCTTTGGAAATCTTAAAACAATGTTTCTATAGAAATTACGTGATCTTACAATTGGGTAATTGCTCAAACTAATATAATAAAATTATCTCCCATGTCTTTTCATTTTTCTATCACGGTTTTGCAACTGATTGGTATCACTTGAATATAGATATTCTTGAACACCGCTGTGTTTTAAGAAACAAGGAGTGCTCAAGAAATTCAAATGGAGCCTGGTGGATGAAATGTCATCACTATTTTGGATCTGGTTCTTCACAAAAGATAAAATTGACTTTGTTATATTAAACATTATGAACAGGATTTTTCTTTTCAATACTGTTGATTTCCTTTTAGTTCCTATTAAGTTGAACAGATTATAAAACATTGCGGAGATTTTTTGCTGACACTTTCTTCTAAAAGAATTGAAAAGCTGTCGATCATCATTCCTGTCCGAGTGATGAGAGAAACTTTTACAAATACGCATTTATTGTTTGGTTCCAACGCGTATATTGATGTTTTAATTTGATTTGGCTGACATTTTCACAGGACTTCTAATTGCATTTTATAAGGCGGGGAAAATTTTTTCATCTTCTAAATTTTTGTGAAAGCCTCTCAAAAAAGCTTCTAGAATTTTAAAAACACTTAAAAAAATTTCTTTCTGCTGTTCTCAAAATCTCAACTGGTTCATTTAAAAACTCAAATTTATTAATTTTACTCTTTCTTGTCATATGGCTTCTCTCAACAACTGAACGAACGCCCACGTGTTTCCGACAGTTTCTAGTGCTTGCTTCGCCAGTGATGAACTGTGACTTGACGCCTGACAGTTATGTTACGGTAGATGTTTGACAAATCCGCTATCCCGAGTACTGAGGGTGGTGGGACACATTACTTCACACCGATGTCTAATAAGAACATCTTCAATCTTCTAGCAAAATAGCTGATCTCCAAAGTATATAATTCCTACCCAAAATGTAAACTGTTTTTATTAGTTATATACTGCCTTAATATTGGAGGATTGTCTAATCAGAATATAAAATCGCTGATCGATAATACAAGAGTTGTCTAGTACGCTCCTTAACTTTTGATTAAGCAATCCCGTTATGGTCGATTTTTTTCGGAGAAATCGATATTTCCGAGCAACTTAATTAGATGTCTTTTGTTAAAAACGCTTGTTATGAGTGTGGTTTGTTAAAATAATGACAACTTTAAACATTGTTGGGATTATCAGGTAATTAATCTAATCATTAACGATATCATCATTAGCAAACTCATGTTTGTTTCATGTTGAAAAGTAATAAAGGTTAAAAATAATTTTGATAATTTACGTACCTAGTTCGGAAGTTAAACATCGAATTGAATTCGCGGACAGCAATTTTTTAATGAACAGATGCATAAGAAGACGGATGAATATATCCACAGACGGATATATAATTATTAACTGAATTATTTTGATCAGAAATTCTTACTGTTCAATGCTTGATCTATGAGACTAATAGGAATAAATTTGTGTTGAAAATTTAATAATCATTGTGGGTGTTTTTAATATTATGCGGTAGACTTTTGATTGATGTACCTATGAAGATTTTATAAGTATTTTCTTTGTTCTCAAAACTGAAAACCGTGATGATTTGACAAATTATCTACTGGTCGTACCGTCTCTCCCACTAAGCGACTTTTTCCATGTAATATTTTCTTTTTAAAAAAGGAGATAGCAACCGGTTTTGATTGAAATGGCAAAAGCCACAAGTCAGGTTCTCAAACGAAAAAAAAAAAAAAAAAAACTAAATCGATTACAATTTCTACCAATCGTTTTTATTAATGACTTGTCACAGTTCTCTCGAACTAATAAACAGATCATAATGGGCCTCAAAATGACGAAACCCTCCATTCGGCTAAAACAGTCTTCTTTCTCGCTCTGTTTCGAACTGTAACTCACTACTAATCATAATTTGTTCAAATTCTTTATGTTTCAAAATGAATGTCCATATTTCTGACGAACGTGGAACCTCTCTACTTCGACCATCCAAGCGCGAAAGACATTTTTCAATATTAACTTTTGTTTTCTAACCTTTGATCTTACTAGCACCGATCACTTCAATTCACTATAGAAGAATCCTTTAATTTCATTTTTATTATTTATCTTTTAAAAGATTCCTGACTGCTCATCTTGTTTAGTTATCACTTAATATTATTATTGCGCTTATAATCTTATACATACAGATTGATTTAGGCGCACACACATACATTACACGCTACACCAACACGTATACCGATACGCTTGTATCTACATATGTGTATATGAATTATTAATGAACCCAGAGACAAAATAATGTAAAGTATCTCAATAATTCCAGTTTAAAACTGAAGTATTTCCTATTTTACATCCATTTTATGTCTGAGAATTATGCCAACCTGTAAAAGTTCAAATCAGACAGACATTATAGTTACTGCGTCAAATAATACTTCATTATTTACAGAAATCTGTTGTGTTGTGTTGTTCGTAACTGATCAATTTTTTCATATTCTTAAAGGTTGGGAATAAGGATAATGATGACCACCACTGCAATTCTGTGCAGAAGCCAAGTCAATTCTACTGCAGAATTCTTTTTTTTTTCTGAAAGCACAAAAAAAAGGTAAAAGAATGATAAGAGGTCCATGTGTTAATGAGTGCAACAGTCTTGGATGGAGCAGGGACCTACCTATAAGATAGTGTTTTTTGCAGGGAGGATTTAGAAACTTTTTTAGTCATATGAAAAATATTTTTTGCTTCTAGCATCCGCTCTATGTATAATACAAATAAAAAATCCAATAGCTGTACTAATGTTAATAATATTAGCGATAATTATTGTAAATATGAAGGCGTAGAGCTGAGTATTTTTTAAGTAGGCTGATCATAAACGAGTAATAGGCTGTATTTTGTGTATTTGTAGATATATGGTATAAGTTAAGTTAAAAAAAATCTTTGGATATTTTGTGACACATGTCATATCTGCATGCCTTTTCTAAAAAAAATATCAATTTTTTCTGGTTCATAAATTCTAACATTCAAGACAGAAGAAAATAGCCAACGTTTTCGGAATGTTACATCTTTTATTTTAACAGTAAAAATACTATTCGAATGCAAAAAAAAAAAATGTAATTTTACTCACTTTGCAGGAAAGATGCTGTAAATATTTAAGTGTTAAAATTAGTTTTCCAAATTTCACATAAGAAGTTTCAAACAAATGAATAATTCTCTACGTTTAATCAAATGAAGAACATATTCAAGAATGTTTACCAATATAAAATTTCTAAAGTATTAAAATAATTTGCACCAACATAATTTTATTAGTAACTTTGATGTATGGTTTTCAGATCAGCACAAAAATTGACGACTTTATTTTCGTGTGTGATACGTTTTTCCGCTTTTGAAATCAATTGTAACGGGCAACGAAAAATGGACAATCCCGAAGTGATTATGAAACAAATGAACCGAAAAAAAAAACCCTGTGTTCATCCAAAGAATATCATGCTGTGTATATCATGGTATTAGAAGGGATTGTTCTCTTACGAAGGTTTTTTCATTTAATAACAGCTTTTACAGACGTCTCCAAATGAGATAATTGCAATTTTCTTGAAGACAAAAGAAATAGGTTTCTTTTCTGAGAAAGATAAAGAGTCATCTGAGAGGAGGAAGTTGATAAAAAAATTGCGAAAGATAAAAGAATAGAAAATCTAAATCTGATCATAAAATGAATAAATTAACCATTTACTTTGTTTTGGTTTTATGGCATATCAACCATTGTAGGTTATTTAATGCCAAATCAGGTGAATATATATATATATATATATATATATATATATATATATATATATATATATATATATATATGTTGTATATTGACTTACGACCTGGTCGGGCTGTCAAAATAGGAAATGCACCTATGTAAATAACAGGTGCATCCGGTCGAGGAATATCAGAATTATAACCTTGACGGTAGATGGGTTGAATGAGTGCAATTGTGACGCCCACAAGAAGAAGGGGACGTTAAACTATTATATAACTCGGTGAAGACAGGAAGTCAGTTAGTTTGGAGACCAGACCCGTTGGTGACAAGATGCAGTAGAGAAAGCCAGCAGGAAAACGGGAAAGAAACGCGGTTATAGCCAGTAGAATGAGGGTCAATATGTTGCAGTTCTGTTCGGTCTCCAACTCCTTCTCACACACAAACCTTTCAAATAAAGTTAGAGGTATATTTTTCTAAGAACTGTGTTGCTCGTGGTCTTTATTGTGTTGTTATGATTTCGCATGCATATGTGTTTGTATAGTTGGTCATGGTCATGGCTATACAACATATATATATATATATATATATATATATGATTTGTAAAAATAAGTCACCGAAGTCAAATGGTTCCAAGTATTGCTACGTATAAATATCAATTCAATTAAACATCTATCGTTTGTTTACTCACAGTTAAAGGATAAAACATTTCTATTTCAAACAATTCAATTTGGCATAAGTCATTTGTTTGCCCTCAGTTTAAATTTTAAATAGATCTCTTTGATCCGTTGACAGGACTCTTTCGGGTGCTACCACTCCAGGACAGAGTGGACCTGGGAGCGATGTCAACGTAGAGGTACTCTGCATTCCCCCAAAACTCCAGGGCTGGAGGCTCACCATCTGATTGTTTAGTGTCATAACTAGGACATTCACTCGGAGGAGGGGTTATCCTTCTGCAGAGATGAAGTTGGTATATTCTAGAGCTCCTCCAAGCCGACTGGGATTGTAAGCGTTTAGAGAAATAAAAAGAAAAATACAAAAGCCCTTTTGGCAATACATTTTATGACGATTTGACATGAGAGGAAAGCAAAAGAATAAAAGAGAATCTAAAAAGAAAACTATTGTTGCATTAAGTGAAATAAAATGTATAAAGATTTTAATATGGCAAAACCTGAAAATGCCATTTTCAATAAAATCTTTAAAATCTATTTATTTATCAAGTACTGTATACCTAAATGAGTTTGATTCTGCTTTGCAATATTTAATCTAGTTTCGATTCTATACTGCCAGTCAGATCTTACTCTTGGAAAATTCAAAAACACGTAGACTTTCATTTTGTTTATTTATTTATTTATTTGCTGTTTTTTTCTCGACTGATTCTGACAGTGATTTCCTTTTTGTGTGGCAAACCGCCTGTAAATAGACAATCCGTTTCTATAGCTTCCAACAAACATCTATGATGAACAATCAGCAAAAGTTATTTAATTATTTTTCCTTTTCGAATGGAATCCACTCAGCTGTTCTGTTTAATGTCAAAAGCATTCTTTATCAAAGAAAAAAGTCTTCAATTTCATTTGTAAGGAAAAAAAAAAAAGGAGCGAAATTTACGGGAAGATAGTAAACATTTGGAAGGTTTTGCTTTGCTTTATATAATGATTTAACTGAATTGAGTGATGGGAATGAGTTCGAATCATAAACTTTCTTTCAAATAAATGTTCTTTCTCAAACACTTCAGCATCCGGATTTCGTTTAGAAACTTTTGGATGGTCTTTAAATAAAAAGTTCATTTTACAAAATCCTTTCTATACGATGATTATTTATCGAAAATCAACTTAGGAAATACTGAAAATTGGGATGAATGATATAACATTGATATTTTGCTTCTGAAATGTGAGTTCCAAGAATATATTCCAGCAAAAGGATCTACAATGAGAAGAGGTGTAAAATGTAAATGATAAATTTATTGGACGAAATCAGAATTTAGATAATTATCGAATCAGAATTTTGATTGTTACTTTCAAGATCAAATTAAACATTATTTCACAAATAAACATAATGTTTATGGAAATTTTCTGTTTTCCATTTTTAAAAAAAATATTAATGTTAAAGAAGTAGGACCTCTATGAAATAGAATTATCTTTTATAAAAACATGAAAACACTAACTCAATATAAGAGTTGAAGCTTTACGTGTAATTGCTAAGTTTAATTATTTAGAAATGTTATCACAGAATTCCATAAATAAATTTCAATGATATTAAAGATTTCCTTTCAGAATAAAGAAATTGATATACTTCTAATAAGTATAGAGAAACCGTTTATGCAATAACAACGCTACATTGAAGTAATACTGTAATTATTAAAAAAAGGTCAGAAGTATTCTTGAGCTAAATTTATATCCCTAATTCCTTATTAAACATCTGTGAATGATCGTCTTATAACTATCTCTAGTTTATTTGCATCGCACATCTTATAGGTTTTTGAATAGTTGAATGAAGACACCTCGCACTGTTTCTGTGATGTCATCAACTACCACTTTGGCTAAGGGCGAGGGTTGACAGTTGAGAGAAGTCAAGAACGAGATCTATTTAGAAAGTGGACCCAAAACTGTGACGATACATCGTATAGAATAATTGCAAAGTAAATACTGATTTTTCTCATTGCATTAATTGGATACTAATAAATTTACAGGACAAAACACCTCGAACTCATCATATATAACCTTGTTTATATAACCTTGTTTATATAACCTTGTTAATATAATAGCATTTGATTTAATTGCAAAAGTTCGTATTTATAACACAAATACAAATGAGACTTTTTGGTTAAACTTAATAGAGAATATCCCCAAATATTTTCCTTACAACACACTATGAATTTTCCTAAGGAATCAATGAAAATGTTTAGAAAAATTCAATGAAATATTTTAAAAGTTCTAAAGAATCTTTTAAAAAAGTCTCGTTGAAATTCTCGGATGAATAAAAAGTTGTCATTGTAAATTGATCCTCTCACAGATTTGACTGAAAATATGGCTATAAAATACAAAAGATGTCAACGAAAGGTTTATATATTATATCTACTCTCTCAAAAAATTGATGTCAACTTTCAAGAGCAAAAGAAAGAAAGAAAGAAAGAAAGAAAGAAAGAAAGAAAGAAAGAAAGAATTTTTGGATCTGATAGCAAATCAAAGAGTTCTGAAGCAAAACCTCATAAAAATTATCAGAATCGAAAAGAATCTTAATAATATTTAATGTATAAATGTATGCAACCCTTCCGCATAAGTTGGATGTGACAAAAAATCAATTTTTAGGCAGCGTTTAACTGTTTTGAATTCGGAATTTTCCTTCTTCTAAACTGGTTGCCATACCAAGGCTAAAGAGCCCAGTCTACCCTATGATTATATAAATACCTGGAGGAAGAATAGTTGGATTCATACCTTTCCTAAGGGCATTAGCGCTAAGGGAAATGCAAACAGTTTCGTCACAGATTTGAATTTGTATCCCCGTATCTATTTCCAACAACGATAACCATTACACCACAGCCACTTCCTAAACTCTATCTATCTATCTATCTATGTCTTATATTCACCCATTTATATAACTCAACAATTGCCCATATAAAAAAATGAACAACTTCTTGACTATAAAATAACACCGGAATGAGAAGCTATAATTATATTCATAACGAGGTGCATCATAAGTTTAATTTTTTTGTTTTTTCAGTCGCTGTGTCTTAAAATAATCGTAAATCAGATTCTGTAATTATCATTTATTCATTTTCTTATCGTTTATTTATAGAATTTTTATGGTTCCATAGTCATTTTCAATCTTTTTTTAAATCTCGTTTCACTGAACTAAATTAGCAGCAAAATCTTTGTCATGAATTAAAATTATATTAGATTTACTCTACTCATACATCCTCACTGGTAAGACAATGATTGATATTTTAGCATAAAATTTAACTCTGGAGATATTTTCTAGAAATTCTCATCAATGCACTTATTTGAAATTTGTTTTGAAACAATTGTTTGCTTCATAATTCAAATGCAACTTTTTGATACAGAAAAATTGGTTGATTTCTTTTTATTAAGTGAAAATTTAGTTTTAATTTATAAAATGCTTCATATTTTTCACCTAAAAGTCAGTTTGTCCTTTATATTTTTTATCAAAAAGAATTTGCGCTTTTCCCCATTGATAAAGTCTCCAATTGAATCGTAGTTATTTATTCAATTTGTTTTATAAAACAAAACGTGTCATCTATTTCCTTTTTTGAAAGGTTTTAGCGACATCTGATTTAGAGTTGTAAAAATAGCAACAATAACAAAGTTTAATATCCCAGAAATTATCATTGTTCAAAACACCTTCATGATTAATAAAATTCTTGAAATAGTAAAGAGATTTAAAGCAAGTCATCAACGACAAGGATTATTAAAAATAACCAAATTTATTGACATTGTTAATCTTTCTCTTTGTCTTCATCGGATACAAACATTGTTATTGTTGTTTATAGTTATAATTCTCAGTCTATTAACTCAGGTTGGACTGATCATCTCATATGCATTTTCATAATCCAGCTTATCTCAACATTACGCTTATCTTGTTTTTATTTTTAGTTTCTTATTGCTTCAAATTCTATTATGATTTCTAATAGTGACATTTGAATGACATTTCTGTTCGAGAAATTATCACTATCAAGAAACAGTTATTGAACTAATTATCATAAAGTCGAAATAAGTTGAGAGTGAACGTCGATGGAGAGGGAGAAATTCTAAAGAGGTGGCAACCATCAATTTTCATTTCATTGTGTATGTTAGGGCAGTGTAGATTTTAGCATGGTTGAGGTTTTTTCTTCATTATAGAAGGGGTTGAACAATTAATTGGCTCGTATTTAAATTGGAACTATTAGTTTCATCAGTGATAGCGAATGAGATCATTTTTTATACGTCTAATGTTGCTGGAATTAATCGTTTCACTTACTAAATAAACAACTGCATTGAGTCGCACTTAACGTAACGGTTATCGTCGTACGAAATGTAATTGGCAACCTGAACCCAAATCCTTGTTGAGATATTTTCTGTTTTAATTTGTTTCAATGATTTTGGGAAAGACGTGAATACATCTGCTCTTCTCTCCAACTATAGTTGGCTAGACTAGGTTTTTTAGCCCTGGCTAGATAACTAGTTTGTGAGAAGGAACATTCTCAATTCAAACCAGCTTTAATGCCACATCCTGCCTGTGGGGGAATGTTTGGGTAAATATATATTACATCTTGTTCTTATTGATACCAATTTCATCTCATTGTATATGGGATATTTCAAATGTATATATATCTAAAGAAAGAATTCCTATTTTTTTATTGAAACCATCAACCGGTTGCTTACATTAGGTTTGCTTAAAATATTGGAGGTTTCTAAGTGCATAATACACTTAGAAATCAACACCTGAATGTGTCGAGATTTAGGAATGATCTTAATTACAAATTTATATTTGCAATAAAAACATTCATTCAAATCAAGCGACTTTAATTTAAGAATCGCAAATCGAATTTTCACATCTAATGTCTTCATCATGTAAAAAATGTATTTGAAATATTGTTTGTAGAAGGATCTAATTTTTCTATTTTCTGTTTTCATTGTCGTCATCGAATGGATTGATTTTAACGGCATGTTAACCCATCTAGGCTTATTTTGCACCTTGAGGTTTGGAACCATGTCCTTTGTACTTTCCTATTTGTCTTGTTTAATTGTTTCTAAAGTTTTGATCATAGATGGGACCCTAAACCGGTATTATCACTAAGGATCAGAATGGATATATAAATGTCGTCATCTAAGGATTCGTATAGATTCGACGCAAAACCTTTTCCATTTATTAGCCTCTTAGAATATTTCTTTAACAATTTTGCGGTAAAAACAAAAAAAAAAACTCATAAAAAAAAGTGTTGTATTAAATATTTCCCTGTCTTCGCAATTTTCCTTTCATAGAATTTAGAATTGTTTCTTTGCTTGATTGGCACAATTCTAAATTCTTTGAAAGAGAAATAGCAAAGATCGGGAAATATTTAATACAACACTTTTTATGAGGTTTTTAATGGGTACATTGCGATGCTTATCAGGATCCTGTAGTCTCATTAATTATCGTAGAGAGTGAGATCCACACTGAGTTCCTTGACACTGTAAACTTTTAACGATAAGAGAGCCCGATATTTAGCAATCACGTTTCCCTGATATTTCTATTGTTTAATGAAATCTGTATTCACTCGCTACAACAATAACAGTGGCTCTGTGTTATACGAGGCTAAGAGTAAACCTGGTGACGAGGTTTCAATCCTCCAGACGATGCTTTCACAATTCGGTAATATGGGAAGAACTGTTTGCAGCAAAGAACAAAGACATTTTTTAGCATCGACGAAAAAGAAAATTATCATATTTCCAATGGAGAGGACGAAAAATAGTTGGTAAAAGAAAATTGTTTGAAATTTTATTAGATAAAATGAAATACATTTTTATATTACCTTTAGTGTACAAGATATTCATCATTTTCTTCCATTGGCTTCTGTTCTTATTTAGATACGTTATTGATTCCACCCACATGATACCTTTTTACCTTTGTTTTCAGTAAAATTCACACAACATGTTTTTTAGAGTTTTAGTGAATTTAAATCCTGTTATTAAATTTCATTATCAAATTTAATTATTATTGTAAATCCAACCTCGACGGTAAGTAAACAAGGTGAATGAATGAAAATTTCCCAATCAAATTGTAACAAATTTTGATGGTCTTCAAATAAATATGGACTCGACTGTCATCCTGTTAGAATATTATGCCTTACCTGGTAACTTATTTTGAACGAACATTTTTATTCGATTTCGTTGACCTAACAATTCTTGTTTGAATCGTTTATTCCGTTCTGATGTATAGTCTTCCTAATCAATCTCATTATATGATCTTCTTTGAAATAGGACCACTTTTTCTAACCATTAGTGATGTTTCATTTCAGTTATCTTACGATAGCTTACGTTCAACAATGTTGCAAAGTAGTCCTTTTTATTGACCGTCACAATTCGTTTTCACATAACGAAATGCCATCTAACATCAAACATGGAAGGAACTTTTGTCCGACCCAAAAAATACTCTGAGAGTCTAATCTGTAGTTTTTTCTTAATAATTTCGATTTATATATTTAGTTATAGCCTCGTAAATAACCGCACACATGTCCTTAAGGTTGAGCTTAATTGAAAACACGACCACTTTAGTGAGTCACTTTGTGAGGGCCACATTCATTATCCTTCTTTTCAAAACTACCTTACTGACCACGCGACGATAAGTCAGAAGCCTAACATAAATCCGACCAAGAAGATTTCACCTAGAGTCAAAACTTACACGTGCGAATTGGTCGGTGTGATGAACTTATTAACCATCACCCTATGATAATCAAATAGTAGAAATAGATTTATGAATGCCTCATGTATAGCATTGTTTAGAATTGAATATTTCTTAAGAAAGACTTAACGTAAAGAAGGCTAAAATAAAAGTGCATTAATTTCTCCTATCTGAGACTTGAGTGGCTGAGGGCACGTTCATCCTTTTATCTTTTGTATTTTGTGTTGGACGCAGTCATTGTAATAAAAGTAAAGATTAATGAAATCTACTCAATAATTTAACACACATTTCAGTGTAAATTCACCGCTCGCTGATAACAAGTGTCTTTGACGTTTATAATTTAGAGTAACGATAAAATGTCGGATAAGTCTTTCTGTACAGGTAGAATGTTGATAGAATACAGGTGTTGAAAAATTCAGAATTTTAACAGATTTTATTTATCACAGAAAAAGATTTGTCACAATAACGGAACGGCGTCGAAAATAAAACTAGCTGCTTTCAGATTTTATATCTAGTTGTCTTTTGGGGGAGATAATAATGAATTGAAAACAAAATTACCGTGTAAGGTTAGTTTTAGATTCTGAATATAGTATTTAGGTCTTTCTATAGCCCAACTCTAAAATTTATCTGCATTGGGGATTATTACAACGTCATTAGGATATTACTTTTATCAATTCCTACATTCTTATGCAAATATGAATTTTCACTCAAATAAACTCCCATTTATGGGTAAAATCTTTCAATTAGATTGGAATACTTGACATCATTTAACCGTGCGCAAAAAACTTTTAAGAAACATAACTTTAAATGAAAACATACGTAATTCGCAAACCTCTCGAAATAAAAAAATACGAGTTGACAAGTCGTTAAAATCAATCAATTCAAATAAATTGTTATGTATGTATAGAATACTAGTTGAATATTAGTTGCAATATCCTGGGAGTAAAGGATGAGTTGTTCCCTTTTTTAATTGTCATCCACAATGATCGGGGAAATGACGATCTGGTAATTGAGATATAAAATATAACAGAAATTAAGATTCTTAAAATTCAGAGTTTAACATTGAATTTTGAGAATAAAATTTAACTATTGAAAAACTCTAATTGAAATATTAGTAAAAAAGTTAAAGTTTCAAAATAAATGCGAAAGAAAATATCATTTTAGACGAGCAAGAACAAAACTTACACCCATTTCTTGTTTTGAAAAAAAAAATTAAAAATCAGATTTGGCAGGACGGCATATTTCTGGCTAAAAGATCTTAAATGACAAATTGGATTTGTCAGCGTTCACCAATATTCGGCTCAGCACAAAATGACGCCTATTTTTTTGTTTGCATTCATGATACAAATTTATGAAACTTGATTGAGTATGTATAATTTTATGTCAATTAGACTTGTGTGGCGTTAGATTAATCACATTGTGTTTGATATAAGTAAAAATTTTCTTTCTTTAGAGAAATATTTTCAATGGAATTATGAAAAATATTATTTGGGCTGTGGTATATCAGATTAAGGCTAATTGCTGAAATAATTATCTGTGCTGGAAATTTCAGACATTTTATATTTAGTAGATGATCAACCAATCTTTAAATATCTGAGGATAAGAACGAAAGAACGAAAGAAAGAAAGAAAGAAAAATTGAAAAAGGAAAGAAGGAACAAGTGAAAAAAGGATGAAAGAAAGAAAGAATGAAAGAAATAGCTCGATCCGTACTGAGAAATAAAGAAATACAAAGTATTTTAGCAGAGATTATGTCTTCTTCCATTAACATAGCAATTTCGAGTTGGGAGAAATCTTTGACTTAAAAGTATTTTATTCTATCCACATTTAATTATTGAACGAGTTTGAATCCTAGTTTAAGTAAAAAAAAAAAAAAAAATACAAGAAATTTTCTTTGAGTTTGCATCATTTTCCATGATAAACCCGCAGCAATCAACAGCAACAATATTTATTGGAGACATCACGGTCTTAGGAAGAAAAAAGAAAGAGCTTTGAGCAGTAACACAAACTTAACTGCTTTTTATAACACATCATCTCTCTGATGATGAAAACTTATCTACCCTACCCACAAATATTTGGCTCATATGATTAAAACAAATCATCGATTTAGGTTATGACGGAATGACAACTTCCAGCCGCCAAAGGTTAAGATATCTGCATTTTTTTCTATTGTAATGTTTTAATTTTAGACTCATATTCCCATTTGGTTGTGGTTAATTTGGTTGTTCACAAGATAAATTTAGGAAGCTAGGGAAGGAATTTTTTAGCACAATTCTGGATAAGATCTCTATTAAATATCAAAACAGCTCGACATACAAAGAGTGGAGTATAGGAACGGCGTGGAAAACTATTTTCACGTTTTGGCAACTGCGGAAAGTGGATATCCTCATGGGAAAAAACTAACAAATGAAGATAGCAAATGCATTTAACAAAACGCAAAAAATCGTTAAAACATCAACATTGAATAACTAATAAGTAACAGTAAGTAATGGTTGTGTTTTATCAAATTGTGTTAAGTATACTTGATTTTGAATGCTGATTTTCGAAGCGGTTTTGTCTTCTCCAATGGCTTATTGCGTTGTATCAATGATACGACGCAATTATCCCACAATTTTTTACAATCAGTCGTTGAAAACGTCCTAAATAACAATAGGAGGGGAAAATATGATGGGATTTAGTGTTGAGTAATTTTCCCAGATTTTTTTAAAAAGTATGTTGGTGGATATATTTAATTCAAAACTCCAGGGTTATTTATCTATTCTAGAAAACGACACTCTGGAGTGATGGTGATAAAATTAACCTTAAAATGAAAAAGATTTAATGTCAGTTTTGTATAAGTATTTGCTTGTGGTGATTAAAGTAGTTTAAATTGTGGTAATCGGTAAGCTGACAAATTTTGCATTGTTTCACTTTGAATGTAGTTTGATTGTCGCACAGATAAACGTGCAGTTCTCATTTGGGAACTTATGTTTTACGAATCGCAACTGGGTCATTCCTCCGCAGAAGCAAAAAAATTTTAGTGAGATAGTTAAAGGTGCAGTTGATCACAAGAAGAAGTTGAAGAAATTTTTCTTGGGCTGCAAGAACCTCGACGATCAGGCAAAGTCAGGTAGCACTCGGAGAGTATCAGGCGAACTCGATATCTCACAGTTGTTTGATTCATTACCTTCACGACCTTGGTAAAAGCACTCAAAACTACTGAATTGTTGCAAAACTTTTGACTCAACGTTGTATAAAACAGATACAAGGCAAAATTTCACCGGATTGAATTCAAATTTCAAAGGGCAGTTATGATATCTGTCTTATCAGTATTTCAATGAAATCATAGAAAGTAATAAAAAAAAAAACGAAAATTTAATAAATCTAAATTTTTTGATTAAACAATCATAGAAGATCACAGAAACCTGCCAGCGGTTTACACTGTAAGTATTATTGTTAGTATGTTGTCTTTTCCTCTCAACAGCCATATAATGTAAAATGTGCCTTGCTTGTGGTCGCCTATAATAAAGAATATACCAACTTTCTTCTTACCCTAAGAACTGAGAGTAAAAGAAGAAACAAATTCTGAGGTCTTTCATACACAACTTTGACAAACCACATAATTCTATGGTTGCAAAGCTTTATTGCAACTCCGATGTCAGCCATATTATATTTGCCAGTGTCTCTAATTGGCATTGTATGGATCTCTGACAAAAAATTCAAAAGAAATAGAAGCAGCTGAAATGAATTCCAATGATGGTGTCGACTATGACCTAAGTTTTGAATAGCGACTCGAAAGAAATGCCCTTCATACTATTTTGAATGCCAACAGAAATATGACTTATCACGACTTAATAATTCAATATATAAACTCTGATACAGTTGTCAAAGTAGATCGGACAGATCTCAAGATTCGCTAGAACTTCATAACTAAACAAGAATACCAAATTGTCTCCTGTCTTTGTTAGTTCTAAATGTTTATTGTGTCAATGTTTATTTCATTCTGTATGTCTTGATTATCAGAGGAGAAAATGTTTTAAAAGACACGAACATATCTGAAATTGCAATCTTTTCAAGCAATTTGGTACATTGAAAATGCTTTTCAGCTATTTTCTTTTATTACGATTTCTAAAGGGACCATAAGGATAAGGAATATATATATATATCCTTATTACTTTTTTTTCATAAATTGTTTGGTTTAAAGTTTAAATATCTTTGTCGTATATTTTCTCTTTTTGAATAGGCTTTTATTTAAGCCTTATTCTTATAAATTTGTCAGGAATACGGTTGTTGTTGTTGTTGTTGTTGTTGTTGTTGTTGTTGTTTTGCTTGGGTCTATTTAAAACATGAAAACATAAAAAGAAATTGAAGGATAATTTGAAGAAATAGATTGGAACATAGAAGAATCTTAACTATTGTTTTTACCAGTGAAAACTGTACGTTCGTAAGATTTGGACTTGGTTTCTTCAGAGAAGCGTTGAGAATTAGGTTCAAATTATTTGAGTATTGAACGCCGAAGGGTTAAAATAAAAATAGAATAAGAAAAAAAAAAATGCGAAAAGTTGTTGGTATTGGTAAGAATGAAATAAACATTATAGATTGGCTGGTCGAATGCCATCTAAATAATTATAAAGGTAAAAGAAGGGCCGAGAAAAGTGGGAATTATTGTACGATGAAGAAGAGTGTGCAGCTGGATAGATATAAAATAAAAGAAAGAACAGGGAAAAAGAAAATGAATTGGAAGAAGAGACTCAAATGAATCATGGGAAGGATAAAAAAACGAGTATAGCTTAATTGAAGAAAATAGGGAGAATGAAACGTGAAAAGAAGAAAAGTCATAGGATTGGGAAAAATTGTAAATGATTAAATCACACGTTTTGTAATAAATAGAAGAAAAATATGAAAAATACAAAATGGAAAAAAAAAAGTTGAAAGACACCAACATACAGAGTTATATATATAGTTTAATTAGTAAATATTCTAAATATTCCATTATAACGTGAGATGTACAGTTATGTAGAGAATAGTATGACTACTTTATTGTAGGATAAAAATTAATTGTGTGCTCGATACTTTGACATCTCGCATTATTAGTTTTATAGAAGATTAAACTAAGTAAAGTCTATATAAAATAGTATTTATTAAGCTAAATGTCTGTTGTATACCCATTCTTTTGAAAAAGTTCATTTTCTTTTATACCAAAGATACCAGGATTTGATCATTTCTATCGAAACATTTTACCATAAAACGGATCTTATTAGGTATTATTTATCAACAAACTATACTGTATCGAAACTCTTTAACCACAAATATGTTTATATAGGAATCAAAGTACATTCCTATGAAAGAAGTTATTTCAAATCAATATTTAGTGTAGCTCTCTTTACTCATCTATTTATTGTAGACTTTCACAAATAACAAGTGGAATATTTTTTCACTCCACCATAATGCGGGATTTAAGTTTTGTCGTATAAGATAGTTATCGTCTTTCCGCTTAAATACATTCCACAAATGCTCAATTAGATTGAAATCCAGTAATATTAGAGCAATACTCGAAACCGATTTTCTTTGATCTTCGTTCCACAATCTGCCGATACAACGAATAAACTTGTGGGGTCTCTCGGCTTGACCAAACCCGTCCCTTCTTAATAGTTGCCACTTTTTCACATTTTTTCGTATTTTAAACAATTTTCTTAGCAGTATTTTTGCTTAACATAAGTTGAGTAGCGATATTTTGATGGCGGTTATTCGGTTTGCGCAGATAATACATTCATTTAAACCAGGGAAGACAGACAGATAAACAGACAGAGATTTCTACAACTGTTAAATTGAACATTTACGCATAAAAACGGTATCTTTATAAGAACTATTTTAAGATTGCACCGTCTATTTATATTCAAACGAACATAAATCCCCACAAAAGAAAAAATTGAGTATGGTTTAAAAATATATATATTTGCTATAAATACTGAAGCCAAGTTTTTGCTTTGGAGTGTACTTATTTTTGGACTGCAATATATTTCGATTTTTGGATAGAGGATTTTAATATTGTTAATTTATTGCTGTTAAATGATGTCTAATAATATATCCATTAGAAATAATGAAATAATGGTATCCTTTTGATGGGATGCTGATTTCTGAAGCAGCGCATTACGAAGCCATTATTGTTCGGCTATTTATCTCCCATCTCTCACAAACTATTCAAAAAAGACGAGCAAGATATTCTGAGCATTCCATTGAAGTAAGAACTAACTTACAAGTGACGTTTTCTTTGGTCTCCCACACATGGACAGATTAGTGTTGGTGACAAGACAAAACTTACGTTTATTAGCTCTGTGTAGATACTGGGTACCGTCTAGAAAACGTACCTAGGGAAATGACCAATAGCATGCCTTGATGACGATGATCCTTCGTTTTAAAAAAATTTTAAATAAAAGATTGGTTGGAGTGTACATATTTACGGGCGATATTATATTGTGTGGAGGGAGAATTGGAAGGACTTGTAGATATTAAAGAGAGAAAATATATGGACAAACAGGCACAAACAAATTGCAGAAGAGAAAGAAGATGAAAATAACAAGTCAAAACTCATTGGTGAGAAGAATAAAAAAAACAATATTATTTTTAAAAAAAGGAAAGAAAACATCAGTAAATAAATGAAATGATTGAATGGGACCAGAAGCAAATGAAGAAGAAGTAAATAATCAAAGAGAAGAAAGAGAGACAAATGAAATTTGCTGACATGGACGAGAGCAATAAGTAGGAAATGTAAATTAGTTTGTTAAAAAAAAAAAAAAGAAGAGAAAAAAAAACAAGAAAAAAGAAAGACGCGAAAATATGAAGCGTATTATGAAGAAAAGGAAAACATAGCGATTTTTATTGATTTCTTGTGTATCAGAAGATGGAAACAGTATTTTGTGGCATATGCCAAGGGCATCAATTGTGTTGTTGGCCTTGGGAAAATTGAAAACAAAATTTTTTCCAAGATTTGTTTATCTTTGGAACTCGATCAACGAGGCTCAAATAAAATCATATTATTGAAGCAAAAGGTCTGCGTTGACAGGAAGAAAAATAACTAATGACGTTATTTACGAAACGCTTCGAGTAAGGACAAATAATTACTGCGACTTGTCTCTTAAAGTCGAAGGAATTCCAAATCCGAGCATATGTCCGCTTTTATTGCTGTCGAGTCATACACTTATGTGAATCAGATCAAGTAATCCATATTCATTTATTGATACATTTCAAACACCTTTCAAACATAATCATCCATATTTACAATCATATTCCACTATGGCCATCCCTGGTGATTACTCGTGTATACGACTTGTTTTGGGCGCTGACGTTAGAGTGATGGTTGGCAATTTCATTTCATAAAACAGATCTTCACAAAATGGCCTACTACCGCACTCTTGTGACAGAACAATTTAATCAATGTGAATAACATCTAATCTTTTCTATTTGACCCCAAATCCCGAATCATCTTTTCTCTCATATCAAATTCAATGACAGTGCATTAGTTTCATTGCATAACATTCTGTTCAGCAATACTGGAATTCATGGGAAGATTTTTTTTCTGATGTTTTACTTGCTCATATGAATTTAAGAATCGAAACCAAATCTTGAAAAAATATTTTTCTTTTGTGTTTGAAAGATAACTCTCAATTCCTGTACTTATTGAAATCTGTTTCAACAAAGGACAACATTTTTCAAAGTTAAAGATGGTCAATTATGAATGGAATCAAAATAAAAATGGTCCATTGTGAATGGAATCTAGTTAAGTCAAATGTTATTCTAAAATCTGATGGGATACAGTTTTATTCTAAATCTGAGAAATGTAATAAAATTAATAACGTATTTAGTTAATTAACTCGAAATTCCTAATAAAATTTAGAAAAAGTTCATAATTAAATATGAGTTAAGTAAAAAATTGATACTTTTGGTGCAGTAAAGAAGAAAGTTCTTTTCAAGAGCCTTTTCTAACAAAGAAAAACATACATCACTGCTGAATAATATGACAAAAAACTTTTATACATACAACATATACCAAATGATTTTATGGATAAATCCAGACAAACACTTACTTCATAATATGAAATATAAAAACGATACAGTAACAAATAGTTAAATGATAGAAAAAAATTACAGCTTCATTCTATTCTGAACTATTATTGCCCAACTTTACATTTTGCAAATTGTATTACGAAGCACAACACAAAATGGGTAATTTAAAAAGTGTACGTATGTAATGTAGCACAGACATTTGCCGCTACTTTTGTGAGTAGTCCAGTGAAGCACATTTTTGAAAATAGATATCAGGTTTTGTAAGTTCTTTCTATGGACAAATTTATGAATTTTGAAAGAACAGCTTGTATAATTCTCAAACAGCACCAATGTGGTTTCAGAAATTTAATCATATTCCTCTACTTTAATATCTGATCGATTAAAAAAGGCAACTGTAGTTTTTTCTAATGAAAAAGAATATATACAATGAAATAAAATGCATTTTGTCTTTTTATACCAGAATTAGATTAAATATTTCAAACTCCAAAATGAACAATTTAAAAATAATGTTGATAATTTTCCGTTAAAAACATTTAAATGGGGAGATTTTTATGAGTTTGATTGTCCTTTCAATTACCTCGAGACATTGCTCAAGAACTTATGAAATTTTCCTCGAAAAAGTTTTTCTATAATTCGCTATGTATTTTTTATTTAAATAACCTACGAGAGTTGAGATAATTCAATTAAAAATTCAAATATTAATTTAACATATAAAATTTTCAAAAAGGTGAGTTGAATATAATTAGAAAT
This sequence comes from Sepioteuthis lessoniana, assembly GCA_963585895.1. Classification (NCBI taxonomy): domain Eukaryota; kingdom Metazoa; phylum Mollusca; class Cephalopoda; order Myopsida; family Loliginidae; genus Sepioteuthis; species Sepioteuthis lessoniana. Next base: position 1,585,159 of record OY757904.1, on the reverse strand, counting down.
TTATCCATAAACGAATTGAAATTTTACATCAAATATCATAGCGACTTAGTTGCTAACTTCACTAAAGAAGCCTAAACGTCAAAAATGTGTACAAAATATTTGGGTTCACGTCTTTCACTCAGGTTTTTCTTAAAAATATCAAAGCACTCACTGATTATGAAGAAAATTCCATCATATTTCCTACATTATTTCCTTATTTGGATAAAAATTATTACCTGTATCCATGTCATATAATGATTAGATATTTGTATGTTCATTATTGTAATGTTGCCAAAATCTCACAAGCACAAAAGCATTTATATCTTAGAGAATAAAAGATTTTCCATTTTAATTTTTAACTTATTAAAAATATTTTGTCTGCTCTCACATTTTCTCATTTCAATTTCTCAAGGGAGATAACTTGTTTATTTATAGTATTTGCCTCCTCTTTATGTATTGTTGCAATTAATTATTATATAAATCCCATAGACAGGATGTGACTCAATATCAAATTTAAAGGCTGCTGAAACTGCTATTGAGTTAGTGTTTTTAAAATGCGTATTACCAAGCATGTGTACGTGTTCTTGTATACATACATACATACATACATACATACATACATACATACATAGTTCAACAGTTGAAATCAAAATGGCAAATTAACAATTAAAATACACCTTTTAAAGCTAAACCTTGGAATCTAGACATTAATAGTTTCTCAGTGATCAATTTTCTTTCTTTTTTACAAATCCTCAATACAAAAGATGTTAGAATTTAATTAGAAGAAAGTACAAAAATATTTTTGCGTCAACAAAACAATTATGTCATGAAAGGAGTTGAAATGATTTTTCTTCTGTAATTTTCATACATTTGGTTCTATAATCAAAAATGCTTAAAGAATTTCATGACACGTAGCCACTCAAATTGATTTTTTTATATGTACGTTCATTGCTGTGAATCTAAACACATTCATTTTAACAAATACCAATAAATAAGCCAAGACAATGAATTGCTTAAAATAATAAATGAACATAGCATTTTAACTTCTGATTATTTTATTAGAGTTTTTAGGAGCCCTGGATTTACAAGGTCTGTATTAAAAATATGAATTCCAATGTTTAGTTATTTGAACTCGACAAATATAGTTTGAAAGTGTAAAAATGTTGGATAAAAGTGGATTCATTTTTTAGAGAAGGAAACATGAAAATTTCACATGGAATTGATAATATCACAATTTTAGATCAATGGTCTGAGGAAGATTACTATTTTTAGCTGAACAATTGATTGTTGTATCAGTGCTTAGAGAAAAAGTACGAATGTCAAAGAGATAGAATACAATTATCGGCCGCTATTAATAGGCCTAGTGTGTGCATCGCGTAAAAATGTGCAACATTCAATTCGATTTTGTGGTTTACGTAAAATTAACTACAAAATATTTAGGTAGAATTTATTGACTAGAAATAGTCTTACTTTAAGATGAAAGAGAGAGAGAGAGAGAGAGAGAGAGAGAGGGAGAGAGAGAGAGGGAGAGAGACAGAGAGAGAGAGAGAGAGAGAGTTTAAAAAAGAATATATTTTAGAGAAACAGTACAGAGTTTATAGAATTTGGTTCTTACATAAGAGATGTCCAAATTGAAAAAAAAAAAAAAAATGAAAGAAAAAGGGAAAAGGAACAAGTTGCGAACAAACTAAACAACAATCCTATGAAAAACTACGGATCTGTAATTGAATCTGAGTTCATGTCTATCATTGTTATTTGGAAAACTAGCCGTTGAACATTTAGAAAGATTCCCTTTTCCATGTTTTGCAAGGAAAGGATAAAGGTCAGTACAGCTTGTAATCAATATCACTGTGTAGTGGCTGCTTCCTAAAATCAGGGAACCTGGTGGCTAACTGTGTAATTACCACACCTTACCACGTGTGAACCTGATGCTTGGCTCTATAACCGACAATAAAGGATCAAGATCGAGAACTCTCATGTTAGGTAAGAGAAACGGTTAAACAAGGTTTGCGGATTTTTTAAAGAGTATCTAAGTTAGTAACTGACTGAGCGACAAGAAATGACTTAAATTTCTAGATCATCGAAACTGATTCTCATCATGGTATACTATGTAGCAATTATTTCATCGACCTGTGATTACCACTTCACGGGTCCAGGGGGAGATTTAAACACCAATAATAAAGTGAGTGATATTTTCATGTGACCACTTGTCTGAATTTTTCCTGGCGTTAACTTGTCATCTATTCAGCTTTGTCAACATTCTTCGAGGCCCTGCAATAGTTACATGAGCTGACAAAACAAGGTTGAAGGCAACATTAGACTACTAGCTTTTGAATTCAGACTTGTCCTTTTCCTTGACGAGTTGACCATCAAGGCAACAGATCACAATCTACTCTATTATTGAATACTCAAGTGAGGAAGAAGAGATTGTTTCATCCATTTCCAAGATTCATTTGTGGAAAAATACCACATGCAGCCTCAGTCGGAATTTTGACTCGGTTCACTGATTCCATCTTCCTTACTGATGACCTTCATTACTGCGTCCCCAACGAAGATAATGAAAACTCCACTGTAAATCTTTATCTAGCACGTTTATGATCAAATAGAAGAAATTATCTGGTTTAAAACTCAAACCCAAATACTACATTCTTTTGTCTTGTTACCTCACACTAATCATGAGAAAATGAAGTTCTTACTTTGAAAAAAAAATTGAGGCATAGTGTCAAATGCTTGTAAAAAACAATTTATAACTGATGTAAAAAAACTACAAATTTTAATTAATCAGGTTTCTAAAGAAAGCAGAAAATCGAAAACTGAGTTCAATTATTTGTAACAAACTGGAGGCCATTGATAGTTAACGACTATCGTGAATATTTTACTGAACTTTCCTGGCGTGATTCGACTATAAAAAGAGAAACATAAAAAATAGCAATCAATATTTTGTGTGCGATGTTCGCCCACGTTCCTGTTCTCCCCGCAGGGTGTGTTTACTGCATAGATGTCTGATTGGCCCGTAGCCATTGACCACAAGAGATGCCAGTCGTCACTCGCCATGCCCATACGACTCAGCAAATGCCAAATCCGACCCTGAAAGGCGCCATGGCTACCGACAACTGATTATAGCGCAAGTGAGAGGCTGGGAACCACCCAACGAGAGTAGGATGAGATAAAGTGTAGATGAGTGTACAGCAATGAACACGATTTTGAAACACTCGTTCGCAATCATGTCTAGTTAATGAACAAGAGGGAGGATCTAAGCCAGCATTACAATGACCGTCACGCCAATCACTAATGCTTGGAACACACAATCACACAATAAATACATATACTAATCACATCCATTTTCTTACACGATAGCTTATTAAATGTCATATACAAATGCAAGTCGAATTAACAATGTGTATATATACCATATAACGTATTAGCTACAGATCATCTATCTATAACAACCCAGTTCGTGATAAACTATGTTGGCCTAGAGCAACAATGATTCTTCAAAATAATAGTTATGAACTCAAGAATAGGAACCACTGTACAATTTAGACAAGAAGGAAATGAAAATCGAGGGATATAAGCACCCAGTGAATAAATCATAAACCAAAAAGAGAAATAAAAAAATAATTAAGGAAACAGGTACATGAGATTAGTGTATTGGCACGTACTACAGAAAAACAATTGCTTTTCTTCTTTTGATGCAAATGCAAAGTTGCAACCAGGGAGACGCGTATCTTCAATGATATGTGGCTGTTTATTATTAAAGATATTGGATATCCACCCCAAAATGAAACATTTTTGGTTTAGTTTGTTTTCTTTGTTTAATCGCATATCAAGTTTATAAAGTTATTTAATGTCAAAGCCATCCTTGTTGAGAACTGTAGTGCTACTATTCAATCCATTGGGGAGACAAGTTAGTTCATGCCTTTCCAATAAGAAGCATTTTCATTTATATGTAAAAACATATCTTAAAAATAAAAACTACGGTTTGAATGTTATATTTCTATCACACGAATATTTTTCATTTTTAAGGAAATAGTCAAAATTATTTTCTTTAGTTTAACTGTTTGTATATATATATATATATATATATATATATATATATATATATATATATATATATATATATATATATATATATATATATATATATAATGCAATTAGAAGAAAACTCAAACCTGGTTAAATTGTTAATATAAATTTATTTCGGCGAAGAATATCATTATACTGTTCGTTTCATCCGATGACTTCACACGGGAGAATCACTCGAAATACCGTCTACCTGACAGTACATGGTGTCATCAAAAACTAAAGGAAACTGACTTGGTAGCCAATTCCATCAATTCCACGAAAACACTTCCAGGGAAACAAAACCGCAATCACTCTTCGAATTTATTAGGAGATAATCCCTTGCATGACTTAAGGCGATTTTTAATTTTTTTCTCTCCCCCCTTTTGTCTTACTATCATTTTCATTTTCACCCCTTTTTATTCATTCTTATTTACATTGTTTTTAAACAACGATTTCTGAAGGCTGTCACTTGACAAATCTTTGATGAAATCGCCCTTGCAATTTCAATAAAATTTATTCATAGTGTAAATCTCCTATTTTCCTATATGTCTCTAAGTATTTGTCTTTATATATATATATATATATATATATATATATATATATATATATATATATATATATGTGTGTGTGTGTGTGTGTGTGTGTGTGTGTAAGCAAGGGTAGATTTGACTCAGTGTCAACTGCACTTGGTAACAGTTTCTCACCAAATGTTCTGTCTACAGATTCTCTATAATCGGTCCTTTATATATATATATATATATATATATATATATATATATATATATATATATATATATATTGCATTTTATTGCAATACTCCAGTTGTTCGTACATTTATTCTATGACTATTAAGCAAGAAGTATGGATCAGAAATATCGTATAAATTTCCGCTGATATGTAAACTTCCATACTTTATCGGCTTATCTCAAAGTAAAACAGTCTCACAAGGATAAGCGGTACGATTTCAAATCTCGCCGGATGGTTATTTATCATTTCCGATTCGTGCAGCTTAATTAAAGAGCCACAAAATAAGAATAAACAAAAAAACAAAAACAAAAACAAGCAAAAAAGCAAAACAAACAAAAACGAAAGAAAAAATAAACAAGCAAAAAACAGAACAAAACAAAACAAAAATACAATGATAACAACCATCTTTAATCAAAGAGATTTGGATAACTTAAGTATATATATGAATATATATACGCTCGTGTGTGTGTGTGTGTGTGTGTGTGTGTGTGTGTGTGTGTGTGTGTGTGTGTGTGTGTGTGCTCACATGCGCGTGCGCACGCTCAAAAATCTACGAAAAACAAGTAAACAGCACTAACTACTATCTTGTTAATCATATCAATAATGTATATATGTATGCACACACACACACACACACACACACACACACACACACATATATATATATATATATATATATATATATATATATGTACATCTATGAACACTTAGTGAAAGAAAAAATTTGCTTATTAATTGTCAGTAACGTTTTATTAAATCCTTAATTAGGTTTTTCTAATAAAAGCGAGAGAGAATTCTAAAATCCAACAACCTCTGTTAGTCTCAAATTTGTCAAATCCCATTTAAATTTCTTTTTGCTTTTCTTTATCTAAATAGCCTCGCTACTCTTGATTTCAGACATTTTCTTCCCCCTGAATAGGTGTCGAAACGGAACCAATAATTGAATTACACACCCATTTTTTACTCATTGATCCAATAATTGAGCAAAAGTTCTATTTCAGCCAACACACATATATGCATACATATATACAAACCTATTTTTCAAGTACATGCAAAGAACAAACACAATTCCAAAATCAAGTATGATGCTACGATATACATCGGACTCTTTAAGAAGGTAAAATTTAGGAAGAAGCAAAAAATGTTTTATGTTGGATGGTCGCTGATCAGTGATGATATGAGATCGCTGGTTTTTACAACTGGGAAAAAGTGTCAAGAAATATCTGATCAGTATTCATGTCCTTTGCAGGAACATTCAATCACATCATTTTGCTTTTTTTTCTTTACAAAGACAATTTGACTCTTTTCCTATCGGCTTAAATTTGGCTTTTTTGGTTCAGCATCATCGACGATCAGAAAAAATTTTAACAGAATATAACTTATATACGCCTTCTACGTAACTCAAACGTGTTTTCCAACACACCTATGTAAAAGACTCCTTTGGAAGAATAACACATGATTGCACGATTTTCATTGTCATCAAGGTATGTCGACAACACGGATTCCTTTAACTCTCTCTCTCTCTCTCTCTCTCTCTCTCTCCCCCCATCCGTTCATATCAGTCACTACTTTTGTTAAGTCTTCTAGATGACATCCAGTATCAACACATAGTTGATGAATTTAAGTTTTTGCGTTTCAACCAAAAGTAGTGTGCCTATGTGTTGGAATCGATCGAAAACGCCGCTTATGAGTTCGTCTCGAGCTGTGCTCCAGCATATCTTGTTTGTCTTGGGTGGTCTGTGAGACGAAATATAAATAGCCGTACAACTGTTGTTTTTTAGTGTACTACTTTCAAGATTTGTCCAAAACAGTACACAGCATTCTCGACTAGTTCCCATGAAGCTTTTTTTTCTCTGGCGTATCATTAAAGTCCACGTGGTGCCACCATTCATCAGTACTGACATGGAAGAATTCACTTTTTATTTTATCGAAGATCAGATTTTCATTTGTTAACCTGACAATAGCAGGCCATAGCTATGTGTATATTTACATCACTTTCAGATGATGAGATATTGCAACCGCAGTATGTGAACTGGTCAACATTGGCATTGCTTTCAGTTGATAAGATTTTAGTATTCGTTTATAGTGTGTATACTGACTGCAATCCAAGTTGAATGATTCAATCATTCTTTCATTCAAGGACAAATACACCATATTTACACATCAACAACCAATATATGAATCACTTCTGATTAATTAATTCTCCACGGTATACGATAAAAAAACAATTAAAAAAAGGTTCAAACTTAAAATTACTTTAAAATATGCAAAAATGAAAAAAAAAAAGGAGGAAAATAGCAGTTGTTTATATAATCAATAATATATGGGTGGAAATTCTTTTTTTTAACAATCGATCTCCAAACTATGACCCCCTCTTGGCTACATACATACCACCCACCACAAAATTGTGGTTGTTTGGAATTTTCAATCCTCTGATTCATATCAAGCAGGTTTTAAATGTTTAAAAGAACTAGTTATTTATTTATTTACAAAACCTTATTTTCTTTGACACGTGAAAATGTACCAAATATAGGATTTAACCCTCTCACAAATTTGTTTGGCGAAATAAATACATCAAAATTTTGCCGGTAAAAAAGAAAGAAATAATAATCGCATTTGAATTAGATATTTTCGAATTTCTTTGTTGAAACAGTATTTTGACGAGTATAATTTCGGTTTGGTTTGGTTTGGTTTGGTTTTATGGCATATCAACCATTGTTGGTTATTTAATGCCAAATCCTAATTTTACATATATATTAAATATGATTTGTAAACACATTTTTTTAGATACATACAGTTAAATGATCAAATAGTTCTGTTTCTAACAATTCAATTTAGCACGAGATTTGTTCGTAGACAGTTTAAAAGTCAAACAGTGCTATTTGATCCATAGATAGGACTCTATCAGGTGCTACCATCCCGGGCCAGAGTGGAGCTGGGAGCGATGGCAATGAAGGGGTACTTCGCATTCCCCTAAGCTCCAGCATTACTGGAACCTCATCATCATTTTTTTGTGTAATATCCTGGACACTCATTGGTGGGGGGGAAGGGTCTTAACCCTCTGCAGAGAAGCAATCATTCTATAGCTCCCCGCCCCGATTGGGCTAAGTATTCTTTTACAAAATAAATTCGTCAACTAATAATGACTACACGGACAGTTGTGTTTTCTTTTGTTTTTTTTTGTTTTTTTTAGTGCTGCCTGCTTCTATATAAGGTCTATATTGTTTGTTTTTTGGTTTTTGCTTGTTTTGTTTTTTTGTTTTGTTTTGTTTTTAGTTTTTTGGTCCTTTTCTGCTTCAACAAAACTAAATATTTTTTTAGATAGGAAAGATTTTTGAATTAAAGATAAGAATCTATATTTTTTTCCAACATTTTGACATGCAAATTTCAGCATTTAAGCTAAAATATCCAATAAAAATGTCTGTAATTTTCTGTTATTAATAATTAATCCAACAATACTTATAAAATAGAAGTGTTATTTATATAACATAATGTGATCGATTTAGTACTACAGAAATTTCCCAGCATTATTTTCTGCAGGTAAAAAAATCGATGATTGTTTTGCTGGTTGAGATGTCATTCTACTTCCAAAAATACTTGAATTAGGAATGGACATTAAATTGGCGTAAAAAATCCACTTGATCCTGTGTTGAAATATTTTAAAAAATATTTTTTTAAATTAAGCTCGATGTCGAGCCACGTCTCGTTTCGAGAATTTATATTATAAATAATTTCAAATAAATAAATAAGAGAAAATACTCGAGAATTAACATTTAATTGTTTTTCCATGACAAATTATAATGATGAACAAAAAACAAATTTCCCAAACTATTATTATTACGTTGAAGAGTCGACTGAATTCGACTTTCTTTCATGATTTAAAAAAACCCCAACTAGATTAACTGTCGCATGTTTCCTGCTGAGGTTTGACTAAGAATTATCGTTCAAATTATTTAGTAACAGTCACCATTCATTCGTAAATGAACTTAGTAACATAGATTACTCTATAAAGTATTTCATACTTTCGTATTTATTGTAGTTTATACTTGTAAAATCTATTTACTTTCAGCACTACCAATCTGAAACATATATGTCTGAGTTACTGAGTAACCATTTCTTTGAATAGTGGCCATAGCAACTAGAAAAGTCATATGTAAACACATTTGAAGTTTCTCGTGTACATCGATGCTTCTTAAAAGAACTATCTTATCTAATTGGCTAATATAATTACAAGAAGTGAAAATGTGTAAAGTTATTTTAATAACATTCTTGTTCCTTTCATAAAAACAACAACAAATATTAATGCCATTTGCAATAATTAACACAGAAAATCTATTAAATTGTTTAAGAATAAACATTATAATCGCTTTTATTTTTGATTGCGTCAAAATATTTGAGTCAATTTGTATGTTAGAATAAAACTTTAAAAATGTTATCGTTATTATACACTGATGAACTCGAACAAATATTTATATCTTGTTTGTTAATCACATCGATAATGAAAACAATATATGTGAAATTTCTGTTTCAAGGATGACAGAAGTGGACAAAAATCCTTTCCTACCATTCTCCCCCCCTCTGTCTCTCTCTCTCGCTCTCTCTCTCTCTGTCTCTCTCTCTCTCTCTCTTTGTACGCGCGTGGATATTTTATCAAGTATGAGGATTAGTAGATTAACGTGATAAAATGTTTATCTGAATTTCTAAAAGGAATCATCATTATTATCTACTGATGCATGTCGGATTAGTTTCATCGTCTTAGTTGTTATTACATTCAGATCATTTCGATCTTATTTTACTCAATAAGTATTTATTTCTAAACGTCATTTACTTCCTTGTTAATGCGCTTAATCCAATAAAAGCAACAAAAGGCGAACATGGTTATTATTACGGCTATTCACGAAATTGTCTAAAGGATACTGTGACGTACTGAACCCCAAAATGACGTTGAACATGAGGCATAAAAAAGATCCAATGGAATATGCTTGCGCATTTACTTCATACAGAAGAAAATAGGAAATATTTGTCAGTTTAAAAGTTTGGTCATCTAATAAGAAATTTTTATTCACATCAAGATTTTTATGACTCAATAGTTTAGGGAGAGAAATGTGGTGGTGTGTAAAAGAATTGCAAAAGAAGTGGAAATCATATGAGTAGATTAAGAAGTCGATATCTCTTTCTAAAATTGAATTGTCATTGTCATAACTCCTGAAGATTAGGATTAACAATAGGAAAATCAATTGCATCTAAAAAGTTTTTCTTTCTTCAAATATTTTTTTCTGAAATAACTCTCAAGATTCTTGAATATTCTTAAGAATCATCAATTTAAAAAAAAAAAACTGTTCAAATGTTAGATTGTATGAACCATAATAGCAACAAACACTCGTAAAAATCAGAGTTGGTTCATGTAATCTAAATATATAACACTTCGGAGATCATATATTTTGTCAATAAAAAGAATTAAATCTATACAAATTTGATATAAATTATAATTATAAAAATAATAAATGATTGTTCAAAAAACAATTCCATCCGTTACTTACAAATCTTCAAAAGTCGATGAGCAAACCTTAATACTTTTAATCATCTTTTTTTGTCCAGGACATCCGATTAATTTTGCCGGGATTAGAACATGGTACCATCATGATACCATCATTTTAATCTTATGGACAAATAAAAAATATTGCTTTTCTTTTGAGAAATTAGTCTTTTCTATTTGATACGTTCACTTACAGTCGACTGTGACTGTAGAATACGCCGACTGCATCGCCGCAGAAAGATAAGACACCCCTCTAACGAGTGTCCTGGATACGACTTTAAACCTTCTGATAGCAGGTAATTACCAACCCCACCACGAGGGAAATATTTGACACAATGTCAATTTTATGTAGAGTTTTACAGGTTTGAATACGGAGTTTTCCTTCTCCTAGACTGGTTGCCTAACCAATGCCAATGAACCAAGTCTTCCCTACTATTTACTCATAGCTGGAGGGAGAATAATTGGAATAAATGGTAAGGCTCCAGTTCTGAAAATGTGAGGAAGGTGGAGTACTCTTTCATTACCATTACTCCCAGGTCCACTCAGACTTTGAATGGTGGTACCTGTTAGGGTTCTATATGGGGGTCAAACAGTACTATTTAATCACTTACTATAATTGAAACAATTTAGATGTGTGTGTTACCAAAATGATTAATATTAAATTAGTTAATATTAGATTGTAATGCTTGAAACCATTTAACAGTGTGCAAACAATAAATAGCTCTACTTGAGGCCATTTAACTGTGTGACGATAGATGAGATTTTTCTCGTTTGAAAATCTTACCTATGAAAAATTCATTTACAAATCATATAACAGGATTTTGGGTGGAATGACCTAACTGGGTTGTTATGTCATGAAATACTACCCACCAACCAACCAACCACCAACCAACCAACCAACGCCTTACTTAAATTGTGTTACTTCTCGATTTGTTGGAAAATCCGAAGAAGTTTATCACTACCACAACATTGGTGCTACCGAGTATATTCCATCTTTGTCAAAATATTCGACTCGTGTCAGATTTGTATTCATGAAATAAAATGAACAATGTTTTTACTTAAATAATCTGTAATTAAGATTCCATAACTGGACGATCCGTAAAGCCAGTGGATTCCTCTTGTTTGTAGTGAATATATTGATACTTGAATTTAGAAATTTTCCTTCTGATATCAAGAGTTTAGTTGAAGACCGCCACAAAATTATCATTTAATTGCAAGTTGGAATGGAGCCATTTTAAGTATATAGGTCTAAAAAGAAATAAAATGTTCTATTGTTTTTGCTGGGTTACAGTTTAGTTTCTTTGTTTTAATCGCATATCAACATTATTAGGTTTTCCAAACTAAGCCGAAACAAAAAACATATATATATATATATATATATATATATATATATATATATATATAAGAGTATTATATATATATATATATATATATATATATATATATATATATATATATATATATTTCAGTTATAGAATAGTTCTTGATATGAAAGCAATTAATAACTTGAAGTTGCATGAACTCGATTATCATGTGAGTTACTTCGTGAAACTCTGAGTCAACAGTCATTTTTTTTTATATTTTAGAATATTTATTATAGTCATTGTATTGAGATATCAGCTCTGCTGGTTCGTTGTATTTAAGTCTCTCTCTCTCTCTCTCTCTCTCTCTCTCTCTTTATTCCTCCATTCTCTCTCTCTCTTCCTCCATTCTCTCTCTCTCTTTATATATATATATATATAAAGAGCAGAGAGAGAGAGAGAGAGAGAGAGAGAGAGAGAGAGAGAGAGAGAGAGAGAGAGAGAGAGAGAGACGGAGTAGACAGACACAGATAATGATATTTAAGATTTTCGTCATATATAGGTAAGTTATAGACGCAGTGTGTTTTATGAAGAAGTTTATTATTAGATAGATAATCTTCCACATAATCGATTCTTTCATACAGCAAGGTTTTATGACTCATAGACCTTTGAAAACTGCATAGTTTTTTATATTTGTTGTTTATTCTTTTCAACGAGTAAACGACTTGTATTTACAAAGCTCTGTCTATAAAACGAAGGTGTCAAGTAGGGAAATGTTAATTCACTCAAAATTTTGGTGGTAGGTTTATAGATGATTATACATTTGTGTTATCCTGTCCGCTGCTTGCTATCCCTTATACTCGAACTGGATCCAACATTCGTGGATTGTCGAGGGAACACCATTGATTTTACAAAATGTTAAAAACTAGACAAATACTTTCGGAAATTATTAATCTACTTTATTCCACTTTGGCGGGGGGGGGTATCTCTGTTGATATGGGTTCATAAATGCTTTCACGCCGCCGCAGCAGATGCCACCATTTGAAAGAAGCAAAAATATATGCCGACCGCAAATTCCACAGACAAGGAATAATACTTCGAGAGCGGCTGTTCTACCAGTCAAATCCCAGTGGGTCGATGCTCGTACTGATTCCGTATCTCTTTGTGTGTGTGTGTGTCTTACTGTCTTTTTTCAATTACATGACCTATCTTCAAACATTACATAAAGCTGCTTACTTTTAAAATATCTATATCCTTTCTTTCCCCCAGTACGAGATATTTCACATATCAATCGACCTCTCTCACCATAAGCCCACAATGGATTTCCTGTGCAGGTGACTCATTTCTTTCACGCTTGGTATTATCTTACCAGGTGCAGTCTTCTCGCAATTGCATTGTACTCAGAATCACATACGTCATAACATTTATCTTGGTATTACAAACCTATCGTCGATGGCAAGTTCCTTTAAATTCAAATGAACTAGAACATCTATCTTATAAAAGCCTGATTAAAAAGTAGTTGAACAGGAAACGGAATTGACCTTATAGTTGAGTAAAAAATATCAGCAACAAATATTTTTGCAGAATTCTTAAGTGTTGAACAGTTGTTTTTAACGCGGAAGCCCGTAGCGTCTCACCCCCCCCCCCCCCGCAGTGATCACTGCAACTTGGTCTTATATACAAAAAGATGTGAACGGCATTAGTGAAAATTGAACCCGTATGGAAGAATTGGATTTTTAGTCGTCTTTATTTAGAAGAGAAGTTTCCTAAGAATTTTGAAATTGATCAAAACCCGCCTCTGATTGTTTAATGAATACAAAGGACTAGTCATGTGGGCAGCTTACTGCTACGTCCGCGTGTATTTGAATTTTTGTCATATGACGTCAGCAGGCTCTTGTTGAATTGAGTAATGGAATTTTCGAAGAATATATTTTTGTTTTGTACAGAATAGATACTACAATGTATAGATAAATATCTCAAGCAAAATGCTAATGATAGTGATAATGTTGATGATGTGTTCAATAAAAGAAAACTGCTTTGAATTATTCTTCATTCTTTAATGCCATCATCGATCTCTCAGGTTGCTGTTACGTTCGAATTTTCAGACGAAAAGACGATCAAATTATTTGAGAAGTATATACTATTTTCGTCACGTGATTGTTTACTCTGATGTCTTTGCGTATTTAATAAATTAAGTCTTGCAGACAAATATAAAAACGAAGTGGGTTTTAAATGAATCTACTTTCCTTGATTAATCGCAAAGCCTCTTCTAGGTGCGTGTTCATTAAAAGAATAAACAATGACATAAAACCGATATTACATGAAATTTAGATTAGCTTCAAAATTTTGGTCGCATCAGAATAGACAATTATGGAGAGAAAATTAAGATATTCATCGACTAATGGAACCAAGCATTGCTTGTGATATGATTATTATTATTAAGATACACCACGAAATCCGCGTTTTGATGATAACAGAAGCTATAATTTCACTTAAGAAATTTTTTTTTTCCACACATCCTTCATTCTTATCCATTCCCTTGATTTTCTCTTATATATTGATAATATAAATCGGACATTAAACTGGGAAAATTTAAAATCAAAATTACATTAATACCTATACCTTTGGCAACAATCCACTATTGTATATTGTTCGTATTATCATCCTAATAAGATCTCTTCTCCTATATTCATGTAACTGGTAATAAAAAGAGTGGCTGGTATCTAGCAATTACGGTTTTCTCATTTTTAGGACAGGTTGGCTCAAGTATATTTAGAAAGAAGAAAATGCGTTCAATATTTGATTTTCTTCCTTTTCTATTAATGTTTTTGGATCTTAGTAAACATGATAATAAATTTGTGTACAACAACAGGCAAAATTTGTTTTTTCGAACATGGACTCGGAAGTGATATACATTGCTAAATTTAGAACGTAAATATGTTCGTTGTCGAAATTCTATGTCTCTTAAATTAATGCCAATTTTAAACCAAATTTTATCACGCGAATTATTTAAAAGTCGCCCAGAAATATCTTGTTTGTAATATTTAATATTTCATAGCACCAAATATATTCTAGCGTAATGGTAATATCATTGAAATATCGATAAGTAGATAAAATTCCTTACTGAATTACTCTGTAATCAGAGATTTAATGTTCCAAAAGGAAGACCTTGGCGGATGGTTAAACACTGCCAAAGTTCATTGGGTCCGGAAGTGAGAAAGGGCAAATTGAATGTGTCAGAAGACAATGTCAACAACATGCAAGTGCAGGTAGATGACGTCACGCGTCAGGAAACTCAGCACACTTAAGAAAGGCTGGAGGATACGTTACGAGAAAACAAAACAAAACGAAAAGAAATTATTTTGAGCTTATCTATAGACGAGTATTAGATTTATTTAAAAATCATTTTATATTTTTCTTCTTTTCCTTTATGCTGGAATTATTGCCTTTGCAAGTCAGTCGAAAAACCGCGTCTAAGCTAATGGCTGGAGATCCATGTTAAATACAACGCTTTCTCATTACACTAAGAGAACTAGCTGTGATAGGCATAATTTAAATTCTGCACTTAAAACAATTTTGCAACCAATCCACATAAACATATCGTAAGCACTGCGTATCTGTAGTGACTTTTTTTAAAAATTTAAAATGCTATATTTATATATTTTCTTTCAGACAAAGTGTAATAAATTCTGTTTTGGCTTATATTTTAATTTTATTTCCGTTTTTTATCATTTTTAACGCTTCTTTTCAATTTTCTTTAATATGGTGCAATATAGTTTTTTTTAAAAAGGAAATGCATTTATAATAATTGTAATGGGTTTGTCTTGGTTGAAGTAAAGCGTAAGCATCTTTCCATTGCACTAAAATCTCCGTCATTCTATGAGATGTATAAAGACAATTGATCGAAATGGTCAAAAAAAAAAATTGATATTTTGTATTTAATACACGCATCAATTATGACGAAATTCCCTTTTGTTGAATATTTCGAAGGTCTTGAAACCTTTTAAAACATTTTTGAAACCTTTTAAAACATTTTTGAAACCTTTTAAAACCTTTTAAAAACAGCCTAACATATTTTGAAAAAAAAAAAAAAATTTAAAACCTCGACCTGCATTCGTGCGAAAAGATGTCTTTGCCGATCGAGAATTCTAAGATAAAAAAATCCTGTTTATAAAGAACATGAATTTTGAAATCACCTTATAATTTTCCTTCTGATAGTTTCCAAAAATAAAGTGATAACTCTTTACTAGTTTTATTGATCAAAGTTTCAAATTACGAAAACATTAGTTTGGCAGGAATTTTAAAAGTTCCGTTAGAACACTGCATTTTAGTTCAGTTAAACTAATTGAAATCGTTCACAGATCGAATTTAGAACTCGCATTCAGACCATGGGTGTTGTTTTCTATTAAATACCTTCATTTATTTGTTTACATTTGCTTGGTGAATGCAACACACACACACACACACACACACACACACACACACACACACACACACACACACACACACACTCACACACACACACACACACATATATATGTGTGTGTGTGTGTGTGTGTGTGTGCCCACGCGCACGCGCGTATGTATGTGCGCGTGTACTTATACACAAACACACTCATGCACACTCACCTATATATATGTATGTATGTGTATGTGAAGGTGAGTGCGTATGTGTGTGTGTGTGTGTGTGTGTGTGTGTGTATGTTGGTAAATCAATAAGTCCATCGCCTCATGATTAAAAAGGTATTATTTTATACAAATTAGGAAGTTTCAAAGATTAAAAAAAACGATCTATCCAAATTGACACTCATGGTACATAATTTTACAGAGAAACACTTGAAGTTTATGTAAAGGCTTTTAGCATCACCAGGTATTCAATAGACAGTCAAGTTGCGAAATAACAAAGCTGCTGAGAAGCCATTTTGTATACTTGAATTTAGGAAAATGAATTCTGTGACTATCATGTAACTGTAAACTAGAACACATTTTGGTAAATCACGGCTGACAGAATAATCTATCTATGATTAGTGTAAGAAATTTGGAAGAATTTGATGCTTGTGTGAAGGTAAAGGTATCAGCATCCGAAAAAAACATCGGAACTTATTCGTGTTCTTTACTTACATAGTCCATAAAAATCCACCTGAAGGTCAGGTCAAGAGTTCAACGGCAGATTGTTTGGAAATATTTGAGGAAAATAGTTGAAAATTATTCTTGTAAACAGTGATTATTAGGAAATCTATTTGACCAAAACAAAATCACGCGTAGGGATTTTTGTACGGAAATTGAGGAACGTTGTGCAAATGAAGATCGGTTTATCGACCATCCAAATTTTCTGCCATGAACTGAATATAAGTTGCAGTAAAAAGTGTTTCTCGGCAAAGCTATTTCATGAGAGTCAATATCTTGAATAAATTTCACTGGTTAAAATTCAGTCGATAGTGAACATAAAGTTTTACTTGTCGAAATGAAGTGATATATAAATGATTAAAGAACGTGTGAATCTAATTAGGAAAAGTTGTAAATATTTCACACGTAAAATATCAATAAAAGTGGCCACAATAAGAAGCCGTATACAATTTGGATGTGTGATCTACTCAGGTGGATGTAGTACAAAATATTCTCTATGATCACGTATTATATTTTATAACCAATCACCATTCGTTTTAAAGAATTAAAAAGAACGTCTTTTATTTGATCTATCCAAAAACTGATTCAGCAACTTAAAGATCAAACAACACACAGTTACGTTCACGCACAAGTATTCGGAAGACCTCCTTTCACTTCTGTGAAGTGACAGAGCCAACTTGAAGACACACCGACAATCAAACGCAAAGCGGTTCCTTTCACATTTAATAATGACTATTCGTCCTTCATGAATAGCATAATATCAAATTGTGAGTAGTCACATTTCCATTTAATTTCTGTAGACGTTATCACCCAGTGGCATTTGATATTTTTTACTATATGTAAAATATTACATAAAAAGAGATGTGAAAATTCAGGAAAATAAATATATAATAAGTAAATAAGTTAATATATATATATATATATATATATATATATATATATATATATATATATATATATAATAAGTTAATTTTTAATATTCATGTTCATAGTTAATATAATTTAATCAAATTTTTCTCCTCATTTTGTATCTAGGATCATCGAATTTTCATTATTGCTGGCTCAGAATAAATAAAACCAAATTTAGTTGATGTTATTGTTCACTACAAATTTTAATCCGTTAAACCTGCCACTTAGTCTCGTTTGGTAAAAATCTAAATGACCCGTGTATCATAGGTAATAATAAAACAACTTTCAACCATTCGGGTTCTGGAAAAGTTTACATTCTCTTCTGGTTATGTCTGTAACTAAAGCAGTCACAATCTTTGAGCTATAAAAAGAAAATGATTTTGACAGCTTGAGATTGCTTTCTGCACTCACGAGACATCCTCAGATCGCAATCTAAAGAATGATTCAGACATTTAGTATTCTATAGGGAAAGTCTGTCTCTTTCACCCGTTTAGAATATGGTAAAGTTCGCGGTCAATTTACAGAGGAAATATATACACTTCACATAAAAAATGTGTGGAAAGAAGTTTTTTGAAATCTTCATTACAAAATTATCTGCTCCTTAGATTCTCTTTGGTTACTTTCTATAATTTAGGGAAAAAAATCAAATAGATATAATGATAAAGGTCGAATTGGAAGGTTAAAAGGATAAAGGTCAAGTTGGAAGGATAAGAAGATAAAGGTCAAGTCGGAAGGTTAAGTTGATAAAAGTCTAGTTGGAAGGTTAAGGGGATAAAGGTCGTTGGAAGGTTAACGGGATAAGAACACTTCCTGTGCTATAATTTACAGAAAAGTAAGCTATTACACACACACACACACACACACACACACACACACATATATATATATATATATATATATATGGTTTCGGTTTCTTTGTTTAATAGCACTTCAACCTTCGTGGGTTATTTGATGCAAGGCCATCCTTTTAAAAGACCAGTGGTGGTACAATTGAACCTATAGTTGGCGGAAGGATAAAAGGGGGTTGATACATTTCTTAAGGGGCATTAGTCCAAAAGTGGACATAACAGCACGACAAGAGTTCGTACTTGGAAGCTGCAGTAGAGAGAGAGAGAGACAGAGAGAGAGAGAGAGAGAGAGAGGACGGAGGGAGGACGGAGGGGAGATGGATAATTTTGTAGCCTCACACATAGTTGTTACATGAATTTTGATCTGAAATTTTAGTTGTATAATATTTACTTCGTGATTAATGATTACAACTGAAATGCATTGACAAGGAAGGAGATTGTGTTGAAAAATAAACAATCGTTTTTAATTG
Source organism: Sepioteuthis lessoniana (assembly GCA_963585895.1). Classification (NCBI taxonomy): domain Eukaryota; kingdom Metazoa; phylum Mollusca; class Cephalopoda; order Myopsida; family Loliginidae; genus Sepioteuthis; species Sepioteuthis lessoniana. The sequence continues at coordinate 1,566,177 of OY757904.1, read as the reverse complement.
TTCTCCTTATTAGGCTGCATATATATATATATATATGTATATATATGTATATATTGAATTTTATGCGCACATGAAGAGCTGTTTGATTATAAAGGGTTTTTTATATTTCACATGTCGAATATTACTAATTAAATACTTGATGAACGACTTGTTGGATACATTAAGTCCCTCTTTTCTTTCTTTCTTTACTCTTTATCCATTTCTCTCTCTCTCTCTCTTTCTCCCTCTCTCCTTCTTCCTTACCGTCTCTATCTCCCCTTCTCCTTTCCTGTCTCTCTCTCTCTTCAAGCATGCATATCTATCTATTAAGAAAGACTAAAGAAAGCTAAAAAAAAAAAAAAAAAAAAAAAAAAAAAAAACAAGAAAGAATTCATGCAAAGTACCCGTATGTTATTTTCTATTCTTATTCACTTCACATCGCAAGAAGTTAATTTCTTTTCCAATGATTTTGTTGACATCTATTTCACGTGCACCAAATATGCAGCTAGAATAGATGTCAAAACAAGATATCTGGCTCATGAATGTCATATTGAAGTCAAATTCTTTGCCAGACTTTCATCAGATTGGACATACAAATTATATATTACCGCTGAGAAACTACGCCTTATTTTTCACGATCGCGATACTTCTACATAATTTTTTTTCGCTATAATGAGATTTGGAAATGATAACAGTTGCCAATGCCACTTGATGAAACATCGGAAAATATATGCATTCTTAATCAACTTAATTAAATGCATTTAGTCTTAATGTTTCAGGGTTGAATATTTTGACATCTGCAAAGATTCATTCAATAAAGTAAATAACGTGTTCCAAACAAAATTAGATAATTTTGGTTTTGTTTTGGCCTCAAATTCTTCATAATCTGCGACTGATGATAAACATAAGTTTTTTTTAAATGGCATTCTTGTATATTTTAAATAATATCCTTTACTACAGAAATTAAGCTGGGATATCCTCGTAGCGTAATGGTTAAAGCGCTGGACTGCGAAATCGAAGAAAGCGAGTTTGAACTCCAGTCGCGCTATTACGTTCTCTTTCGGACAAATACCCTTGGGAAAGGTATGAACCCCCTTATCCTTCCAGCTAGGGGTTAAACAGTGCCACCACGATTATTCTTCTAGATGGATTCGGCATTAAATAACCCAAGAAGGCTGATATGCCATTAATATTCGACAAATCGTATAAAGGCGTGTTAGAGTTGAAACTGCTTCGTTTGCCCCGAATTCCGGCAGCAGACGCAACATTTCTTTTCCATTAATCTTGGTAAGGAGTTGCTTTCAAACATGGACAGCTGGATATTTTCCCTTTGAAAAAAAATCTCATCATATAAAAAACAAACAAACCCTGAAATAGTTTTGAAAATTTCGGTTAATTATACAGCCTATATATATGCTCTTGGATTTGACAAGGTGACAACAAGAAATTACATGTTTTATAGCAAAAAAGGGAGGTAATGCTACCACTCCTAAATCATAGTACAATGTTCTGCTTTTTGTTTTCGTTTGTTTTATTTTTATTTACTTTATTTTATTTTGTTTGCTTAATTTTATTTTATTTGTTTTGTTTTTGTTAAGAAAACTGAAAATATTTACACGTGCACGCATGTGTTCATTTTTCACTGGGAGGAATGGAATTAATAAGTTATGACTGACACAAAGAAAACAAATCTTAAGTTTTAATTTGCTAAAATATTTATAAGATATTCCGATATTTTTTATGCTCACGACCAATAAAAATGTTATCCCAAGAATTGTGTCCTTTTTCGAGAGATTAAAATTCCTTTATCAAGTTATAATAGACTAGATAAAAGTGTACTTACCCCACCCCATATATATATATATATATATATATATATATATATATATATATATATATATATATATATATATATACAAAATGTGAACAAAAGTGGTAAAACACATCAGAATATTACTTTTGCGTTGTGGATTTTTTTTATTGTTCTCAACATTAGAAATAACAAAAGAACAGTATCAAATAATATTAGCACGTAAAAAAACCATATTTAAGAATAATGGATCCACATGGTTAAAAAGAGGCTCGGATAATTTTGATGTTTCTATGGGGGAGATATGATTCGGTACAAATAGCAGATCTTGTGGTTTTATATATATTAGATACTCTTGATAGGATAATCAACCCAGTTCAAATAGTTTTATACCATAATGATGGATTAGTATATATCCCCAATAGTGATGGTCCAACAAGTTAGAGCATACAAAAAAAGATTATAAGGGCATTTAAATTCTTCGGATTCAAGATCGAAATTTCTTCTGATATTAAAATAGCAAATTTTCTAAAAGTTACACTTAACCTCTCAGACAACTTTTATGAGCTCTTTCTTAGAACGGACCCCAGTGTCCATCCTTTAATAATGTAAATTCGAATCACCCGGATGCTATAATTAAACAGGTTCCCAAAGTTATTAATATGAGAATAACGAGGTTATCATCCAACATGAAAATCTTCAATGATAGTAGTAAAATGTATATTAAAGCCCTTAAGAGTAGCGGATTTAGAGAAGAGTTTATTTATCAAGAACCAAAAATGACTAATGAGAATAATTTGTATATGAATAAAGAAAACACGAAGTGTAATAAGGAAATTCATCGAAAAAATAGAAAAAGGAAAATGATATGGTTCGACCCCCCCCCTTTTGTAAACTTGTTAATGTAAATATAGGAAAATATTTTCTGAAATTGGTAGATAAACACTGTAACCAAAATAATATATTAGATAAAATATTTAATAGGAAAACTCTAAAAATTCGTTACTTTTGCACGAAAAATTTCTTTAAAATAATTCACAATCATAATAATGAAATAATTAGGAAATATCATGACCGAACAAATAATAATGATAATAACAATAATAATAATAATAGGGAGAGCAAGAATAACAACTTTAATAATACTAGTAGAGAAAACGAATGTAATTTTTAAACTATGAATGGTTTATGTAATTTAAGAAATATAGTATACCAAAGGATCATTTTCCCAAAAGAAAACATTAAAAATAAGAAAACTTACATAGGAATTTCATCGACAAAATGGAAATTACGATTTGATAATCACAATCATTCATTTTCTCATGAAAATTTGAAAAATCAAACAACCTTATCCAAACACTTTTGGAAATTTAAAAATGAGGGTTTAACCCCAGAAATTCAATGGAGTATATTGAAAAGGCCTCATACTCCGAACTGCCTTGATAGTAGATGTAATTTGTCTAGAAGAAAAGATACAAATTATGTTATACCCTGATCCAGATAAATTATTAAATCAGAGATGTGATTTAATAGCTAGATGTAGGCATAGAAATAAGTTTAAACTATAGTCGAAAATTTAAAATATAGTCTAAGTTAATCATTAATTAACTATAAAAGATATCATTGAATTGGGATAGATAATGTGACATAGTTAAAAAGTCTCACCATTTACGGCATATGTTTGTGCAACTTTCAAAAGGAAAAAAAGATGATGTAAAAAAAATGGTGTTTGGAAAGGTTGAAATTTAAGATATGTATTACAGTAATTGGTTAATTTGTGATTTTTGCTTTTTATTTTTATTTCTATTTTAATTCCTTATTTTATTTTTAAACCGAAAAGGTTTAATTTTAATCTTATATTTATTTTATAAGGAAGTTTAAATTTATTGTATATTTTATTTTCTATTTTTTATGTTTCCTTATTATTTAGTTATTGTCTCGATCGGAAACGACAGGAAGTAATCTTTAATAAGAGAAGGTCCCTTCTCTTTCTTCCTGTGACCATCTCCATTATCGGGCTGTATTCAAGTTATTTTCATGTTGGATCTGAAGAAATCCTGTTAATTGTTTTTGTTGAGTTTTTGATTCATATCAATGAACTTAACAGAATGGAAATAAATTCATAATCCTAATGTGACCGAATATTGTTTTTTCTTGAAATAATATTTGCTCTGTGAAATTATTTACTTTGAGCTCTTTACCAGGAATATTTAAATATTCGAATTTTGAATGATTTAATTGTCCTGAGAGAATTGTTCCCTACTCCGGATTTACTTGATTGAAGAATACTTATATATATATATATATATATATATATATATATATATATATATATATATATATATATATATATAACATTCTTCATTAAATCGAAATCAAACTTTGCTTACCTTTTCAATTTTGGCAGCAGTCACTTTCAAAGTGATTCCCTCTTGTGAAACTGTATTTTGTGAGATGATGGCGCTATTGCCAGAAAAATTCTAGTTTTCTGGAAATCTTTTGATTATGTAGTCGCCTGTTAATGAGTATTAAGGATATCAGCAAATGTTTATCTTGGTAGGGCATTTTTCCCTTTTGGAAATAGCCCAAAATCACAGGGCTTCTTCTAAGTCTACTATATTAGATTGGTAATCCATTTTGAATTGGATTTCTAAGCCAGAAATTTGCCAACTTCTAACGCCTCATGTGCAGGGGCAGTGTCATGGTAAAAAAAACAAAAAACTTCACAAACTAAATTTCGGGTCTCTTATCCTCCAAACAAATCCTCGAAACCCTTTCAACACTTCCAAATGAACATTCTGATTGAGAGTATATAATAGTATTAGGATATTTTTATAAATTATTCCCTTATGATCAAGGAAACATATAAGTAGGTCTTGAACTGAAAACAAGATATGAGGACTTTTTTTTTTTGGCTACAGCATGTTCTGGCGTTTTGTTTCTGGATTGTTTTGAAAACATCATGTTTCATCACTGGTAATAACCAGGACGTACATGTTTCATCATTCCAGTGACATTCTGCGGACATAGCAGTCATTCCGGAATTAGATTGTCACATTTCGTGTATATATATATATATATATATAAAACCATAATGAAACCTATTTTGATAGATAGATAGATAGATAGATATGAAGAAACTCATACAGATGAATAGATGTGGACAAGCTGAGATAGATACATAGATACATAGATAGTAGATAAGTTATCTGATCTTTAATCTCAGATTCTACTTTTACACAGGTACATGAATAAGTTCGCAGCCTAATAATTTAATATTTATCTTTTTAATTATAAACTATTTTCGATATATTAAACTTAATTTAGTTAATTATGTTACATAAATTGATCTTCAACTCCATATTAATTTTGACAATCGATATTTCAATTGTAGATATTTCAATTCTACAAAATTCTGAATTACTTTAATACCAAATTCTTTTAGTTTAACACATTTTCCTCGTATACCTGTGTTCAGAGAGAAGCATTGGTATTCAACTCATTAGATTATCTAAAATAACCTCCTAATATTCTGCACGGATTTCTACTGTTTCCTCTTGAAACATTGACAAACTGGAAGAGTGTTTTTGAATACAACTCTCGCAAGTAATTTGTATGCGCATTATAAGCGAAGTTTTGGACTACTATCGATGAGTTATCGATCATATGGAAGTTTGATCGATCCGATAAGATAAAACGGGATTTAATCCAGGCTGCGGCTGTATCAGTTCTACTGTAGGGATGCACCACAAGGACATTGAAAATATATATATAGAAAATATATATCTAGAAAATTCCAGATGAGGACTACACAAGAATTCTCAGAGGTATTTTAAACAGATGCTGGAAGTAACTTGAAACTGTACAACCACTTACCTCCCATCTCAAAAACTATCGAATTAAGATATACGGAAAATTGCAGAAGAAACAAGGACGAACACAACTTATTTACTTCTGCTCTGGGCGAACACAGGATGTAGTTGGGAAGACCTGCTGGGAGCGATGTATGATAGGGACAGGTGAAGAGAGAGAGACAGAGACAGAGAAACAGAGTCAGGGAAATTCGTGCTGTTAGCGTGACTTGATGGTGGTGATGATGACGATGATGATTCTAAGAGGAAATTCTTATTTAGAAAACAGAGAGTATGAAACTTTTACTCAAGTTCGGAAATTTTATCAGTAAAATATTCATGTTGGTTTATTTAACTGTATACAAAAGGATTTACATCGAGCATCACTTCTCTAGACAAAATTCCTTTTACATTAAAAAGAAAAAATAAGAAAATGCGAGATACTTTTTTGAGAGAACACGAAGAATAAAACCTTTTATTTTGTTTTATATTAGCTGCAAAATATCTTGTAATGGTGAAGCGTTTTATGAAGTTGTGTATGCATTTTCCTTCTACTGCATAATAATGTCATTAATAACGATATCCATAAAAATAGAATCATGGACAATCATTTATTTTTTTCTAGTTTCTACAGTAACATTTCGGCTTGCATTCTTGGCACGCTCACTTCGATAAACAAAAAGAAAAAAAAAATGGTATCGTTGTCTTGGAGTCAAAGTGTCTATAACCAATAGATCTTAGAAGATTATATCTAAAGAAAAGATATGATCATTGAGCAGCTCATGCCTTTTTCAGGCTTTATAACCACTCACTTTATCGACTGCAAGTTCGCAGTGTAAATACTTGAAAGTGTGCCAGCACTGATAGGCTTTTCTGCATATGTATATTTATTTGTTGGTCTTTCGTTACATATATTATTATGATAGTAATCCCATGTGTTTGTGTGGGTCAGGGCATCTGTCTGTCTCTGTATTCAGAGAAAAGATATAAAGAAATTGAAACCGAGAAAATTAGACAAAGATGGATTATTAGAAAAAAACCCAACAACAACAACAACCAAAATCAAAAACGAAAAAGATACAAGTAGAATAGCAAAAATGATAACAATATCTATCGCCATGGTTAACAAATTACCTTCGAGAACCATTGGCGCAATATAATTGGCCTTGTACCAGACGCAGATAAATGAAGTAAACGGTTATAGTTTGCCGTAGGAAATTGTATCCCACTTTGAGCTTTGTGAAATGCATGAATTTATATCTCGTCTTCTACCTGTGGAGTAGGTTAGAAATGGCTCTTTGGCCTAGGAACATCAACAGGTCTAGGAGAAAGAAAAATGCTGAATTGAAAGTCGCTTTATTCCCCTAAAAACTTGACTTTTTATCTCATCCTACCCGGGGTAGAGTGGGTAGGTAAATAAATACCTTGTTTAGTTCTGTATTTGTCCCTGGTGCCAATGATCAGTGTTAGCGCTCAAGCAAAACCCTAGGATGTTGAATTCTGATTTTTGAGATCAGCAAAAACTTTCTACTTGGAAAAACGTCCTAAAACAATTTCCATTTTTTAATTATATGTTCTTGTCTTACCAAACTAAGTAAATATGCAAGAAACACTGATAAAAAATAAATAGTTATGACCTATAATTGATTAGTAAATCCAGTTGAGTATGCTTAACACTTCCGTCAGGAATTTCTGCTAACGAGTTTTAAGAGAAAAGACTACTTATAGCCAAAGAAATCAGAATACTCTTTAAACATCTATAGATGCTTGCAGCAGAGAAAATAAGGAACGGCAAAAATGAAAGCAAAAGAGTTACCTAAGCCGGAACAAACCTTATGATAGCCAAAATGTTGCTGGCAAAAAACCGGACATAAGGAACGTGTGCCAATCAGAAATATATTGTTCTAATGTGAATCTTTCTTATAATTTTTTTTCTTCTGACAATCGATTTGTACACATGCGTAAACAACTGCGTTGGAGGTAAGAAAAAATTAAGTATCTTTAAACGTAAAAAAAACAACCCCCCCTTTTCAACATTCTAATAAAATTACATAATAAATATGCAAAAATTTAGTTCACTATGAACAACTGCACACATACACACATACACATACATACACGTGCATATTTACTTTATAAAAGGCACATGTTTTTCATTTTACATCCTAAATTTGTACATCAGTTTTTTTTTCTTTTTTATTGACTTTTTGCTTTCAATCTATCTCTATTCATTCGTCTTTTCCCATTTACTTTTTCCTACATTTATTGTAAATTTATTTGAATGGTTTCTCTTGACATCTTTCTTTTTAATCTTTTAACATCTTAATTGCATCTTAAACTTCTCTGTCGTTTTTTGTCTTCTTTTATTTACTTTGTATTAGTTCTGCCCATCCCTATATACGACTGATCTCGTTTTAAATGATGAATATGCCAGCTCATCTGTCTGATTACCCAGCTGCTTGCCAGTCTTTTCTATCTCAACCTGTTAAACGGGTATACGTGCACGCTTGCATATCATTTTCTTTCATTAGTTCTATTCTTTCTTTTTTTCTGTTTTCAGGCTTCATACCGGAAGTTGCTCGCCAAACCCCGTACAGCTTATCATTATTTTCTTTCTTGCACACCATAAAAGAATGATGGGTAGAGCCATGTGCCAAGTTTAGATCAATCCAACTTGTAAGTGCACTAGCGTCTCTATACCGAAGCATGACACATTCATTGAGTAGAAGTGGTAATAGTAACGGCATAACATCAAGATTAGCGAGTATTTCAACGTTCTTGCGAAATGGACGAAATAAGAGACTTAATGGCGTCTCTAAAATGCACACTAGGGGAGCTTACCATTTTCTCATTAGCAAAGTAATGGTATATATCGATAAATATATTATGCATTAATATATAAACGAACACTGTAACTCTGATAATATTCGCATTTCATTTGGTTTGTATTTTATATATTTTCCCTTTCAAAAGTTATTATATATATATATATATATATATATATATATATATATATATATATATATATATATATATATATATTATATGTGTGTGTGTCTCTGTGTGTGCGTGGGTATGTATTTTATATATGCATATATTTCTGCAGTTATATATAAGTATATATAAATACATATAAGTACGCCTAGCATATATATATATATATATATATATATATATATATATATATATAGTGAGTGAGTGATTTGGTTGTTTGGTTGGAACAGATCTTGCTTAAACACAGTTAAATGTCCAAACAGTTCTATTTCAAACAATTAAATTCAGCGTGAATACAATTTCAAATCAAAAACAGTTCCATTTCAAACTATTCAGTTTAGTCAAACAGTTCTAATTTAAACAATTTAGTTTAATATGAGTATAGTTTTTATCCACACACGGTCAGATATCAAAGCAGTTCTATTTCAAGTAATTCAGTTGAGCATAAGTACACATTTTAGATAGGGCTCTATCAGGTGGTACCGTTCAAGGTCAGAGTGGACCTGGGAGCGATGGCAATAAAGAGATGCTCTACATTCTCTAAAGCTCCAGCATTATTGGAAACTCACCATCATATTGTTTAGTGTCATATCTAGGACACTCATTGGGTGGAAGTCTTAATCCTTTGCAGAGAGGTGCAGTCGGTGTATTCTACAGCCCCAGTCGACTGCGCAATGAGTGAGTAATTGTGTGTGTGTGTGTGTGTGTGTGTTTGAGAGAGAGAGAGAGAGAGAGAGAGAGAGAGAGAGAGATAAAATCAAAAAGTCATGTATTTACTTTTTGGTTTGTTTTAGTGCTCAAAACCAAGAGACCGAGCTATGTACACGGTGCCTTCAATAAGTTTCCAGACTTATTTTGTACAGGCATTTAAAATTATCATAGACTCGTGAAATTCAATATGCTATTGCTATACATCTTATGAGATGACCGACCAATTTTTATGATTTCAGCTTCAAATGAACAGCTACAACAGGAATTCGAATACACCCTACTAAAGCCTGATTGTCACAGCTAGTGAATTTAAAAAATGCAATCTGGATGTGAGGACACTTTAGATGAACGATATGCAATAAAATTCTGTTATAAACTTTTTAAAAAATGCCATAGAAACGTATGGAATGCTTCAGATTGCTTTTCGACCATCTTGCATGAATTGAGCATCAGTTTTTGAGTGGGATAAGTGATTAAAAGAAGGCAGGGAGTCTGTGAGAGATGATGAGAGGTGTGGGAGGAGTAAGGAAGTCAGAACACCAGAGTTGATTGGTCGAAGGGTTAGGATTATGGGTTAGGGTTACTATGTTGATGTTTTAAGGGAGTTCAGGAAGAGGCCAGCACTATTGACATCGGGTGAGTGGCATTTCCACCAGGACAATGCACCACTCCACAACTCCATCCTTGTCACAGACTATTTGACCAAGATGGGCATCAAGACAGTTCCTCACTTTTCCTATCGTACAGACCTTGCTGCCTGTGACTTTTGGTTATTCCTTAACCTCAGAGGCTGTCTTTATGAGACAATTGAGGAGATGAAAGAGGCTGGGACGAAGGTCATTGACACGCTCACACAAGAGGACTTCCATGGGGCCTTCAATAAGCTGTTAGAACGGTACAACAAGTGAATTGCAGTCGGAGGAGATTACTTCGAAGTGTACAAGTGTTTCATGTGTGAACTATCAATAAAAGTGCCCATACGAAAAAAGTCTGGAAACTTATCTAATGATCCTCGTATATATATATTTCAAAATCACAAGATTATGTAAAATAGCTGTTAAAAAAGATCTTGCACTTCTGATGGTTGGGTTCAGCTCGTGAAACTGACATTAAGACGAAGAAAGAGTTTGTGAAAGAAATCCATTTTATCGGCTATATCACAGGATTTTAAGATTTTAAAACGTACACACACACACGTGTATATATATATATATATATATATATATATATATATATATATATATATATATATATATATATATATATATATATATATTCGAACCTGAAATCGTAAAAAATTGTCAGTCATCTCATAAGATGTATAGCAGTAACATACTGAATTTTCAAAAGTCTACGACAATTTTAAATGCCTGTACAAAAAAGTCTAGAAACTTATTGAAGGCACCACGTGTATATATATATATATATATATATATATATATATATATATATATATATATATATATATATATATATATATATATATATATATATACTCAACATGAACTGCTTTCTAAATGTTTGTAGAATTTCATCATGAAAACAATTTAATATATCAAACATTAATGTTCCCTTCTTTAAAGTGGTTTGCTGTCACAAGAATATCTTAATTTTTAAGTAGAACCATACAGAAACGCTTTCATATCGCAAAACTAAAAAAATTAGAGATATGATAGGAAGCAATAAAAGTTTAAGTAACAAAGTTTGGCATAATAAATCTACTTTGATGATAACATTTTGTCAACCACGAAAAGTAGAAAACTGTTGATACATCAAATACATAAATTAACTTACCTGTTAAATTTGACAACGAATAAAACCAAAATAAAATCTATTTTTACCTTTTAGAATGTACATGTTGCTCCAAACAATTTATAGGGAAATCAGACAATGAATCGAAAAGAGACAGAAAATTCAATAGAGATGTTAACATCGCGTCAATTCTAGAAATTCATAAATAGAGATGGATATTACGTCTAGAAATCCTAGCTAAAAGGACTCAAGAACAAATTAAACCCCCACCAAGAATACAACATTTTAATCCTCAATAAACATTGATACCAAAATAATAATAAAGAATATTCCGATTATCTTTTATAAACCGATTTTGCTACATAACATCTACTTCTTATTATCGAATAAAATATCGTTGAAAACCTTTCATTTTCATATGGGCATTTTACTTTAGAAAGACCGATAATTTAATCAGTCTTGAATTAAATTCCAAAAATAAATACCTCCCCAGTGATGATACTGAACTCAATTGTGATTCTTTTAGCATTAATTATTCTTGTCAATATTTATGTGTGGATTTTGTCGTTTACACGCACACACGTGCATATATATATATATATATATATATATATATATATATATATATATATATATATATATATATATATAGAGAGAGAGAGAGAGAGAGAGAGAGAGAGAGAGACTCTGTGTGTGTGAGAGAGAGAGAGGGGAGAGAGAAAGAATTGAGAGATAAAAAGGAGAGAGGGATTACCGGTTATCAATATACACAAGTGGTTCGTCAAATCGAATTCAAATTCAGATCGTAAATGTCTTAAATTTTAGACTTTGACCACAAAGTATCATGAAAATATCTCAATTGGTAGCTTTTGACATCGAAATATTTTAAACTGCGATTTTACCTAAAAATCCCTTATGTTTAGAATCTTATATCATTTTTTAACCGAATAATGTCTCAAATTTTAGTATTTGACCATCTTGTAACTTAAAGTTTAGAATTTTACTTCAAAATGCCTTTAGTTTTTGCTTGTCACCTAAAATGACTTATTTTTTACTCAACATGTTTTAAATATAAAAGTTTTAATCTAAATTTTAGGACACACATAACTATGCATCTACTCTCAAACACACAGACGCACAGACATATGTGAGTGTGTTTGTTTGTGCGTGAATGTGTGTGTGTGTGTGTGTGTGTATTTATATCTGTCTAAACACACACATATACATGTACGTATATGTGTATTTTCAAATCTGTAAAAGAATCAAAAAATTTGTTTTAATATAAAAATTCCTCAACTGATTTCTAGTTTTATCAACTGATTTAACATTTAAGGTTTCATATCTGAAACGAGTTTTATTTATTTTTGCATTCCATTAAATAAAGTTTATTTTTCACTAAGAATCTGCACCCTTTTTAATTTATGCACCCAGCAGACTCATTTCTGATACAACACTTTCTTATTCAACATTATTTCATATTACCAACTATAAAGTTTATGTAACTAATATCCATCCATAGAGTCGATCCGGAAGAAAAGTTATTATTCAATTACTCACTAAATCATCAAAGGGATTAGAACTGCAACTGATATTATTTTAACTCTTTCAAGCTTTTTCTCTTCACTCATCTTATTTTTCATTCCTATTTTTAAAATTTATTAAAGACAAACAAACTATTTTTCCCTGCACTAAATGGATGTTAAACTTTCTATAGCAAAGATTAACTTTTATTTATTTTCAAATGAAACTACGATGGAAATTTCTACTCTTTGTGCTACAACTGAATTTTAATTATTCTACATTATTTTCATTTGTGTAGATGATATTGTTTGCAACTGATCAATCAAGTAATAAACTATACGCTCCGCTTAGACGTTTGACATAACTGACAGTGAACATAAAGCCATAAATAATTTAAGATGATATTATTTAAAGGATTGATCCGCTATTTGTTTATCATCTAGAACTGTTATTGTTTGGCAATGAGTAAAAAATCAAGACAATGATTTTTCTTGTTTTTTCACAAATTCTGGCAAACAGGACTATTTTGCTTAGAGTACCTGTTATTCATAAGTGGCCAACCTTAGAGTACCTGCTATTCATAAGTGGTCAACCTTAGAGTACCTGCTATTCATAAGTGGTCAACCATGTCAAAAGTTGTTGTTTAAATTCGGTGATCAAATGGGGATCGGTATTTTCAATGTTACTTAAGCATAATATTTGTTTTTTCTTTTATTTACTGTTTGTTTATTTTTCTTATATATATATATATATATATATATATATATATATATATATATATATATATATATATATATATATATATAATATTATATATATATTGTCAAAGCGAAAGTAAAATCAGGGGTCACGAAAAAATATCGAGCTGGTTAATTTTTTAATTTTACGTGCAGCAAAAAATTTCAGCTCTTAAAACGGAAATGTCGATCAAATACTGAAATATGATTTATAAAACAGAATTAAAATTTGGAAATATTAATCGTAATTAATTCATCTTAACTCTAATTAGAAAAAATAATTAAAATAAACGGTACTTTCTTAAATTCTATACGTTCAGATAAATTTCATACCAATGTGATATGATAAGCTGACGGAAGGTCTTTGGGGGTTAATCTGAAGAGAATAAATTTTAGAACATTAGAAAAATATTTATTTGTATAATGATCACTAATGAACCCAAGGAGAAGAAAACGAATAGATTTTCGCAAAAGTGAAATAATATATATTTTTTCTTTTTTTTCTTTTTCTTTGAACTGATGTTCCAAGTAGAAAGCATTAATGTTTTATTAGTTCCTGCCAAGCTTTATTTGAGGAGAGCTTGTTCCGGTTTTCGCGTTTGCTAGACAGGATCATTTAGAAAATATTTCAAGTAGCAAAAGTTAGAATTCATTATTGTTTATTTATCTTACCATCTTCATATAAATACTGAGAAAACTGTAACACAAAATGGAAGGAGAAAAATATTTGAAAAAATGCTGTTAGCAAACCTTTCGCTTTTCTCTTTTAACGTACAAGATTTAATTTCTAAGTCGATCAAAATATTCTTTTTATATTCTTTTCTTTGTAACATGATGGTTACATGTGTTAAAAACAAATGGATCATTTTATTTTGTTTTAGATTTCGAAATGTATCGTTACTTATATTCATTGATTTTTTAAAAACTAACTTTTATTTACTTCGTTTCATTCTAAAGCCTTCTTTTAGGAAAATTCCGATTAAGTACGATGACTTCAATACTTTTCTATTATGACTTCAATACTTTTGTAATTTGACTTTAATACTTTTTTTGTATGACTTCAATACTTTTGTAGTTCGACTTGGGACAGTGAATGACTTCAGGCTTAATGATGAACTTACTTCTGTACGTTTTAAGAATTAAGAAGTCATGGAACTCGTATATGATTCAGAATAAAGGTGAATAGAAACCCCGAAAGTTTTATAAGCGGTCATACAACTTTCATAAGTGGTAACATGACGAAGAAACGAGCAAAAATCTGGGGAAAATTTCACCAGAAAAAAGAATAGACATTGATCCAATCAAAACGTGGATAAAAAAAAAATCAACAAAATAGTTGAGTAGAACCAATAATCTCTTCATTTTTTAAAAGAAAAAATACAGTGATTTTTGCTGTGAACATTTATTCAATCCCGCCGGCTACAACAAATTAATCACTTTTCTTCCCTCAAATATATACGATTATAATTAAACTAAATCTCTCCAATTATTTTTTTCACTTATTGCAGAAAAATTAACAGAAATTTAAAACATGTGTCATTTTCAATTACATCAGAAATTAGTCTCATCCCTGAAGGAAATATAATACAGAATGAACTTTTCAGTTTCAAAATACATTTCTTATGAGGAATGAAAAAGACAATAAACTTGTCTTTATGGAATAAGAAAATAGTTATAAAGTTCTTATAAAACGAAACGCCACATAAAATTGCGAAACAAATCATCTTGATTATAATTTTAAAAGATATTTTGAGGGAAATTGTCACATGAAAAATGTATAAACTATGAGTTTTCTATACGTTTACTTGATAAGGTAAGACATTAACATATTTTTCGTCAGCATCAGTGGTCAGAGTTCAAACGCTGGTAAAAGCCTGGATGATAAATGCTGATTTACAAAACAAATTATCGGATTTTCTCCACTTGGAAACTGAGTGTCAGAAATTCGTTATAATCATATTTACCTTCACTTTAATTTGGTGCAGAATAAAATCATTATGAGATGAGCGTCTTAAACTTAACTCTCCAGCGGGTGCACAAATCTTGCTAGATTTATGGATAAGTGTTTATACTCATCATATCATGTAAAAATACTGGTATTTTTTTGCTATTTGCTATGAATATTGTTTTATTCTCTAATATCAATAAAATCAATTAACTTCAACTGAATATGAGGTAAAAGTTTAAAAAAATCTGAGGCAGATTTACACAAATAAACAGACTAAAGAATTTGCTAACATAAGTCTTTTCTCTTTGTTTCGAGCATACAAATTAACCAACAGAAGAAAAAAAAACAAACCCAAACCCGCTCACACATGTATACACACAGCTTCGTGGACATAAACATATTAAACATCGACAAAGACATCTCTACAATTATTCAAAACTACATGACTATGTATCTATCCAAAAATAAAGAATTGAAGAGAGAGAGAGATAGAGATAGAGATAGAGAGAGAGAGAGAGAGAGAGAGAGAGAGAGAGAGAGAGCTCATAAGCTGATGAGCCGAAAGAAACACTGATATAATTAAGGAACCATAAAAGTAATACAAAACGCCGAAGCAACGTACAAAGTTGATCCATCGATAAGTCCATAACCTAATATTGTAAAAAACAACAACATCCATTTAGTACAACAAATATGCATTTTTCAACGTAATCTTCTCCCTTATCAATGCACGTTATTCAGTAGTGGATATCAAAAGGTAAATCAAACATTATACAATGAGAATTTCAGATCAAAATTCAATCAATAACCACATGTTAAGCTACATTCTTATGGATCAACCCTTTACTATATGGATATATACATACACGGACATATACACATATTTATAAACATCCATCCATCCATCCATTGATTCAGATGTATATTTACATACGTGCGAACATAACCTACGTGCACACACGCTTACATACACATGAAAGCATACATCCATAGACACATAGATGCATACATATATTGACGCGTGCATGCATATATTAATGCTTACATATACATACAATGCATATACATATAAACACTCACACACACACACACACACACACACATGCACGCACGCACACACACACACACACACACACACATATATATATATACGCACAAATACATCCATCCAAACTCAAGCACAATCAACTGAAAACAAATGCACGCAATGTTATTGAGTATGAGTGATTACATGTAGCCAGACGTGTTTGTTCAGTTGACTTTAAGCTGGAGCCTGATGTATGGGATGTGTGCACACTCAGAATTATTGATTTTTATGTATCTTCAATCAATGGAGGAACAAAGGATGCTGGGAAATATAGGTTGGAGCAAAAGGCTGAATATCTCGACCTGAAACACACTTGAATTTCTTCGAGTAGAGCCCTGCATCGAGTATCATAAAACCCAAGGCATCAGACACACTCACTGGCACTTCATTTCAAATTGTATCAGAAAAGGGAAACATTAATTAAATAATAATAATAATAATACCACAAGTTAGTACAGTTATGAAAAACTCGTATCATTTTACGTCTTGTGCGTTTTTCCCACCAGCGTCAGCTGGTGATCTTTCAGTAGAGGCTAAGTGACAGCAAGTCTCCTTTGATTTCCAGAACTCTCCTGAGTATTCTAGCCGATCTTGACAATTCTGTGGTCTGGATGGTTTCGATTCTCTCACTGATTTCCAATTTTTCCGGGTTTTTTTTCAAAGCCTTTTGGAAATGTTCCGAGTGCACAATCTACTATTCGTACCACCGTCACTCTCATGTTCCACAATTTATTTTGCGTTTTTTTTTTTGGTAATTTCTCTGCTAAAATCCAAGTATTTCTCTATCGTTTTGCTTTCTTTTATTTTTACTTTGATGATTAACACCATGTCTGGTTTTCTACTCCCTTGCATAATTCCCGGTGGATCACTTTCCCTATGCGCATTCTTGACTTGTCTTGTACATATTTTGAGTTAGTTTGCAGCATTCACCAAGAATGTGTTGCATATTTACAGTTTATAGGTTCTCTATATCATTATTTTATCTGCTATTAACAGGGATTCCTTATCCTTTGGCCCATTTGTCTGAGTTCCTCCCTTGTCCATTTTAAGAAGGATCAAGAGTATCTTATAATAAGGGGGATTGCCCAGATGTCTATTCCCTTAACGAAATTTCTGCAACAGAGCTGGATTTCCAGATGTTTTCTGGATCCTAACAGGTACTCTGCTCTTATTTTCCCTCCATCTCAGTTTGTTTTTGATCGTTTCTTCAATATACCCAAGAATTTGAAATTTTCCTTTTCTCCAATCGTTTTGATGCTTTCCTTGTTTGGTAGTTTTATTTCTTCCTTGATTTCTTTTCTCACCTTTCGTTATAAATATGTAGCACTATTCAATGACAACTTCCATTCCTATTTCCTGGTTGTATATTCTTATTGTTTGTATCCCATTTCTTTTTCATCTTTGGCAAATATCTTGATATCCATGAGCTAGATTCTTTTCCTGCGATTTTGTACGTTTGTAGCCACCTGTACATTTATTGAGTATATGATTGACTAGATATCTTCACTTATCTGTGTGGTGGGGACTTTCCATATCATAGGTAAAAACCTTATTGGTTTATGATTGTTGGGAATGGTTTGTTTTAGGGGATTCTTCTGGGACAGGGTATTTTGTCCCTTCGGCATCCACTCAGGTTTGGTTCCCCCTTGTAGGCATTTATTCTGAAACATTTGCTGAGATAATCAGTCGTTGATGTATGTGAATTCTTAAAACTAGAATCCATATATGCCCTCATGGCCTGGCGTTTTCTTGGTTCTTTCTTGAGTGTTATTTTTAGTCAGTCCAGGTATATATACGGTTCGGGGCTTTCTTCTAGTCTTTGCTATTCTTTCTTTTTCATATCATTCATCCATTCTGCCTTTCTGTTATGTTCTTTCTGTTCCGATGTCTTGCTCCGGAACTGTTTTATTTCCTTTATATCCGATTGTTCATTTGTCTTTGTGCTTTTTCCATCGGCTTGTTGATTGAATTTTTTTTACTTTATTTTAGATAGTCTCAGTTTGTTTGAATCACTTGATCCTATCATTTCATTCCATTGTGCCCATGTGTATACTTATTTCCTTAGTACTTTCTCTTGTTCTCCAAGTTTTTTTATTTGTCCTTCTTGCGTCATTTCCTATCCAGGTTTTGTATTTTTGTTCCGGTTCTTTAGGCGCTCTAATTTTATCATTGACTTGATTTTCTCCATCACAAATTAAATTGTATTGTTCGGAGATTTTGTCTGTTGGGATATTTTTTAACAATTTATCTTTTTTTGTTTCTTCCTTGACTTTTTCTGGCACTGATGGTAATATTTCCTTTTCGGTCATTTTTATTACCATTACATTTTTTCTTTATTCTTGTGTTAACAGTGATGTTGTGGTACTGGGTTCCTTGATATTTAGGTTTTTAGTATTTTATGTTAAAGTTCTTGTATGGAACTCTTCTTGACCATATTCTTTACGACTTTGCTCGGTAGAAAAGTCTTTGGCTTGTTGTATTAGATAATAATAATAATAATAATAATAATAATAATAATAATAATAATAATAATAATAATAAAATTTTTGGTTACTGTCTATTTAAATCACTGATTTTCGCGTCTCGTAAAAATCGTTTGCTTAACATTTGAATTTAAATGAAGACTTGCTAACTAATGAACAATGTTTATTCCAGGTGAATATTTTTGAGAAGACAAAATAGATTTGTTTTAAATTTAGCGCCCTAGCTCCGTGACTAGTGTAATTTTTTAATTATTGGAATATGTGAAGACGAAAGGGAATTCCCCCCCCAAAGCTCCCCAAAAACCTCCCCAACCAAACATGACCTACTTAAAAATTAAAACCAAAAGTAATTTTTGGAAAAGTAAAATCAAAAAAGGAAAAAAGATAAATAACTGAACCCTCCCAATTCCCAAAATATAGGCTTGGAATGGAATATTCTAAAAGTAACACGTGCTAAGCAATTGTTGAAATGTATATAAATGACCACAGTAGTTTGAAAACATTGGTGAGGTCAGAGGAAACATATCTGTTGCTGTAAATGTCTACTCAAAGATAAATTTTGGTTACTGTCTATCTAAATCACTGATTTTCGCGTCTCGTAAAAATCCTCTGCTTAACATTTGAATTTAAATGAAGACTTACTAACTAATGAACAATGTTTATTCCAGGTGAATATTTTTGAGAAGACAAAATAGATTTGTTTTAAATTTAGCGCCCTAGCTCCGTGACTAGTGTAATTTTTTAATTATTGGAATATGTGTAGACGAAATGGAATTCCAACCCCCCAACCACCCCCCAAAAGCTAAAAAAAAACTTCCCCAACTAAACATATATATAGCCCCCTCTCACAATATCTATCACGTGTGACTCTTCTCTAACTGGAAAATCTGTATTCGATTGGGACTGAAAGTATTACAATGTTTCCATTCTCATATTAGGAAAGTATCAGAAACTAAATTTATATTATTACTAGCTCAATAAGAAATTGACCATCGGGCAATAGGAAACAGGAAGTTCACTCGGGAATGATTATCTTATTGAATAAGAGTAAGAAAGTGGACTTTAACTAAGTTAAAACTTGGGGTTTTTTTTTGTGTGACCCGCAGTCAATGTACAGTCACCATGACTGTCTTCGGTCACGTCTGTGTCAGGTGCACAGAATTTAAACAACCCCTGGGTCTGGTATAGCCACAATATACCACCCATGATAAAAATATCAAATTCATATTTTACACAACGTGGGGCCCAGAACTCGGACTTGGTTGTCATGATCAGTAGGTGTTCTCTTGATAGCCAACATGGGAGACCCGATCGTCATCCTGCGAATGTTGGCTGTTCTCTTTTCAGGTGCATAAATAACGACTCGATGAACCCCACCAACCAGAGACCTAAACGGAAAACATGGACTAGGGAAGATAACCAACTTGCACTACACTACTATTTTAAGAGTAACCATACACAAAGAGGATACAGGAAAAGAATGATGGAGATATGGCAAGAACTTTCTATTTTTCAGACAACTAGTCAGAGATTTGCTGATCAAGTTAGAACGATAATGAAGAAGGGTTGGTTTTCAGAACTCGAAATAATTGAAATACACCAAAAAATAAATGATCAAGAAAGGAGAAATGTATTACCTGACACACCAAATATCAACAAACAAAAACAGCCCATCCAAAATGAACCAACTTCGGAAAGTGGAAACTCCACCCAACAAAACCCCACCCAACAAAACACTACACAACAAAACAACCTAGTACTAACACAAGAACAAAAGTTAATTTTTAAAAATTTAAAGAGAATTTTAAACAGTGAAAAAACCACCTGACCATCATTAAGAAACATTGAATGGAGAATAGTTAAGGCAGAGACGAATAAAGTGAATCAAGTACTGACATATATACCAACAAATAACATAACCGATTTAAATGAACTAATTTATGCTGGAGCAAAATTAGTTTGCGAGAACATTGGGATCCCCTCAAAAAACACGAAAGCAAAGTCAAAACCAGGATGGGAATTTCGACTAGAAACTCAAATAGAAAACCTACGAAAACAACTGAAAGTGGTAAAACAAAAGAAAAACGCTGAAATAAATAGGAAAGAAAAGACAACACAGGAAAAACTTACGGTACAACTTGAGGAAATACACCAGAAAGTACTAGCAAAAGAAGGAAGATTAAAGAGATATCGACAAAGGGTAAAACAGTACAGACAAAATAGGACATTCCAAAACAATAAAAGAAAATTCTATCAACAATTGGGAGGGGATGACAATAAAACACATCAACAGCCGAATGCGAAAGAAACCGAACGGTTCTGGACTAAAATATGGCAACCAAAACAACATAATGAAAAGGCTGAATGGATAAAACATATCACAAGAGAACTAGAACAACTCGAAGAAGGCCCGAAAGCTGAAATACACACTGATTTACTCAGAACGACACTTAAAAAGGTATCAAACTGGAAAACGCCAGGCCATGATGGAATACATGGTGTCTGGTTCAAGAAGTTCACCTCAATTCACGACAGACGAGTACTAGAAATGAACAAATGCCTACAAACAGCGCACGTACCCGAGTGGGTGACTAAAGGAAGGACCACGTTGATACAAAAGGACCCAAACAAAGGAACCGCTCCTAACAATTACAGACCCATAACTTGCCTACCAATGATGTGGAAAATATTAACAGCACAAATAAGGGAAGAGATTTACCACTCTCTAACAAGGCGCGGATTGTTCCCTGACGAACAGAAAGGATGCTACAAAGGATTCAGAGGCACAGCAGAATTACTCTATATAGATAAACACATCCTACATGAGAGCAAGACAAGGCGGGAAAATCTAGCTATGGCAAAGATTGACTACAAGAAGGCATATGATATGGTTCCGCATAGCTGGATAATAAACAGCCTCAAAATGTACAAAATATCAGATGAAGTCATAAACTTCATCGATAAAACTATGAAAACCTGGAGAGTCGAACTGACAGCAGGAAGAAGAAAATTAGCAGAAGCAAAGATCCAGAGAGGGATCTTCCAAGGAGATGCTCTATCGCCCTTACTATTCATAATTACCATGATGCCACTTAACCACATACTCAGAAAATGCACAGCCGGATACAAACTCGGCAGATCACAGGAAAAAGTTAATCATTTAATGTATATGGACGACATCAAACTTTTTGTAAAAAATGAAAAAGAACTGGAAACCCTAATACACACAGTTAGAATATACAGCCGGGACATAGGAATGGAATTTGGCATAGAAAAATGTGCAATGCTTGTAATGAAAAGTGGCAAACGACATCTAACTGACGGGATAGAACTACCAAACAAGGATGAGATAAAAACACTCGCAGAAAATGAAACCTACAAATACTTGGGCATCTTGGAGGCTGACACCATCAAACAAGCAGAAATGAAAGAAAAAATCCAGAAAGAATACATCAGAAGAACTAGAAAACTACTCGAGACAAAACTCAATAGCAGAAACCTCATCAAAGGAATAAATACTTGGGCTGTACCTCTCGTTAGATATTCCGGACCCTTTCTCAAGTGGACCCGAGAGGAACAAATGGACCAAAGGACAAGAAAACTAATGACAATGCATAAGGCATTACATTCCAGAGATAACGTTGACAGACTATATGTATCTAGAAAAGAGGGAGGAAGAGGACTTGCCAGTATCGAAGACAGCGTTGACACATCCATACTTTGACTCGAAAACTATATACAAAAACCCGAAGGAGGACTCATTACAGCCACCAGACACGAAACTGAGAACACGATGAACAACAGAATGACAGTAACTAGGAAACAAAAATGGGAAGTAAAACAACTCTATGGGCGCTTTAAACGACTAATAAACAATATCTCACACGACAAAACTTGGACATGGCTAAGAAAAGGAAACTTTAAGAGAGAAATAGAATCTCTCCTAATAGCAGCACAGGACAACGCCATAAGATCCAATCATATCAAAGCGAGAATAGATAAGACGCAACAAAATAGCAAATGAGGGCTATGTGGTGACAGAGATGAAACCATCAATCATATAATAAGCGAATGCAGCAAATTAGCACAGCGTGTGTATAAGGCGAGACACGACTGGGTCGGTAAGGTGATTCACTGGGAAATGTGTAAGAAATTTAAATTCGACCATAATAACAAATGGTATATGCACAACCCAGCACCTGTCCAAGAAAATGACTCGCATAAACTCCTATAGGACTTTAATATACAAACAGATCACCTAATCTCGGCCAGGAGACCAGACTTAATAATAATCAACAACAAAAAAAAAGAGAACTTGCAAAATAGTCGACTTTGCTGTCCCGGCTGACCACAGAATAAAACTGAAACAATGTGAAAAGAAGGATAAGTACCTCGACCTTGCTAGGGAACTGAAAAAACTGTGGAACATGCAGGTGACAATTATACCAATTGTAATTGGTGCTTTTGGAATAGTAACTAAGGGATTACTAAAGGGACTGGACGACTTGGAGGTTGGAGGACGAGTGGAGACCATCCAAACGACAGCATTGTTGAGAACTGCCAGAATACTAAGAAGAGTCCTGGAGACTTGAGGAGACTTGCTGTCACTCCGACTTCAGTGAAAAACTATCAGCTATCGCTGACGTGAAAAGCTCTAATGAGTGAACAATAATAATAATAATGGAAGCAGAGACCGTAGAAGAACTCGAACAAATCGGTCAGAGAACAAGAAAACTCATGACGATACATAAGGCCTTACATCCCAGAGATAACGTAGACAGACTGTATATGCCAAAAAAAGGGGAAGGGGACTTGCAAGCATTCAAAATAGCGTTGATACATCAATACAACGATTAGAAGACTCCATAAAAAGGGCGGAGGAAGACGGATTACAGCGACCAGAAACAATATAGACAACACAAGCATCATCATCATCATCATCATCATCATCATATCGCGCTGGTAGCACGGATATCCCTGACCCTCTCTCGCCACTCCTCCCTATCGTTCATCGCCCTAGGTAGGTCTTCAGGACAACATCCCGTATCCTCACATAGCTGCTGAATGTATGTTCGTGCTGGTCGTCCTGCTTTTGCACGGCCATGTGTGGGGGTCCATAAGAGTACATCACTTATGAGTTCGTCCCTGCTTCTCCAGCAGTGTCCTGCATGTCTGGCTCGTCTAACTTGAATAGTTTTCGTGATAGGGGGTACGTGGCCGTACAGTTGGTGTCTTGTGGGGTGTTGCTGCCAGTACTTGTTTAAGATTGCACGTAGCATTCTTGTGTAATTGCCGTCTAGCTTCTTCTCCAGCCGTTTTGTTAGCGTCCATGTAGTGCAGCCATATAGCAGTATCGATGTGACCGCTGCCTGGAAGAAACTGGGTTTCATTTTATCGGTTAGGTCTGATTTCCAAATAATCGATAACCTATTGATAGCTGTCCATGCTTTCGCTAACCTCGTTTCGATGTCCTTTTCGGTTGATTCGACGCTGCTTCCTAGGTAAGTGAATTTGTCTACTAGTTTAAGAGGGATTCCTTCTAGAGTGGAGATGTCCCCCGTTTGGTTATAGCACATATATTCCGTTTTGTGTGCATTAACATAGAGGCCTATGTTTGCTGCTGCTCGTTCCAGACGATGCAGTAGTGTTTCGGCTTGGTCAGGTGTATTTGCCAGTATCGCTATGTCATCGGCGTAGTCGGCGTCGGTAATTGTTGTTGCAGGGTACCTTCTGCTTCTTTTCTTCGTCAGTTTGAAGCCATTCTCTTTGATTTTGTCAATCGATGTTCTAAGTACGTAGTCTAGACAAATGATAAAGAGGTACGGAGCCAGCGTGTCCCCTTGTAGTACTCCTGCTACAATGTCGAAGTATTCTGTGTCTCCATCTGGTGATCGTACTTTTACTTTAGTGTTTCTATAGAGAATCGTTATTGCCGCTACGGTTTCTTTAGGTATGCCGTACGCTAGTAGGATTTGTTCCATCTTTCCTCTGTGAATGGAATCGAAAGCCTTGGTAAATTCAACAAAAATTAATGTCGCTTGTAGGTTTTTTGCCCGTACACCTTCAAGGATTCTACGGATGATTAATATTTGTGAGGTCGTGGATCTATTTCTTCGGAAGCCATTTTGGTTTTTTCTAAGTATGTTGTCGATTTCGTGTTTTATGCGGTTTCGTAGTAGGGCATTGTATATTTTGGCTGCTATGGATGTAAGTGTTATGCCTCGGTAGTTTTTGGCTAATCCGAGGTCCCCCTTTTTAGGGAAGGGGAGTATGCATCCTTTCATTCATCTATCTATCGGATTTTGATTGTATACTGCGTTGCAGTGTCGGAGCAGTATGTCGTCGAATTGTCTGGTCTTCCATACTTCCGGGGGAATTTCGTCCAGCCCTGCAGCTTTCCTATTTTTAATTTTTCTGAGAACCAAGTCGAGTTCTTGTGTGAACGGTCCTAGTTTAATGTCTAATTGTTTGCTAATTATTCTGGTGATTGGTTCATGTGTTATTTTCGGTGGGTTTCCTAGTAAGTTTTCGAAGTGCTGTTTCAACAGTTTTATTCTCTCTTGTTGGTTTGCTGCTTTCAGTTTTGCTTTGGCTGTGTTCTTTCTTCTAATCACTTATTGTTTGCCAGGCTATCCTAGATTGTCTATCTTCCACCGAGTCTCTAATCTTATCTATCTGATTTTGAATGTATTCTGTCTGTTCCTTTATATATACGCCTGCTAATTGATATTGTGCCGTTTTTAGTTTTAAGGCATTTGTGTTTGTTGGGTTTTTCGATAGTTTTTGGAGGCTGTTTTCACTAGTGCACGTTTTTCTCTCACCGCTAATGTTTCCCAAGGGACTCTATATTTAGTTTTGAGTTTTGTTGGAATGTATTTCGCTGCTGCCTCGAGGTGTGCATTGACGAAATTTTCATATTCGTCGTTTGGTGTACTTTTTTCCGTCTTTTCTTGTAGTGTTTCGAATCTGTTTCTTAATTCTAATACGTATTTATCTCTTATATCTCTGTTGTTCAATAGGGCCCAGTCATAGTGTTTGGTGGTATTGTTCAATAGGGCCCAGTCATAGTGTTGAAATAGAACAAAAATAACCTGAAAACAAAAATTGGAAGAAAAACAACTGTATGGACATTTCAGGCGACAAATAAGCAAAATCTCACACGAGAAGACTTGGACATGGCTAAGAAAGGGAAACCTTAAGAGAGAAACTTAATCTCTTCTAATAGCAGCAGAAAACAACACCATAAGAACTATTTCAAAGCAAAAATAGACTAAATGCAACAAAATAGCAGATGTAGACTATGTGGTGATAGAGACGAATTGATCAATCACATAATAACCGAATGCAGTCAGTTAGCACTGAGAGAATATAAGACTAGATACCACTGGGTGGGGAAGG
>OY757904.1:1299906-1534906 GCA_963585895.1 Sepioteuthis lessoniana | reverse complement strand
AAAAAAAATACTCAGCCATTATTCAGAAGAAAAGAGTTTCGATTAATATTTATTAAGTTTACAAGGCACAAGGCTAAAATGATAGGAAGATTATGTTGCGTTAAACTTCAACTCTAATTTTCGATTTACTAAGCCACTAAACGAGATCAGAAAGTTATTGAGTCAGGAGGAAATAGGCACAACAGCTTTAATAGTGACTCTTCTCTTTTTGACTCAAGTACAATTTATATGCACGTATTAATTCAGACTTCACTGGTTTTCATAAATAACATAGAAATACATGCGCATTTAAGAAGTGTTCTTGTGACTTCCGTTATAGTCTTTGTATTTGTTTTAGATTTCCAGACAGTAGTGTAGCCAAGCAAATGACTAATAATTATCTTGTTCAGTGAAAGTAACAATATAGTGGATAAGCTTTGTAATGTTTGACGGAATTGTAACACTTTGGGGTATCAATTATTTCAGTGAAAATCTGTTAAAACAATATTTTAACTAGATATGCCACATTCAAGTTTGTAAGTCGGGATGATTTTTCTGGATTTCGTACAAATACATATTATATGTATACACGCCAATGAATATAAAATCGCAGTAAGATCTTGAGATATAAAGTTGAATTGTAAGAAAATGTGGCCCAAATTAAATTAGAATCAAAGAAAAATCATTTTTTTCGGCTTTTATCATTTTTGTAACAGAATAGTTCAGTCGATATATGTAGTCATTGTTTTCTTTAGATAACTCTCACTACGTTTTACATTTTGTCCATCTTCTCCAGCTGAACGCCAGACACTAACAGTCATTAGATTCAATGTTAAGATCTTAGGTGAATATAAGTACAGTCAAAAGATAGAAAGAGTATTGTCTATCCTTATCAAGAGACTGGCCTTTCAAACGAGATGTGTTCACGGGTTCACGATGAGATTTATAAAGTTTTTGAAATGGATTATCTCAAATAGGTAGTCATCGGAGTCTTCTATAATTATTCTCTCCATAATGAACATTCCCTTTCTGTTCATTGTACAAATGTTGGAATGAAAATTTTGATACTACCTGATAAATGTTAGCTTATAGTATAAGCAGCTGTTAAACGTATGCAATGCGCAATGTGTAAGGATATCTATTCTGAGTAATTAATTGCCGTCTCCCTTCTTCCAAAATTATCTTACGGCTAGCCGTAGTACTCGCATGTCCAACAGCACTGCACATCTGGGTGTAACCATCGAATAAAGGTTTATCTTCACTGATGCTTTTCTCAGGGACATTTCCCGTAGATGCTTATTATCCTAGTTGACAATAGTGATCCTATTATACAACCCTTCTCTTTCTGATTAAGTGAATGTTGTACACAAAGTAATAGAAGTTTCATGTAATTGACTACTTGGATTCTGGTCTCCCTTTGCAAGGCTAAATCAGTGTCTATTTTCTCGCAAATCAACTATAACAACTGGTGGAATTTGACGACCTGGCTAGCGATATTTAAGCTCGCCATTTCGGCAATGAATGGATGCTTGATTGATTGTCGACACAAAGTGGGCCAAATCCTTCACACACACACACACACACACACACACACACACACACACACACACACACACACATACACATATATATATATATATATATATATTTTTTTTTTTTTTCGTTAATCAACAGAACCTTAAAATCTTTTCCTGGTTTTAACGGGGCAGATCTTATAGAAAGTTTTATTATAACAATGCACGGAAAATGTTCTATTTTAAAGAATTAGGAAATTTTCAGTCCAATTTGCAACTGAATAATTTCATGAGGTTCGTGTTCGCGCTTGAATTAAGTTTAAATTATACAAATTTCTTGATATATCCAAAATAATTATGAAATACTAATTAGAACTCTTAGCACTTTTCTAAATAGAAGTATCAATATATTCATTGTTTTATTCTATTATAAATGGAGAAACCAGTCGCATTCTTTTTAGTTCAATAGCAATTATTTTGTTATGTAACTTTATATAACAATGCAGCATCAATAAGAATTTGAAAAGTACAGAGAAAATGTCGTATGCAACAAAAAGAAAATGTGTTAATAGACAATGCGAGGAAATACCTACTTACTCTCATCTAATTAATTTCCACATAATAATTCGGGGTTATTAATGTTGGTATTTGTTAAGGTATATGTGGGTATTTATACCCTGTAAGACGTTTTTGAAATTTGATATATCAAAACAACGATCGAAGATTATAATTAATTCTTTTCTTGCTAACGATAAAATTATGTGTGTAAAAACTTTTATAACGTTTTCATTAATAAAACATCTGCTATTCAATTTTTAGTTTTCTAAGAAGGGACCATTAAGGACATATTCTTTATCAGATTTTTATCCCATATCTACGTTTTATCATTGCTCAGTTGAAAGGAAGAATTGTCAATGTTACAAAACAAAGTAATATTGTTAGTTTTTTTTAGTGTAAACTCGTGTATTCTTTTTACGCGTAATTTCATTTAATTGTTGTATGGTTTTTATATATGATTTTTCATTGCATTTCTGGTGTTTGAAATAAATATATATAAAAAGAAAGAAGTTTTGTCGGAATAATATAATGGAAAATCAAATATAACAATTATATGATGCCATTGTAAAATCTAAAAAACAAAATGAAAATAACTGTATCAACATAACTTCAACAACTTTCCAGACTTTTTTGTACCGGCATTTAAAATTGTTGAAGATTCTTGAAAATTCATTATGTTTTTGCTATACATCTTATGAGATGACTGACTAATTTTTATGATTTCAGGTTCAAATAAACAGCTACAGCAGGAATTCGAATACATCCTACAAAAACCTGATTGTCACAGCTGGTGAATTTCAAAAATGCAATTTGGACGTGAGGAGACTTTAGAGGGACGATATACAATAAAATTTTGTTTTAAACTTGGAAAAAATGTCACAGAAACGTATGGAATGCATCTTGCATGAATCGAGCATCAGTTTTTGAGTGGCATAAGAGATTAAAGGAAGGCAGGGAGTCTATGAGGGATGATGAGAGGTGTGGGAGGAGTAAGGAAGTCAATACACCAGAGTTTATTGGCCAAAGGGTTAGGGTTTTAAGGGAGTTCAGGAAAATATTCCTTCGGAAGAGGCCAGCACTCTTCAAATCGGGTCAGTGGCATTTCCACCAGGACAATGCACCAGTCCACAACTCCATCCTTGTCACAGACTATTTGACCAAGATGGGCATCAAGACAGTTCATCACCCTTCCTATAGTCCAGACCTTGTTCCCTGTGACTTTTGGTTATTCTCTAAGCTCAGAGGCTGTTGTTATGAGACAATTGAGGAGATGAAAGAGGCTGTGACGAAGGTCATTGACACGCTCACACAAAAAGACTTCCATGGGGCCTTCTAGAAGTTGTTGGAACAGTACAGCAAGTGCATTGCAGGCGGAGGAGATTAGTTCGAAGGGGACTAGAGTTTCATGCGTGTACTATCAATAAAAGTTCCCATACGAAAAAAGTCTGGAAACTTATTTAATGATCCTCGTATATCTGTAACAAGAGGCAGGAGAGTTTCAGTTTTTAGGTGGAATGGAAAGGATTTGGAAAACAATTCCATACAGAGGAGATTTAAAGAGATGTAAACGATGTCTGGAAGAAAAGAAAAAGAAATAATATAAAGAACAAGAAAAACTTTTGAAGAAATTAATTAATATCAAGATGTAAAGAAAAAAAATTCTAAATTAAAACGTAAAACCAATTAAGAAGAATGGAAAAAAGTTATAAAAATGTAACAATGTCATATATGATGAAACTATTAAAAAAATTATGGAAAAACTGCAAAAAAAAATCTATAGGAATAATTGTATTGAACATGAAACAGCTGTTATAGAATATTAATCAAAAACTCTGATACCTATATATATATATATATATATATATATATATATATATATATACTAGAGTAATATCCTGCATATATCTCCAAGGTGCATTTTCTAAGAAACTGTTTTTATTTTTAAAAAATGAATGATTCAGAATTGAAAGCAACTTATCAGCAAACTTTTTTGAAAAGAAAAGTTATGCTCAGAATTTTGATTGAAAAATATTTTTTAAAAGGTCGTTATCTAGTTTAGTATGTTTATAAATAGAACTTTATATCAGTGACATAAATGTCGAATGTATGTCTACGCTATCTATCTATCTCTCTCTCTATATATATATATATATGCATACATATATATATATATATATAGAGAGAGAGATGTTTATTTCTTTATGTGTGTGTATGTGTGTGTGTGTGTGATATTTCTGTGATTTAATAGTTGATCCTTGAGGCGGCGAAATATTTCTTAAAATATTGGTCTCTTTTCTCCTCCTTGATTCAATCATTGATCGCTCTTCTATTTTGGTTTTGTCATTCAAGACGTGATGTCTTTTCAATTTCTGTTTACGTTAAATGAGATCGATTGCTTTTGTCATTCTGTATTTGATAGTTGATCCCTCGTCTTCTTCAAAGATGTACTTTTTACCCTTTTTGGATTTTAACTCTTTTGAGACTGATTGATTAAAACAATGAACCGTCATTGGCACTAACCATTTTTATTCAGATCTGATTACACAAAATCGAAAACGCTCGCCTGTGCACGCTCACACATTTAAATACATACATGTGTGTGTGTGTGTGTGTGTGTGTGTGTGTATGTGTGTGCGCACGTGTGCAAGTCTGTGTGTATGTTTGCATGCATGTGTATGTGCATATATGGGTGTGTGTACGTGTGTTTTAAGAATGCTTTTCTTTGCAAAAAAAACCTTGCCGGTTTTATTTTTTTTTAGTTTATTTTTTATTTTGATTTATTGTCACATGAATTTTCCGTGAGAGTATCTGATGTTTCCTTTCGTTTCGGAAATAATGGGTTGGTTAAAGAGTAACTGATTGCGTTCAGAAAGAATAATTTTAATTTTGTTCAGAGCAATTGAGATTGATAGGAATCAAATGAATTGAAAATTATCAGCATTATATGACACAGTTGATGACCAATACACATAAAATATCCAAATTAATCGTTAATGATCATTTTCAGCCTGGTTACCTTAGTTGCTTTAACCCATTATAACCCAAATTTCTTATTTTCTGATTTATAATGAAATCGTTATAAAGAAATATAGAAAAATAAATTGTCAGCATATGACACGACGTGCAGTTAAATACTTAATATGTAAAAATTAAAATTCATGAAATATATGAAAGTTAATATATATATCTCAAAATCAAAAAGATCCTTAAAATAAGTATCTTTTTGTTCAAGGCTTAAATTGACCTAAAAAGCTGGTCGATTGATCCTAAAAGTCAGTCAAGTGCAAGACAATTGTTTTTGATTTCAACGGTCAGCGATTTTATTTAATTTTTCAGTTGTCAACTAACTTCATCAATCATAATGATGAAACGGGTCATTTCGTAAAACTTATTTTTCTAGTCCCTTTCTTAAAGATTTATATCGAAAGGGAAATTTAATTTTGCTCCACTCTAAATGAAGGTGAGCTGGGCATAGCTCATCCAGTTAGGTGAGACTGAGAATTTTTAGTTCAACCTCATTGCTCTAAACCTGTTCCCATTAGTCAAAGCATCTAAAAAGGTTTTCCCTATACCTGTAAGATATAATCCTGAACTAGGATTGGCTGACCAATGGGAATATGACTCCTAATTGTCTCTTATTGGCCAACCAATCAGAAACCTTTTTTAGTCCACATATTGATCTATAAAAATAGGATGGTAAAATGAATCATCAAAGAGGATGAGAAAAGAGACCAAGAAGAAAATCAAGAATCATCCCTTCCATTATAGACCCGAGGCACTCCGAACAACCTTCAGACTTTACAAAAATTCAATGTCCCAGACTTTAGAGACATCAGTGTCCCTCTAACCGCACCTCATCCTCATTCTTCCTCTCTCGATATTCTTTCTTCTTCTTTTTGACTGGAAAGCAAACATTGTTCGCTTGTTATTTATTGTCTCACAAATGTGGATCTTTCAAACACAGCGTGGGCACGGAAGGACTGGAGATGGCAAACAGTCGGAAGCAAATGTGGTAATCACGAAGACAACAGCCATAACAAGTACTGTGACTAGTAATCATACCACATTGGGCCCCGTGATTAGCATAGAAGTACAAATGCAAAAACATCCATTTAACCTTTATCATCATAAATATAAATAAAAATTTTATGAATGCAAAGTATACACTAGATTAAAGAAAATACAAGAATCAAATGAGATTTTCCTCTTTTAACTTTCCTCAAACAAGAAAATTGAGTTCTAATTGGTTAATGTGTACCTTCCATGTAAATCACACACATACACATACACAAATATGCATACATATACACACATTTTTCGTTGAGAAGGTTCCTCTCGTCCATTGTATTCATCATATATTGCATCTTCAGACTGCCGTTTATTTCAGTTTTTCAAAATTCACTTAAGAAAAACAAGTGTAATTTCCTGGAAGATTGCGCAAGGTACGTGGTGCTTTCAATAAGTTTCCAGGCGTTTTGGTAGAGGCATTTAAAATTATCATAGACTGTTGAAAATTCAGTATGTTATTGCTATAGATCTTATGAAATGACTGACCAATTTTTATGATTTCAGGTGCAAATCAACAGCTACAGCAGGAATTCGAATACACCCTACTAAAGCCTGATTGTCACAGCTGGTGAATTTCAAAAATGCAATTTGGACGTGAGGAGACTTTAGAGGGACGATATACAATAAAATTTTGTTTTAAACTTGGAAAAAATGTCACAGAAACGTATGGAATGCATCTTGCATGAATCGAGCATCAGTTTTTGAGTGGCATAAGAGAGTCAAGGAAGGCAGGGAGTCTGTGAGGGATGATGAGAGGTGTGGGAGGAGAAAGGAAGTCAGAACACCAGAGTTGATTGGCCAAAGGGTTAGGGTTAGGGTTACTATGTTAAGGTTTTAAGGTAGTTCAGGAAGAGATTCCGTCGGAAGAGGCCAGCACTCTTGACATCGGGTCAGTGGCATTTCCACCAGGACAATGCAGCAGTCTACAACTCCATCCTTGTCACAGACTATTTGACCAAGATGGGCATCAAGACGGTTCCTCAGCCTCCCTATAGTTCAGACCGTGTTCCCTGTGACTTTTGGTTATTCCCTACGCTCAGAGGCTGTCGTTATGAGACATTTGAGGAGATGAAAGAGGCTGTGACGAAGGTCATTGACACGCTCACACAAAAAGACTTCCATGGGGCCTTCTAGAAGTTGTTGGAACGGTACAACAAGTGCATTGCAGGCGGAGGAGATTAGTTCGAAGGGGACTCGAGTTTCATGTGTGTATTATAAATAAAATTTCCCATACGAAAAAAGTCTGGAAACTTATTTAATGATCCTCGTATTTCGATTAGTTTATTGTTAAGGAAGATGAATTTTTCTGAATGGAGTAATATATGAAATTACTTTGAAGATGACAGAAAATGATGGAATGATATATGAAATTACCTTTAAAATGACAGAAAATGGTGGCATGAAGCGGTAAATAAGCTATTCAATGACATTTTTGACAGAACTGAACATTGCCTTTTTCCCTTTAAAAGTCGAGCAAATATTTTGGCAAACATAAAAGAATGTATTATTATCAATATGATTTCGTGGGTGAAATACTTAATTGTCTATAGCAATCGCCCATAGATGGTATTCGAACTAAAGTAAAGAATTTTCAATGATGATTTTCAGACTAAGAAAAAAATTTCCAGTTATGAAAATCATCATTAATATTAAATGTATATAATGTTTCTTCGTATCAATATTTATATGGCAAAAACTCAATTTCTAAATGTAAGACATTTCTCAAAGCTAAACGGTTATCGTCGAAGGCGTTTGACTCGGCAACCCGAGTTCAAGTCCTGAACGAGGTTGCATTTCTCATAGTGCTGTTAATCGTTGGGAAAAGGACCTATGAATCCAACTATTCTTCCTATGACTGTGGGTTCTTTAAGTTTGGTCAGGTAACTGTGGCAGGAGAAAAAACTCTGAATTCAAACCAGATATGGAGAGAGATGGGTTCTGCCAAAGACATGATACACGAGTTGAAACCCACGACCAAATCTTTCCAAGATATTCTAATACACCAGCAGATTATAATCCAAGATAGAATAAACATTCGTATGCAAAAATGATATCTAACATTGAGAAAAAAATTAAAAAATTAATGTCATTATATTTCATTTCGTTGAAATCTAATCACTTTTCCCTCACTCATCAACACCAACGAAATCATGTCAGTTGTCAAAAAAAAAAAAAAAATGAAGTATGATTTTTCTCGATGTCTGAGATTTTATTCAATTTAAATGTCAGTCAATGTTGCCAATATTCTTGAGATAATTTTTCTATCGAGCTTTTTTCTCTCCTTACCATCAAGTAGACCTCGAAAACCGAGTTAATAAAACTCAGTCAGATCACAGATCTTGCCATGAGAGGAAACATCACTTACCAGAGTCGATGTGATTAGGTATTATAATTTTGTCAAGCACATTTCAGCATCATTGTTATTCCAGTCTCCTCACACCCGGTATTTGACGCCAATTTGTAACAGAAGATATCCATGGCCAGATTACAGTGCTAGACACTTCAGCCACACACTGATTATTTTTCTTATTGTTCTTTCTTTCTTTCTTTCTTTCATTCTTTCTTTCTTTCTTCCTCTTTTCAAGCAGTGTTCGTGATTTCTACTCAACATTATGCTTTTCCGTTTTTTTTATCACCTTTTAGTTTTACTTACACTTTCGTTGATCCTTCATTTATTGGCCGTTTTTTTTCTTTTTTCTCAATCCATTATGCTTTTTTTTTGTTGTTGTTTTCCTATTTTTCTTTTTCTCGATTCTTCCTTCCTGTTTTCATATTTTCCTCTTGATATTCTTTAGTTATATTTTCTCCCTTCCATTTTTATATACTTTTCCTTTTTCATTCCTGCCACATTTTAAATTTGGTCTTAATTCTCTTCATCAAATCTTTACACTTTTTTTTTCTTTTTTAACGTCCATCAATTCGTTATTTCTTTCTCTCAAACACTTTTTTTAATCTTCACCTAAATCCGGCTTTAGCTTTTCACAACACTAATCACTGTAATTTTATTATCCTGATTAATCCGATGAGACGCGTTGATCCTATAATCAAGAAATCAATTTGATTTCTTGTTTCTTTCTTGGATGTTCATTTTAACTATTAAGTTATACCGAAGAAATAAATTACAATTGTCAAAGCAAGCCAAGACCAGTGGAAATTCCATGGATACTGATGAAGTTAGTATATTTTATACGTATTACGTATCTTTACTCATATAAGTTTAATAAACAAAATTGGTAAAAATAATTTTTAGACCTGAAAGAAAGAAAGAAAGAAAGAAAGAAAGAAAGACTCATAGAATATTAAAGCATAAAATGGCTGAGATATTGGCAAGAGATATTTCAGTGATGATGATGTGCTATTATCTAGAAAAGTATCTGTGATAAACATGACAGATACTTTTCTAGTAAATCATGACACGTTTTCACAATTCTTGAGATTCCTATTTCCGGAAATATGTTTACTTGATTTATACGTTATATATAACTTCAGAAATACAATTTTATTTATATATATTTGTTGAAAACAATAAAATGAAATCAAATTTAAGAGCCGTTCAGCCTAAATGTTGGATACTTATTTTCTAATCATCTTTTTTTACAAACGTTTGGTATTTCGGGAAAGAAGAATCTTACTAAAACTATTTCTTGTTCTGGATCAAAATATCGGTATCCGGAATGTTGTCCGAAAATGCTTAGAGTGAGTTACACCGAGAAGTGTGTGTGTGAGTGGGATCATTCACTTCCGATAATTATAGCTCTTACTAGTGTCTTAGGAGAAGTAGTCAGTGATTTAAAATAGGTCTTCGTTTTTGTTGTTGTTATTTCTCTAAAAAATTTTCAGTCATTTAACTCGTATCGTGGCCATATTGTTATATAATTAAGGAATGATTTTTTTTTTATTTTAATCATTTTTCATTAACATATTTTATCATTCAGTTTCTAGTGAGGAGTTCAGGTGCATAGCCATTGAGTACAGTTTACGCTCGCGCGCAAAGGATATGACATTCACCATTGTCATAATAAACCCCAGACAGAAAATGGGCTGGAGTGTTGATGGTGTCATGCCCAGAAGAGATAGGCTGAAAATTTGAGGATTTTGAAAACGAGTCAGTTGAATGTTGACATTGGAACATGCAGGCAGAAAGTTGAGTTCCTGCCATTGAGTTGGAAGTTGAGTGTTGGATTTTGACCATTGAAGATGTAGTTGGATTTTTCGGGATCTCTACCGACAGAGATCTTAAACGTCACGGAATGCGCAGCGCGTTTGTGGGCTCCGATAGTATGATCAGCATAGTAAGATTCGTGTCTCTCTCCTCGTGTCGAAGAACCAAAGTCTAAAAAATAATAAACCCTTCCGTCTCTGAACAAGAGAGTCGCTTGTATTTGTATTGTATTTATGTTTATGTATATGTATTTGTAGTAAAGTTGATATCAATATCATTATGGTTATGATAATATAACAATATCTCCAAGAACAACTGAAGATATATCGTTTATAAATGATACCTTTAAAAATGACAGTTCTCATTTTGTGCAAAAAATATCGAGCTGGTACAAATACAGGATTGTTTACGTATTGTTTCGAATGAGACACGTGTATTTTTTATAATAATATCTACATTCGTATTCCCTGCACACGCACGTACAACACACATGTGCGTACATACACCTACGAATACACACACAGACACTCACACACGGTTACATATATGGGGAGTTTCTATGACGTAGTTATAACGTACAGAAATTTAACATCGTTGAAAACAAATCCGAACTCCAGTCGCGCCATTATGTTCACTATCGGACTAATGCTCTTGGGAAAGGTATGTTTTCCTTATCTTCACGATCTATCGGTTAAATAGTACCAAACACTGTATATACCGATATATATATATATATATATATATATATATATATATATATATATATATATATATATATATGAGGTTGATTAAATAAGTTTCCTGACTTTTTTTCGTATGGGCACTTTTATTGATAGCACACACATGAAACTCTAGTACACTTCGAACTAATCTCCTCCGCCTGCAATGCACTTGTTGTACCGTTCTAGAAGGCCCCATGGAAGTCCTCTTGTGTTAGCGCGTCAGTGACCTCCGTCACAGCCTCTTTTATCTCCTCAATTGTCTCATAATGACAGCCTCTGAGTTTAGGGAATAACCAAAAGTCACAGGGAACACGGTCTGGACTATAGGGAGACTGAGGAACTGTCTTGGTGCCCATTTTGGTCAAATAGTCTGAGACACGGATGGAGTTGTGGACTGGTGCATTATCCTTGTGGAAATGCCACTGACCCGATTTGAAGAGTGCTGGCCTCTTCCCAAGGAATCTCTTCCTGAACTACCTTAAAATCTCAACATAGTAATCCTAACCCTAACCCTTTGGCCAATCAACTCTGGTGTCCTGATTTCCTTACTTCTGCCACACCTCTTATCACCCCTCACACACTCACTACCTTCCTTGAATCTCTTATGCCACTCAAAAACTGATGCTCGATTCATGCAAGATGCTCCAAAAGCAGTCTGAAGTTTAAAACAAAATTTTATTGCATATCGTTCTTCTAAAGTGTCCTCACATCCAGATTGCATTTTTGAAATTCACCAGCTGTGACAATCAGGCTTTAGTAGGGTGTATTCCAATTCCTGGTGTAGCTGTTGATTTGAACCTGAAATAACAAATATTGGTCATTCATCTTATAAGATGTATAGCCATAAATACTGAACTTTCAAGAGTCTACGACAATTTTAAATGCCTGTACAAAAAGAGTCTGGAAATTTATTGAAAGTACCACAAATATATATATATATATATATATATATATATATATATATATATATGGTATTGATGCCTCTTTGCTTAACACAGCATTAGAAGTTAGGGATCAAGAGTTACTGGAGCAATCCAGGAAATAATCAGGGTTCTGCCTTACACTTCGGTGTTGCAGGTATTGAAAAGGGAGCTGCCAGATCACCGTCAGCTAAGGTCGGCCAAATATATATATATATATATATATATATATATATATATATATATATATATATATATATATATATATACAAGGTTGGAAAGAACGTAATCTAAATGTTATTATTTGGATTCTAATCTAAAATATTTTCTCTATAGTCTTCGATCTATGTAATTAATGAACAAGGATTTTGTTAACACACCGATAAAGAAGAAAGTTAATTAAAATATGCATCTTCATGATATAGATATATTTTTCATCATTAGGCAACGAAATTATTGACAAATATCCACAATAATGGATATATGCTTGAATATATATATACATATGTCTTTGTTTGCATGTGTGTGTCTGTGTGTTTGTGGGCGTGTGAACGAGCTTCTTTGTGTGTGCGTGCGTTTGTGTGATTGAGAGGTAAGGATATAGTTATCCATATAATACATATATATATATATATATATATATATATATATATATATATATATATGTATGTATGTGCACATGTGTATGTGTGTGTGTTTGTCACTCCTAACGTTGTTAATTTGACTTTCGATTGATGTTGAGGAGTGTTACGGATTTAAATATGTTGTACTGATTGTTAAAGGTAAGACTCTTTGATGATAACTTTAATATAAAACTTAATAATTTCTTTTAACTTTCAAGAAGTAGTGGAAATAAAAATTGTTCACTCTCAACACTGCTTATCATCTCAGTTGTACTGATTGTTAAAGGTAAGACTCTTTGATGATAACTTTAATATAAAACTTTAACCACAGAAAAAGTCATCAGTCGACGAAGAGAATAAGAAAGTGGACATATTTATAACGTACAGTGTTCACTGCAAAGATTTAAATCAACAGAAATGATATAAAAGGTGTGGCTATGGAATAACGAGATCTGGCTTATGTTAGTCGAACCACAGTGTGCATGTGCAAACCACGTGGTGTATACTCTCTAACCCTGAAAGTTTAATTCCAGTTGCAGCTTCAATTCGCTGTTACGCATTGCTTGAAATAGACGTTTTTCTGACGTAAAGAATGGACAGTTCGAAAATAGAATAACAAATCGGTTTTATTTATTTACTTATTATGAAATTGAACAAAACGATGCGAACTGGATTTTATGTGAAAGAATTCATATCTTGTTGTCGAATAGAACAAGAACTCTTCTGAAAGTCGAACGACTCTAACATGATGAATACTGCGGTTGTTTGGACTTTCGCGTAAAATCTGTCAAACATTCCTGCAATCGTTCTGATGCTAAATATTCTCGCCACTTCTTGATGTACTTATGCACACCACACTTTGAATCAAAATGACATCATCTGGACTTTACGTATGCAGATGATGTGACTTCTTTACAGTCCACTTCAGTTAGCAAATGAAAAGAGTCGATCGCTGTTTCTTCATTTTAAACAAAAATTCAAAAATGTTGTGCTGCTGTTTATTTGAACGGATATGATCACTTATATTACATGTAAAAAAAAAAAAAACTATTTCAAGTAATCTGTAATAGCGAACTAAAGAAGCTAAATGACAGCAACATTTAAAACTTGTTGAAAAGTTTCTATTGGTCAATCTATATCACGTGGTTTGTACTTACACACTGTCTTTTAAATTGCATAAGTTCAGTTTCTTTGTTTAAGGTGCTGTTACTTTAATATTTCGTGAAAATGTCTGTTGTCTATAGCCAATGATTCGCGAATTGTTTTCAAGATGTTATTCATGAAGAAGAAAAAGGGTCAATTATTGTGTTACCGCCAGACTCTACAGATTA
Source organism: Sepioteuthis lessoniana (assembly GCA_963585895.1). Taxonomy (NCBI): domain Eukaryota; kingdom Metazoa; phylum Mollusca; class Cephalopoda; order Myopsida; family Loliginidae; genus Sepioteuthis; species Sepioteuthis lessoniana. The sequence goes on along the minus strand of OY757904.1, from coordinate 1,521,029 downwards.
TTGACTATGGTGGTCAACAAGGGACACCTTTAATGCTTATAAATCATCATGGATTGCTTGAATTATTCGGCAGTGATATTTACAGTTGTGAATAAAATTTTATATCATTTTATTGGTCTTTCTTACGTATTCCCTTGCACTCTTATCTTCACAAATAACCTGTAAAAATTTCAATGAGTGTCAAACTAAAAATTGTTTCTTTGTAACCACTCAAACACACACTCGCACACGCGCATGTACGCTCTTACACACATTTTCATACATATAGAAATATATATGTATGTATATATGCGTGTGTGCATGCACATCAAATGCATAATCACTCTTACATAAAGTATATATGCATATATACCCGCATACATACATATACTTGTGAAAATATGTTCATGAATACGCTCACATAAACATATATAGGTATAACAATATAACTATATTCACACACACACACACACACACACACACACACACACACACACACACACACACACATATATATATATATATATATATATATATATATATATATATATGTATTTGCGTACCTGCACATCGTATCCATAAACATATTGACTTACCTACCTACCTATTTACATACCTGTGCGCAAAAAAAGTATAAATTTAAAAAATATCCTTGGATACACATAAAAACATACATACATGCATACATACACGCACAAATGTGCATGTCATTTACGAGATTTTGTTTTAATTTGCGCCCAAACAATCCGGAAACAACCCAAAATGCTCATTAATTTGATAATGAAAAACATACTTCCCCTATCACCAAGCAGTTATAATTTTACAAAATGCTGTAACCTTCTAAGTTTACTAACTTATAAAGTGCATTGCTTACAAAAATATCGGTAGATATCCGTCCTTTATTATCTGTATTCGCACGTTTTTCAGATATCCTGAACATTTAAATGGCGCCACATTCGCCGCGAATCTCATCCAATCTGTGAATTAACATCTGCAATATGGAAAGGTTCTTTTTTTCTTTCTTAATCACACTTTTGCTCACGCATGTACATATGTATACCTTTTTTTGCGTAAATTGCACAATTTCTTTCAACCTATTTCATCCTTTTCTAAATATAAAACTAAATCACAGACAAACATTGGGAATTATGTAAATGACTGGTTCTAGACTGTTTAAACCAACATTATGAGAGCAAATGAGAAGCGGATCTAAAAACTATGAAAATATTGTCTAGATTTCGACAAGGAAGTTTGTCCCAAAGCAGACATAGCAGGCCAGTTTGACCACAAGAAGAAAAACACGAAAGAAAATTATTCAAAATAAAAAAAGAATTGTTAACATTCCGGAATTTTTCTCAGGAAACTAGAAAACTGCGGATGAGGTGGTTATGCCAGGGTGCATAATTGCTACTTTAAAACCGAGTGAAATACCAAAATTGACTATTTGAAAATTGAAGATTTTGAAGAATGATTGAAAATGTCTAGACAAGAGAAATACTGAGGTCCTCTTAAGAAGTTTCGAAATTCTTATTCTTATTGTTATCGATAAGTTTTTGAAGAGTCATTAACATACCGGAATTTCTTGAGAAAATTGAAGGTTCAAACGAACTGGCCATACAATTGAAGAAATAAAACGACTGAAATCATTAGCCTTTTGCTGCTTAGATGATTCGAAGAAAAATGTTCACTGTCATTTTACTCTGATGTAAATAAAGATTATATATTTCCATTCAGACTTTTGCACATAAAGATTATTGCAGAAATAAATGGTCAGTCTTTTCCTTGATAACATAATACACATCAACAGGTTAGGTGTTCCAAACAGATTTCGTTAATTTTATTATTATTATTACTTACTCCCAAAAGTTTTTCACATCAGCGTTAGCTGATGGTATTTCACAGGAGTTGAGTGACAGCAGGTCTCCTCAAGTCACCAGGACTCTTCTCAGTATTCTGGCCGTTCTCAACAATGTTGTAATTTGGATGGTCTTCGTACGGTCAAATTGAAATTTCTTGCAAATCTCCCAGTAGATCACCTTGCCCACCCAGTCGTGTCTAGTCTTTCTCTCCTTCTGTGCTAATTTGCTGCATTCGCTTAGTATGTGATTGATAGTTTCGTCTCAATCACGACATAACCTAGATTTGCTGTTTTGTTGCGTCTTATCTATTCTAACTTTGATTTGATTGGTTCTTATGGTGTTGTTTTGTGCTGCTATTAGGAGAGATTCTGTTTCTCTTTAAAAGTTTCCTTTTCTTAGCCATGTCCAGGTTTTCTCGTGCAAGATGTTGTTTATTAGTCGTTTAAAACGCCCATAGAATTGTTTTTCTTCCCATTTTTGTGCTTGTTTGTTATGAATGGAGGAGAATTTCTTGAACCAGAAACCATGTATTCCATCATGGCCTGGCGTTTTCCAGTTTGATATATTTTTAGCGTCGATTTAAGTCAATCTATGTGTATTTCCGCTATCAGGCCTTCATCGTGCCTTTCTACTTCTTTACTCATATGGTTTATCCATTCGGCTTTTTTTTGTAGTTTTATCCAAAATCGTTCGGTTTCTTTTGCATCCGGTTGTTGGTATGTTTTCGCGTCATCTCCTTCCAGTTGTTGGTAGAATTTTCTTCCGTTGTTTTGGTATGTCTTGTTTTGTCAGTATTATTATACCCTTTATCGATATCTCTTTAATATTCCTTCTTTCTCCAGTACTTTCTGGTTTATTTCCTCAAGTTATACTATTTTTACTCGTGTTGCCTTTTCTTTTTTATTCCAATATATTCCAGCGTCTTTCTTTTGTTTTATCATTTTGGCCTGTTTTCGTAGATTTTTTATCTGCATTTCCAGTTGAATTTCTCATCCTGGTTTTAATTTTTTCGTCGTGCTTTTTGAGAGGATCCCAGTTTTCTCACAAAGTAATTTCATCCCTGCAGAGATTAGTTCATCTAATTCGGTTATATTATTCGTTGATATATAAGGTAGTACTTGATTTATTTTATTTGTTTCTGTCTTAACTGTTTTCCATTCTATGTTTCTTAATGATGGTAAAGTAGTCTTTTCCCTGGTCATAATTCTCTTTAAATTTTCTAGATTCACCTTTTGTTCTTGTGATAGTGTTTCTTTAGGTTTGCTTGGTTGTGCGTTGTTGGGTTGTGTGGCGTTTCCATTTTCTGAAATTGGCAGTTCATTTCTGTTAGGTTGCTTTTGTTTGACAACTGTTGATGTGTCTGTTGTTGTGATATTACCTAGTTGATTATTCATTTTCTGATGTATTTCTAGTATTTCAAGGTCAGAAAATCAACTTTTCTTTATTATTGTTCAAACTTGTTCGGCAACTGTTTAGCTTGTTGTCTGAAAACTAGCACATTCTTGCCAGATATCTATCATTCTTTTCCTATATCCTCTTTGTGAAGGGTTGCTCCTAAAATAGCAGTGTAGTGCAAGTTGATTGTCTTCTCTAGTCCATATTTTGCGTTTAGGTTTCTGGTTGTAGTGGTTCCTTAAGTCGTCATTCGTGTACCTGAAAAAAGAGCAGCCAACATTCGCAGGATGACGATCGAGTCTCGCATGCTGGCAATCGGGAGAGCACCCGCTGATCACGACACCCAAGCCTGTTGCCTGGGTCCCACGCTGTGTAGTCTTGTGATTCGATATTTTTATCATGGGCAGTATATTGTATTTATACATGACCAAGGGGTTGTTTATTATCTGCGCGCCTGACACAGATATGACCAAGAACAGTCATAGTGACTGTTCGTGAACAGCAGGTCACTACCCCCCACTGACTTTTAATTTACTTAAAGTCTGTTGTCCTGCTATTTCATGTCTTACTTCTTGAACTCACGCCCTGAGAGTTGGTTTCAGGTTTTCCTGTATCACCTTTATGGTTTATGTTTACTGTCTTATTTTTTTTACTTCATTTCCTAAGAGGCTGATCATATTTTACTAGATCAAAAGGATTCCGATGACTTTTCCGGTTGAATTTGAGGGCGGTAACTACTTACTTAGTACTTTTAGACTAGCAGGTGCGCATTTTTCATCGATTAAGAAAAGTCATGAACTATATAGAGATGAGCGCGGTAAATTTAAACAAATCTTTCGGAGTTTCAAAATAGTTTTGCTGAAAATAATTTGGGGGATTAAAAGACTCTTCATTTAAAATACAATGGTTCCCTAAAAGATTTTACAAGTAACGAAAAATCAATGTTTTTTTTTTTTAAATTAGAGGCATTTTACTCACCCGATTTTCTCCGAACACCACATAGTGAAGATTAGTTTAGCTGCCCAAACGGTTCGATTACTGCCATCTAACTAGTAAGCGAACGGAATTTTTAAAAATATATTTTCTAAGATTTCTAAGACATCACGTGACTTTCGAGAACTTTCCATTTAAATTTTTTTTCATTCAATTATTATTATTAGTAGTAGTAGTAGTAATAGTAGTAGTTGTTGTAGTAGTAGTAGGAGTACATAACAAATACATATATGTACATATTAGAATTATATATCATAATAGTTTAAATGCAATAATCAGTATATGCAATGATATATAATACCTATTATTATAAGATATAGGATAGGATAATAAGATACATATGCATTATTATACACTAAATATAAGACATGAATAAATTATATACAAGAAATATATATGCATATATTATCTATCTATCTATCTATCTATCTATCTATTATGCATAATGTATATGTAGAAGTCAAATGACTCACCTCCTAACATGGTATGCACGTATATAAGTATACTATTATATCAGACCAGGCTATCAGACATCATCTAAATTATATATATATATATATATATATATATATATATATATATATATATATATATATATATATATATAAAAGTTAGGATAGCGTTGACACAGAGTCAAAAGTGCTTGGTAACTGTTAGTTTCTCATGTGTACGTTCGTCAGATCAAGGGTTTTTCAGGTATGTTGGTGTTTTGTTTTTTTTCAATAGTGTTGTGCGATGCATGCTGGGAATGAGTAATTCTGAGTAAAGCTTGCTGCTATATCGTGTTACCCTTAGGAATTGTTAATTCATCTTGTCTTCAATGTTTCATTTATGACTTTTCTGTTTTTATCATATTGTTATTATTTTTATTCCTATTATGATTATTTTTAACCTTTCAAGATATATTTAACATTTATTCATTCTACTAGCTTTATCAAACCATTCACTTATCTCGTTCAAATCAGATTTTTGCTTCTATTTTTTGTTTTATTGGTATATTTTGCTATTTATTTATTAGTTTGTTTTACATTTATTTTAGTGCGTATCTGTTTATCTATTAACTTTATTTATTTATTCATTTTCTTCAATTTCTACAATTTCATTTTATTTATTCATGTGTTAATTTGTTTATTTTATTTTTCTATTTAAAAAAGATTTTAGTCTTAGCAAAATAGGTGAGAAACTGAGTTACCAAGCAGCTACGAAGTCTACGCAATCCTAACTTAAATATATACGTACTATCAATAATACTGAGCATTCTTTTATTTAGAAATGCAGCTAACTATATTATTAACACACACACACACACACACACACACACACACACACACACACACACACACACACACACACACACATATATATATATATATATATATATATATATATTCTGGTTGTAGTCTTAGCTCTTCGCTGCGAAACTCTTTTCAGTTTTCTATTACATAGTAATAAAATACATTTCTTCTACTTTTCTTTCTTCATTAATCAGTCGAGTAATATAAGTAAGTTGACCAACCGTAGTCGAAGGCGATCCGAAGGTTCCTTTTTTTAATGGCTACAACACTAAGGTGTAGGGGATGGCACTACTCTTTTCCCTGGATTTCACCACTTACCCTTGACCCGCGACTTATACTGCTGAGTGTTAAGCTAGGAAGCATCAAGTGTCATTTTTTGAGTCTTTGGTACGATTCGACCTGGGATTGAACGCAGGTCTTCCGAACCCCTTGTGAACCCTCTAACCGTTATTTTCCAATCTTGTACTTAATTCACGCAGAAAAAAATATAAACCAAAACATTTATAAATGCACTTTAAATTCAAAGCAGATTTTTAAGAAAAGATAAAAGGTTATATAATTTTTAGTTACACCCCCGCCCAATTGGATATTTCATATTTTGCAATCAAAATTAACTTTACTACGAGTAAAATTAATTTTGATGGCAAAATATGAAATGAACCTATAAGAAGTTGACAGTTATATTTCAAAATTAATTTGAAAATTTGAAAAAATGCAAAAATGTCATTTTTTCTGTATAAAAACAAACGCAGATTCAAACAGAAAAAAGATTTGGTTTTGTGGAGTAGTTTATTTTTATTAGTATGTGGATAGTTCAATAAAAAAAGAAAAACTTTGTTGTTTTCTGAAAAAATAATTACCCCTTATTTTTATCCAAGGTCAGGAGTTGATTACTCTATAATTATGATAGCGATCAAAAAGAAGAAAATAATAAAAAAAGAAAACAGTTTAATAGGAGAATAAAATTTAAAAAATAAATATTAAAACATTTATAAAAATTTCATTTTTTAAGTGAAACATGCCAATTAGTTACCTAATCAGGAGAATTTGCTATATTTGTTCTGTGATATAACAAGCTCGTCAGAAGCAGATTTGACGCGGGAATAAGTGGTTGTTTTGGTGATATAAATCTAACTTGGCACTCAGACAAATAAACAGACGGATACATCATCTTTAATCCAATACGGTCCAGTTACCCTGCCACATATAAACACACTTCCATTTAAGAAAGAAATCGCTATTTACCTTTGTACCAAAAAAAAAAAAAAACGTCTTTTATCTCAAATCTATGGTTTATGTTTAATTTTTTTTCTTCTCTTTCTCTCCATTGCCTTTTGAATGCACCCTCCACAACATCAAGAAACATTTCCAACAACACAGACACGTCACATCAATCACAGAAACATTTTTTAAAATCTTATTTTGTCAGTTTTTTCTTTTTCTCCTGCCTCAGCATTAAAGATTGTTCTCATTCTGGCCGTGATTCTTTCCCAAGAAATATTTTTGTGGCCGTCTGGATATTTTATTTGAAAATTAATTCAAACTATTTGACAGGTGACACTTATAATTTCATCACTGTCAATAACAAAAAATAGAAAAATAATATCTGATCCGGAACATTGCTTCTGTAATAAATCCAAGCAAAAATACCGGTGATTCATCCAGAGAAAATAAGAAGAAAAAAACCTTTTGAAAAGCGGAAATAATATTCAATAAGTTATTAATGTAACGTATGTTAGCGATTTTAGTGTGAAATATTTTACTTTCAAAATATGGAAAAAGCGGAGCTTCTTTTACATCAATGCATCTTAATAGGACGATTAGATGATCAGGATTTTAAAATTACGAAGCGAGAAATTATGAAAAAGATGATGAAGAAAGAAAATGAAGTTAAAACAGATTTTCAGGCAATCAACACGAAGTGTCATCTAAAAAATCTCGCGCGCAAATATATATATATATATATATATATATATATATATATATATATATATATATAATGGACACAGGATGTAGCCTTGGATCCCTGCCGGAAGCGATGGATGATAAGGACGTTTGGCAAGAGAAAGTGCTATCAGCGTGAGATATATATATATATATATATATATATATATATATATATATATATATATATATATATATAATGAAGGTACTCGTGGTAGAACAGTTATCATCGAAGTTATCACTCACACACACACACGCGCGCATACACACACACATATATATATGTGTGAGTATATATATGTATATATATATATATATATATATATATATATGTGTGTGTGTGTGTGTGTGCGCACGCGCGTGCATTGCAACATCATTCGAGGAGGCATAAAATTCGTCAATCGTTTCTACCATGCATGCAAAGCTTTTGGAATTACCATCAGTATTGAAAAAAACAGAAGTCATCCATCGGCCAACACCCACTCCTAAGCAAACAAGAGGTGTAAAACAACAATCACCAGTTTCCACATACCCCAATTGCCATCAATAAAAAAATGAGAATTTGTTTTCATCGTTAGGCACCAAAGAGAATAATCAAATGAGTAGCAAAAACTATATGTTCTTTTAGAAAGGTCTATCATTGTCTTTGGAATAAAATGAGTATTAAACTTGAGAAAAATACAGCAGTTCACTAGGGCGTTCGACTCATACATTTTGTTTGTGGATCGGATTCTTTGATGATCAGTTGGTTATACATTAAATAGTTTGATGCCTTCCACAAAAGTTATCTCGATCTATGGATACACACAGCAATACAGAATATCAAACTTTAATCTTTTTGCAAAGTACCATATTGATGGCATAGAAACCTTTCTCAAACAATTATAACTAAGATGTGTTAGACATGTCGTCGGACAGATATTACATAATTCTAAAGATCCTCTTTTATAGCCAGCTTCATGACTGAAATAGAAAAGCCGGAATAGGAATCAACTGAAAAGCAACCTGATAATTCTCGGTATATCTGTTGATACATCAGAGCAAGTTACTTCAATTTGCAATGTTTGGGGAACAAAATGACAGAAAGTCATCAAAAAGTTAGACAAAACCCATTTCGAACAGAGAGAGAGAGAGAGAGAGAGAGAGAGAGAGAGAGAGAGAGAGAGTATGATCAGTCATGCCAGCAAAGTAGTATGATTGATGTAACTCTACAAAATGAACTTGTATGTAAAATCTTTGGTTTAAAATCTCATAAGAAAATCAAACATAAGAATTAAAGAAAGATGTTAGGCCCTCATACATTGAAATCGACGGGAGATTATATATATTTCTTTATTTGATGGCATATCAACCTTTATGGGCTATTTAATACCAAAACTATCCTTGTAGAACGATTGCAGTTATATAATCTAACCCATAGCTGGGGAAATAAGGAAGGTCGAAAGCGAATTTAATGGCGCAACTAGAATTTGAACTTGCTTACAATGATGTCGCGGTCTCGCAACGCTACCCACTTAGCCACAAGGACTCAACTTCCTCCACCCTCTCTCTCTCTCTCTCTATATATATATATATATATATATATATATATATATAAATTTGAAAGCACGCTGCAACATAACACCAGTATAAACATTAAATGCTTGATTCTTACAAAGTTGTAATATACTTGGAAAGATTGTATCGCTTTTGCAATATGCATACCCCTGATGATGACCCAAGATGGATTCCAAAGTACTTGGGAACCAATTAATTACGGAAGGTTTAAGAGCCAATTCTGGTCGGAGATTATAACATACATATGGTGACTTGAAAGGATCAAAACAAAAGTATGTAGACAAAAGATGTCTATTGTGACGGCAAATTGACTAAAATCCCAAAACAGGACTTTACTTTTCGCACGTGTGAAGACGGGGCAGGTTGGCACTTGATCCCCTATAGAATAAGTCCTCGTTCAGAGTTTTTCTCTCAGGCATATAAGACCTGGTATATTACGTGAGGGATTAATTTAGGGCTAGACTGACCGCCGCTGGCAAGGGGTTCCAAATTTCACACTATCCACACACCCACCAAGGCCACTAAACTTCCTCCCCTAGACAACAGAAGATATGGACCTATAGGTTTTAGTCGTAATAATATTATATTGTAGTAGTCGGCAACTCCAGTTTCCCGTGTGATATTTTTAAGGAATTAATAGGACAATTCTAAGCAAGATAACATAAGGCGAATAGAAGCTGAAAAGGAAATGTGACACAACAAATTCGTAGCAGGACTGCAAAGAACAACTTAGACCACGTGGTAACATAAAAATACATGAATCCTTTACTATACAAAGAGATACACTTTCAAAGTGTCAAATATGTATAATGAATTGAACAGTCCATGGACATAAATGTCTTTCTTCTTTTCTGTTCTTTCGTTTCTTCAAATTGAGAGAGAGAGAGAGAGAGGGGGGGGTGGTATATAAAATTTGGGTATAAAGGAGAAATAGTCCCAAAGTTACTTATCTTATTTTTCGACGGGGTTCCACTGGAGAATCTTTCTTCTTTTACGGGCTAATAGACTTTAAGCTATTTTTAATACTGGCTTGAAGAACTCGGGTCCCTCGTGTCTCAGATATTCTTTTGTCTTCTACCCGGAATACTGGCTTTGGTTCGTCTGCCCGCCACGAGCCCAGCCAAACAACTCCTTTCCTTCTCGTTTTTTTCGCCGACGGGGAGAAGGTGCCACTTCCGTTTTAGGGTCCCAGCCAATCATTTGGCTTCTTCCTCCTTCTCCCTGGTGTCCGGCGACCTGAGGTTACTAAGTACCAACATCTGTTGATATCCCCTCTGTGACCTACATTCTTTCTTAACGGTCACTTTTTTGACGTGTTGCCACTGTTCATTCCAACGGGAGGATAGTATTAATCTTATTTCTATCGTCTCCGTGGGATATCACCTGACACTATACTGTTTAATTAAGTATGTCGCAACGAAGAAATGCAGCCCACACACACACACATACATACATACATACATACATATATATATGTGTGTGTGTGTGTGTGTGTGTGTGTGTGTGCTTGCTTTTAGTTTTTATCTTATGTATTTTAGGGAGCTCAATCGGTAACCGAGGTGTTATATTCTCTGGTTAATATTCTGTTTCAAGCCGTCTGCGATATTGAAATAATGGAAGGTTATTGGTTCTTCGTAACAAGTTTGTTTTTATTTTTCAACATTTTAGAACAACTTCTCCATTTTGTTCAGCAAATCGTTTTTATCTATTCAATTATATATGCATACATTCACAGACAAGCACCCCCACACATCTATCTATCTATCTATATATATATATATATATATATATATATATATATATATATATATAATACCAATGTAATTTATGAATTTGCTCATCCAATTGGAGATTGTATCTCCATGTTAATAAAAATGTTTTCGCATTAACTTGCCAAAATCAGATAATAACCAAACGAAAGCCAGTATTAAGACATGGTATGTCAAGCTATTTCATTGCTACTAATTTCTAAAAACAACAAACTATCAAAGATCTATTATTTCTAGAAGCCATTATAATAACAACAAAACATTACTGTGAATAAAATAATATTCAATTGAGGAAACAATATATTTTACAACTAATAAATATTCAAATACAAAGTACATAGTATCGCAAAAAGTCCGTATACGTTGTAACGTTTTTTGAACACGTGATAATATGAATTTAAATTTCTACTGTTACGAACGCTTCATAAAAAAAGAAAAAAATCAGAAATAAATTCATAACAAATCACTTAATTTAAAAATTAAAAGTGATTATTGAAAAAATTAGGGAAGGAAATCTTGAACGATTTTTACGAGATACATTAGAAAATATCATTAAATAATATTAGAAATAATATTGTCTCTGTTTTTTTTAAAGAAGTGCGTCTATAAAAAATACAGTGCCAAAATATGATTATTTTCTAACCTTAGTTGTAGCACTCAGTGAAACTTACACTCACTAACGAAGATCTCAGCTAATTACCTGATCATTACACATGTAAGGTGCTCAAATGAGCCAAAATATGTACCAAACTCTGTTTCAAAACACCTTAACAAATCCAGTAATTGATTGTTTATAATAATACCAATTTACCCAACCGACGACGACACATTACTTCAGATAAAAGCAAAAACCTTATAGATAAATTCAACCTTAAATTAAACAGAAATTAACAATACACAGACACACACACACACACACACACACAGAGACACACACACACACACACACACACACACACACACACACACACACACACACACACACAGAATCACTCGGAGAGGTTGATTAGTTCTCCGTTGAACGTTCTGCTATATCAACTATCGGAGATTATTTAGGGGGAAAAGCGTAATAAAAGAAAAAAAAAAAAAAACAGAACCCAAAAGTATATACACACACATGGATACAAACACCCACACATACAAACACACAAAAATACACTCTTGAAATTAAAAAAAGAAATAAAATCTGCAGAGATCAAAGTTTGTCACGGACAATTAACCCGAACTAGTCATTCACAGACGCAAATCCTGAAATTATAAAGAACTACAACCCTATCAAAACAGTTGCCCCTAAAAACCAAAGGGAACACTCGAATCAATCATTAACTTCCTGAAGACGACTTTTAACGTCAGAAACACGTGTTGAAGAAAAATAAATAATCTAAAAGCAAATTCACAACGAGTCTTATTCATTTTAAAGCATTTATTTTTTCTCTCATTGGACCAACGAAAAAAATTATATATACTCTGCATTGCTATTGTAGCATCGAGAATTTTTATGTACTTTTCTTATTTTGATTTTATGTTTTCATTACCACACACACAAAAAAGAAACATGTTTCAAGCTTTGTAAATATATAAGATATTGACTTGATACTTAATTTAAACATGGAAAATGAATTTTCAACTGGAGTCGAAAACTGAACTCCAAGAGGTCTGAATGTGCACACTTTGAATTCGTGCTGTTCACTGCAATTCAAGTTTGTATTATCATATAATACAATGAAAGAAAATATATTTATGATATCAAAAATTGTTTTTTATTGACGGAGCCCATTAATTGTAGAATTCCAATAAATAAATTTCAGATGCTGTCAAAAGCATTTTTATGTTATCTTCACTCTGTATCAATGCAGAAGAAATTCTTCAGAATCGTATTTAAAATACTTAATCTTACTTTTGTAACTTCTGTTGTTGCATGCTAACAAAATCGAATTAAATTCTGGATGTTTTGGCGAGACGATTGACTGAATAAAATAAATAAACTTTCACAATGTATGGCTTCACAAGTTATTCATAGCGCAGTGATAAAGATTTTAAGACAAGTGTGACGTTTAAAGAATTGGGATTAACCATCACTGATCTGAAATATTTAGAGACTCAAAATCTATCGTCAGTCATTTGACCTGTAAAAGGTCAAATTGCAAAAATATTTGAGTTGATCGAACACCAAGTCATATGAAAAGTTATAGTCAACACCTTTCAATATATACTGACCATTATTCATGTTTCTGTGACGGTACCAAATGTTTGCCAAGTCGAAAAAAAAAATCAGGAGTTGAATACTAATAGGAGATGATGTAAAAACGTTAAAACGTTTTGTTTTTTTTCATTGGATATCATTTTGCAGTTGCAACTGATTTTATCGTTTTGAAGTTGCAACTGATTTTATCGTTGTGCAGTTGCAACTGCTTCTATTGGGCATAAATCCCAGTGTTGTATAACACATTAAACTACGCTGAAACCCTCTTACACGACCGTTATTAATATAACCTGAAGATCGAGACAACTAAAGTGTTTCAATAACATAATTTGGATGGTTCCCCGCCGACTCAATCATAGAAAGGCAGATAAATGACAGTTGAAAATCAGTTTTCTATCTTTGGACAAATCTGATTTGTGAACGAATTGATTCCTAGCGAACAAACAACGGTCGATAAAATTTTGCTGCTAACCCTCCGCGTGTTCACAGGATAAAAGCCTCAACAACATTTAAATGTAAAAGAGGCTTTTCGGATAGTATTTGAATTCGTGTGAAGAATCGTCTAACGAATTCTTGCAAGAACCGATGGAATTCAACATGAAGCAGGCAAAAGGAACACAGTCCTGTCTAGAGGACATACACGTGACAAGGTCGATTCTAATGACAGTAGAGACATTTCCTACTGAGTTTCCTATTGAATAATCACTTACAATTCACTTCTATGGATTTTACATTGTATTCGTCACAGATATAACAAAGTAACATAAATGTATTACACGGAATAAATAAGACAGTGGCGATTTGCACAGTGTGAACAAAAAGAAACAAAGGAAACACAAAAGGACATAAAGAATATAAATAAAGTCACAGATGATGTCTCTTTTATTCTTCAGATCACTTCCAAACTGCTTGAACATACAAAAGAATGCCCAATGGACTAGTGGGTAGAGTGTTCGCCCATGCTCCGGGAGACCTGGGTTCAATCCCAGGTCGAGTCATACCAAAGACTTTAAAAATGATACTTGGTACCTCCTTGCTTAACACTCAGCAATATAAGGTATGTATCAAGAGTAAAGTGGAGCAATCCAGGGAAAGGAGTAGCGCCCTCCCCAGTACCTCGGTGTAGTAGCTATTGAAAAGGGGGCCTTCTGGTCGCCTTCGACTACGGTTGCTAAAATTAATCTATCTATCTATCTTAGATAGATAGATAGATAGATAGATTATGCAATGGGTAAATTGACACCATTGTAAATTATTTATTTCGTGCATTAACTTCGTTAGTTTCAGATTTTGTCTACTATGCAGCAAACTTTAGTCTGTGAGGAAAACAACATCCTGACGCAGTTCACTATGTGAGAAATTTTGGAAACGACATGTTGTACTTTTAACATTCACGTCGGAACACCGATACGAAGATTTCAGTGTTTGGGTGTCAATTTGAGGACAGATTTACATTTAGTCCACATCATGGTATTTGGCGATAGTGACGCGATACTTCCACTCTTCTATCCTGATGGTCTCAGACTCAGCATGGAGTTCTATATTAAGTGCTTGGAAAAGTGAATGCCTGGATCGAGAGGCTGGCTGCGGGAAGACTCTTTTTCAGGCAAAAGAACTCTGCATTATGCCACATGAGGAGTATTGAGTGATGGCTGTGTGAAAATTTCAACAATTGCAAGTCTAAGTTATGTGAAGACAGAGATGATACAGGTAACCACATAATAAACGAAGACATAGTAGGTATGACTGAGTTGGAAAGGTGATCCGCTAAAAATTGTATAAAAGATTAAAATTTTCCGTATCATCAAATCGGATATGCACAAACCAGAATTTGACTTTGAAAATTCTTTGTAACTTTGAGATGCAAAAGGGTCCCTGAATCTAAAGCAAAAGACTTGACATTGTGATAATTGACAAAAAAAAAAACAATTATAAAAAATCCATGTTATGTCGAGGATTTTGAGGCTCCAGCGGACCACAAAGTGAAAATGAAAGAAATTGAAAAGATTGACAAATATTTGAATCTCGGCAGAGAGTTCAAAAACAAAAGCTGTGGAACATGAAGGTGACGGTGAAACAAACTGTAGTTGGTGCGCTAGGAATAGTCCGCAAGTAACAAGAGGAAATGGAAATTAGACGGAGAAGAAAGACCACAGAAATGTTAAGATCGGCTAGAATACTCAGAAGAGCTCTGGAAACCAGAGGAGACTTGCAGTCACTCAGAGTTCAGTGAGATACCATTAGCTTACACAGGGGTGAAAATTACGCCGCCGTGAAATAACAACAACAACAACAACAACAATAATAATAATAATAATATGGATATTTCAAGCAACAAACTTGTGAAATATCACAAGAGAAGATCTGGAGATGGCGAAGAATGGCAAATTTCAAGACAGAAACGGAATCAGTTCTAATAGCAGCACAAAACAACGACGTAAGGACCAGCTATGTTAAAACAAAAATAGACCAGACGCAACAAAATAGCAAGTTTAGGTTACGTGGTGATAAAGACGAAACCATTTATCACATTATAACCGAATGCAGCAAATTTGCACTAAAAGAGTATAAGACGAGACACAATTTGGAGGTAGTGATCCACTAGGAATTGTGTAAGAAATCTAAATTTCACCATACTACCAAAATCTATATACAGAAACCAGATTCCATCCTGAAGAATGAGACACCCAAAAATCTCAATCATCTAATCTCGGACAGAAACCAAAGCTAGTGATAGTTAAAAAAATAAAAAAAAGAGAAGCAGGCGAATTGTGGATTACTGTCCAGTGGACCCACAGAGTGAAAACATCTTCTCTGGGATTTTGACATCCAAACGGATAACTTAATCTTGGTTTGACAACCAGACCTTATAATAATCAACACAAAACAGAGAACTTACAAATTGTGGACTTTGCTGTCCTGGCTGATCACAGAATAAAATTAAAAGAGAGTGACACTAAGAATAAATACCGCGACCTTACTAGGGAACTGAAAAAACTGTGGAACATGAAAGTGAAGTTTATATGAATTATAATTGGTGCTATTGGTACAGTCACTAAAATATTAATAGAGGGACTGGGGGATTTGGAAATAAAAAGACGAGAGGAGACCATCCAAACTACTGCATTACTGAGATCGGCAAGAACACTGAGAAGAGTCCTTGAGACTTGATTAGACTTACTGTCACTCAGACTCCAGCGAAAAACCATCAACTAACGCTGATGCGAAGAAGTCTCAAAGAACAACAACAACAACAACAATAGGAACAGAAAAGAAACGACAACACAGGAAAAACTTACAACCAGAAAGTACTAGCGAAAAAAAGAAGATTAAAGGGATATCGACAAAGGGTAAAACAATACAGACAAAATAGGACATTCCAAAACAATGAAAGAAAACGCTATCAACAATTGGGAGGAGATGACAATAAAACATACCAACAACCGGAAGCAAAAGAAACCCATTGGACAAAAATATGGCAACCAAAAAAACAAAACGAAAGGCTGAATGGATAAACAATATGACAAGAGAACTAAAAAGACTCGAAGAAGGCCCGAAAGCGGAAATACACAGTGATTTACTCAAAACGACATTTTGAAAATATCAAACTGGAAAACGCCAGGCCATGATGCAATACATGGTTTCTGGTTAAAGAAATTCACCTCCATTCACAAAAAACTAGCATTAGAAATGAATAAATACCAACAAAGAGCACACATACTCGAATGGATGACCAAAGAAAGAACCACATGGATATAAAAGGGCCGAAACAAAGGAACCACTCCGAACAATTACAGACCCATAATTTGCCTACAAATGATGTGGAAAATATTAACAGCACAAATAATGGAAGAGACTTGCTACTCGCTAACAAGCCGCGGTTTGTTTCCTGACGAACAGAAAGGATACTGTAAATGATCCAGAGGCACAGTAGAGTTACTTTACATAGATCAACACATCCTAAATGAGAGCAAGACAAGACGGAAAAATCTAGCTATGGCTAAGATAGACTACAAAAAGGCAAATGATATAGTTCCGCATAGCTGAATAATAAACAGCCTCAAAATATACAAAATATCACATGAGGTCATAAACTTTATCGACAAAACCATGAAAACCTGGAGAGTGGAATTGATAACAGGAGGAAGAAGCATAGATAAAACAAAGATCTAAAGAGGTATTTCCCAAGGAGATGATCAATCACCCTTACTATTCATAATTGCCATGATGCCTCTTAACCGCATACTTAGAAAATTCAAAGCCGGATACAAACTTAGTAGATTGCAGGAAAAAATCAATCATTCAATATACATGGATGACATCGAACTATTTGCAAAAAATGAAAAAGAACTGCAAACATTAATACACGTAGTGAAAATATACAGTTCGGACATAGGCCTGGAATTTGACATAGGGAAATATGCAATGCTTGTAATGAAAAGTGGCAAACAATATTTGACAGAATGGAACTACCAAATAAAGGCAAGATTAGAACGCTCGCAGAAAACGAAACCGACAAATACTTGAGAAATCTTGGAGGCTAACACCATCAAACAAGTGGAAAGGAAAGACAAAATTCAAAAAGAACATCTCAGGAGAACTAGAAATCTACTCGAAACAAAACTCTCTGGCCGAAACCTTATCAAAGGAATAAATACCGGAGCTGTACTTCTCGTTAGATATTCTGGACCCTTTCTCAAGTGGACCAGAGACGAACTTAAACAAATGGACCAAAGAACAAGAAAACTAATGACCATGCATAAGGCATTACATCCCAGAGACGACGTTGACAGACTATATGTATCAAGAAAAGAGGGAGGAAGAGGACTTCCCAGCATTGAAGACAGCGTTGACGCATCGATACAACGGCTCGAAGGCTATATACGAAAAAACGATGGAGGACTCATTACAGCCAACAGAAACGATACTGATAACACGATGGCCAACAGAATGACAATTACTAGGAAACAAAAATAGGAAGGAAAGCAACTCTATGAGCGTTTTATACGACTAATAAACAACATCTCACATGGGAAAACCTTGACATGGGTAAGAAAAAGAAATTTTAAGAGAGAAACTGAATCTCTCCTAACAGCAGCACAAAACAACGCCATAAGAACCAATCATATCAAAGCGAAAATAAGTAAGACACAACAAAATAGCAAATGTAGGCTATGCGGTGACAGAGATGAAACCATCAATCACATAATAAGCGAAAGCAGCAAATTAATGCAGAAGAAATATAAGATTAGACACTACTGGGACAGCAAGAAATTTCAATTTGACTATACGATCAAATGGTATATGCACAACCTAGCATCTGCCCTAGAAAATTACACACATAAACTCCTTTGGGTCTTTGACATACACACCGATCATCTAATCTCGACCAGAAGACCAGACCTATTTATAATCAACGAAAAGAAAAAAGAGAATTTGCAAAATTGTCGACTTTGCGGTCCCGACTGAGCACTGAATAAAACTGAATGAATGTGAAAAGAAGGATAAGTACCTTGGCTAGGGAATTGAAAAAAGTGTGGAACATGCAGAGGACAATTATGCCAATTGTAATTGGTGCTTTTGGTAGAGTAACTAAAAGATTACTAAAAGGTCTGGAGGATTCGCAAGTTGGCGGACGAGTAGAGACCATCCAAACTACAGCATTATTGAGAACGGCCAGAATACTGAGAAGAGTCCTGGAGACTTGAGGAGACTTGCTGTCACTCAAACTCCAGCTAACGCTGATGTGAAAAAAGCTCTAATAATGATAATAATTCATTTAGCGGAAATAATTAAGATATTATCAATTCCATTTCTAAGTCAAGCAATGCCCCCAGTGCAACTCTTAAGTTGAAGTGATATTCTTGTTATCTCCACATTTTTATCTGAAATAAAGCAAAACGTATCTTACACGTTTGTCAAGAGACTTGTGTGTATAACCAAAACAAATTTAAGTGAATGTGGCATCTTATGTTTATAACAACCGAAATCCAGGTGTATTTGATCTTTTTTATTTTATAAACTCTTTCGACTCAGGCATGACTTGCGAAAACTGATAACATGGACATTACCTGATCCAGATGGCTCTAGTTGCACTTGTTATCTTCATATACTCAGTAAAACAAAAAAAAATTACTGTTTTTCCTGAAGTGAACAATTTATTGATTACAAATTATTTCAAATATACATTTTCCGTAACATGAATAGAATAACGCGTTTTGATACATTTTCGGTTAGAAGACGTAGAATAACATATTTTGCTTATGGACTCATTTAAATTGACTAATTAATGGAAGCATTCAGGATCATTACAAATATTTCAAGACAGGTTTCGCTTCATAGGTAAATTACTTGTGTTTCTACATTCTGGGTAAACAATTCTGACTTATCGACGATAGATAGATAGATAGCTAGATCCAATATGACTTGTTTAATTATCAGAAAATATATCTTTAAATATTATCCTAGGAAATGATTCGATGAAATTTTTTAACATAGATTTCAGAAAATAAAACTGCATTTGGTTTGGTTTGGTTTGGTTTCTTTATTTCATGTCAAATCGACATTTGGTTGGTTGATTGATTGTTTCGTTTTAAGGCGTATCAACTTTTTTCGGGTCATTTAACGCCGACTTAAAATTTCAAACAATTCAGTTTAGTATAAATATAGTTTTTGTTTACAAACGGTTCAATGTCAAGACAATTCAGTTAAATGCTATAAAAGTTCTATTTCAAATAATTCAGTTTAGCAGAAGAATACAGTTTCAATGTCAAAAACAGTCCTATTTCAAGCATTTCAGTTACTACATTTGGTTTAGTTAGGTTTGGTTTCTTTATTTCATGTCAAAACTGCATTTCAAGCCATTTATCGATTTTTCAACATTTCGTAAATTATATAAATAATTGGAGGTCATAATCAGTCATTGATGGTAAATAAGGAAAATTCAGAGATTGTTTTCTAAATCTTGTTATCCCAATCTATTTATTTGGACATACCTATCTCAATTACGAGTCAGTTCTCTGAATATATTATTGTTTTAATATTCTTCTCTTTCATTTGTTTTTCTTGCAGTACTTATATTTAGTTTTTCTTCTTTTTATATATCTATGTATTCATTTTTGACGGGTATTCTTTTATAAGAGTCTTAAGACGTTGTAAAACATGACGAAAAATGAAAACGGAGCGATGTTTTTGATTTTGCTAAACGTCGGAATCTTTCACGTTTAGGAAAATGAGATATTCAAGGATTGGTATTAACACATCCTCGGATAAAAGGTGGGGCGCAGATATTTTTATATTCTACGATTCCATCCACATTTATATAACCTACAAAGGTTGGTATGCCATTAAACAAAGAAACCAAACCAAGCCACATTTATACGAAGGTGTATTCAAAATTACTTTCTTCCATTATATTGCTGTAGGAGTTGAGAAATAACACAAAAACTGCTTCTTTTAGTGAAAGAGGAGGTACTTCCTGAGATACAGATCTCCAGAAACTAAGATTCTTCTTCTTATCTATCTCTGATCATTGAAGAGATAAAGGTTTTGTAAAAAGAAATCCTGAAAAACTGTGATGCATCTATGTTCCGTTCGATATCAAACATCTTTATGTATAGTTATGTGTTTTGTCTTTATCCCTAGAAATATTAATATTCATTATTCTTTGGTATTTAGAAACTAGACGAACTGCTACCAATTACATATAACAATTACCGAATATGAAAAAATTTCTTGATTCGAAACTAAAAGCCAGATCAGTAAGGATTCGGTATGACACTGAATTGAAAATTCTATGAATTGGGAACACTTTTATTTTAGGAACATTTCATATTGGGAATTCTTTTATATTGGGAACACTTTTATGGCGTTCTTAAAAACAAGTTCTCAGACTTGATCTCCTTGAAAGTAATAAATCGGTATTAATCCGTTTGTATTAAAAAGCCAAGGTCCAATAAAATGCCTTTATCCGCTAGAAATGTAAAAGGAAAGGTATAATGTGAGCACGCCTTTCATCTACAATAAGAACTTCATGATTTTATTTTCTGGTAGATTTCCTGTAAGATAAATCAATTTTATTCATGGCCAGAAAAAAATTTTAATCTTCGAGATTTTAAAATTGGAAGTTCTACTCAGGTTTTAAAATGCAGAAATGAAACGGGAATAATATTCAATTCGAGATCATGCAAGTATCAAAAAGATCCAAGAATAAAATTCTGCAAGACAATTGATGAATTTTGTGGTAGTCAAGTTGTAGGTTGGGAGCTTAGCAAATTTCGGTACAAGTCTACTTGTTCAATGAGTATCAAAATCATTAACAATGCTCTACTAACCAAAATCATCAAGAATGTTGGCAGGAGGATGAGCAACTATTAGGCAACTTTGATTGGAGATTTAAATAAATTTGCAACTATTAAAGTTATATGATCGATTTTAACGTCATGTCAATCCGTCTAGGGTTATTTTATATCAAGAGGTTAGGGAATCATTTTCATTGTACATTTGTATTGACATTTCTTGTCGAGTTTCAAATATTCCTAATTAATATTAATAATTTTATGGTTTAAGTAATTATTTTTTATTCTAATCATTTGTTTGCTTGCAGTTATCTAACTTCAAGTAACAAATAATAATCCTTATATTAGTAAACAATTATAACTTTAAGTAACTATTCCTAATCCAAATAAACTAGTTATATTGGTTCCAAGTTTTCCTGTCGAATACGAATAATTTTTTTATCTATTTGAACTATCGCTGGTACGTAAACAGGTACTATCACTTTGAATCAAATTGAACCTGGCAATAACGGAATTGAAGAGGGCTGGTGCAATCAATAATTTATTCAACGATATAAAAAGGGACGATTTATATTTACTAAACTTAGGTTTACAGTGTACAAGACCAAATAGGTAATGAGGGTTAGAAAGATTGTACTGTGCTGATTCAATATAAATGGTGAGGATCTACCTGCCTTGAAAATCAGTATTCTAATTTCTGAGACTTATTTGGGCTTAAATATTGGCAACAAAATTGAAAATCGAGCAACTATTTTGGCCACAAAGTGTATTAAAGTATTTCAACTGTCCGTATTGGAAATGTGTCTGACACTCACTCTTGATATTTTGGGAACACAAAGGAGCTTTCATAAAAGTAACTTATAACAAATATTGTTGGTTCAGATTCATATTTTCTGTAAAATGTGTCGTTTGCAGCTTAGAGCTGTCATTTTGTCTCACTCACAAATCATTCACAACTGACTATAAGCATTTTCTAACAATCAAATCGAATATGCGCAGATCTCACTGCTTTCAATACTAAGATTTAATCAAGTTTCCAGAGATATGACTCAAGAGAAACAAAAAAAAAAATGAAAGCATAGATAAGGGAAAATAGATAAATAAATGAAAACAATCATCAGACAGCAAAGGAAATGAAAATTCTTGCCAGACAGAGTGGCGAAGAAAATGATGCCTGAACCATCTGTTGGCGACTGATTAATCCTGGACATTGTAAATTACATCATATGACAACAGATTTAAGAGAGAAGCCTGAAAAAACGTTGGAAGCCAATAGTTATTTTCAATTCAAGAATCCTGTGACAGTGTATAGAATGCAAATAAAACTGGATAGAGACGTGATAAGAATGGTACCTCCAGGAATATCAGGAGAATCCGGTCTAGGCATTGAATTGAACATAGATCCAGTGACCTATACACATCCTCTGTTGTAAAGTAAAGTTGAAGCGAGCACTTGGAAGGCGCCATTGGTATTAATAGTTCACACCTGATCCACTTGAACTTGATAAATCGATAATAATCGAAGCCATCTCATGGGAATAAAAGAGAAAATTCGGAGGCCAATAAAACAAAAAAACAAAACGAATTGAAAAGACTGGTTGAAAAGCGACAATCTACACATCAAAATTTATAGATGCTTTTATCTGTCTATCTATCTATCTTGATTTGTTGATATCTCTATCTCTTTCAATATATATACATATACTTTGTCCATATCTAAATGCTTTATTGTGTTGAATATTGCTGAGCAAATTCTGACATTTCTACATTTCTGCTTTAACATATTTCGTATCAAGTTCGGTACAAAAACTTTTTGGATCAGGTGGAAAATTTGTGGTTAGACAATAAAAGAAACTGGGGAACAGATTGACAATACGACTTTTCTGAGCGACTGAAAAATCAACAATGTGCGATTTACTTTTTAATATAGAATTGTAGAATTTGCAACATGTTCTTGGAATGAATTACAAAGTTATTTACATATACTAATTGCTTAACTTAAGTTTTATTCCAATATAACTTAACTGTGGGGATTCTTTTTGTATTTATTGTGACTAATCAAGGGAGAAAACTATGTTTGACTTAGCCACAAGGGCATAAACACACACACACACACACACACACACACACACACACACACATTTCTGTGTGTATCTTGTTTGCGTGTGTTTCTGTGTCAATGTGCGTGTGATACTGGAACTTGGAAAGGGTTAATTAATTGAAAGATAGCAGACTAAATGTTAAAGGTAAGAATTATACTCTTAAGAGAATCTTAAATGTTTAAAAATTATTTAGACAAAGAAAAAAACATTTGGAAACCTAAAAGATAAGATGACTTGTACTGGCAAAAAAGAGAGTCATTGAACCAGAGATCTTGTGCCAGTCTCTGAATCCTAAGGACTTGACTAACAACCAGACCGTTGACAGTCGTGTGGCAAATTTCTGCGTCAATCAACTAAAACAATGATCGGAAAGGTTAAAATCGATTTATATAACAAACGATTTTAATAAAAAGAGTTGTAATATTTCTAAACCGTGTTGACTTTATTCGTTTGTTTTGTGTTGGAGAATTATTTTGATGAAACCATTAACTTTTAACCGGTTCATATGTCCAGCATTACAGCAAGAGTACATGTGTGTATATGTGGCGAGTTGTTTATCTGAATATCAATGATACCGCTGCTCACTTACAAAAATATTTTATTTTATACGGCAAATATTTATTTTGTAACATAATCTTCATCCTTGTCAAAGCCTTTAATTTAACAGTCCAAACATTAAAGGTGAAATTATCAGATTAAAACTCAGCTAATAACTATAGCTAAGAATTCGGAATTATAGACACATCGTTAAATATCAAATAGAAAGCACTATATAAAAAAATGAAAACGTTGTGCTATAGGCATTGTCACAGTAATGTCATTCGATAGCAAATATATGCCTAGAGTGTTCGCCAATGGTCCGGGAGACCTGGTTTCAATCCCAGGTCGTGTCATACCGAAGACTTTGAAAATAGTATTTGATACCTACTTGCTTAGCACTCAGCAATATAAGGTACATATCAAGGGCAAAGTGGAGCAATCCAGCGAAAGGAGTAGCGCCCTCCCCTACACCCCGGTGCGGTAGCTATTGAAAAGGGAGCCTTCTGGTCGCCCTCGACTACGGTCGCCAACAACAACTTTTATAAACGATGAAATTAATAACGACAACCATTTTTACGTACACTGATGACATTTGATTTATTTATACTGGAGAAGAAACAAAATTTTCAAATTTGTCATTGACTTAAACACGCAGCATGTTTCTATTAAATTTGACCGGGAAAAATCTATGCATTTTGTAGCATTTTTCGACAACTTGATATATATAGATAAAAATAATCAATCACAACACAATAGACTAAACCTACTGATACTCATAATTACCTCCACTCTAAAACTTCCCACGCCAAATATCAAGCCAGTCAGTTGGGGCAAAAAATAGAATTAAAAGAATATGCTCAAACATAATGATCCATTGAATCACATCAGCAAATCATTGAATTAGATTTTATAGCAACAACCAAAATTTTATCGAACACCAGATTTGCAGAGTTATTACAGTTCGAAGAAATTAAGCCCTGAAATTAGCAAAAATAAACCAAGACAAATACTTAGACCTTGCTAGAGAACTAAAAAAAACAATCGAACACGAAGGTGGTGTTGGTACTAATTGTAATCGGTGTGCTGGGAATGGTCCCCAAAGGTTTGGTAAGGGGAATGGAAGAAATGAAAATCGGAGGACCAGAGGAAACTATTCAAATTATAGCAGTATTAAGATTGGCCTGAATATTGAGAAGAGTCCTGGGGACTTGATGAGACTTTCTGCCAAACAGACTCCAATGAAAGATCATCAGCTAACGCTGGTGCAAAAAACTAACAAGGAATAATAATAATAATAATAATAAAAATAATAATAATAATAATAATAATAATAATAATAATAATGTGATCTACTGGGAGATGTGCGAGAAATTGAAATTTGACCACACCAACAAATGGTATATGCACAATACAGCATCTGTCCTAGAAAATGACACACATATCGGACTTTGACATACAGACGGGTCACCTAATCTCGGACAGAAGACCAGACCTAATAATAATAATAATAATAATAATAATAATAAAGAGAATATACAAAATTGTCGACTTTTCTGTTCCGGCTGACAACAGAATAAAACTGAAAGAGTGTGAAAAGAAGGATAAGTACTTCGACCTTGGGAATTGAAAAAACTATGGAACATGAAGGTGACAATTATACCAATTGTGATTGATGCGTTTGGAACAGTAACTAAGGGATTACTAAAGGGACTATAGAACTTGGAGGTTGGCGGACGAGTGGAGACTGTTCAAACTACTACATTATTGAGAACGGCCAGAATACTGAGAAGAGTCCTGGAGACTTGAGGAGACTTGGTGTCACTCAAACACCAGTGAAAGACCATCAGCTAACGCTGATGTGAAAGACTATAATGAGTAAATATAATAATAACCATCAAACAAGTGGAAAGGAAAGACCTAATTCAAAAAGGATATCTCAGGAGAACTAGAAATCTACTCGAAACAAAACTCTCTGGCCGAAACCTTATCAAAGGAATAAATACCGGAGCTGTACTCCTCGTTAGATATTCGGGACCCTTTCTGAAGGGGACCAGAGATGAACTTAAGCAAATAGACCAAAGAACAAGAAAACTAATGACAATGCATAAGGCATTACATCCCAGAGACGACGTTGACAGACTATATGTATCAAGAAAAGAGGGAGGAAGAGGACTTGCCAGTATTGAAGACAGCGTTGACGCATCGATACAACGACTCGAGGACTACATAGAAAAACTCGGAGGAGGATTGATTACCGCCATCAGAAACGATACTGACAACATGATCGACAGCAGGATTACAATAATTAGGAAACAAAAATGGGAAGAAAAACAACTCTATAGATGTTTAAAATGACTAATAAACAACACCTCACACGAGAAAATCTCGACATGGCTAAGAAAAGGAAACTTGAGAGAGAAACAGAATCTCTCCTAATAGAAGCACAAAACAACACCGTAAGAACAAATCATATCAAAGCGAGAATAGATAAGAGGCAACAAAATAGCAAATGTAGGCTATGCAGTGATTGATATAAAACCATCTATCACATAATAAGCGAATGCAGCAAACTAGAACAGAAAGAGTAAAAGACTAGACATGATTGAGTCGGCAAGGTTATCGACTGGGAGATGTGCATGAAATTGAAATTTGACCGTACAATCAAATGATATATGCACAACCCTACATCTGTCCTAGAAAATAACACACATAAACTCCTATCGGACTTTGACATACAGATGGATCCCCTAATCTCGGCTAGAAGACCAGACCTAATAATAAATAAAAAGAAAAGAAAAGTGAATTTGCAGAATGCTTAAGATAGAAACGAATAAAATAAATCACATACTACCTTACATACCGACGAATAATATAACCGAGTTAAATGAACTAATCTATGCAGGAGCAAAATTAGTTTGTGAAAAAGTTGGGATCCCCTCAAAAAGCACGAAGAAACAGTCAAAACCGGGATGGGAAATTCGACTGGAAACGCAAATAAAAAAACTACGAAAACAGGCCCGAATGATAAGAAAGAGAGGCGCTGACATAAGCGGGTAGAAGGAACAGGCAACATGGGGAAAAACAACAGTACAACTTGAGGAAATAAACCAGGAAGTAATGGCCAAAAAAGGAAGATTAAAAAGATATCGACAAAGGGTAAAACAATACAGACAAAACAGAACATTCCAAAAGAACGAAAGAAAATTCTATCAACAATTGGGAGGGTGGGACATGAAGACATACCAACAACCAGATATAAAAGAAACCGAACGATTTTGGACGAAAATATGGCAACCAATGAAACATAAGAAAAATGCTGAATGGATAAACAATATTACAAGAGAACTAGAAGGAGTTGAAGAAGGCTCCAAAATGGAAATACACGTCGACTTACTCAAAACAACACTAAAAAGAATATCAAACTGGAAAGCGCCAGGCCATGATGGAATACATGGCTTCTGATTCAAGAAATTCCCCTCCATTGACGGCAGACTAGCAGTAAAAATGAACAGATGCTTACAAGGCGCGCAAGTACCTGAATGGATGACCAAAGGAAAGACTACATTTATCCAAAAGGACCCTAGCAAAGGAACTGCCCCAAACAATTACAGACCCATAACCTGCCTACTAATGATGTGGAAAATACTAACAGCACAAATAAGGGAAAAGATCTACTATTCGCTAACAAGCCGCGGTTTGTTCCCTGACGAACAGAAAGGACGCCGCAAATGATCCAGAGGCACAGCAGAGTTACTCTACATAGATCAACACATACTAAATGAGAGCAAGACAAGATGGAAAAATCTAGCTATGGCCTGGATAGACTACAAAAAGGCATATGATTTGATCCCACAAACCTGGATACTAAACTGTCTCCTGGGTCAACGGGTACTTCACCAGATGCTGGACGGATGAACCCCACTGGTTAACAGCCAGGATCAAATAGTTCATTCAGGAAACTACTGTTATTCATCTACAAATAGGGTGACTACTGATGAGGTTAATTCAGCCATCGTGTTTTGTTTTGTTTTTGTTTTTTGCTTTATTTTTCTTCTATGTGTGACCCGTTTAAGAGTTCTCTTATTTAAGAAAACTAGGTCACGCCTGTGTCAGGTGCGCCGATTTTTAAAAACCCCTGGGTCTGGTATAGCCACAAAATAGTGCCTGTGATAAAAATGTCAAATCAAAATATAATACAACATGGGACCCAGGCCACAGGCCTGGGTGTCATGATCGGCAGGTACTCACCTGATAGCATGCTAGACCCATCGTCATCCTGCGAATGTTTGCTGCTCTTTTTTCATGTATACGAACGACGATCTAAGAAACCACACAAATCAGAGACACAAACACAAAACATGGACTAGAGAAGACAATCAACTTGCACTGCACTGCACTACACTGCACTGCTATTTCATGATCAACCCTACACTAAGATGATATAGAAAATAATGATAGAGATCTGTCAAGAATACACTAGTTTTCAGACAACAAACCAAAGATGCGCTGACCAAGTTTGGAAAATAGGAAAGAAAAGTTGGTTTTCTGACCTTGAAATACTAGAAATACACTAGAAAATAAATAATGAACACACACTAATACAATATCATACACACCAAGTTGTGACAAACAAAAAGAGTCAAACCAAAATGAACCGCTAACTTCGGAAAATAGAAAGACCACACAACCAAACAACACGGAGCAAACACTAACACAAGAACAAAAGATAAATTTAGAAAGTTTAAAGAAAATTATGAATGAAAAAAAAAACTACCTTACCATCACTAAGAAAAAATAAATCAAGTTCTAACATATATATCAACAAAAAACATAACTGAATTAAATGAAGTAATTTATGCCGGAGCAAAATTATTTCGTGAAAAAATCGGGGTTCCCTTAAAAAGTACGAACAAAAATCAAAATCTTGATGGAAAATTCGAATTATTAATTGAATGACAACCGAGATCGTCATCTTTCCAAATCCTGTCAAATTTCAAGCAGCATTTCAATATGGTTATGAAGATTACTGCAGTAAAAATTATGTATGAACTACCCACCATTAGATACGCCAATTTTCAATTTTGGTATTTTGGTAAATTAAAGCACTAAGAGTTCATAACTTTTGGAGCAGGTAGGTGATATAAATTCAGAATATAAAAAATCCATTTTGAAGAGAATCTTCCCCCAACATTACATGACGTTTTCATTTTTAAAGTAGGGTCTTTTTTATGGAAGATGGAGCAACCATCTCAGAAAGAAAATTGACTGTTGAACGGCAGGTTCAAAACTTGTAGAAAGTAAATCCTCTGGTCAATTCATTTTCCTGATGGCAATTGAATATGTCTGATTAATTTTGGATTTGATCATAAAACGAAAGACAATATTCAGAAAACTTCATTCAAAAGAAAATGATCTTTTTTTTATAAATACAGCCAAGTGAGGTATTTCCATAAGAGAAAATAGCAGGCCCGATAAAAATTCAATATTCGAAAAAAGTCATGATATATAAATCTAGTAATGGAAAATTCACAAAGTTTTAATTTTCCTATTATTGCATGTCTTCGCTCCAAAAAGAAAGAGAATAACTTGAAGTGTCTATTTGATTTTATCACTTAACAATATATAGATCTTGTTGAAAGAATAAATGTTCTGATATACAATTCAAAACCGAATGAAACTAACACACACACACACACACACACAAGAAAATATATAAACAGAAAATGTCTATTATATTCAACGAAATTTGTATTAATATATATATATATATATATATATGATTTGTAGGATTATAAATTTTGATGATAGAAATCAGCACTCACACGACTTTAAAATCATCCGCTCACACAGGTTCTCATATTTTTACTTATACACTCACACTCACACATCATTTTCTTAGAGACACACACACCCCATGTTGAACATACAAAGTTATACGCTTCGGCCATCTTATAACCAAATGATCCTATCTTTCGCCTGGTTATCAATCTATACTTTGAAAGTGATGAAGCAAAAAACGCGAAGTGCAAGATAATCTTTAACTACTAAGTAGCTATAATGTATTGGCAATATCATTTCTGCTTTAAAGCTAAATCCACTCTGGTATACGTCCAACAAATTATTTCCACAATATAGATATCTTTGCATTAGTTTTAATTTACTGTAGTTTGTAGAAATTTGCACCCCATTGAAAAAAATAATTTTACTCAGAAATATCTCACAAATGGGGAACGTTAAATCTTTGGAAATCAACAATGGCAAAGGGTCAGCATGAAAATTAATTTTTTTAAATTTCTTAACAAATCTGCTTTTTTTAAATTCTAACTTTCCTGCTTTCAGGGTATTATTAATAAATTTCAACTTGTTAAGCTAAACCTGGGACAAAACAAGAAAATAACAACTTTTACAAATCAAAGAAAGTATCATTAAAAACACGATGAAAGCTGTTACTATAAAAAAAATCTTACAATTCTTCTAAGAAAAAAAAAGATTTTAATTGGAGCCAAATTCGAAAGCTAAATTTCTGATTTGGTTTTGATTTCTAAGTAAAGGTTTTATTTTTGTCAAAATCAAAACTTCCCTTTTTCCAGATGTTGCCGATCAACCCGAAAATTAATCCATGGATTCATAAAATAATTATAAAATTTCCAGAAAGTTTGAGTATTTAGAAAGAAGCCGGTGCTAAAAATAAAAATAAATCTAAACAAGAGTGGATTTTACAAAAACAAATTGCTTTTTAGATACATGGAGCCAAGATTTACGGCTTATAAAGTCAAAATAAAATTATGTGTTGTGACGGCAAATTGACTAAAATCCCAAAACGGGACTTTATTTTCACACGTGTGAAAACGGGGCAGGTTGGCACTTGATCCCCTACAGAATAAGTCCTCGTTCAGAGTTTTTCTCTCGGGCATATAAGAACTGGCATATTACGTGAGGGATCAATTTAGAGCCAGACTGACCGCCGCTGGCAAAGAGGTTCCAAATTTCACACTATCACACACCCACCAGGCCGCTAAACTTCCTTCCCCTCGACAATGGAAGATAATGAGCCTATAGGTTTTAGTCGTAATAATATTATATTGTAGTAGTCGGCAACTCCGGTTTCCCGTGTGATATTTTAGGAATTAATAGGACAATTCTAAGCAAGATAACATAAGGCGAATAGAAGCTAAAAAGGAAATGTGACAACAACAAATTCGTAGTAGAACGGCAAAGAACAACATAGACCACATGGTAACATAAAAATACATGAATTCCTTTACTACAGTTATATACACTTTCAAAGTGTCAAAACATATAATAATTGGGCAGTCCACGAATATAAATGTCTTTTCTTGACTTTTGTCTTTCTTCAAGTTGAGAGAGAGAGAGAGAAAGAGAGAGAGAGAGAGAGAGAGTGGTATACAAAATTTGGGTATAAAGGAAAATGGCCCCAGAGTTACTTATCTTATTTTTCGACGGGGTTCCACTGGAGAATCTTTCTTCTTTCACGGGCTAATAGACTTTATTCTATTTTTTTTTTACACTGGCTTGAAGAACCTGGGGTCCTTCGTGTCTCAGTAATTCTTTTGTCTTCCACCCGGAGTAAAATGGCTATGGTTCGTCTGCCCGCTACGGACCCTGCTCAAAAACTCAATTACTTACAATCTACTTCCGCTGAGGGGAGGGGAGTCCCCACTTCCGTTTTGGGGTCCCGGCCAATCATTTGGCTTCTCTCTTCTTCCTCTTGGTGTCCGGCGACCTTGGGTAAGGTCACCAAGTACCAACATCTGTTTATCCCCTCTGTGACCCACATTCTCCCTTAACAGTCACTTTTTTTTTGACGGCTAGATACTGCTAATTCAACGGGGGGATAGTATTAATTTTCTCTCCCTCCTCCCAGTGGGATATCGCGTGACAGTGTAAAGATAAAATAGAATTATTAAAATTCCAAACTATGTGACGGAAAATTAGCAAATCATATAAACAAGCAAATTCGGACAGACTAACACAACAAAGAAAGAATATCTGTTATGATCTTAATCTGAATGAAGAAATCTTGTCATCGTAATAGAAATAATAGAACAATGTAATATGCTGCTATTTTAATGGAGATAATCTCTTGGAACTTGCAATTTAACCATCCACTAAATAAATGGCATATATTTAAGAATCTCTCAAATTAAAGGAAAATAAAAGTCTAAACTAATCAAATCAAAGTCCAAATTTGTATCCTATTTAATATCTGTGGTGAAAGCTCAAAATGCTGCTGCATCGTAGATTGCCATAGAATTTGGCCGAATTGGAACTCTGTTGCCATAAAGAATCGCATAAAATAACAAATATTGATGTGAAATAAACTTGTATAAACCGTTTCAATCGTCTGTAAATAATTATTAAGATTTGTGGAACATTGAAAAATATTTAAAATTTCATTGCACCATGTTTAGATAAAAATTAATTTCTACCAACAATATATTCAATTTTGTGCTAAAATGTTTTCCAAGTTTTTTATAAAATATGTGTAATTCATGCAAAAGATAAATTTGATAACAATTTTTCAATTTTTCCTCAGTTGAGAGTTGTTGACTTTTTTCTGACCCATAAAATAATTTAGATATCCAATTGATTTTGCCAACTTTCATGGAAAATAAAAAAATGCCATCCTAAAATGCTTTGATAGTTGCTTTTTAAAGGCAATTTTTCTCTTCATTCTGCTCCATTTTAATAACTTGAAAGACTCGACTTAAACTAGATTAAAAGCTTCAAATCCAAACGGACTTTTCTTTATTTATATTTTTATTCTTTTTGAAAAACTATCTACGGTGGCTTTGTTACCTACGTTAAAAATAGAGTGAATAAATGAAACTCTTCAATGAAGAGTGAAAAAAACGTTAAAATCTACTCATGTATATTTTACGATTCCTCCGTTAATTTTGATTGGCTTCTCATTTTCTTCTTTATTTAAATCTGGGTATTTGTAAGTGTTCCAGTTGAAATGTTTCTGGAATTCACACAGGCCGCAATCTTATATTCATGTGTCAATGTATCTATGACAATAGAAACGAAATTGGAAAAGAAATATATTAATAAAACTGTTTCTCGGGGAACGAAATAACATTTTTAGGCTATCCACCAGAGATAAACGATGCAAATAAAACAAAACAATTGTTATGCCATTTATATTTTGAAAACACTTTTTTTATTTCCAGGAACTGAATAATTTCTAATTTTGGAAATCCTTGAGGACAACGAGCTCGATACACCAACATTAAAAACGCTTAGGAATAACTGAAAGTAAGTCTATCTAAGATTATCTTCTTTAAGAACCGTAAATAAAGATTTTATAAATAAATGGCAAAGAAATGGGTAATAGAGAAATTGCATAAAAACAAAAGATCAACGGAGAAAATTTGACTGATTCCAAACTTAATTAATTCTAGACTTAAAATATAAAAACTTATATAATTAATATGATTTACAATGACAATGCTTCTATTTTTATTTTGTTATTAGCAGTTGTTTTTATATGAGGCCATATTCTCCCCGGAAATAAAGCGAAAGTTGAGATGAATTATATATTTTATTTGTCAATATTGCTAAGACGAAGGCGTTCGATTTGCTATTTTGATGTTATCATGGGATAGTATGCATTACCAAGTAAAACGCGCATGCTATCTAGATTTGCCATCCAAACACTTAGAGAGATATGTATAAGAAAAGAAGGTAACTACGTAACATTATCAGTTCTATTTAATCTGACTTGCAGGCAATAAGCTCTATCAAGATAATTCACCATCAAATATATATGATCACTATATTATGAGTGCCTAGTATGATAATGAGAAATCTCGACAGTCAATAGGAATTCTCAGCCATACGTTATTTGAACAGGTACAATGTTGTTTTTAAGCTTTTAGGATTGATTATAAAGTGTCATTATAGATTTTTAGCCAAGGAATTCAAACTTACAAGTTTAGAATTGTTAATTTACTTCTTTTAGAAGCTGTGTCGCGTTGAAACTCATTCCTTTTTGCTCTTAAGGTCATCATCTGAATAGCTTGTATACTTGTCTGTGGTCAATGTTTGTACTGTTCTATTTAAATGGGATCAATGTGAAGGTAATTTGTTTTGGTTTTGTTCTTTATTTATTGCTTAATTGAGATAGAATATCGATTTTGGTTTGGATGCAAATATCTTAATTGTGCACCAAATTATATCTGTAAAAATATTGATCTGTATTGATTGGGTGGATATAAAGGAATATAAATGGAAATATCCCAACAGAGTCTACTCGCCACGCCTCTTTTGAAAGCAATATAACCTACTGGACATGACAGACTGCGTGAATCATCGTCTAACATAACATTTTGAATAAATGGATATCGTCAATATCCATGGATGAGTCTTCAATTTTTTTGCCAGTAAATATCATGAACTTGAATCTGAAATCTTTTTTCAGTTTGGGGACTAAATAAAGTTCACTTTTATTGCGACGACTGCCGATCTCAAAATAAGCAATATCCACATATTTACAACGAAACAGTTATCTTGTCCAAATGAAACATTACTTTTGTACCGAAAATATGTGAATGAACTTAGATATGATTTTCATGCACACTTTGAAATTATATTATCTTAAATTGATCGTATCTGTAGGTATTTTTAACAGTGCAAACTAAAATCAAAAGTGTAGCCATATGTTAATTACTCGTCTCATTTGTAAAGACAAAAATAATTAAATTAACCCTTTTAATTACTACAATAACACAGAATCATTCTTTTAGTCTTATAATTTATTTCAAACTTAAAA
This sequence comes from Sepioteuthis lessoniana, assembly GCA_963585895.1. Taxonomy (NCBI): domain Eukaryota; kingdom Metazoa; phylum Mollusca; class Cephalopoda; order Myopsida; family Loliginidae; genus Sepioteuthis; species Sepioteuthis lessoniana. The sequence goes on along the minus strand of OY757904.1, from coordinate 1,486,301 downwards.
GTCGTCGAATTCAGTTATTTACACAATGTCAAACTTAGCTTAAATCGACTTATTCTAAGTTCCTAAAAATATTAGGATACACAGAATATATTTGAAAATATGCTTGAGACTAGAATGAGAATTAACTCTGTTTGTATCAATAAAACTATTGAAAGAAAGAACTTTTTAGAGGAAAGTGCATGACACCCATTTCCAGATCAATGATCATCTTGATTCAAATTCACTAAGTCTTCTCAACACTCAAAGATTAGAATATGCTTCAATCTTTATCACTTTTGAGAGAAGAAAAATGTGGTTCAACAGGAACAAAATGTCTTTTCCAATTCTAATTTCAATTTGAGTATAAATGTTGAATGTTGACAGGAAAGACCCCTTTGACATGCTGCATAAGTTGCATGAGTGACATAACAGAAATATGCACCTGTTTCCTAAAGTAAACAGAACGCAGGTATTTCCCCAGCGGAAGTGCCATGTAATTTGCGTGGGGGCGTGGTAGACAGAAGGCATGTCCAACTGCAACGCAAAGGTGGGAGGTGTGATCACGAGGATTGCGTGGGCGTCCGGAAAATTATATAAACTAGGGTAGTTTTGATCAAAGAGAAAGAAGAAGACCAATATAAGAGCTACTAGACGTTAAAAATCTCTGGATGATGGCCGTACACCAGATTATTCAGGGCTGAGAGGTAGAGAAAATCCAAGGTTGTATGAGAATCGTGAAACCAGAACGAAGCAGAAAGGCAGACAGATTTCACAGTAAAGCCACACTGTCACTCCACTGTGTGTGCATTTTAGTTATCTACAACTCTCTCTTACTCTACCCATTCGTACATTTTGGATTATAAAAAATGAAACTGGTTATATTTTTATACATCGGCGTTGTTGTCTTTCTTTGCAGTATACAACATCAACAGAAAATCTGATAAACGTCAATATGTTCAAGAAAAAAGAACAAAAGCAAATCTTTAAACTACGCCTAAATTTAATGAAGCAACCAGCACAGATTGACTTTCTATCGTTGTTTTATAAAAACTGTAGGCTTACTAATGAGGTTTCAACTTTAAAAAACTATGTTTTTTCCAGTTATACTTCAAGTTTACATTATGTTATTGCAGTAGTTTCTTTAGAAATAATTTTGTTGATGACACATATCCAGAAAATCATTGGAAGCAAGACAAGATATGTACGCAAGTTTGAAGATGTTTTCAGGAAACATTTGATAAAGATACGTATTTCTATCAGGATATTTGTACTTCACTCACAATTGCTAAATAAACAGTGTACCTACGTAAAACCGTTGTAATGGTTTATGATATACTACACGCGATATTTGTAAAGAAAATAAAGTATAGTAGTAGGAGGAGGGAGGTTAGAAGATTGTAGAGCGGGTTATTTTCATTTATAACATTCAATCGATGAAAATACTGCTCGCGTGACAATGGCTAAACGATGCAGCACATTCAGCTACAACATATCAGGACTTGAAATAACCACTTAACCTGAGTGTATGTTGCATTCTTATCTGAAAACTAGACAGAGGATTTTAAGAGAGGAAGAATTCTTTGAACTGGCAAGTGTTTTAAACTTTACGTTCAGCATAAAGCATCTTTCTTAACAGTTGATGTAAATGTCATTGATAATCTAGTCAGTACTTAACGGACAAGCAGTTGGAAACCAATTCTTTAAACTTATTCAAATTTAAGATAACCTGAAATCATAACTAGTTCCACGCATTAAATCCTTTTCTAAAAAAAATTGGGGTAAATTTGTTTTACTTGATCAGTTTTACTCACAAAAATTAGCCCTTTATTCTTGAAATGAAATTATACGAACCCTTCAGGAAATAAGAAATCGTTAAGATTACATTGTGATTTATTTTATCAAGCTCCGTTTTTTGATATAATATAATAATTCAAATTTGTCTTTGCCCCCAAAATATATCAACAAAGTTTTTATCAAAGATATTTTGAAAACTGAAAATAAATAAACATATCATATTTTGTAAAGGTTTTATATTTGCATTTGAAAATCATTTTAAGTGAAGGAAGACTTAAAAAAAGCAATATATTTGGTTTCATTGAACGTTTTACTCTTTTAAGATGTAATATTAATAATTTCAATATTTCCTTTTCAAGAAAGATGACACGTTGAATTTATGATAATTTTTAGGTTTTCTGAGAAGGTGAAACTATTTCCTTCTTTTTGTTAAGGTTATCACCTGAATAACATGTACACGTCGGTGATCAATGTTTGTACTGTCCCGTTCTATTTTAATGGGATCAATTCGAAGGGTTTTTTCGTTCTATATTTATTGCTAATTGAGATAGAATATCGATTTTGGTTTGGATGCAAATATCTTAATTGTTCTCCAATTTATATCTGTAAAAATATTGATCAGTATTGATTTGGTGGATAAAAAGAAATATAAATGGAAATATCCCAGCAGAGCCTACACGCCACGCCTCTTTTGAAAGCAATATACCTTACTGGACATGAAAGGCTACTTTGCATGAATCACAATCTAACATAATATTTCAAATGAATGGATATCATTAACTATACGATCAGTAGACGAGCCTTCACTTTCTTGTAGGTAAACATTATCAACGTGAATTTGAAATCTTTTTTCTGTTTTGGATCAAAATAAAACTCACTGTGTTATTGCAATAATTACGATCTCAAGATAAACAATTTTCCTTGTATTTACGACGGAACATATGTCTCGCCTGATGAACAAGCAGGTCAAGATAATTGTTGTTAAGGATTACATTATTGCTAAAAGCTAAATTTTTATGGTGAAGATGATACTTCGTTTTATTTTGACCGAGTGAAAGATCAACATATGTAAGCATAAAGTTTTTTTTAAACGTTAATAAACGGTTATATATTACTTCTAAAAGACAACAATTCAGACAAAGTGAAAGGAAGTGAAAAAATTGTAATATCAAGTACACAACTATTTTCCCTTGTGTCAAATGTGTGAGATCGAAAAGTGAAAAAAAAAAAAAAGAATAAAAATGATATCAAGGTATTACCTAAGGATTAAATGGATATCAATCTTCAAATCAAGAAGATTAGCGATTAGTTTTAAATCTTAAGCAGAGTTTTCTTATTTGTTATAACTGAATTTCTTTTTATTACATTTTTATAACTTAAAAAGTTCACTTCTTTACAGTTTACAGACAAAAATCTTAGTTTTTTTCCAAATAATAATATATTGAGTCATTGTCTGTTGTTGAAAAAAGTCTGCTATACTCCGATGTAGTTTCATTGAAAAACACATGAATACTCAACAATAAAATCTTATATATATATATATATATATATATATATATATATATATATATATATATATATATATATATATCGAGAAAGAAAGAAAGAGAAAGATAGAAGGAACGGTGAGAGAAAAGGATTGTGAATATTGATTTTCTACAGTAGGAGTTAATATAACAAAGATACAATAGAAACCTCATATCATTGAATTTGATAAGCGGAGTAGTTTAAAATCGACAGTGTCGACTTTTATACTATTCTTTTTTAATTGCCATTTCGATCAGTATCTTTCAACCTTATTCAAATATCAGCACTATCAGTAGACAAGTGAATGTTTTTTCATCGATTCAAAAAACAAAATCATCTGTTCATATAGACGTAGAGAAGAGCGGAATGTAAAGACTTGAATTTCACCCTCAGTTTTTGCCTTTCATTGAGCTAAAAATAAAAAAAGAACAACAAATACTTAAAACAAAAACAGTACTTTCCAACTAGCGATCTGTCTAGCGTTTCCAATCGGCTGACGTCATGACATTTACTAAGATTAGCTAACACCGAAATAAGGCCACACTAGGGGCTAGAGAGACTGTATTGTGTGCCAACTTCCAAATTTACGTATTTCAGCCTTATAGACCAACACTCTAAATCTCGACCTTTCACCTGATCCTGGTAATTTCCCGATGCCACTGGTGATAAGTTGGTATAATCTATATACTAATACGTCCTGGTCGATCAGTTGAGTGTTTCATTTTTTTGACACTATCAGTAATTCAATTATTGATAAATGTATTGGAGAAGGTCTCGGTATTTACATTACGTCATATATAAGAAGGTGATAAGAATTCACTGACTGCATCTTCTACCGAAGGGTAAGTCCCTCCCAAAGAAAAGGGGTTTCTGAGCATGATACAGTATCTGATGGTGAGGTTTCAGTTCTGGGGCTCTAGAAGAGTGTGGAGTGCCCCTTCATAACTATTTCAGGTCCACTCTCATTCGGGGTAGTATGGGTGAAATAGATCTGATGGTGAGGTTTCAGTTCTGGTGTGTGTGTGGAGAACTCTTTTATTGAAATTACTCTAAGGTCCACTCTCTGGATCGTATGAGTCAAATAAATTTGTTAAAACATAATTTGTATTCTATAGAACCGTGATTAAAAAAGCTCTAAAGAAACAACCACAAAAAAATGTAAAAATGATCGAGGTTTTCTAAAATAAACCTTGACAGGACAACATATAGTTAAAATCAATTAGTCAATCAATTAATCCGAATATACACTGGAATTGCGTCGTTTCATGGGCGGTGGTTGTTTCGTTTATGCAGTTGTTGAAATGGACTGATCTGGTTATTAACGGAAATTTTTCTATAACCATTTTAAAAAGAAAACCTTTCTTTCTATATCCTACTTATAGCGGATTGATCTGTTGTAGAAATAACATCCAGAACATATAGAAGAAGTTCAATTGATTGAACAACATTTAAAAAGTTAATGATTCTGCTTAAATCATAGAAAATGTTATTAAATGGCAAAACCTTTTGCTAAGAATATGCTTAACACAATTCGTCTTTCGTCAATCTCAGATTTCTTTCAATGACAGATCTTTGCAAATTACAAGAAATTAATAGCACACAAGAAAAGTAAATGCCAAGGAATTAGAGATATGAATACTTTACGAAAGTATCACAGGAGATTTTTTTCAAAATTAAATATCATCTGAAGACACTGAATACACACACACACACACACACACACACACACACACACACACACACACACACACACACACACACACACACAAAAGAGTAAATCATAATTTTTCCTTTTAATGCATTATTAAAATAGTTGCATAACATTTTATCTTACATAGAAAAATTTCAAAGAAGCTCAATGAAATTATTGAAATCTACTAGTGACTACTAGTAACTACTAAAAAACCAAACGAAAATCATCATCATAATTATCATCATCATGGCTTAGCTTACAAATAAAAATTTAAGAGTGAATTCTATGTGTACTACAGATCTACTGAAGGTTTGCAAGACACACATCACAAAAAGTTAGTCGATAATGTCTGCAAGAAGTTTGGCATCCGGAAGCTGTGGTTTCACGAGGTTGCCTCTTCGCCATCTATATAATTTATTTAAGCTGCCTGAAAGATTTTATATCGTCATATCTACCTGTCCTCAATTTCTGTTGTCCAAGAAATTTGTCATTTTGAAAGGAATCTCCGTAACTTTTCTTTGTCACCCCTCTGTTCCACTGTCCATTGAACAGATCATCAAATAGCAAAATCTTTAGAAGGTGATAGACTTTTTGTAAGGTCTATTTTAATTAAGCCAGTTGAAACACACAAATAGAAAATTTCCAGGGCCAGCTTAATTTAGCATAAGACTATTGTAACAGGATATTTAGTGAAGAACAAACTCACTGTATTCCTGAACTTTTCTGCGAGGCAAATTTGTTAAACGCTGTGTCACGCTGAGCCAACAAATTTAATAGTAAAGTATCTGACAGTATCCATATATGGTAATACATTTAAGACGCCGAGAAATTGATGAAGCAATTCAAACGCTGGTGTTAGTAATCATCGTTTATCTCAACGTATTTCGTCTCAAATTATTTGTGGAATATCAGCAAATACTCATGAAGAAAATATTTTTTACACTAAAATTATTTCTTTAAAATATGAAATGAACTCGTTGACCTGTATTCAATTGGTTGCTGATAGATATGATTTAAAGTTAAAAGCTTGACAATATAAACAAATGTCTTGTCGAAAATGTGTATGAAATTTTCCTTATTCATATAAAAAATAAATAAATTGAAAAATTCAAACTTGATTTTACAAAGGAAATAATCAGCAGATATATCAGAGTAAATACAGTTACACGATGTTTTTAGTGGCGTCTTGTCGACTAATTTTTCGTCAGAAAAAGGAATTCTTTGGGAAAATTTTTCCTCAAATTCTGAGTCCCTAAACGATTTTGACAATAGATAACAACGGACGGCGTTTTCAGACTCAATAAGTTCATTATTTGATATCAAAATATTCTGGAATATTCATTGCTTTAAGTATTAGATATCATTAGTATCTAAATACCATCAAAATGGTACGGGTGTAACAAATGAGTACTTATTCTAAAGGCATATATATATATATATATATATATATATATATATATATATATATATATATATATATATATTTAGAATACGCACGCATCAGCCGAAACCTAAGCCATTCTGATGGTATATATATATGTATATAAATGCCTTTAAAAAAAGTACTCATCTAACAAATCCGTACCATTCTGATGGTATTTTGCTATGACAACCGAAATACCTTTTACTCACAAATGTTAGATCTCAAACACACTTTTAATTTTTCTCAAGCCGCTTTCATCAAATCTGCAAACTGAAAGAAATGCTGCCGATTGTTAGAATCTGCGGCAATTTCCAAAACAAACCACATAAAGCAACGTCCCGGGTGCCATCAGATTTCACCCTACTTAGCAGACATTACGTTACATTAAAATAATATCAGAATAGAGAATGGGTAAAATGTCTTTGCAAACCTAGGACTTTTTTTACCCACTATACTATGAACAATTTTTCTTGTATTTTTTTTTTTGCTTTTTCTATCCTTTTCCTTTTCTCTAGATACTCCATAATAGTCAATGTCTTTGATGAAAGAGAATGCACTTGAGCCCTTACCCTTACTTCCTTTTCTCTTTCTTTTTTCTCTTAAAAAAAACCTCTTCCCCCCCCTCAGATTTGCCTCTTTTTCCCTAAAATTAATCCACATCTATCTGGTCAAATCTCTCATGAAACTCGATATATTTAGTGGTCGCAGCCAAAACCAAATTAACTTCTACCACCATCATACAAACCCATATCTACTTCTCTCCTTTTTCTTCCCTTAACTATATCTGCTCTTTAGACCCTTTCCCTCCAATTATACCGCTTTCCCTCCAATTATACCGCTTTCCTTTCTCCATTAATTTATCTATTTCCTCAATTGCGAAAATGTTGTAAAACTCAAAAATGTTTAGTCTAATGAAATTTTTTTGTTACTAAAGAACGAAATATTACCACTAAACCCGTTGTAAATGTTTGATTTATCCACATTTCCACTTATATTTATTCTCTTGTCAGATTCACCAAAATCTATCATTTCTCCACACACACACACACACACACACATATGTGTGTGTGTGTGTGTGTGCGTGAGTGTGTGGGAGTGAGTGTGTGTGTTTAATATTGCCTTCTTTAAAATATTCTTTGCTACATCAGGTTACAATTAAAAAATAAGCACAGTTTCAGCTACTATTTTTATTTAGTAAATGCCTTATTTCGGAGTCTTTTTCAACATTTAAGATTGAGTAGCTACGGTAACTTTAAAAAGAATTTGTTGTGTGACGTTTCCTTTAGTTATGAGAGATTATCTTTATTGTACTCCAAAGTAAATTAAGAGTTTTTCCAATATTTATTGGGATTTCTTAATTCTTTTTCTTTTTAATAATGATATCCATATTATGTTCTGTTGTTCTTTTGTTTATCAAACTGCATTTTTTCACTGACAATATAAAACATTCATTTGTGAAAGTAAAATTACCTTTTTAGATTGAATAAACAGATTGATTTCTAGCTTGCACACTAATTATGAGTTTATTTTGATAATTGTACATCCTGAAGTTTAAAACACAACTGGGTTTAACAGAAAGTTTTATGTATGTTACTTGATGCAAAACTTTATATACATAAGAAAGAGTTCTAATTAACATTTAATCTTGAAATGTTTTCTTATGGGGGTGTAAACTTTTCAACTCACATGAATTACATGTGAAAATAAGCTGATTAAAAGTTGCTTTTTTAAAAATGATAAAACAAATTCATTACATTTCCAATGTTTCAGAAAAAAACTTCATCAAAATCAATAATGAAACAATGCACTTAAGAAATTATATATGGATTTTGTAGCGGGTGTCAAAATTTGAGTTTTACTGTTGAATGCATCGCAACGTAAAAGTTGTAAGAAATGCCGACATAAATGTTTGGCTTATTTGAATTCTTTATTGATTTCGAACATTCTTTATTGATTTCGAACATTCTAGAAAAAAAAGCATCGAGTTGATTTTGATAAAGACTGAGATCAAGCAGCAAACATCCGCAAAATTCTTACACGAAGGACAACATTTTAAATGAGTCAGTAAATCAACTGATGAGCCTCAATACTCAAGTTAATCTTGCTATACCAGAATACAGAAATAAAAAAAATTGTTTGTTGGTGCTTTATAAAATATAAAACCTTTTAATGCAAAATCCTGTCACACACACACACACACACTCACAAACACTCTCTCTCTCTCTCTCTCTCTCTCACACACACACACACACACACACATATATATACATTCAAACATATATAATTTGTACGCGAATAATTTGTAGGTGGCTTTATTTCCAATATTTTTTGCAAGAGATCATTTGTTTGCACACAGTTTAACGGTATCAAGTATTGCTATTTAACATTAAAAACTTACCGATGTACTCTCAATAGTTGCACACTATATGATAATAATAATCTTTAATAAGTTGTATACAGAAAAATAATGCTGATGTACAAAACAATAACCTGCTTCTTTTCTTTTCATTTTATTGGCCGAAACGTACGAAATAGTAAACTGAGGGAGATAGTCAAAAATAGTTGAGACGTTCACACAGATGCGAATCTCAGGGAATCCTTTCTTGTGTGTTCTGCTTTCGTGAGATTGGTGCAAAGCCACCTCAAAATATTGAATCATCTTAATTTCCCCTCGCTTCTCGACTTTCGCGAGTCTGGTATTTTTTTATAAAGGAATCTCAAGGCACCGTATCATCTTTGTTTCGACTCCTTTCTCGACTTTCGCGAGTCTCGTCAGAACCATCTCAAGGGATTGAATCATCAAAGATTCCCCTTGCTTCTTGGCTTTTGCGAGTCTGGTGTGGCACGATAATGAGTATTCATGTATATATATATATATATATATATATATTGGAAGAGAGAGAGGGAGATGTGTATGTGTGGGTCTCTGTGTGTGTTCGTGGATAGGTGGCCAAGGAGGAGATCTTATCTCAGGCAGCTTTGAAGCGGCGCCGGAGTGTCTAAAAGACCTTCCTTTGTCTATTTTGGCGCGAAGACCACACAAACAGCTGTTCCCGCGAAAATCTGCGAGACCAGAGGAGAGGGAGAAGGGCGTTAGTTAGTCCGAAGCAGAGAGTCAGTCAGTTAGGGGTGAGACTCCGAAGCAGTGAATCCGGAGCAGAGGGTCAGACATAGCAGAAGTCAGGAGTGAGACTCTGAAGTGTTTAGTTGGGAGTGAGACTGGATCATGGAGTCAAGACAGAACAGTGAAGGTGATGGACAGATGAGTCAGCATTTTTGGTAGCTGTGTGGGACTTTCGCACAGTTCTCGCGTTAACCATAACAAATACACACACAGAATGCTTAAAAGTGCCAGACTTTACCTTCCTAAGTTTTACAGTTCTAAATCCGTGTTTGTCTGTTTCTTCCTTCCACTCTCTGTTTGTCGTTTGGTTTGAGGTTGTTTTTTGTATAACCTGATAAATGCCCACACGGCCAAGTGTGAGAGTTATCAACGGGGTCCACACCACTAGACGAACGGCCAGGCCAACAAAACTCGCCGTTTGTGTGTAATTTCACACTAGCAAAGCTCCTTTTTTTACCTCTCAACCCTTGGTAGGCTAACGTAATGTCAAATATCTCTTCTGCCGGTTCTCATCATTCTCTCAGGTTGTAATCTTCCTTGGTTTATATGATTTCTCGGAGCCCACGCAATCCTCCTGGTCACACCTGCCTACGCGTTGGGTGTAGACACGCCTTCTGTCTGCTGAGCAAGAAGCTTTTTGTTTACTTTAGGAAACAGATGTACAGCTTGTTATGCCACTCACGCAACTTATGTGTCATGTCAAAGGGATCTTTCCGGTCAATATTTAACAAAATGATTGAACAGTTCTATTTGACCAATTGTTGGGACTCTAATAGCTACTACCAATTTGAGTCACAGTGGGCCAGGGAGTAATAGCAGTGAAGGTGTACTCCACATTCTCCAAAATCTAGGAATGGAGCCTCACCATCAGATGCAGGAATTTTAGAAGTTTTAAAATATAGTTAAAACCAAATTTTTAAATAATCTCTCAATATACAAAAACTATAACAAATTAGATGGGTATAAACACATTTATTGATTGATTTATTGATTTTGACGGCATATCAAGTTGTTTAGGGTTATTTTATAGCAACAATTTTAGGAATTCATGGTACGTTTATATTTACATTTTTTCTATTGTTTCAAAAGAGTTTTTCTTTTTTTTTTCTGTACACGGATTTATCGAATCCGAATGATTTTAGACAGATTTATTTGATCCAAAGGTGGAACCGAAACAGATCTATTCGACCCATTAGTGGAAGCCAAACAGATTTATTTGATTCATAGATGGAACCCTAACAGATCTATTTGACCCGGAGATGGGACCCTGATTGATCTTTGTGACTCATAGATTGGAACCTAACAGATCTATTTGACCAATGAATTGGGATCCTAACATCTATTTAACCCATATATGAGACCCTAACAGATCTATTTGACCCATAGATGGGACCCTAACCGTTACTATCACTCTGGGTTAAAGTGGACTTTAAAGTACCTGCAATGAAGGAGTACTTTCACCAGATTTCCAAAATTAAATGTAGTTTAGTGTCACACCCAGCACCCCCTATATTTTTGTGGGGTTGAACTCATTTGCAGGGTTTCTGCAGTCAGAGTAATTCCGGTCGATAGGTGATGTTTATTGTATATGATTGTCTATTTATATTGTACAATTTTTTAAATCCTGGAGCGATTGCAAAATCTTTTCGGTTCCTATATATTCTAATTTTTTGTCGGCATTTCAACAGGAAATTGATGCACATATTCATAACTGGAATGTTTTTATCCCATAATCACACTTTGGGTGCCATTAAACAAAGAAACCAAACCAAACACATTGGGTATTTCTTCAGACTTATGATATATATGATACCTCGAATAAACTGTTTGTTTGTTTATAAATCTGCTGAATAAATAACAAATGACCAAGAAATTCGCTAGTAATATTTACATTATACAAAATTCCGATCTTGTCATTTTTGTACTGTATAACTAATATATGTTTAAAAAGTAAAACTAAAATGTTGCCTAAAAGAAGCAGCACCCCTTTTTTTAAAGTTAAAGCAGTAATTTTGTCTTTAATTTTTAAAGAAATCGTAAAATGTTAAATACGGGAAATTTGAAAATACGAATTTGAAATACGTATATATTTAAAAATCTATAAACCTGATTAGTAAAAAAAAAATTTTTATGCACGAAAAACTTTCGTTTGAAATGCTGCTTGGCACATCTTTCTCGAGCGAATTTGTAGTTTTCTTTTTTTTTTTTAATCAATTTAACTTAATACATTAAGTTTGTACAAAATAATCATACATTTTTAGGCTCTCACAGATGTAAAATAACATATAGCTCACCAGTAGTTTAGTTATTTTTTGAAACAAGTAAAATGTTTTGAGATTACACTATGTTTTTTCGTATGACCTTGTTACTTTAGTTAATGAATAGTTCACGTTTATGTTCAAAAGTGATAAAAGATTTTCACATATTCATGATGTCCGATTTTTGTAAAAAGCGTCATTCATCTAAATTTTCATGATTAGCTATATCATTCAAGCATTTTTCATAAATATTCAGCCCAATATAAGTTAGGAAGAAAAGAAACGGCAAAGAATCTATGATTTGTTTAACACCGAAACCAAGCCAAACTTTTTTGTATATTGTATACAAAGCATGGAAAATCGTTTTTTTTTTTTTTTTACAGAAAAAGATCTTTTTAATGAAAAGGGGGAGTGGAGGAGTGAAAAAAAAACACGAAAAGAAGGTTTTTTAACTGCTCCCGCTACGGCGATTAAGAAGGACCCCACAATATCAATAAGAAAGCAGGCTAATGAATTGAAAATCCATCAGAAAACTGTGAGGACAGCAATTAAATAAGATTTAAAACGGAAATCGTTTGCAAGGACTCCTCAAATTTTTTTACTATGAAGATAAAAGAGAAAAAAAGATTTCAAGGTGTAAAAAACAATTTTCTCAGGAAAATTTTTCTCTATTTTAGTTTTCAAATTTATGGCATCCATCAAGCCCATGCCTTAACGCCCTTGATTATGGTTCATGGGGCGTTTTAGAAAACAAAACAAAGGCAACTTCTCATCCAAATATTGATTCGCTTAAGACTGCTATTGAAGAGGAATAGAATAAATGTCTGAAGAATTTATTTTGAAAGTATGGAAATCGTTTTAAAGGCGCGTTGATACAATCATTGAAGAAATGGTGACTATATTAAGTAAATTTGCTGTTGTGTGTTTATCTTCTTATTTTGTTGTTGATTTTTTAAAAATCAAAATTAATCTTGTTTTATAATTGAGTTGTTTATTAGTTTGCAAAAATATCCTAATTTTCCTTCCGCACCCGATATATATATATGTATATATAAGACAACTATTTTGAAGTGACTCATTTTGGATTGACTTTCATGTCCTTTCTCTTGTATGCTCTGCTAAACGGGTGAAAAACCCGAAGGAAGTCGGTTTTCAAATTCATCTATGTATATAATCCCTGTTATATAGTCTGGAGACATTGGCCTCCATATGAATGTAGTCAAAACGGTATAATTGTGTTTTAATTAAGGAGACATCTCCACACTAAACGGTGGTTTTCTGAAATTAATGACAATTTCACCTACTTCGTTAGCAGCGTCTCATCGACTGAGAGTGACATCAAAATGCGCCTAGCTAAGTCATGGACAGCTATTGATTGGTTATCGATTAGATATAAGTGTGATCAATCCGATAAAACAAAACGCAATTTCTTCCAAGCGGCGGTAGTGGCAATTCTACTATATAGTTGCACCACATAGACGCTGAAATTGCACATAGAGAAAAAGATAGACGGGGATTGCCCAAAAACGCTCAGAGGTATATTGAACAAATCCTCAAAGCAACATCCCACAAAACAGCAGCTGTACGGCCACCTACCTCTTATCTCTAAAACCATCGAAATAAGGCAATCAAGGCATGTAAAACACTGACAGAGAAGCAAGGATGAACTCATATGTGACGTTCTCCCACGGAGGTTCCAGTGTTGGCCGATAAACAAGAACTTTCATACGACCTGATGATTATATATACATATATATATATATATATATATATATATATATGTGTGTGTGTGTGTGTGTGTGTGTGTGTGTACTTACTCAGCTCTCAAAATTCATATATATATATCAATAATTTTTGTCGGCATTACATTAAGTTCTTTCTCTGTAAACTACCCTTTGTTGATGTTTTGTGGGGTATTAATAATTTTTGTGATAGGTTTATCAATTACGAAGCAGATTTTTGAAATGATTTTTCCCATTCCATGAACGTAACAAAGCGTATAGAGAAAAACCTTGACGGGACTTACACAAGAATGCTACTGGCTATTTTGAACAAACCTCGAAGTAACACTCTACAAAACAGCAGCTGTAAGGCCACTAACTTCCCATCTTAAAACAATCCAAATAAGACAAACAAGACATGCAGGACACGGCTGGAGAAGCAAAGACAAACTCATAAGTAATATTCTTTTATGGACCCTAACTCATTGATGGGCCAGTGTTGGTTGACCAGTAAGAACTGTATGTAGTTTGGAGGACCTGCTGGGAGTGATGGATGATAGGAACGGATAGAGAGAGAGAGAGAGAGAGAGAGAGAGAGAGAGAGGGGGGGTCAGGGAAATCCATACTGTCAGTGTGATTTATTGATGATGATGAAATATACTAACGAAAATAATCAGTAGAAAAAAAAAGAAAATAAAAAGAAACAAACGAATGAGTCAAAGTTCTGATTTCGTTGGCAAAAAAGAAAAAGAAAACCGAGTGAGTCTCGATTCAATAAATATTGAAAAAATGTCCTATACGGACATACAGTTGGGTAGAAAACCGAATAAGTGACAGAAGCTTGCTTCCCAGATTTCACCGAAAAGGATCTTCAGGAAAACTCTGCCAGAAAGTAATTGTGACAAACGAGTAAATACGCTTGAACAGTAGAAGAAATGAATTTGAAAACACACAAATATCTAACGATGAAGCAGCCATTTACTTCGTACCTGAGTCTGTTCAATATCTAAGATCTTTCATTTAGTAATTCTTCAACATTGGAGTATGTTAGCTTCTCCTTCATACAGAGAAGGCAAAATTTTTCAACTGCCTCTCTTAGCAATTTTACACTTCGAGATAGGTTCGACGCTTTATTTGTTTTTAATGTGTCTGACGTGTTTAAGGAGTTAAGTGCTATTCATATATTTTGCATGTACAAAGGGGTTTTTCTGCTTATAAAACCTTTTTTTTTTTAAGTACCTTGAGTAGAGCCCCAATATATTTTTGTAATTAATGATCCATTTATAAATTAACCTTTTATACAATACATTCACTCTAGCATTGTCCTTCAAGAAGACACTAGAATTTATCATTACAATTGCACGGTAAATTTCTGTTTTTTTTTTTTTCTTTTTTAATTAATTTACTTTTATTAATTTTGCTGATGATATTGGCAACATTTGGCATTTTGCTGTTGCTCAATTTAATTCTATTTTTATTCAATATTTTATACAATTCGTTAATGAGTGGAAAATGCTTCTTTAATATTTTGAAAAAGTCACTTTCGAATTTATTTTTAACTGCCATGTTAAAGATTGGCGCAAACCATGAAATATTTCTCGATCTATTTTTTCCCCTTTTTCTCTCATCAGAGCCAACTTGTTCATTGTTAGCATTACATACAAGGCTGCTTCTATATCTACTATTTATAAGATATTGTTCATATTTACCTTTCTTCTAGCTGAGTATGTCTATATTAGAATAATTACTATATATATATATATGTGTGTGTGTGTGTGTGACAGTGTGATTTGCCATATATATATATATATAACTCTCTGCCTGTGTCTGCCTTTCCTTTTCTCTCTCTCTCTCTCTCTCTCTCTTTCTCTCACTTTTTCTCTCTTTTTCTCTCTCTCTCTTCTCTCGCTATCTATCTGTCAATCAATCAATCTATCTATCTATCTATCTATCTTGTGACAGTAGATAGATCTATAAGAGTCTGTAGCATAATGAAAAATGTATTTATTCTACCCAATAATTTTTTTTTCAATTTCCTGTTTTTTTATTAATGAAATTTAACCCAAAACTTCTTCATTAATCAAATCGACCCGCCATTTTTGGTTTCATTATATTCAGTGTTAAGTGGATAAAATTATAACTGAGTTGGAAGTTCTGAAAAATTTGATCTCAAATCAAAATTTATTGATACTCTTAATCTTATCGTAGCCAATGGGAAATTATAAACAAGATTTGTTTCAATTTTTTTTAATATTTGGATATAGAATTACGAATATAAACACACACACACACACACACACACACACACACACACACACACATATATATATATATATATATATATATATATATATATATATATATATATATATCCCTATTTTGTTTGTCCTTTTACTCTAATCTCGCAAAACATATTTTTAGTTATAGACCAATAATCTGTTTATTTACAATTATTCATTTATTTGGAATTATTTATTTACCTTATTTTTGGGGGACATTTAATTTTTATTTTGATAATTTATTCATGATTATATTATAATTTCTTGATCTTTGTATTAATGTTCCTGTATATGTTGTTTACTTTCACTATAAACGATGCTTTTTTTACTTTTATTTCATAAATAGAACTATTACCAAAATATCTATCACTATCTTCATTTTTCTGATAAATAGAATTTCCTTCTTTTACTTCATCTCAAATTTCTTATCCATATTATCTCCACTTTCAATCTAAAACTATCAGACCAATCGATCATCACACCAGAATAAGCATTGATGTCGCCTGATTCGGCCGAGAATAAGAATTAAGAGCTAAAGAAGCGATGCTAAAAAGTATGTTGTTGCTTGGTGACTATAGTCAACCAACTGCGAGTGACGACGACGACGACGACGGACGATAATCCCGTCTGTTTCTTTTCAAACTGCCAACTGAAAGGTAAAACAGTTGCTGTTCTAACACAGACGCGAAAAGTGTCCATAACTTCCCTACTCTGTCGCAGCCTTTTGCAAACAGAGAAAAAAAGCCAACACGAATAAAACTAAAACAAAAAAAAAAAAAAAAAAATAAATAAATAAAACAACTTTCAAATATGTCATTTGACAAAAGTAGACGATAACAACTCTCAGTCTGATTCCAGATCAGCTTCTGTTTCGACGCTTTTGATCACAATAGATACGCAAAAATAAATTTCTCTGTTCATCGGTACATATGACGCATCACTGTACATGTTTATGTCTGACAATCGATTTTCGATAACTGAATTCCCCATAAACAGTGAATTGCCAGCAATTTTTTTCTAGACTTTGGTACGACTTGACTCTTTCTTGAGAGTCAACAAAAGATTAATAGTCTCCGACGGAGAGGAATATAAACTTACAATATCCTGACAGAAAAAGACATGATTTTTCAGCCGAATATATCATATCTCCTTTTTCATTTCATAATAACAACATGTACAGTTTCATGCGTTAAAAAACGGAAGATATTCGTTTTTTTAGAAATTTCCTGGTGTTTATAACTATGAATAAGAAAAGATGGTACAAATCATTCTATGGGAAAATTATTTACAAAGACGCTTGTTGTTGTTTTCAACAACTAAAATATTATTCTCGAAAAGCCAAGCAAGTCGAACATGAGAGACTTACGAATATAACACATTAATTTAAAAATAAAATGTTTCACTTCATTATGAATAACTTTATATTTCAAGTATATGAAGTTTTTCCTTAACGTTTTTTAACGCATAAAAAGAAATGTGCCGAAAAATGGACTGTTGCCTTCACATGTTTTATAATGTTTCGTTAGGATTCCATATTCAGTATGTACAAGAGTGAACGAGATTATAAAGTGTCGGCCAAATTTTCCCCTGGATAAAACAATATAAAATTGGGCATCACCGACTGTTTACGTGAAGAAAAGAATAAGAAAATCTGCATATGTGCCGATTTTTCAACGGGGCTTATTGATAGCTTGCAAAATTGTAATTGTTCGTTACCAAATCCGGAAGATATTTTCACCAAACTGAATGGTGGAATTTTTCTTTTCTAAGTTGGATTTATCGGAGGGCTGCCTACAAATACCGGTAGAAGAAGAATGTTCGAAATTACAATCAACACTCTAAAAGGATTACTCAAATTCAACCGTCTTTCTTTTGGGATAAAAGTAGCTCCGAGCATTTTCCAACAGATTATGGATACAATGCTCGCTGGGTTGAATTGTACGAAAGGACATACTGATTAAAAGTGAAACCAGACCCCAAGACATAAAAATTGTATTCGAAAGGATCAAAGAATATGGGTTCAGAGTTAATGAAATAAAATGTGAGCTACTTATGTCCAGAATAAAGTATCTGGGACAAGTTGTTGACTAAAAGGGTAGACATCCAGATCCTGCTCGGTCAAGCGCAATTAAAAACATGTCCGCTCCGGCCAATTTAACGAAATTGCAAGCATTTTTAGGATTTGCAAATTACTACCATGTGTATATACCAAATATGCATGAGTTAACAGCACCTTTAAATGCCTTGTTAAAGAAAGACGCTAAATGGATTTGGACAAAGAAATGCCAAAGTGCGTTTGAAAAGATCAAAAAAGCCATAACATCTGATTTATCACTAACGCATTTTGATCCCAAATTAAAGGTTGTCGTCGCCTCAGATGCAAGTGATGCGGGAATTGGAGCAGTAATATTACGTAAATATGACGATGGCACAACTAAGCAAATTGCACATGCTTCGAGGTTTTTCATGGCTGCTGTGAAAAATTACAGACAGATCGAGAAAGAAGGCTTGAAAGAAGGCTTGAAAAAGTTTCACAAGTTTCTGCATGGATGAGAATTTTTCTTACAAACTGATCATCGTAGCAATACTTAGAATACAGACTCGCAATGCAATATCGCACAATGTTACTCTACATTTCAGACTTTAGACTGATTTATATATTCACTATTTCTAGTCACGTGACTTCAGTTGCACAATCCATTTCAACATTTGTGTTTGCTGGCTAGAGATCCGTGTGATTGAACACGGGCCAGTATCGACACATTCTTCTTACATCACATGAAAAGTTGAAATTTCAATTCAAATCTTTTGATTGTTTATTCATTTTCAAAAGGCATTTTTACTTAAAACTAGAAACATTTAAGCAGTCAACTGCAAAAACACAAATATGAATATTCAGAACATTATTTCAATTTACATTATTTAGTTACCCGTCGTTATTATTAAAATGTTACCTTTGCAACTTCGATTTTCTACATTTCCCACACAATAGGGACATTTTTTACCAAGCTGACGTCAGCAGTCGAGGTTTATCTATACCATTTGAATCAAATCGATTAATGTCTGTCCCAAAATGATAGCTCCACTGACAATAGCAAGATCTCAATAATCTGCCCATTTTATGACGGTTTTCATCTTGAATCTCTTTTAAAAGATACTGATACTTTCTGTTCATTGTTTTTGGTTTTATTTTGCTTTTCATCTGAACTTCATCTCATGTTTGGTAAAATAATCAAAGGAAAACAAAATACGTGGCACAATGAAATAAATTTATCTATCTCAATGCTAAATCGAATAAAATAAAGTTTGTGGAAAGACCAATGATCTTTTTAAGTGTATAAATGTTATATATTGTTGTAGTTATCACTTCATTCGGATGATGAATGGACCAACAGTGTGTGTGTGTGTGTGTGTGTGTGTGTGTGTGTGTGTGTGTGTGAAAGAGAGAGAGAGAGAGAGAGTCAAATTAGTGATTGTGTTTCCTCATTCCAAATTATCTGGCCGTCCCGACTCTACGGAAATGTAGAGCAGGAAGAGTCGAGCTAAATCTTGCCTTTTGAATGCCGGTCACTTAATATAAATTCAATAACCAAATGCAACGTAATCACGGTGTATAGTGAATCCACGTGACCAATATCTACTGCTTTTATTCAATCATGTCATCTCAGCGAATATGACAAAGCTATATGTGGAACAGGCTGCCATAGCCTCTTTCGGTTAAATCGTTTTTCTGAATAGATTGCACTAACTGCGTACACGTTGCTAATCACGTGACTAATAACAAGACGCAAAATCATGACCATCTAAATAAACGCCATGCTGGTCGGGATTTTAATATAGAATGCACATTTAAAGCAACAATCAAAGTTGTAATCCTAGTTCAATCCAGACTATTTCACAAATAGCAAGAAACTTTATTTATTGCTCGATTTTCTACTTTTAACATCTGTTCTAATAATAATGACAGAGGATCGCCGACCAAAATCAATCAGATTTTGTTATCTTAGTGCATTTATGACAAGAAATCAAACGTGGTTTGTCACAACACCAATGTAATATTTCAGTTTTATTAGTGTTCTCGTTTTCATTTTCTGAAGGTCATAATAGAGTAATTATAGAATAACTATTAGTTCATTACAAAATAAATATAAGATCCCTATAAGGTAATAGGAATAAAACATCTCTTTCCACTCAAAGAACAAAGATCAGTGAAATTTTTGGTGTCAAGATGAAATGATATTTTAAATGATTTGCTGCCTCGATTTCATTATATTTTTGTGTTAAAGGATAAAAATTTCAATATAAGGTAAGTTTAGGGGGAATAAAATTTGATATGAAGTGAGTGACACTAAAGCCAAGTTTAGTATTTAACTGGGTAATTTTTTTAGGGGAATTTAGTGTGTCATTAACGGTAATTCAGTCGGTAAATTTAAACAGTAAGTTCAAACAGTTAGTTCTACAGCTTTCCAGTTCGGATACTGATTCGAAAAGATAAACACAGACAATAAATTTTTTAAAGGGAATTTTATACAAAGAAACAAGAAAGAAAAGGATAGAGAAGATAAAGTGTTGCAAATTTTAGTACTATTTGAATTAGAGAATGTCCGGGAAACAAAGTTATTTGAATTTGAGAATTTTTCTTTTCTTTTTGTTTGTTTTATCGAAAAATTTCAGAATTCATTAAATTTCGAGTCATCTTTAAGTTTTTTTTTTTCCGCAGAATTCTCGGTTTAATTTTCTTTCAGTTGAATTTTCTTGGTAGAACTTGAGTAGTCGACTTTCATTTATTTTTACTTTTATTTCTTGGGGAGCTCCATTCATGAAGCCAGTGACGAAACCCATCTGCTGGCTTAAGTTTTCGCGCCTTCAGTTCGGGTCCCCCGAATTCGCACTAAAGGTCAAATAGTAGTTTGACAAAAGGAGGAAGTCACTTTTTGGTGCTGCACTGTCTAGGATTACTTCTCCCTTCTCCACTCCGGCTAAATCAAGTGCTGCACGTGATCAGCTTGATTTTTTTCTTAGAAATAAATTTTTATAGAGTAGATGTTCGTAAATTTTTTTTTAATAAGCTTAGCTTAGTTTGATTCATGGCCACAAGTGCTAGACATTCCCACAATTATGAGGATCTCAGGGACGACCATAGTTACCACTAATCTTTACTTTTTCTTTCGTCACGCCGGCGAAAGCTGCATTTGAACTCGGATTTCGATTCAATGTTTTTTTGTTTTTTTTTAAATCGGCATCCAACAGAAATTATCTCTGCTTTGTCTCATCAAGTTTCTCAGATACCTACCACAAATATTTATCTCACTGGTGATCTTTTGGTTAATCGTATCAAGAAAGAATTTTTATTGTCTTACTTTGATTCTTATTAACGCTTGTTTTAACTTATAGAAAAGTCACAAGGAAAACACCAGCTCCCGTCAACTCACCAATGTTAAACAATGATGATTGTGATTTGTATTTACTCTTTGTAACTACAAGATTAGTAAATAATTACAATCCTCTATTTATTTTTAGATCACAAAATATATCTATTTATATTATTAATGGAAATCATATCCACAATACTTTGTGTTGATAACTTGCAACAGTATACAAGGCCCCAAATTCGACTTTTTGTTGATTTGAAAATGTCACTCGGTCAACATTTGAAACAAACACATTTTTTTTTTAATTCTTGTCTCTCATTTAGTTGCCTGTCGTAATAGAATTCATTCTCCTCTCACAACTTTTCACCAGATTCAACACAAATTGTGTCTTTGTGACCAACAAAGCTAACTTTACTTATATACACTTATCAATGTTATTCGAATCAAATCGATAAATTTCTGTTCCGAGCTCACAGCTTCATTGACGATCACTTATTTCATAAATCAAATCGATATGCCATTGAACCGAACCTAATAAATCCAGGAACCCATATTATTTACGTGTTTTCGGTTTAAGCTCTGTGTGTGTGTGTGTGTGTGTGTGCGTGTGTGTGTATGTGTGTGTGTGTGTGTGCGTGTGTGTGTGTGTGTGTGTGCGCGTGTGTGTGCGTGTGTGCGTGTGAGTGCGTGTGTGTGTGTGTGTGTGTGTGTGTGTGTGTGTGTGTGTGTGTGTGTGTGTGTGTGTGTGTGTGTGAAATGTTCCGTGTTTAGGAAATTACGGAAACTATGTTTATTGGGAATCAGCATACAAAATATAGTTATAAAAATAGAATTTAGAAATGATGGGAAAAATTGCTTTCATTGTTTCGAGCTTCTCAAAATAGAATTGGATAAAGAAATCAATTTATCTTTATAACTGGAGGGAAAATCGTAAATGATAAAGAAAGAAAATTTACAGATTCAGATGCAAAATTCATTGAAAACTTTGATAGAAGACGTGTAGGAACTTTAGACGTGGCCCAAAGTAATAAAACTATTTTAATTATATCGAAACATTTCCGTGATTTTTTCTGATAATAGTTTATGATCTATGATTTTGCACTCATTTATCTCGAAATAATAGAAAAGGAAATGAGAAAAAGTCGAAAGGGTTTTTATTACTTTAGAAAATAACAGTTTATTAATCCTTTACAGTTTTAGACAAAAATAAAGAAAAGAAAAAAAGATTTATCGTCTTTTTTATTTTTTTCTGCCTAATTTTACAGTCTTTTTATTGCATTAGAATCATTCATGAAAAACTTTTCTACATTCTTTTGCATGATTTAAAACCCTTAATTTTTATCAATTTTTCTTTCGTTCTCTCTCCCATTTTTTTGGTGAGTTGCCTTTTAAAGTTTAGAATAGATGATGATGATGATGATGAAGAGGACGAGGAGAAAAAGATGGAGATGAGGAAGAAAGAACATGATTATGATATAATAGTAAAAAAAACAACACTGGGAATAAATTTGATTTCGATTCAAAATATTCAAATTCGTTACAAACATAAAACTAGAGAAATTTATATTATTTTTTTGAATTTACCCGAAGGATTAGTGCAGATATCGCTTTTCCCTGTTTTTTATTCACCCAACAAAATAGGAAATAATCAAAAAGGATTTGAAACCTTTTCCATTGTTCAATTTCCTTCTTTTTTATTTTTTACGTCTGAAGAAAGCAAAAGCAACAACTAACTCATGAATAGCGAGTTTTTCCACTACTACTATGACAGAAGATCAAAGGCCGTTTACAGTCTGTTTGCATTACGTTTGATGCATGACCATTAAACTGACAATCAAACCTCAGTTTATAAGAAAAGTTTTCTTATATTCAACATATTCGATGAATAGAGAAAAAGTCTTTGATATCAAGAGAAATAAACATTTACCGCGTCTTTGTTGTTTATATACCTTTCAATCATGGAAGATTGGAGCCACCCGATAATGCTATCTGCATACCTCCATCAACTACATATATCTACATAAAAAATATCATGCTATATATAGATAACGGATTAATAATATATCCATGTAAAACTAGATTATTATATATGACAACAAATTTAAACAACATTGAACCAGCAAGTGAATTTACACATGAAAAAAAAAAAAAAAAAAAAAAAAAAACAAACGATAACACACTAACTTTTCCCTGGGAGACGTGCTTAACTTAACGGTTATCGTCGAATGATCTTCGCTGACCAAGTTCAAATCCCTAACAAAGCTGTGTATCACTTTGGGCTGATGTTCCAGAAAAAAAAGGTGCCTGGCAATGAGTAAATAGTAAGGAAGACTTAACTCTTTCCCTTTGGTAAGGAAACCAGTCTTGGAGAAGGAAAAGTCTGAATTCAAATCAGCTGTACTCCGTTTTAAAAACGGCATTGTGTTACACTCTTGGCAAGGGGGGGGGGATAAATTTTCTCTCCCTTTCCTCGACATCTTATTATTAATGCTTCTACGTTTAAATAAGGCTCTGTAATTTTTTTTATCCGAATTCAATCAAACTTTCAGGAATTACTTGGATTATACCTGGAGGGTTTTAAACTTAGAAATCTGCCTCTGATTATTTTTAAGTGGAATATGTTTCTCTCTCTTTTGTCTTACTGTCTCGCTCGTCCGTTTCACACCATTTACTCACTCTCTTGGTAATTGTAACAAGAGATAAGATGACTCGCTTCTTCCTTGCTGAGCTCAGTACAAAAGCAGTTACTCGTAGTATGTGATTAAAAGCAAATTAAAAACAAATAACACGACCTTTTAATAATTATTCTGAAAATAAAAGCGAGTTTACGTTCGTTCAATAATAACCACCTTACAACCCATAAGTAAGTACGGCTAGCTTTATTATTTTTGAAATAAAAATGTTGGTAAATTCAAGGTATACAGAAAAAAAGCTAATATAAACTTCTCACATCACAGTAACAAAATAAAATAATAATGGAATAATCAGATTCTTTCAGATTTACAGCTCGAAAAGATCTTAAACGTAGAAATTTGCTTTGAAAATACCTTCAAAATTCTACATTATCAAATCAATTACTATACAACGCTAAAAGAAAAATCCACAAAGAAAGCTAAAAAAACAAAAAAAAAAAACAAACAAAAAAAAAGACGAAAAGGGATAGAAAAAGCAACATAAAAACTAGGCGTTAAATATAATGAACAAAAATAAATAAATAAATAAATAAATAAATAAATATAAATCCGACCCATTTCACGATAAATATAGAAACAAAAACTCTTTAAAATTTATTCAGCACAAAATAAAAATCGGATAGAATTTACAAAATAACTTGTAAGCGATGCCGGAAAAGATACATTGGTGTAAATTACAGAATGTCAAAGAAAAAGAAAAGATGAACATCGCAAAGACCACGAAATAAACAACGTGATTAATTCATAGTACAATACCTCGACATTTCGGACCACAATTTCGATATAAAATCGTCTAATACTTTTGGTTCCCAATTTTAAAATTTGTTTAACGACGACGACGACGATGCATAGTTTTTGGCGATAAGTATTTTGGTGACGCTAGATCTCTAGAGAAATATGTAAATATGACTTTCCAAATTCTTTTCCTTTCTCATATATGTATATATATATATATATATATGTGTGTGTGTGTGTGTGTGTGTGTGTGTGTGAAAATATACTTTGAATATGTTTTTACACGCTAATGCGTAGGAAACTAAATACAGTCCAGCATATTTATTATACTGACATGTTTGGACTAGTTTCCAGAGTTATATGAAAGGAAATCCGGTTACAGATTCTGTTTCAATGTTTACCTAAAGTCCATAACAATCTATTCCCAGGATGATGAAGCTGAAATCTAGCGTTAAAATCGAACAATATAAGACTGCGTTTAATAGTTGAACGCTCAAACTATGCAGACGCAAAATTAACTTAGTTTATATTCTGTGAAGACACTGACTACAGACACCTGGTTTTAGTAACAGAAACAATTAATTTCAGGTGGAAGTAAATGACGTTATAAGAAATATGTGTAGGGTGTATAAAAGATAAATATCGCAATTTGTTTTCGTTAATTTGCGCTATTACAAACGCAGAGAGAGAGAGAGAGAGAGAGAGAGAGAGAGAGAGAGGGAGAGAGAGGGAGGGAGAGAGAGAGAGAGAGAGAGAGAGAGAGAGAGAGATCAGGAAACTGTAGGCTTTCATAATTGGTATTTTAGGATATAATTTGATGCATAAATTCATTCCCAAATTATATATATTCACTAATATGAACAGAATTCATGTGGTAGAGTAAGCAAGTTGATATTTGTATCAAATACTGTGGCTATAGTTAAACTAACCCAAGTTTAATAAATAACTATTGTATTATAAATACTTATAATAACTGTCATTGTGTGGTTATTTATTAAGTTTAAACCAGGAAAGAACAGAACTTCATAAACTCCTCTACAATAGAGAATTTATTTGTAAACTTCACTTGATAACCATTTTTCAAATATGTAAACTGTATTAGTCATTTACAAAGGTTATCTAAGTCTGACACAAGATTATCGAGACACTAGTTGTATCAATTGATCTGCGAAAAGGTCTGGCTAATCCTCGTGTTACGAAAGTGAACCATCTTACGTTTGATTCGCTTGAATACATATTTTTGCATGTACCTTTGACATTTCGTTAATTTCATATGAGAATATTTCGTACATATCCATATATATGACTGCATATTTTTTGCTTACAAATCATATTCCAACTCCATTATGATTTTGATTCGGAAAAGGAATGTGTATACATTTTCTTGTTTATTTATCAAAAAATGGATGTTTTTCTGCCGCTCTGAAACTTTAGAGATGATCCACTGGAATCGTTTTACCCGCTTTTCTCAATTTACTTCACCAAATAAAGAGCAACAGCGTTTTTTTTTTCCACAAACGATTGGGTTTTGCTATCTGGATTCACCTGCAATTTTAATGCTTTGAAATATCGCATCTACAGCGAAAATCTTCCTTAAAAATAAAACATTTTTTTTATTTTTGGCAAGAAGAGAAACGTGGGTGGAAGTAGAACCCACTTTTGGATCCTTTTGTAATTGGAAAACATAGCAACTCTTCATTGAACAGCATCATGTTTTTTCACCTAATTTTGCTGAAGTCTGAGTAAGTGGAGGTTCATTATGTAAAACTGCTTTCAAGTCATCACTTGCCAATTCTTGTGGTCTACTGTGGCGTAGTTTGTTCTACAAGTCAAATTCACTTTTCTTAAACTTCAGAAAACATTCACGACATTTACAGCTTCCGACTGAATAATTTTCATTAGTTTCATCCGTCAATTTATTAGATTAGATTCTTCTGCTTTCGTGTCAAACGAAAAAAAGAAAAATCAGCATGCTGAGTCACTAGCGTCCGTTGCCATTTTTTTGGCTTCCAACACTGAATGCAAGGACATTGAACACAAAAACTTCAAAACCAGTTTTTTAATTTATATTCAATCTCTCAGTCCGAGAAACTTCCCAAATCCACTAAATATATAAAAATATTAAAAAGAGGTAAATATGATTCAGAGAGTTGATTACGGTAAGAAATATTATAGACGTTATTGTCCAAAAAAAAGTGAGCAAGACATAGAAGGGACGATAATATACGTTGTAAATGGTTAATACAATGGCGCCCCAAAAATAACAAGCGTAGCAGAAAAAGATCTGACAAAAGATGGCGAGATGAAATATTGGAGTTTGCTTGAACAATCATGGTCGTCATGAAGGTACTTGAGAAAGGCTTTTGTTAAGTAGTGGACTCAAAATAATTCCTTCTATTGCCTATTTTATATATATATATATATATATATATATATATATATATATATATATATACATATATGCGTGTGTAGGTGTGTATTACTCAGCAAAAAATCATAATATAAGAATCGTTTTAAAA
Source organism: Sepioteuthis lessoniana (assembly GCA_963585895.1). Taxonomy (NCBI): domain Eukaryota; kingdom Metazoa; phylum Mollusca; class Cephalopoda; order Myopsida; family Loliginidae; genus Sepioteuthis; species Sepioteuthis lessoniana. The sequence continues at coordinate 1,459,184 of OY757904.1, read as the reverse complement.
GATTTCCTAGAAGTCAACCTTAATACGGTAGGTTAACAAGTAAGCCAACAATTTTAGACTCAATGGAGAAACACATTTTCTACTACAGGACATTACATTACAACTTAATTGACGATAATATATACATTTATTCCTAGATATACTTTTAAAATTTTTTTAAATTTTTTACCTAGCTTCACTATTTTTCCATAGCAAAGACTTCGAAAACTGCATAAAACGTGTCAGAGAAATATTTCCAATTTTCGCAGGGAAAAAAGTCAATGCTGGTAAGCAGAGTCATGAACACTGATGGGAAACGCACGGATGCGGAAATATACACAAAAATGAATTGAAAATATTATGTTCTGATTTGATCGAGGGATTTTCACTCTCAGAAAAGGAAATATCTATTAATGGTATCAGCTGCCATGTCCACTTCGTTGCAAAGCCAGACACAGGAGACTGATAACATTAGACAGAGTTACAAATAATGTTCTGGTTGTTGTCACTTTATACTCACTGACTTCAAAACTTAATCAAATAGCTAAATGTTGGGTTCAGTCGTTACAACAATGATTTAAAAGTAACAAATTTACCGATTTAAAATACGTACATTATATTTTTTAAATATTGTGCAACAGTTGAAAAAAATCCTGCAAATGTTTGTTTGTGAGAGAGAGAGAGAGAGAGAGAGAGAGAGAGAGAGAGAGAGAAAGAAAGGAGAGAGAGAGAGAAAGGAGGAAAGAGAGAGAGAGAGAGAGAAAGAGATGGACACTTTGAGTCACATACTTAGGAAATGCATAGGATACAAATTTAATAAATCACAAGAAAAATCCCCCACCTAATGTATATGGACAACATCAAACTGTTTGCCAAAAACGAAAAAGAATTGGAAACCTCAATACAGTTCGGTAAGGAGATATAGTGATGATATAGGGATGGAATTTGGCAAATTAGCTCAAAAAGGATATATGACTAGACACGACTGGGTGGAGATGGTAATCCACAAGGAATGGTGCAAGAAATTTAAATTTGACCATACGAACAAATGGTACATGCACAACCCAAACTTCGCCCTGGAAAATGACACACACAAACTCCTTCGGGATTTTTGAGATACAAACAGATCACCTAATCTCAGCAAGTCGACCAGACCCAGGGATAGTTAGCAAAAAAAAAAAAAAAAAAAAAAAAAAAAAAAAGAATCTGTGAATAGTGAACTTTGCTTTCCCGGCAGACCACGGAATGAAAATCAAAGAAAGTAAAAAGAGAGATACATTTCTAGACCTTGCTTGAGAACTAAAACAAACAAAAACAAACAAACAGTGGAACGTGGAAGTGACGGTGATACCAATTGTAATTTGTAACTTTCCTAAGCACATTAACTGTGAAATAAACACCAGTCTGGGGCGGAATTGAAACTTGTCTTTTTAATTCTATTTTTCATGTCGATAAAAACTAAACGACTATCATTTCCTGTTACAAATAAAGCAAATGAGTAAATTACCGCCTTTTTGTTCTAAAATAAAATCAAATGTGAATAAAAAGATTTATTCATAGTTTACCACCAGAATTGTGATTTCAAATCCTTTATAAATCAGTCGAACACAGTTTTCTGGTATTTTCTTTTTCTTCATTTCTGGATGTAACACTGCGCAGTCGCGATGCATGCAGTGATTATATGAACATGAATCTCGCCGGGGGTGGGGGTTCATCCTGAAAAGAATATTTTTCTCTTTGACCTGTTTTTCCATTTCACTTGTGCTCTTTTTTCACTGGACGTGTCAAAAAGTTACGTTAAAAACTCAACCTTGGCATAAAATTGAATAAAGAAACTTTCATACATTTTTTTTTTCATATAAAGTTGATAAAAATCCTTTCCTCAAAAATATATGTATACGCACCACTAGCTTCCAAGCTGTATTAAGGACGTTTTAAAAGAATATTTCAATGAATATTGCAGAATTCAAGGACGTCAGCAAGCGAGACCTGAAACACACGGGCATCAACCCAGATATCTGCGAACTGAATGTACACAACCGCAGCGGCTGACATCGTGCTATTCTAGAATTTAAATGGGATCAGAAGAATCTAAACTGTTGGAAGATAGAAGATTATGCAGGAAGAAAAAGAAATGAGATTTCTGATCCTTCATCCACACTTTATTTTTGTCTGCAGTACCAACAGAAGAGACTGTAATGCAAGGTTCACATCGTTGTACTACTACGTACCTTCCGCACTGATCTTGAGCACTCTCACCAGATAGAAGAATGCCAAAGAATATATATATATATATACATATATATATTCACACACACACACATATATATATATATATATATATATATTCACACACACGCACACACACAGACACACACACACACACATATATATATATTTATATAATATTAAAAACAAGATATTTAGAGAATGTATTTATATCATCATCAAGTCGCGCTGACATCACAAAACTCAGTGACTCTCTCTCTCTCTCTCGCTCTCTCTCTCTCCATTCTTTTGATCCATTGATTCTTTTAGGTCTTCTTAATTGCATCTAGTGTCCGCACAGAGCTGATGCATATAAATTTTTGCTAGTCGACTAACACTGACATATTGGAGTCTATAACAGAACGTTGGTTATAAAGTCGTTCCTGTGTTCCGTTTTAAAATGGATGTGATGTAATTCGTGTTCGAAAATTTTATTTATTTATTCATTTTTCAAAAGAAAATAACGTAGTTGCTGTAGATTTTTAAAGAAAGTTTAGAACCCTAATAAAAATAAGAAATTTCAAAATAGAAAAAAAGATAACGTCTACATATCACCATTTCTATTTTTATCTTTACATTAAATGAAATAACGTATTCGTCGTTTGCAATAAAAAAAATCTAGTTTAGAAAATATTTTGATTAGAAATTGCATCGAAACTATTAAAATTAATCATAATTTATTAATAATTAATAAAAAAATTTAGATAAGATAATCAATTGACGAAGACCAGAATTTGTCTTCCTTTATAATTAATAATTCATAATTAATTTTTTGCTTGACTTATAGAAAATATCCATATTTTTAGTTATGATTTGTTGTGTAATTTGTTCATATGTATTTTTGTCATCCATGTTCATAGATGAGTTGTAGAATACCAACGTCATCATCGGATCCGATGGACAACCACTCATTGTTGTCATCTAATAATTCTATTATTTTGTAAAATAAGATAAAATAAAACAGAAAATCAAACACTTATTACATCATATACATTTTCAAACAAAACACTACAAACGATAATAGAACACAAAGAGTTTTCTCAATTTTTATTTCTTTTCGTTTAAATTTTTCATCTGAAAATAATTTTTTATGAGTCATAACGCCATATACTAACATCGCCCTAAAGTTAATTAAAAAATTGTTAAAAAAGGCATATTATTCATTCACAAATAAATACATCCTCTGCCTCTGATTATATTGTTTTTTCACATTTCATATTTATATACTGTTGAATTTATTTCCATTTTTCCTCTAATCTATCAATCTCTCTCTCTCTCTCTCTCTCTCTCTCTATATATATATATATATATATATATATATATGGTGAAAAATGAATGGAAAAGTGGATATACTAAAACACAGACGGCGGATTCAGTTCAGAATATTTCGTTCTTTTTTTTTTATTGATAGGACTTTTTCAACAGAGAAAATAGTTTCTCTCAAGTCTAGCAAAAGAGGAAATAAATAAAGGGGGAAATGGTGATATGAATGTTGCAGTGGTGGAGAGGAAGGTTTTGTTAAAAAATTTTGACCAGATTGGGATATCTAATTGATAAGAAAATAAAAATATGGAGGAACTGTAGGAGAAAAGAATTGTCTTTGTTTTTTTGTTAAAATCTTTATCCATTTTCTATTTTGATATTATTTTCATGAATTATTTTCACCCCAACATGCATATCAGCATCCTCCTTTTACTTTCCTTCCATTCCTCCCTCTCACGACCTCCCTTTTCTTCATATTATCTCTCTCTTTTCTCTCTAAAATTAAGTCAAAACCAACAACCCTGACCACCACCACTCAATCCTAGATCTATTTCTTCCTCTTTCCATTTCTGTCTTTTGACCTTTGACCATACTCCCTTTCTTTCTCACATTTATACACTTTTATGTATTTCCTCTTTTGCTAAACCTTAGGAAAAAAACTATTTTCTCAGTTGAAAAAGTTTTATCAATAAAAAATGAACGAAATATTCTGAACTGAATCCGTTGTCTGTGTTTTAGTAAATCCACTTTTCCGTTTATTTTTTATCATCTTGTCAAATCTACCAAAAGTATCTACCTTTTCTCCCTGCAAAGATTGTGACAAACATTACATCGGCGAAACTCAACGCAATCTAGAAAAAAGAATTTATGAACACAAACGATCAATCAAATGAATGACGATGGAAATACCCTTTTCTCCCACATGTTAGATCTCAAACACACTTTTAATTTTTCCCAAGCCATTCAAATAGAACCCATATATATATATATATATATATATATATATATATATATGTGTGTGTGTGTGTGTGTGTGTGTGTGTGTGTGTGTGTGTGTGTGTGTACAGAAAAATTGATAATAAGGTAATCCAAGTGAAAGGAGAGATTTATTGAGAAGTTGTCACTATAGCGTTTCGGTTCTACTGAACAATCATCAGAACCATGAGGGGTGATATTAGCGATGTTAAGTCAACGATGGATGTATAAAAATGCAAAATACAAAAACCTAGGGGAAAATTTGTATAACAAGAAAAAGTTGGCCGTTTAATTGGTGAATCAGCGTTTGTTCTTTTAAATTATGTCATTTGACTTATTAGGAATATTGTATAGAATTTGTGTTTAAACATCCATCGTTGACTTAACATCGCTAATATCACCCCTCATGGTCCTGATGATAGTTCAGTAGAACTGAAACTCTATAGTGTCGACTTCTCAATAAATCGCTCCTTCCACTTGGATTACATTGTCATCAATTTTTCTCTACATATTGTCGGATTACAATCCATTATTTAATTCCATTATTTATTTCGTTCTTACATACGGATAAGTTTCCATCTTGTTGCTCTCGTCAGATGTGCTATTATAATTTTATGAAATAGACGGATACCAAACAAAAGAACCACAAATAATAAAACAAAAACATTGTCTGCTATACTTTTCTATTTCAAATATTCCGCGTACGTTTTAAGTGCAATTTTAAAGTTTATTTAAATATGAATTTTTATCATTTTGGCATATTTCCCATTTGAATTTTGATCTAATGAAATTAACATTTGTGACTCGATAAAAAGAATTAAAGCGTTCTTTTAGGACTAAAAAAATCTTTTTTAAATGCGAAAGTTTTGTCTTATTGGCAAGTGATGAAAATGCTATTTACTTTTCTTAGGTTGACACAAAGGAAGACGTATGAAGTGAGCTGAAAGAATTGAACTTACGATGGTCTGCTAGAGGAGTTCATGTGAGACACTCAAAATAGTGGAAGAAGCCCAGAATTTAATTTTCTTACCACTGACATTTTAGAAATTTTAGGTTAAAAGAAAATATTTGTAATACATCATTAAGCTAAATGTTAAAAAAAAAACTTTAAAAAAAATATTAAAACTTTTATTCTATTTCTCTCAATTTAGAATTTAGTTGCTATTATCATCTATTACAATGTAATTTTTTTTTTCTTTTTAAATATAATTATCCCGAAATTGGAAAATATTCCCTGTTCGAAGATTCATGAGAATTGATCAATTTTCTATTCATTCATTTCTCGTTTTTAATGATACGAGGAATATTTAATCCATTTCATAATTTTATGCTAATTCGCTTTCAGTTTCTCAATTAGAATTATCGCATAAATATTGTAGTTCTTTAAGAACTGAAATTAAGTTTAAAATGAAAAAATAATCTGCAATCCTCGTCTAAACGTTAAGACTTTTTTTAAAATATTATAAATTTGCAAAATGTTACAAATCTAAGATGTTAAAACAGTATCATGTTTGTACTAGTTCAATTTTTACATCAGTAATAACTGGTAGTTTTATGCTGAGAATCAAATAACAACAATCCTCCTTATCAGAACTCTTCTCAATATTCTTACTGGCTATCAGTCTGGATAGACATTTCTTAAATTTTCAATTCCTCTAAACTTATTTGCAATGTTCTTTGGAATTATTCCGAGTGCAATCATTTTACGCTCAACATTTTTTTCAATTTAGAAAGTTTTATATATAATTTCCAGCTTTTTGCTTTAATTCAGTTTTTCTCTTTGGTCCCCTGGAAAGGCAACATTCACTCTCTATTCATGATCACTATTTGAACTGGTTTCTTCAGCTGAACCCGGTAATTCGTTTGACTTTTTGTAGACTTATCTATATATCAATTAACAAATTCAAACAGTCTTAACAATTGAAGTCGCTGTTCCTATCTCTTTATATTTTTATACTCCATTTTAGAACATTCGTAAATTTACTTTTTATGACTCTATAAAAGCAACATTTGTATTTTGCGGACTATTACGTATTTTAACTTTGTTGTAATTCATTTTAACATTCATGTGCACTTTTTACGAATCCATTTGCTTTTTTTTTTTTTTTCAAATTTACATAGTTTTATTTATTTTTATTTAATTTTTTTAAATTTTTCACTTCTAGTTTTTACTTTTGTTTCAACATTTTTACTTTAGCCAGTTTTGTTGTCGTTTCTGACGGTCAAACTAGTACACTCTTTACACGAACTTGTATCGTCCGATACATCCTCCAATGGATAAACAATTTCACCTGATAAAGTTTAGAGAATCACCAAACAAATTTCCGGTAAAAAATATTATAAAGAATATTATTATAATCACATAATGCAGATGATTTTCTTTAACTAATACAAATATTTCTTATCTTTTTGTTTATTTAATAATTTCACACTCTTCTATGCCAATAATTAAAAAAATCTTAAATTTATTTTCACTATTTCACAAATATGAAAAATATTTTGTATCTTAAATTGATATAACCTGACATATACTAATTGAACATCGTCATTACCAATTCCATTCTTTTTAATCATTTTCTTTTCCTTTCTTTCTACTACTACTACTACTACTACTACCTTGCAATAACTCTACTTCTACTTGAACCATCTCGTTCAAAATTATATGTACATCTGATTATAAAGCTAGACATTGACAGTTTTGGACAACGAAGCGTAAATACATTTAACATTGATTTATTCATTGACTCATTCATATATTTTGCTTTTGTCAATCAGCAGACACATTGTGTGTGTGTGTGTGTGTGTGTGTGTGTGTGTGTGTGTGTGTGTGTGTGTGTGTGTGTGTGTGTGTGTGTGTGTGTGCTTATGTACGGTAATGTATGAGTTTGTGAGTGTTCGTGCTTGGATGTGTGAAAGGATTGCACTTGTGTCTGTCACTGCCTGTTTGGATGTAAGCACAAAGAATGCAGAGTGAAAAAACATTCCCGGTAAAATACTATCTCGTTTCAGTTCATTCAATAGACTAACTTACATGGTTTACATATATTTGATTGTAAGGTTTTTCATTCTACAGAATACAGTCAGGATTTTTTTCCTTCTCTTTCTTTTAATGGATCAAGAATTGGAAGTCCTGTCAGAACTTGCTACAAAATTATTCAGCCTTACTCTAACGCAGGAATAAGACCATTCAGCAGCATAATTCAGTCGTAATATGGCAAACAATAGCATTTTTGACTGACAAAGAGAATGTTAATCCAATTATAGCAACGAGTCAGAATAACGCCAATAATAACTGGATTGAATATTCTATTCAATGTCTCTACTTTTTTGCTACTGTTCTGGTCGTCATTTATGCAAATTCTCTATTTGGCTTCCCACTGCTTAATTTAAACATCAGCACGACACCCAATGACTATAAAATCTCCTAAAGCCAAACATTCGTTTTGCGTCTTTTCGATCTCGTTTCTTTTTCCTTAGATGGTGAATGGGATGGGTTTCACTCATACCTTTATTTGTCCGCAGTTCCAACAGATCAGATAATATCATTTGCCGATCAGAGAGGTCAGCTTCATTATAATTATTAAAGACACACACAAATGTGGCTCTTAAACATTAATAAAATTATTTATTTACTTCTAGCAGAAAATGAATTTATTTTGGTTGGGTGTGGACATTCTATTCTCTTTTTGCTCGAACCGTTTCTACTGGGAAAGTACGTGTAGAGATTAAATCGGAAAACTGCCAGTTTCCTCTTCTTCCGTTTTTCAGGCAATTTCCACCAAACTCAGCTTGCCAATCCTGTCGCAGCTGCTTCTGAATTCAGTGTCTACCTTCTCCTAAAGCGCAGTTGTTATGCTCTACAATTTAAATGGAGAATATATGGACCCATGCCTCTGCTCTTGGAAATTAACGTGAATTGAAACACAATTAGCCTTGTCCAGAATTTAAACAAGCATCACTGAATCCATTTTCTACGACGATAGCCTCTGTGCGATTTGCACCTCTTTTCTAGAATCAGTTATAAAATCGTGTGAAATCTTTTATTTAGGTCACCGAGTCACCTGGAAACAAACATAATGATATAACTGCTTATCAACGGCCGAAAGTAAACGCGTATTAAAAATCACAAACTGCACTAAAAATGAAGATTAACGTACAATGTAATTTCTCCTTTTAGTTGATTTGGCATATATATATATATATATATATATATATATATATATATATATATATATATATATATATATATATATATATATATTAGTATTAAATACCCTGTCCGATAGCAAAAGCTGTTTGGTAACGCCAAGATATGCAGTACCGTCTTGAGCTACCGAAACTGTGTTATCACTCCTGGTTGGCGGCTGATGAGCACAGGGTATTACACGTGATTTCACACGTTTTATGATGAAAAGAAATGTAAGCCGTAATATCACCGACAGAATTTATGAAAGAAATACATTAAAACTGTTATTCGTTTTAGGGATTTTTAGGCTACGATAGATTTGGGCGGCAGGGAAAAAAGAAAAGAAAACGTCAAAGCTTTATTCAACATCAGCCACATTTGAGCCTGATACAAATGCACGTGTACAATTTGATGATTTTACTATAGAAAATCACAGCGAATAATTTTACTATAGAAAAGTGTTTAAAATGAAGATTAAAGATAATGACACTGATAAGGAATTAATTCAAGCTTTACTATTAATTATTATTATGTTTTAATTAAGTTGATTAACTAATTATCGGAAACATTCCAAAAACAAATTAGATCATGATCCAGTATATAATCATTGTGTAATCCCAATCAGCCAAGAAAAACAACTCCATTTGATGATGATGATGATGATGATGATGATGATCACTGCTATAAGAATTTAAAAAAAAACTATCTCGCTATGAATCCTTTCCCTAAAAAGAAAAAGCCACTTTAAAGAAAATTATTATCAAATTTCTCTGTTTCTAAAATAGAACAATCTAGGAAAAAAGAATCTCATGAGTGAGAGATTTGTTAATCCGGGATAGAAGTATCTCATGAATGAGAAATGAGTCAATCTAAGATAGAAGAATCTCATGAGTGAGAGATTAGTCTGTCTAGGATAGAAGGATCGCACGAGCGAGAGATTAGTCAATCTTGGATAGAAGAATCTCATGAGTGAGGGATTAGTCAATTTGGGATAGAAGAATCTCATGAGTGAGGGATTAGTCAAAGTAGGATAGAAGGATCTCATGAGTGAGGGATTAGTTAATCCGGGATAGAAAAATCTCATGCGTGAGAGATTAGTTAATCTTTTTTGCTCCATGAAATTGTATCTTTTTTTCATTTGTTTTCACCCGGTTTTGTCTAATTTCTTCTGTGAATCGTTTATTTTAGAAAGATGATACGATAAACTAATTCAATTAATTTCTTTTGTTGTCCAATTCAAATGGATTTTCTTTTCTTTTTCTTTTCATTGATCTTGTTATTATGTCACTGCTTATATGATACATTCACAGATCCGAACTATAACAAATGCATCGACCGTGCATCGACTGTGCATCGACTGTGCAATTTTTTGTTTCTGCATATCGGTGATAAGATCAACTTAGCGTACATCATCACTCAACTAATTTATTTTTACCTACATTTCATCGTATAAGGCAAAACTAACGTTAGATCTTTTCCCATTAGAGGAGAAACATTCACACACACACACACACACACACACATATATATATATATATATATATATATATATATATATAGTGGGTGAAGTCCCCATGGCGTAGTGGCTAAAACTCGGATTGCGATATTGAAGTAATCGAGTAGAAGCTTCAATTGTGCTATTACGTTGACCTTCGGACTAATGCCACTGGAAAAGGTATAACGCTGCCCCCTTATCCCCCCAGCAATGAGTTAAATAGTACCACCACTGTTATACAAGGATAGCTTTGACAGTAAATAATCTATGAAGATTGATATGCCATTAAACAACGAAACGAAACGAAACTACACATACAACCACATAGATCGGATTGAGTAAGAAAGACAGACAGAGAGACAGACAGACAGACAGACAGAGGTAGAGAAGAGTGGGGGAATGAAAAGAAAGAAATATTGTCATAACAAGTCTGACGGGGGACTAATAATCAGCTAGTTTCGTGAGATCATTACAACATTTATATTCTTGCTTGCGGTTGCCCAGTCGGCTGGGGGGATGTAGAATACACCGACTGCACCTCTGCAGAGTGGTAAGACCCCCACAAAGAGTGTCCTGGATATGACACCAAACAATTTGATGGTAGGATTCCAGTAATACTGGAGTTTTGGGGAATGAGGAGCAGCCCTTCATTTCCATCGCTCCCAGGTCCACTCCGGCCCTAAGCGGTAGCACCTGATAGGATCTATGTGTCAAATAGAACTAAACCATGGTTTTGAGGGTTTACTGTCTTTGCATTTAAACGGCGTATTTATGCTAAACTGAATTGTTTAAAATAGAACTGTTTTGACATTTAAACTGCGTACTTACGCTAAACTGAATTATCTGAAATAAAACTGTTTTTACATTTAACTCTGTGTGTTGCCCAGTCGGCTGGGGCTGTAGAATACACTGAATGCACATCTGTAGATGGGTAATACCCCCCCACGAGAGTTCTGTATATGACACTAAACAATCTGATCGTAAGGTTCCAGTAATGCTGGAGCTTTGGGAAATGCGGAGTACCTCTTCATTGCCATCGATCCCAGGTCCACTCTAGCCGGGAGTGGGAGCATCTGATTGGGTCCTATCTATGAGGCAAATAGAACTAAACTGTATACTTATGCTAAACTGAATTATTTGAAATAAAACTGTTTTGACATTTACCTCTGTGTAAACAAAATCTATACTTATACTAAACTGAATTGGTTGAATTAGAATAGTTTAACTAAACTGAATAGCTTGAAATAGAAATATTTTTGACAATTAAATTGTGTACTCATACTAAACTGAATTGTTTGAAATAGAACTGATTATTTGTTTTAAAATGGAGTTGGCATTAAGTAACCTACAAAGGTTGATATGCCATAAACCCAAACAACCAACAAACCAATTATCATCTGCGAAGTTCATATCTTTGTCCTTGTAACAGGCAAATTTACGATTTAAAAATTAACTTGAGGTTATAATAGTTACATCTTTTGTAGTGTTTTTAGAGTAAATGAACCCAAGTCGAAAGCAGGGATTTTGAATGGTGATTTTCTTGGAAGCAGAACGTATTCCACTTAGAAGATTAATACAACACAGTCTTCTCAACACTTTTTCTTGCCATCTGTCCTTCTTGTAATCCAAGAATAATAAACATCAAAAATCAATGTCACAAGCAATTTTCAAAGTTTTGTATAATTTTTGTTATTCTATTTTTTTTTTGTTCTGGAAGCTTTTGTAATTTGTTCATTGCAAAATCTTTGATCCAAAAAATCTAATCAATTGAGTATTTAAACCAGATTTTAAAAATCAAATATTAATCGGATTCAGTATTATAAATACACAAAATATTTGGTGTTTAAAATAATCAATATTTATTTAGTCAAAATTAGATAAATAATTCTGTCGAGGTTATATAGGTGATAAATTCAAACAGGAAAGTCAAATAGTAAAATTTTCTTTTTCTCTCGACTGAGAGTTGAAGAGAAGAAAAATCCAAATTGATTGTATATTTTAATGACTGACGAACAGAAAGGATGCTGCAAAGGATCCAGAGGCACCGCAGAGTTACTTTACATAGATCAACACATCTTAAATGAGAACAAAAGCAGACGAAAAAATTAAGCTATGGCCTGGATTGACAACAAAAACGCATATGATATGGTTCTGCATAGCTGGATAATAAACTTTCTCAAGATGTACATGATATCACATGAAGTCATAAACTTTATCAACAAAACCACGAAAACCTGGAGAGGGGAATTGAGAGTAGGAGGAAGAAGGAGATGCTCTATTATCCTGACTATTCATAATCGCCATGATGCCACTTAACCACATATTCAGAAAATGCACGGCCGGATACAAGCTTAGTAGATCGTTGGGAAAAAATCAATTATGGATGACATCAAACTATTTTCAAAAAATGAAAAAGAACTGGAAACTCTAATACACACATTTACAATATACAGTCAGGACATAGGAATAGAATTTGGCATAGAAACATGTGCAATGCTTGTAATGAAAAGTGGCAAACGACATCTCAGTGACGGATTGGAACTACCAAATCAAGACAAGATTAGAACGCTCGCAGAAAACGAAACCTACAAATACTTGGGCATCCGGGAGGCTGACAACATCAAACAAGTGGAAATGAAAGACCAAATTCAAAAAGAATATCTCAGGAGAACGAGAAAACTACTCGAGACAAAACACTCTTGCCGAAACCTTATCAAAGGAATAAATCCCTGGGCTGTGCCCCTCGTTAGATATTCTGGAACCTTTCTGAAGTGGACCATAGATGACCTTAAGCAAATGGACCAAAGAACAAGAAAACTAATGACAAGGCATAAGGCATTACATCCTAGAGACGATGTCGACCGACTATATGTATCAAGAAAAGAGTGGGGAGGAGGACTTGCCAGCATTGAAGACAGCGTTGACGCATCGATACGACGACTCGAAGACTACATAGAAAAACTCGAAGGAGAACTGATTACAGCCACCAGAAATGATACTGATAACACGATGGACAACAGAATGACCATAACTAGGAAACAAAAATGAGAAGGAAAACAACTCTATGGGCGTTTTAAATGACTAATAAACAACATCTCCCATGACAAAACCTGGACCTGGCTAAGAAAAGGAAACTTTAAGAGAGAAAGAGAATATGCCCTAATAGCAGCACAAAACAACGCTGCAAGGACCAATCATATCAAAGCGAGAATAGATAAGACTAAAAAAAAAAATAGCAAATATAGGCTATGTGGTGACAGATATAAAACCATCAATCACATAATAAGCGAATGCAGCAAATTAGCACTGAGGGAATATGAGGCCAGACACGACTGGGTCGGCAAGGGGATACACTGAGAGATGTGCAAGAAATTTCAATTTGACCATACCAACAAATGGTATATGCACAACCCAGCACCTGTCCTAGAAAATAACACACATAAACTCCGATGGGACTTTGACATACACACGGATCAACTAATCTCGGCTCGAAGACCAGACCTAATTATAATCAACCATAAAAAAAGAGAAATTGCAAAATTGTCGACTTTTCTGTCCCGACTGACCACAGAATAAAACTGAAACAATGTGAAAAGAAGGATAAGTACCTCGACCTTGCTAGAAAATTGAAAAAACTGTGGAACATGCAGGTGACAATTATACCAATTGTAATTGGTGCCTTTGGTACAGTAACTAAAGGATTGCTAAAGGGACTGGAGGACTTGGAAGTTGGCGGACGAGTGGAGACCATCCGAACAGCAACATTATTGAGAACGGCCAGAATACTGAGGTGAATCCTGGAGACTTGAGGAGATTTGCTGTCACTCAAACTCCAGTGGAAGACCATCAGATGTCGCTGATGTGAAAAAACTATAATAATAATAATGCATATATGTAGAATTTTTGTAATGTGGTCGTCTGCTAGTTACGATACTGGATGCGATCTTAGTTCCACGATTAACACTTGTGTTTCAAGCTTGATATTCTTTTGTACCCACGCTGCTTTTACAGGATCCATAGAAGGGAGATAACAATATCTACCGAGAACTTCTGATTGTCAGGGTGGGCAGTTGGAACGAGTTGCCCGGGTTCTGGCAACTCAAAAACAAGGAAAACTCTCCGTTAAAAGGTTAAAAAATGTTAATTGAAGCATAACCGCGTAACAATAATATGATTGATCTACATATGGAAATTATTTTTTTGTGTTAAGAGAAAGACAATTCGAAGAATTTGGGAGATGCTGACTTCCTATGCTAATGAGTCAGGAAAATTTTTCTGAGAGTATCGTTTTCGCCCGGATAGGTTTTAGTGCTTGGAGAGACTTCTTTTTTATTCTTCTGTCTTCTAAATGGTCTTTGAATTTTCTCTCCATTTTAAGCTTTAAAGAAGTATTTTTGAGATTGGTTAACGAATCACAGATAATTTTGTATTTTCTACTACTTTATTATTGGTCAGCCAATCAAAAGTTAGGATCTACATATGTAAAAAGAGAATCACTTTTGTCTATCAGATTTTGATTGGGCATCCAAGCTAGTCACAATATAGAGGCTTGGCCAATTAAGGGTCCTAGTCCACACTTTGTGGGAGAGTATCCTTTTGCATATTAACAAATATTAAGAAATAAAATCAAAGATTTAAGTGATCTCTCCAAATCCCAGATTTGACGCTTTAATTTCAACAGATGGACAAAGGCTAATTTGGAGTGTTATGTGTTTAGATAGAACAATTCACCAACAGACAACAAATAACATTCTTGCCGCCAACTTACTTTGATTGTTTTGACAAACTGAAAGTGTGAAAGTTTTCACTGACATTTTAAATTGGCTTCTAAATTTCTTAATGCACACTCATAAAGTAAATAAGTTTGTATTTGTTTATTCTTATATTAGAAAATTATATTTTCCTTATTTTTATCGAATATTATCATTTTTCATAAGTTTTTAGCACCAGTGAATACCTCATATTGTTATATTAATACGCTTATATAATTATTTCATTTTCTTAATGGTAATACATTTTAAACAAATAATGATTTTATTTATAATAATAGCGATACACCGTAAAAATAACGCTTCTGTGAAAAGTAAGAAGAGAATGAGAGAACTAGTTAAGATTGAAAAGTGTGTTGATTCGGCAGCTTTCCAAGGCCTTAAAAGGTACACAAGGTCAGGAAATTAATAATGAAAAGCGACTGGGAAATTTGCAGTAGAACTGAAAAAATAAAACAACAAACAATACATCAATCATATATTAAGCAGACACTGAGAATTAATTGAGGAAAAGCACAAAATAAGAATAACTGGGTTTAAAGAGTTATAGATTGGAAATTGTTCAAATGACTGAGATTAGACAAAATGAACCAATAGCAAACAATCAATCCAAAATCTTATTAAAAAAAAGACAAAATTCTTTGACAGTTTAAAAATCATAAAGAATAGCAACAATTGATGAGAAGATACAATTCAATGTTAGACAGGGAATAACACTTTTAAAAAAGACAACGCGTAAAAAATGAAAGAAAAGGAAACGTTTGAAAAGTATCAAGACCTTGCTTGACGAGGAAAGATATTTGTAAAACCGAAAAGTTATAGTGTAGTTTATTTTTATTGCAGCACTTGAAACTGTTTCTTGATCTCAAAGATATTTGATTACTCATTATTTCTCAGAGCTTTACAATCTCTTTTTTTGGAAGAGTTTTGAAATCTCTTCATATCGAAGAACTTTGATTTCTCTTGATATTTAGTCAAAACTGCAATTATTGTTTTGCTCTGAGAACTCAAACAAAAATAAACTCAAATGGTGTAAATGAAAAAGTATTCATTTTGGCTATTTTCGTTGTTTTTAATTTTATAAGGACAGAACGTCAGTCATTAATCAAGAATATTTTCTGTTTGAATAAAGTAAATATAACTTTGGAAGTCTTTCATAGCTGCTTTACTTACTTTTTAATTAAATCGTTGAATCTACACTCTCTATTCCTTCTATTTTGACAGTATGTCACGTAATATTTACCTTCCATCCAAAATTCTTTATATCGACTTGTAATTTTTTCTACTTCTTCAACTAAATGAAATTACTCATTTGGTCACACAAAAAATAAGAGTTCAATAATTTTCTTATAATGAGATTCTTACGTGGTGCCTTCAATAAGTTTCCAGACTTTTTTGTTCAGGCATTTAAAATTGATGTAGACTCTTGAACATTCACTATGTTATTGCTATACATCTTATGAGAAGACTGACCAACTTTTATGATTTCAGCTTCAAATCAACACCTACAGCAGGAATTCGAATATACCCTACTCAAGCCTGATTGTCACTGCCGGTGAATTTCCAAAATGCAATCTGTTTTAAACTTGGGAAAAATGCCATAGAAACGTATCGAATGCTTCAGACTGCTTTTTGACCATCTTGCATGAATTGAGCATCAGTTTTTGAGTGGCATAAGAGATTCAAGGAAAGCAGGGAGTCTGTGTGGGATGATAAGAGGTGTGGGAGGAGTAAGGAAGTCAATACACTAGAGTTGATTGGCCAAAGGGTTAGGCTTAGGCTTAGGGTAACTATGTTGAGGGTTTAAGGGAGTTCAGGTAGAGATTATGTCGGAAGAGACCAGCACTCTTCAAATCGGGTCAGTGGCATTTCCACCAGGACAATGCACCAGTCCACAACTCCATCCTTGTCACAGACTATTTGACCAAGATGGGCATCAAGACACTTCCTCAGCCTCCCTATAGTCGAGACCTTGCCCACCCCCTGTGACTTTTGGTTATTCCCTAAGCTGTCGTTATGAGACAATTGAGATGAAAGAGGCTGTGACGAAGGTCATGGACACGCTCACACAAGAGTACTTCAATGGGGCCTTCCAGAAGTTGTTGGAATGGCACAAGTGCATTGCAGCCGGAGGAGATTACTTCGAAGGGGACTAGAGTTTCATGCGTGTACTATCAATAAAAGTGTCTATACGAAGAAAGTCTGGAATCTTATTTAAAGATCCTCGTAAATATGTCATGTTCAGATTCCTGGCAGAACCGACGTTACTTGCTTTCTTGAAGTCATTTTATTGGTTTGACAAAAATATACTGTGGTGCAACGGTAATAGCCATAGACATCTTGGAATGTCCATCTTCTTTACCTTCAAGTTTAATGGATATACTCAATAAGAAATGCAGATCCCATTGGAAAGGTGAATCAATTCGTCGCTTTCGATAAAAATTTCAATAAAGATAAAAAAAATGAAACCCTTACATGTATTGCTTATTTTCTGATATTTATCCACCAATTTCATTGATATCATTGATATCATTGATATCATTGATATCATTGATAATACCGAAAAATTGTTCAAATTTTATGGATAAAACTTGATCAAATCTTGAAAAGAAAATAATCTTGCCGTACAAATTGTTTAAAAACTGAGAAACACTTAAAATATTAAACTCACTATTGTTTTCGAATCTTTATTATTAAAATTTACTTCTTATTCAAATTTACTTTTTATTGTCCTGGGAAAGCCTAGAATATAAAATGGTATTTTATTCTGATAGACTTGCAAATCAAATTCAAATGTACATCTTTGAAATTTTTTTATTGAAAACATAAGCAATGAATAAACATATTACTTAAGTAACATACAGGCAACTTTTTATATTAATGGCTTTAGATAAGCGTAGTATTTCACTTTGTTCCTGAAAAGAGTTGGCAATGTCTAAGAGCCAACCTCAAAATGTTTCACTTGCTTATATGTTGAAAATTCTCATTTGATTAGTTGCTTTACTGCAGCTCTCAAAAACCGGCTATTTTATAAAGTTTTATACAGTTTGTCATTTATGAAGACATTGAACATTAAGTCATGCTGCTAAAATATCATTAGAATTAGAATAATTATGAAAACAAAAAGTGAATAGATAAAGGCTGCATATTCTTCTCAAGCGTTAGACATTTGCTTTATTTTATCTGGTAATTATTATATTTCCAAAATCTATCTAGTATATTCTAACATATATAATTCTTTGAGTTAATCTTTATGCTTGGCTGTTTTTCGAAATATTGTGCCATGCTTGTAGCTAAGATATCGGCAGGAATTCCGTGTAATTCGGTATTTACATCTGATATGTGGTTGGCTCCAGACATCAGCCTCTGGGCAAGAACTCGTAACTAATATATGAAATAGCAGGAAGTTCTTTTCCAGTTAGGCATACACAAACAGAACTAATACGCATTTTATAAAATATGTACATTTTGTATTGACTGATCATAGAAATATTTTATTCACCTCATTATAAAAATACATGCACATAACAAACCCATAAGGATATATTTGCGAGATTAGTAAATCCAAATTTTTTCATGGTGTGACAGACGACCCTAGGAAATTTATTCTGAAAACTGCAGAATTTTTCCATTAATATCACAGATTGAATATTATATAGAGAAGCTTTCACTATTATAGTATAATGAATATTTCGTAAAGAGATGCAGTTGCATTGAGTAGTATGTCATGTTGGGATTCTCGATAAAATTTCTATGTCAAAATTTATCAGTATTGTCTGCTTTCAGCAGCGAATATTAATCCCACTGATTAAAGATGGCATAGTAAGAAATTCAGATCAAAATAAGGTCAAGCATGTATCGAACTACGGACTTATTGATCCATACAGATATATAAACTGGCCGTAAGATTTGCATTGGGAGCAAAGATGGATATTAACAGAGCTTTGTTAGTCAATATCAAGGAAAGAATCTAGCGATGATTAAACTTATGAGCAATGGTTTGTCTTTTTCGGGATAAGCTGCTAAATAAACACGTGTGCCATGCACAGCCAGTAGACAAATTCATTTCATAAAATCGCATAAGTTTACTGTATTGATTTTTGAAAAACAGTTCTTACCCTTTTATCAAACGACATCACTGATTTGAAATGAACAAAAGGAATTAAAATAAAATTTTACACCGCCTTGATTTTAGATGTTAAATAATAATAAACTTGACGAGTTGCTGTATTTCAAAAAATGTTCTCTTGTTGGTTTTAATCATAGTAGTATCGAACATATTTGATACGACTCATCAAAATAAATGAAGAAAATTAACTAAATAAAGAAATATTTTCAAGTTAATCATTACTATTATAAATGAAAAAATACCACTTTATGAACTGAGTGTTGAAGTTTGTTTTGTTGGTTTCCTCCTGTCTTAGCTGATTTCTAATTATTTAGTTTATTCCTTGTCTTTTGAATGACGTTGATTGTTCTGTCAGATTATTTCCTGTTACTTAGTTCGCTTATCTGCTGTCAGATCTTATCAGGATTTCTAGAAAGATCTTAATTCTGACAAATCACTCTCAATTAGATAATATTTGCCTGTCAGCAAAAGAATGTACACGTCACTTTGTACACGTACATGCGTGGGCACGTGTGTATATGTGTGTGTGTATTTATGAGCTCACAAGCGAGTGTGTGTGTACTTTTACATGTATATAAATTCATGTGTGAATATATATATATATATATATATATATATATATATATATATATATATATATATATATATAGTTTTGCTAGTGGCGGTCATTTTTAGAAGCATATATGTATGTATACTTTTAGCTAAGTATGGAGTTACCTTTTTAGAGTTTTACATTTTTTTTATATTCACGGTTCCTGGAATTTGTAAAAGTCAGCTAAATACCATTTCAGAAGATTTTGCCTAAATTCTATCAAGTTACGTTTCAATCATACTGGCGCCATCACTAAAAGGCTCTAATTCGCACTTTATATGAGAGTCGCAAATAAACTCACTTAGGTAGAGTGAATCAGTTTTATGGTCTGTACATCCCTCGTGAAGTTGAATAGAATATCATCTAATAGTCTCGATCAACAGAAAATTTTGACATGAATTTTTATGGTGGATGCATTAAAAATCTTTGCGTTAACAATACACCAATATAATTATTATCCTAGAAAATCAAACATAAGTTCACATTTGGAGAATTCATTATTGAAAAAGAATGTCTGTTTAATCATATTAACAATGTCAGTTAGAATATCGATCGATTAGATTTTTGTGAACATTTTCGGGCACAAATTCCATGGCTTATATTGTTAACTCTTACGTTTTTCTTGTGATAACTTTTATCACCTCAATTAAGATAATTAATAGTTGCAAAAAGCTTTTTATTGGTTGCGCAATGCCTCGCCACCAGAAATCTTATCAAAACAACGAAAATACCTGCCTGAATTATTCAACAAATATTTCTAATATCACATTGAAAAAAAAAGAAAGAAAAGAAAATATGACAACAATTTTGAGTTTCATAATGGCTAAACATATTTATTTATGCTTTTATCAAAATCAAAATGTCGGCTATTGTAAATTCTATCTCAATATTATATTATTTACTTATTCATAATTATTTTATTATTTACTCATCTATTATTATTCTATTATTAACTTATTCAATTTAAAAACATATTTTAATTCAATAACTTTAATTTGAAATCAAATATCTTTTAACTGAGATCTAAAAAGTGAGTAACTTGGTTTGTATAACTGCTAGGGATATTAACAGACGAAACTCTTTTAATTCAGGAAAATTCTGAAGTTATTTTCTGAGAATTCACTGTTCTGTTTAGACCTTAGCCAAAACTGTCTGTTCTATTCAAAATGGAATATTATAACGTAAGGAATAATTAGTTGGCTTTTTATTTTAAAAAAATAGATGCAAGAATATTTGCATGCAAAAACATTTATAGTTTTACAAAAAATAAAGAAAAATTAAAAAAACACTAACACAAAAAATATATATATATTCGGTTCAATTCAAGGCCAAATTTAATTTCCTCTAGTTATTCTCGAATTCTATCAAAAAGATCTGGATTCGATTTGTTCTCTGAAAATAATACAAATTAGTGAAGAATTTCGAATAATAATAATTCAGAATTAAAATGTCTAATCTCTAAATATTTATTTACTCAATATTGTTTGATCGGTTTTTGCTTCTGATATATTTTGTCTCCACTCCAAAAATATAAATATCGATGACATTCACATGACGAAAGATAATATCACACTTTAAAGTCAAAGCTGTATTAGTTATAAGAAAAAAAAAGACAATTTGAAATACAAATGGGAAAAAGTGTATAGCATGTCAACTCCTGTTAGGTTATTTAATTCCAAGGTCAGTCTTTTTGCAAGAGATAATAATACTCATTTGTAAACTATTATAACGTCATGTAATAGTTCTTAATACACACAATTAGCGTATAATTATATAGTTTGAAGAAACCATTTCTATTTAATAATAATAATAATAATAATAATAATAATAATAATAATAATAATAATAATAATAATGGAAGACAGTCAAGGCAGAAACTGAAAAAATAAACCAATTATCACCACATGTCTCAACGAACAACGCTATGAAATTTAACGAACAAATCTACGTAGGAGCGAAATTAGTATGTGATAAAATCGGTGTTCCCCTAAAGAACCCGAACAGAAACTCAAAACCTAGATGAGAAATTAGACTGGAAACACAAATAAGAAATCTACGACAACAAACAAAAATGCAAAGACAGCGGAAAAACACTGGTATATGTTGATTTGGTTTCTTTGTTTAATGGCATATCAAACTTGCAGGTTATTTAATGCCAAAACCATTCTCATAAAAGAACAGTAGTGGTACATAGCTGGAAGGATAAGGGGGGTTCGTACCTTTCCCAACGGGTCTTTGCCCGAAAATGAACGTAATAGCGCGACTGGAGTACGAACTCGCGTGCTACGATTCCGCAGTCCATCGCTTTAACCATTACACCACGAGGACACCCCTGGAATGTGTTGGGACGTAAAGAAAAACGTAACACAGCAATTAAAACAAAAAATGCAACTCGAGGAGATAAATCGGAAGGAACTGATGAAGGATGGAAAACCAAAAAGATATCGAGACAGGATAAAACAATACATACAAAACAGGACATTCCAAAACAACGAAAAAACATTCTACAAGCAAGCATGGGATGATGCACGAAGACATATAAACAACCGGATGCTTAGGAAATAAAACGTTTTTGGAGTAAAATATGGGAACGAAGACAACAAAACAGAAAACACGAATGAATAAACAATGAAAAAGAGCTAAAAGAACTTAAAGAAGGCCTTAAGGCGAAAATATTCCTCGATTCACTTAGCCCACTATTCAAAAAAAGTAAAAAATTGGAAAACACTTGGCTATGATGGCAAACAGAGAAAGTGTTTTAAAAAATTCACAACCATTCATGACAGACTAGCTATCGAAAGGAATAAATGCTCAGAAGAATCGGAATAATTGGTCAATACTCAAGCAGGAATCTACCCAGGAGAATGAGACGCACAAGTTTTGCTGGAATTATAAGATAGAAACAGTCCCTCTAATCTCGGACAGACGATCAGACCTAGGGATAGCCAACAAAAATACCCCCCAAAAAACCGGCAGACCACAGAAATAAAAGAAAGTGAAAAGAGAGATAAATATCTAGATCTTGCTAGAGAACGAAAACAACCATGGAACATAAAGTTGATGGTGATATAGATTGTAGTTGGTGCACTCAGAACCATCTTAAAGGCTTGGTAAAAGGACTGGAAAACTTGGAAATAAGAGGACAAGTTGAAACCATCCAGACTACAGCATTATTAAAATCGGCCAGAATACTGAGAAGATCCTGGAGACTTGAGGAGACTTGCTGTCACTCAAAATTCAATGGAAAACCATCAGCTGTTGTAGGTATAAGAAACTCTAATAATAATAATAACACGAACGAGGACTAATTCCAACAATCAGAAACGATACGGACAACACGATAGACGAAAGAATGACAACAACTAGGAAACAAAAATGGTAGGGAAAACAACTCTATGGCCGCTTTAAACGTCTAGTAAACAACATCTCACACCTGAACCTGGCTAAGAAAAGGACTCCTTAAGAGAGAAACGGAATACCTCCTAATAGAAGCACCTCCTAATACCTCCTAATAAGAACCAATAATATCAAAGCTAGAATAGATAAGACGCAACAAAACAGTAAATGTAGGCTATGCGGTGACAGAGACGAAATGATCAATCACATAATAAGCGAATGCAGCAAATTAGCACAGAAGGAGTATAAGGCGAGACATGACTGGGTCGGCAAGATGATCCACTAGGAAATGTGAAGGAAATTTCAGTTCGACCATACAAACAAATGGTATATGCACAACCTAGCACCTGTCCTAGAAAATGACTTGCATAAACTCCTATGGGACTTTAACATACAAACGGATCAACTAATCCCGGCTAGAAGACCAGACTTTATATTAATCAACAAAAAAAAAAAAAGAGAATCTGCAAAATTGTAGACTTTGTTGTCCCGGCAGACCACAGAATAAATCTGAATGAAAGTGAAAAGAACGATAAGTACCTCGACCTTGCTAGAGAATTGAAAAAAAGCTTGTGGAACATGAAAGTAACGATTGTGCCAA
This sequence comes from Sepioteuthis lessoniana, assembly GCA_963585895.1. NCBI lineage: Eukaryota > Metazoa > Mollusca > Cephalopoda > Myopsida > Loliginidae > Sepioteuthis > Sepioteuthis lessoniana. The sequence goes on along the minus strand of OY757904.1, from coordinate 1,435,532 downwards.
TTGTGATTGGTGCTTTAGGCACAATAACTAAAGGATTATTAAAAGGCCTGGAGGACTTGGAAGTTGGCGGACGGGTAGAGACTATCCAAACGACAGCATTGCTAAAAACGGCCAGAATCCTGAGACGAATCCTGGAGACTTAAGGAGATTTGCTGTCACTCAAACTCCAGTGAAAAACCATCAGCTAACACTGATGTGAAAAACTCTAAAGGAGTAAAATAATAATAATAATAATAATAATAAATTGGCACAAAAGAAATACAAAAGTCGATATAATTAGGTGGGGAAGGTGATTCAATTTGATTATACTGACAAATGGTGCATGCACTAATCAGAATCTGTTCGAGAGGATGAGGCCCTTAAAATTTTCCAGGACTTCAAGATACAAGCGTTTTACTCAGTGTTAATAGACTGGAAGAAAAATACCGATCAACTTTTGGATTCTGCCATTGCAGAAGATCAGAGTGAAAGTAAAAGAAAGCGAAAACTGGGAAAGAAACTGGGTGAATTGAAGATCAGATGAAGAAATCAAACCATTTTGTCCACAGCAATACAAAAATTAGGTAAGTTCTTTGAAGAGTACAGGAAATCTAAGAAGAATAACTGTTACTTCGACTTCAGTCAAAAGCCACGAGCTGATGTGAAAGTATCACACGAAGTAAAATAACGTTTGTACGCAAGTATAAATGGTTTCCTTTCTCTCTAAAAATTTTGATTCCAATCTAATAAGAGAGAGACCCCGTGGTGCAGTGGCAAAGTATTGGATTACGCCATGCGAGTTCAAACTTTAGTCGTGCTATTGCATTCACTTTTGAACTAATACCTTTGGGAAAGGCATGGGAGGGGTTTCCTCGTGCTGTAATGATTAAAGCGATGAACTGTGGAATCGTAGTACGCGAGTTCGTACTCCAGTCGCACTATTACGTTCACTTTCGGGCAAATACCCTTGGGAAAGGGATGAACCCCCTTATTCTCCCTCCAGCTATGGGTAAATAGTAGGACGGACTAGGTTCTTCAGCCTTGGTGAGGCAACTAGTCTAGGAGAAGGAAAACTCTGAATTCAAACCTGTTAAACTCCGCTTAAAAATTGACCTTGTGTCATATCCTGCCCGAGCGTAGGGGTTGGTAAATAGTACCTTTGGGAAAGGCATGAACCCTCTTATCCATCCAACTATGGGTTAAATAGTACCACTACTGTACTTCTACAAGGATGGCTTTGGCAGTAAATAATCCATGAAAGTTGATATACCATTAAACAAAAAAACCAAATCAACTAATTAAATAGTCTTCAAACAGATGTATTTGACCTCAAAATGGGACCCACTCCAAATATAAATTTGTACTCTAGTATAGTCATATAATTTTCGATCGTCTTTATGCACCAAACCTCAATCCAATGTATATATTTGAGCAGTCAGTTTTGTTGCTCTCACCACCATTTTCTTGATTTGTATATTACATGATATTTTTTAGTTATGCTAATCATTGGGAAGTCATCGCAAATGAATTAATGAATGTTGCAATGATTTTATTTCCACGAGCTGAAAAATCAACTATTATTAATTTTTCATTAATATATAAGCGGTAACGACGTAATCTATATACGATCTGTCCAAATGGAATCCTGCTTGATCTGATCTTAATCTCCTGCCCAAGGCCCCTTCTATCACTTTGGCATGCTTGTGGTCTGCCTCTTGCTGTGAAAACAAACAGAAGTATGATTCCTTGCCAAACAATTGGAGAGTGACTCACACCATCACCAATCAACTCCAGGTCTTTAGAAATATATATCCACGTCAAACCCAGTGAACTACAGGGATTTCCAACACGAATTTAGGCAAAAGAACTAATCAACCTCACTGAAACAGGGAGTGAAAAAACGAGAGAGAGAGAGAGAGAGAGAGAGAGAGAGAGAGAGAGAGAGAGAGAGAGAGAGAGAGAGAGAGTAGATCGGACATAACCTACTAAATATTGCTTGCAAAGTCGTAACACAAGCACTTGACTAGAATCTATTGGAGAAATGAAATGTCATAAGAATATAGGGAAGCTGGAGAAGATCAGTAGAGAGTGAATGTTGGCCGGACTAAAATGGGCCTGATGAAGGGAATTGGTGATTAGAGAGTCAACTGTCATAATGTAGTAGCGATCCTGTGCTCACTTGACATATATAGGAATAAATTAAACAAGCTAAAAGATGTGTGAGTTTGAGTCTCATTTAGAGCTTTTTTCCTCCTCTCCGCTAATTATTAAATACCCAAAACAGGTAATTTGGTGAAGAAAAGCAACTAAAAGTAGGATGAAAGAAATAAAAGTAAAAAATTAACCATTGTATTCTTAGATATTTATGCCATATTTTTACTTATATAAGTGAGTGTGTTTATGCGCATAGTAACCCCGAAAAAAATATGGAATGATCAAATTAAGAGGATATTTACCTTGGTCTTTTTTCCTTTAGCAATAAATGAACTAATAATAGAAAAGACTCAAAATATGTTTACTTGATAGCTGAACATTCTTGCTTCATAAAATATATACTAAACAGATTAGGTTATCTAAATTAAGGGTATAATGGTAGAATTAACGCTTATTTTAACACGCAGTATCGCTTGTGTGTTATTTGCTTAATCTGAATCATGCCGATCGATTTTTAGGGATATTTTCAATGACACTAAGATTCTCTGATTCAAGTTTCCACGATAAATAACGACTTTTCTCTTTGTCAGTGTTTATAAAACTCCTACAGTTTCTTTCAAGCAAATACATATCATGTACGGAAATGCTCATGTACACATACATTTATCGCTGTATTATCTACTAAAATGTATTTATATATGATAAATGCCGACATGCATTTGTTGGTAATTTGTCATCTTTAAATGAATGCATAAATGCATGCGGTCATTTCGAGATTTTAAAAATAGAATCATATTAATTGTTTCATTCACTCTACTGTTTCAAAATTATAAGATTTTCTGTCACAGGAAGATAATTTCAATTTCGATATGGGAATAGAAAATGTAAATCTCATCTAAAAAATATGTTATTTGATCTCAGTAAATCTGTTTAATAGATGGTGTGTGCGAAATTGTCCAAGAGTTGACATCACTCTCAATAATTAAATGTTAAAAGTTTTGAAAGTAAGACGTGCAATTATCGAAAATTCAAAGTTTTTAATAGCCATTTTCTGGTTAGTCAGGCGACATACTTCCCTTGCCAAATAACGTTAGGAAACAATCTGATAATAAAACAAATATTGTAATAAGTAACATGAAGAGTATTTGGGAGTCTTTTGGCATATTGTTATAATTCTTTAGGATTAATATTCGGCAACGCCCAATTCCTTAATTAAGAAAAAAAGAAATTTTGTCTCTGAAGAAATTTCACTGTCACTTATTTTCTTGTTCAAAGTACATGATTACTCGGCTTTAGAAAAGCAGATTATCCATGCTCCGCAGTTAAAGATTGGCTTCATTCCTAATCTAAAATAATCCTTTCAAATGTGAAAGTCTTTTTCACTTGATTAATTAAACACCTGTACTCAGAGCTTGATTCTCAATTAATAAAAAAAAAAGAAAGAATACACACGTTGCATTTTGATCAATGCGTCCTTCTCAACAAACTTAGGCTGCTCTGTCATTCGTGATGAATTTGCAGCTATTCTCTTCATTCAACCAGAAAGATCTGCAGTTGTTCAATATCGTGTCTCTTTGATCCCCCGAAGGTCATAACTAAGAAATATTTATTTTTTAACTTTACCTCAGTAATTTTCCTGTTACATTTAGAAGCATCATCTTCTGGAGATCCGTTTTCCAATAAGTTATCAACAGCAGAACATATCAAGCAGAAGAAAAAAGAAAATAGATTTGATTTAAAACAAACCCGTTCTGTTTACCAATCGACCAATAATAATTGATTAGATTTAAAGAAATGAAACAAAGAACAATGTCATCTACAATAAATTAGCATGAAAACCTCGATTGTTGCGATGTTCTATTATCAATGAAAAATTATTGTAACAATAAAATTAATGATGAAGAAATGTAATGCAGATACATTACATTTTTTCTGTGAAGGAATGTAATGTTAGCTTCTGATAAATATAAAAGAATTAATTCAAGGAACTGAGCGGATTTCGAAAGCAAAATCCAATCGAAATCATCTCTGAAGTGAATAAAATCATTTTAGGAGAAAAGTGTCATTTGTATTGTAATCGAAAGTTATTCACGCATTTTGTACCAAAACGACAGCATTAAAATTGACCATGTCACATTTCCGAACTGCATCGCATTTCATAATCAATGCCTTGTTGATAGGAATTAGAATTCGCGGATTCCATCCCCCTGTAGTGGTATAAGACCTCCCCCAACCAAAAAAAAAAGGTCGGTATTCTTAGTAGGATATTAAATTGAATTTTATGTTAAGGCTCCAATTCTGGAGCTCTTTGACGTGTGGAGAACGTTTTCATTTCCATTACTCCCAAGTCTACACTGGCCTGGAATATCAGAACCTATTAGGGTCCCATGATTCAAATAAATCTATTTGAAAATTATGAATAGATTTATTCGAAAATTATTATATGAAATAAGAATGTTGGGTACCATTATCACTGTGGGAAGACAAATGAGTTTTACTGACTAAAAATAGTTACTTGAAACTATGTAGTTGCGTATAAATTATTGGTATTAGATAAGAATACTTGAAATCATACAACTGTATGCAAATTATTACTTGTGTTAGATACTGATACTATTTACCCAACCCCTCCGCTCGGGCAGGATATGACACAAGGTCAATTTTGAAGCGGAGTTTAACAGGTTTGAATTCAGAGTTTTCCTTCTCCTAGACTAGTTGCCTCACCATGGCTGAAGAACCTAGTCTGTCCTACTATTTACCCATAGCTGGAGGGAGAATAAGGGGATTCATACCTTGTGTTAGATACTGATACTTTATATTAAATAGGGTGTGTCAAACTAAATTGTTATTGTACAATTACTTAAAATGCAAAGTTAATATTGGAGACATAAATATGATTGTAATAAAACAGCTAGAAATTAATCAATTTTGATATTGAATTTCCCAGAAATTGACTTGTCGTTAAACAAACAAACAAAATCAATCAGTTTAATTTCAAGTTGACAGTTTCGATATTTTCAAAATTATTGGGGAAAGAATCTCCATGGTGAAGTGGTTAACTGTAACTGCTGAAAGGCAATATCATTGTAAGTCTTACTACGTTAACGTTTGTAATAATGCATTTGGAAAAGGCATGAACCCCTTATTCCCCCCTGCTATGGGATTAAATAACCTATGAAGGCGGATATGCCAATGAACCAAGAAATCAAAACAATCAAAATTATTCTTAACAAAAAGGAAAATTTGAAACTTGTAACAAAAACCAAAAACTTATCGTTGAAAGAAACTGAACAAAAAATATACTTGATAACGAAAATCTTTCTAGTATGTTTATATGTAAAATAAACGAAACCTACAAAGTAAAAGTCTTTTACAAAACGATGTCAATTTCGTTGTTTAAAAATAACAAGTGTTCTAGATATGATACTCAACGGTATCTGATGGTAAAGCTTCAATCTTGTAGTTCTGGGTAAGGTGGAGTACCCTTTCATTGCCATTACCCCCAGGTCCACTCTGACTGGGAGAGGTCAGACTTGTTTGGGTTCAATCTATGAGTCAAATAAAACCATTTAACTGTAAATAGTTAATCAGTGTGCAAGCAGATTAACTGACGTTGAATTGAATAGTTCATATGATATTGTAATGCTTGAAACCATTTAACTGTGTGCAAATAAAGTTATTGGTGTTTGACAGCAACACTTGAAACTATTTAACTGCGTGTAAACAAATGATTAATGCTGAATAGAAATATTCGTGTCAGATAGGAAAACTTGAAACCATTTAGCTGAGTGTAAACAATTGAATCATTTTTATTACTTAGCGATACTTGGATGCATTTAACTGTGTATGCAAAGAAATGAGCTCTGGTCCATTCAAAAATGTTATCTATAAGCTATCAGTTTACAGATTATATATATATATATATACGTGTGTGTGTGTGTGTGTGTGTGTGTGTGTGAACTTGATTTGGCATTAAATATCCATCAAGGGTTGATATGCCATACAGCCCAATCATTAAAAAAAAAAAAACGCTTCTGAAAAAAATTAGCAAATAATATTTTTTAATTGTCTGGAATGTCTTCTGATAACTGACAATTTATATTTCTTATCCTGAGTAAAAAACTAAACTGTAACTGATGATGAGGCTCCAGTTCTGGAGATCTGGGGAGTGTAGAGCATCTCTCTTCATTCTCATTATACCAAAGTCCACTCTGACCCAGATTATTAGTGCTTGTTAGAGTCTGATCTTGGGGTCAAATAGATCTTTTTGAAAATTATTTGTATTTGATAGGATTGTATGCAAATTACCTCTAAAGAAACACCTACACAAAAATCTAAACGTACAATGAATGCGATTCTCAAACCTCTCGGCATAAAATAATGGTAAACGATTTGATATGCCATTAAAATCAATCATACTAAAATATCTTAAAGCATTAAGGAATAGATATTGCAAGTAAAAAATAAACGATTTGATATGCCATTAAAATCAATCATACTAAAATATCTTAAAGCATTAAGGAATAGATATTGCAAGTAAAAAATACGCTTGTAACAAATCCAATTTAACTGTGTTACCTATCAGCTGAAAAGAAATGTCTTGATGCTCGAAGTCATAAAAGGAGATGAATAAGTTTAGAATTGCATATTGTGTGGATTGCAACAAAGGAATCGATGTAAAATTCGGGATGTGAGACAAAATGTCTATCTTGAATCTAGTTAAAACGAATAAGGAGATTAGATTTATGAGCTTGTGTGTGTGTGTTTGTGTGTGTGTGTGCGTGTGTGTCTGCGTGTGTTTGTGTGTGCGCACGCTAATCGGCCTTTTGGTATGAGTCCACCAAAAGCTGGACGAGTTAGAGGTTGACAAAAATCAGGACAGAAAAGAAAGTAGGAGTTATAAGTCAGAAGTGGATGGAGTTAATGGTAGTAGAAGTCGTCGAATCGAAATATGCAAGAAGGTGATTTGATATATAAGGCACCAAGCAGAGATTGACAAGAGGAAACTTGGGCGTTTAGGCAGAAAAGAAGTAAATCGGTCATTCTGGAGTTGATAGATACGAGGGACAAAAGGAGTGTCGTCGTGTTCTTCATGAGCAAATAACTAAGAACGTTTCTGTTCAGAGAAATTAACTTTTCTCTTTCTTTCGGCAATGTCACATTGATTTCTTTTCGCATTAATCTTCGTGGCTTTCGTGGTTCTTGGATATTTCCGTTTGCGCACGCGCGAACACACACACTATTGTGTGCTACTGACAAATATTTTTCGTTTTTTGTGCTTTCCTTTGACTCACGTCGGGTTCGAACAATCATTTCGTAGTTCAAAGGAGAATTGTGTCATTCATTTTCTTCGGGTGTCAATTGTAGGTATTTTACCCAAGTAAACTCCTGAAATTGACCCAACATACGTGTCTATCTAAGCCAAAATTAACAAATATCGCTTGAGAATTAAAAAAGGTTATTAATTTACAGTTTGGCAGTACGATATATTAATCTGATGACCACATGATTATGTAAGTATAAATCTTAGCGAAGGTCATTCCTTGTAATCATCATCAGTACACCATTGAATTAACCCTAAAATTCTGGGCTCAGATGATGGGAATGTTTTAAATGCAACAAAGAACTATTATGCTTACTTTTGGATTAATACCCTTGGAAAAGATATGTACCCCCTTACCCACCTTATCAGCTATGGGTTAAATAGTACCACTATTGTTGTTCTACTAGGATGACTTTGGTATTATATAACCCACGAAGGTTAATGTGCCATTAAACAAAGAAAGCAAACCAAACTTCAACAAAGACTTTGTTGTTGATGTAGTATTTTCAGCTTTCATTTCAATAATGTGACGAAAATCCAAGAATATCTGCTAGCATTGTAATGTACTGCTGAGGCGCCCTCTGTTGGATGTAATAATACTTTAGCACGGAAATCATGTCTTATTTCAATGTTATTTAATAAATGTTTTATTGAAAGCAGAGCTGGTTTTTCATCCGTATATATATATATATATAAACACACACACACACACACACACACACACACACACACACACACACACACACACATATATATATATATATATATATATATATATATATATATCTGTGTGTGGGGGTGTGTGTGGGTGTGGGGGTGTTGGTTCAAGGAGAGCAAAGCAAATATTTTAAAATTAATAGTTCAGTAAATGAATCTGGATTTAGTAAATAAGTTTTTATTATTTCATACATTTGTGTTCTGCATTTTTCAACAATGCTGGAATGATAGCATTCATAACAAGCTCTTCCAAATCAAGCCCACTTTGGGAGAATGGAGACCAGCATTTCGAAAATCAAGAATGGAACAATTCATTATATCCAGACTGCGTATAGGTCATACAAGACTCACCCACTCTTTCATCCTCAAGCAGGAACAACCACCACAGTGTTTGATATGCCTGACGCCTTACACCATTAAACATATCCTAATGGAATGTGATGTACTAGCTACCACCAGAGAGCGACATTTTAAAGCAGATGACATGAGAGATCTGTTTAAGAACATCAACATGGATGATGTCCTCTCTTTTTTAAGAGAGGCAGAGTTATACTTAAAAATATAATACGTCATTACAATCCGAAATATTCAATGGATCAACCTACTAATCAATCAGATATAAAAAAAAAGTTTTGTCAAATATCCCTATGCAAAACCATAAATCTCAACAATTACAACTTGCAGTGGGTCCACTCTGACCCGGAGTGGTGGTACCGGTTGGGGTCCTACTTGTGGGTCGAATGGATCAAAACATGAATTTAAAAGAAAAGTGAGTTTACGAAGAAAAAGTGAGTTCATATAAAAAAATGGTTACAAATCATATATAATTCATATATCTCAACCGTATTTGGCATAGAATAACCCATAGTGGTTGATATGCCGTGAAACTCAAACAACCAACGTGTTTCAAAGTTTATAGTCTTCTTAAGGAGATTGATAATGGATAGAATATTTTTTGTTTATAACTTTTATTATTTATTTTTATAGGGGTGTGATACTTTTTAATTCCAGGATGTGTCTCTGTGAATATCTTATTGAAAACATGTGGAAAAATTGCTTTTTTTTATTTCTCTCGTTTTCTCTCTTCGTTTAATGTGTGTGAATATATTTAACTCTACAGATAAAACTCAATTATATAAATTATATATATATATATACAGATATATATATATATATATATATATATATATATATATATACCCCCACACACACATATATATATATATATATATATATATATATATATATATAATTTGGAATTTTCTCTCTGATAATTTGAATTAACTTAAGGATTTCTCTATGAGGTAATTTCATGAGTATTCTCAGTGCCAAAGTATTGGTATAAAAAAAGGAAATCTTCTGTGTTAAGCATATTATTGCACAATATCACAAATGGCAAGATTTAAGGATATGTCGGGGTACCCCCCACCCCCCCAAAAACCCCTGTCATTTATACGTTGAGGAAAACTAGCAAGACTCAAAATGAGATAGCTGTCTAGGTGGGAGTCTTCCAGTTCGCCATAGGAAATATCTGCTTCTTGAAAAGATCGATTAATGCTGCTGTCCATCAGGATCTTCTCGATCATATCCGTATCTCAGAGACTGAGGACATGTTCGGAGACAATGGTTTCATCTTTTAGCATATCTTTGCTCCACTCCACTCAACAAAAAAACTACAAAAGAATGGTTCAGGGAGAAAAGGATACCCGTTCTTCTTTGGCTCAAATGCAAATTTAATAGACTTTTTTTTGAATCCTCAAGAGAAGATTAAGAAAATATTATTTATGAAATCTTGAAGAATTGAAGTGAGTCATTATCGAAGTGTTGGTATCGATGTTACCGAAGACTTGTTGTAATTTTATCGGTTCGTTTCCAGAATGTGAATGAAAGAAATAATAAAAACAAAATGCAGTACAACAAAGTATTAATTGCATTAATATAATTCTTGAAAAGTTTGTTCATTAATGAATACTTTTTCTTTATAAAAACAGCCATTTTTTATATTTTTGTTACTAGATATGATAATTTTCAAGTATAAATAAATTTGGCATTTCGAAGATAATTTTCATATATCGAATAGACATACTGTAAAGAGAGAACTGTTACAATTTAAACAAATTCGAACGGAAAAATGCAGGTTGTTTATAAAAGAAAAATGAATATTTCATTTCACTATGTGTATATCGTGAAGAGATGAGAATCAACAAATTGTTTAAAAATGTTCGGTAAATGAAAAAAGAACTCAAATGCCAGCCTGCTGAGCGAGATAAAGACAACAAAATTGTAATCCCAACATTATTTTGATAGTCTCATTACTAAATGTTTCATGTAACTGTTAGTATTTTCATCCGAAGAAATTTCTGATGATTGTATCATTTTTATCTGATGATTATATTCTAAACCAAAAGTTCGGGAAATGTAGAGCCTCTAAGAAAAACTAAAGTAGCCACTTTCACTTAATCGGGACTAAAATCTTTTGATTTTAAAAATGCAGCATTTTGATTATTCCGAACCCAATGATGCGGCTCTCCCACCAAAAAGTTTACCCCCACCCCGTTCTAACCTTTTAGCAATGTGAAAATTATATTTTCTTCAAAATCACACTCTATCTTGTCGCATCTCCTTTACAGTGTAAATTTGTTACCAATGTTAAAATTGCATTTAAAATGTTTGGAAATTTCCGACGGTTTACGAAATTAAAGTGTAAAGAGAACGGGACGATGTAGATAATAGCAGTTTGAAAGGTATATGCAGATGTTTTGAAGTCCCAGTCGAAGTGCTATAAAAGGAATCAGGGAGATATGCCTATGATAAAGGTTTTTTTTTTTTAATTTTTAAATGGTTGGATATTTCTCAGATTTCTTATATATACATATATATAAACCTGTGGAGTGTTGTTCCGAGAGTATATGGCACATATATATTATAAAGAATTGACTGGTGGGCTTAGAGCCAATTTTTTAAAACTTATATAAAACACATGGAATCTCCCTTCAGACATTTACCGTCTGATGATAATGGATTGCCATATGTAAACGCTGAGTAATAGTATTAATTATATTGTTGAAATTTCGGAATCTTAGATTTTAACTAGTTTTGTTTCGGTGTTGAGATATTAAGTGTTCTTTTGCATTTACAACTGCATCTTTGTAGCTGCCACTTCGACCTTACTATCCCAGTAATACGCGTGCGCGCGCGCACACACACACACACACACACACACACACACTATGACTGGTCCCTGCTTAATAACAGGGATATTAGAGATAAATAGGCGTTAGCACTAAGAAACAAATTTGATGCACTACAGGAGAAGACAGAAACACATACTCCAAATGACGAATATGAGAATTTCGTTAATGTTCACTTACAAGCGGCAGCGGAATGCATTCCAACTAAGCAAAGAATTAAACCTAGACTCCCATAGGAGACATTAGCGGTTGGGAAAAGCATGCAGACGTGAAAACTGCCTCCAAATGCAATAGGAAGAACGCAACCAATGCCAATACCCTGAAACTTAAAAAGGCACAAAATGAATTAGCTAACATATACCCAAAAGGACAAACAGAATACATACAAAATCAGATCGATAAGATCAGAAGCTCGGTTGAAGTTAGACAATCTAGGATAGCATGGCAAACGTTAAACGAAGTGAGCAGAAGGAAGAGCACAATCAAAGCTAAACTGAAAGCTACCAGCCAACAAGAACGAATACACCTATAGAAAGATTTTGAGAATTTATGCAGAAACCCTCGGAAAATTATACATGAACCAATCACGAAAATTATAAGTAAACAATTAGAGATCAAACTAGGACCAAAAAGAATTCGACTCGGTACTGAGAAAATTAAAACTAGAAAAGCAGCAGGACTCGATGAAATACCCTCAGAAGTATGGAAGTCCAGACAATTCGACGACATTTTGCACCGACACTGTAATGCCATATATAATCAAAACCCTATCGACAGATGGACGAAGTAATGCATCCTCCCCTTCCCTAAAAAGGGTGACCTCGGATTAGCCAAGAACTAGCGGGGTATAATCCTCACATTCATGCCGAAATTTGTGCTTGGTTTTGAATATTTAAAAAACTCTCTGCCGTACTGTCGAAGTAAATGCAATGTCTTTCCCCCTCTCTCTCTCTCCCTATATATATATATCTATTGGACAGCCCCCACGGAAAAAATGTTGGAAAATTCGATAAGAAAATGAATATCAGATAAATTTTAGCATTAGCACTTTCCTCTTCGTCTCTTCAAGACACAGGACAGAAAATTTTTTGACAAAAAAACCTTTAAGCAAAACGTTGTAGATAGAGACGTTTAAAGTGGTTAGAAACGGTGAACAAAGACAGAATATTCTGGATTACCAGAAAATGGCTCGGGTTAAAATAACTAAACATTAGTATCAATTATAAGCCAATCCACGTTCAAAGTAACCGTTTAAGTAACGAATGAACAGGTTTAAAAACGTGATTGTGTTGGTCTGAAATTAAAACTTAATAAGTTGAAAAACAGAGCATTTTATTTAATTATTTTTGTAGCTTTTTTCAAGTGTCATCTTTCTTGCAAGAGAACCAAGTCACATTTATGACAGAAGCACGGATTATGATTAACCCCTCGGTCTAGTATGCTCACAATATACTAACCATGAAAAATACAAATTCCAAAGCTAATCCGAAGCAGAACCAGACAATATATCTGGGTGACATGATCATAGCCAACCCAGAACATTCTTCCGGAATCCTGCGAATGTTCGCTGTTCTAATTTCAGGTACACAAACAACGACCAAAGAAACTACTTAAATCAGAAACACCAACAATAAAATGGGCTTGGTAAGAAAACAAACGTGTACTTTACTCTTGTTTTAAAAGCAGACCCACACAAAGATGGTATAAAAAAACGAGAGTAACCTGGGAAGAATCCGCTTGCTTTAATACAGGCCAATGACTTGCTGACCAAACAAGAATAATATTAAAGAAAAGTTGCTTTTCTGACCTTGAGATACCAGAAGTGTGTGGGCAAGTAACTAGAGAAGAATATGAATAAGATCCCCCGACCCTAATCGAAACACTTAATATTGAACAACAAGAAGCCCCTAACCGAATTTAAACGCAAAATACTGGAAACCGATACACCACATTCATCAGTACCACAAAACAAACGTCACAGCAAGGAAACAAAATAAATGTTGAATTAATAAATAAAATCATGAATGAAAATAACACTACATTAACATCTCTCAAAATCAAGAGTGGAAAAAAATTCAGTAAGAAAACGAAAAGGTAAATAAATTAACAAATATCCCGACAGGCAACATCACTGAACTACACGAGCTAATTCACGCAAAAGCGAAATTAGTCTGCGTTAAAATCGGCGTTCCCTTTAAAAACCCGAACAGGAATATAAAACCTGAATCGGAAATTGAACTAGAAGAACAGAAAAAATTACGATAACAAGCAAAGATACTAAAGAAAAGAAACAAGACTGGATTATATTTGGATGAGAAGACTACAGTCACCAACTACTACTACATATCACTAGAAGCCATAGGAAGTAGCATGGTAGATGTAAGTAAGACGGATGAATCCAAAGTTGAGCCAACAGCGAGCCACACCAGATGCTGGATAGAAGAAGTTTATACTGCAACAGCCACGGGTAAATAGTTCAGTCAGGAAACTACTGCTACTCATCTTTAAGGAAAAAAGCCAAACTATACATATTTTTGAGACCCACTTACGAGTTCTCTTTCTTAAAGAGTACTTGGTCTCATCTTTGACAGGTGCGCAGATTTTAAACAATATACTGCCCATGATAAAAATGAGAAATCTAAACATAACACAACATGAAACCGATACGATATGTTTAGTTGTCTTGATCAGCAGGTGCTCCCTTGATAGGCAACATGGGGGACTTTATCGGTTTCCTGTGAATGTTCATTGTTCTTTTTTCAGGTACACGAAAGACGACGACCTAAGTGATCCCGCAAACCAGAGACAACAATACAGAAAATAGACTAGGGAATACAACAAACTTGCACTTCACAATTAGAAACAACCCAACATAAAGAGGGTATATGAACAGAATAATACAGATCTGGGAAGAAAGCGCTAGATTTCGGACAGCAAGCAAAACACTCATTGATTTAGTTAACGCGATAATAAAGATAGGTTGGTTTTATGACCTTGAAATATTAGAAATACACCAACAAATAAATAGGGAATCAATGCAACAAGACCCTAATACTATAATTGACATACCAAATACTGAAAAACAAGAAACCTATAACTGAAATGAACAACAAAGTAATATCAATCAATCGAAACACCACCCACCCAAACCACTCAGAACAAAGACTAACACAAGAAGAAAATACATCCAGATTCACTCACGAGCAACACTCAAAAAGTAACAAATTGGAAAACGCCAGGATATGATGGCATACAGGGATACTGGTTTTTAAAAGATCACTTCCATGCACGAAAGACTTGCTGTATGATTGGTTGCTTAAAAAACAGACATATCGGAATGGGTGAGCAAAAGAAAAACCACCATGATCCCAAAAGATCCCCAAAAGGAACCTCCCCTCAAAACTGCTAACCCATTATGGAGATTTACTATTCGCTAATAAACCACGGCTTGGTCCCGAGGAACAGGAACGACACGAAAAAAGAATGTCGCTATGGCATGGATTAACAACAAAACTGCATATGATATGGTCTAACAAGGCTGGATTATAGACCGTCTTAAAATATACAAGATATTCGACCAAGTCAAAAATTTCATGGATGAAACCATGGAAAACTGGAAAGTGGAATTAACAGTAGGAAGAAAAATTTTTGCCGAGGTGAAAATCCAGAGAGGTATTTTCAAGTGAGATGCGCTATCATCATTTTTATTTGTTACAACAATGATGCCACTCAATTACATGCTTAAGAAATGCACAAGAAGTGCAAACGTCATAAATGATAAGAAAAGATTAACCACCGAATGAATCTTGACGACATCAAACTGTTTACCAAAAAATGAAAAAGAATTAAAACCCTAAAAAAGACAGTGAGGATATAGATGGAATTTAGCATAAAAATGTGTCATATTAATTCTGAAAAGCGGAAAACGACAATGACAAGAAGGAATAAAACTACCAAATCATGAAAAAATCAAAACACACATAAAAAAGGAAACTTACTGATAAATTGGGAATATTGGAAGCGAACACCATCAAACAAGTGGAAATGCACGAAAATTTTTTTTTAAATACCTCAGGAGACAGTGAGAAAACTACTTGAAATCAAACTACATAGCCAAAATTTCATCAAAGAAATAAACACCTGGGCTGCGCCCCCCTCGTCAGATATTCCTAACCATTCTAAAAGTAGACGAGAAAAGAACTTTCACAAATGCACCAAAGGACAAGAAAACTAATGATGATGCATAAGGCCTTACCTCGCAAAGATCACTTGGATATTGTTTAGAATGGGAAACATTACGAAAAAAAAAAACTGAATCTCTTCTGATAGCAGAACAAAACAACAACATAAGGATTATGTCAAAGCAAGAATTAAAAAAAGAAGCAACAAAATAGCAGATGTAGATTATTGGTGAAAGAGACGAAACGATCTATAACATAATAAGCGAATGGAGCAAATATGAGCAAAAAGAGTATACACAACTAAGTGGGGAAGGTGATCAACTGGAAGTTTAGCAAGAAATTGAAATTTGACCATACGAACAAATGGTATATGCACAATCCAGAATCCGTCCTAGAAAACAAATGCACAAAATTCTCTGGGATTTTGAGATACAAACAGACAACCTAATCTCGACCAGACGACCAGACCTTGTGATAGTCAACATAAAGAGAACCTGCCGAATAGTGGATTTTGCCGTTTCGGCGGACCACAAAGAAAAGCCGAAAGAAAGCGAAAAGAGAGATATATTTACCAAGAACTTGCTAGGGAACTGAAAACTATGGAACATAAAAGTGACAGTGATACCAATTGTAATTGGTGCTCTTTGAATTGTCACCAAGAGATTGGTACAGAGACGGGAGGACATGTGTTTAAGGATGTGTGGGGAGCCTCCAGACTACAGCATCGTTGAGATTAGCTAGAATACTGAGAAAAGTCCTGAAGACTTGAGGAAACTTGCTGTCACTCAAACTTCAGTGGAAAACATTCAACTCACGTTGGTGTGAAAAACTCTCAAAAAAGTTAAAAGAATTATTATTATTGTTGTTGTTGTTGTTGTTGTTGTTACTATTATAGTGTTATATATATATATATATATATATATATATATATATTCAACCAGCCCATTGGCATAATAATTTTAGTGTTCGCTAATGGTTTAGGAGACAAGAGTCGATTCACTCTAAAGACTCAAAACAATGGTACTTGATACCGCCTTGCTTCATACTCAGTATTATAACGTATGGATCAAGGATAAATGTAGCAAACCAGGAAAGAGGGCTCTTTTCCCTACACCTCAGTATAGTAGCTATTGAAAGGGGAGCTTCGGGTTGCCCTCGATGACAGTCGGCCAACTTACTTATATTTATGTACATGTATGTGTGTGCATGTGTGTGTGTGTGTGTGTGTGTGTGTGTGTGTTATTTTTATACAGTAATATATTCAGCTGTGTTCTTATCTTGATTTTCATCCACTCGAGATGAGTCTTCACGTTCCACCATCCATTCTAAGATGATTTCGCAAACAGACAAGATAGATATCCTAAAAGGAAAGAAAATCCGAGCGAAATTAAATTTCATCCTTTTATTTTACTACAAGCTAAAACTACAAGAGGACATTGTAACATATTTTAGTAACATATTTAATAATTGTAATACTTTAAAAACATTCTGGGAAATCTTTGAATGCTAACGCCGTACCCTAAAAGTCCTTTGTAAAATTATTTATACATTTACAAATAGAAGAAGAATTTAGACAATTCAAAGTATATCAAAGCGACACAAAACCACTATGCAATCCGGCGAAAACATTAAAATAGTCTCCTTTGTCCGAGCATTATGAAGGATTTAAAATGGTCTTTGTACTTTTGAAACATAATTTTTTTCTGCTAAAAAAATCTATCGAACATTCTCTGCTTGACCATTGGACTGAACTCATGACCACCTCTAGTGTCCACATACACTTAACCAGTGATGTTACCCCCACCGTGGAAATTATCACCCTTGCGTTTCGCTGTCTTAGACTTGATACCGACTCTTTTCTCATCAAAAGTTACCATATTAAGATAAATATGATTATTCAGGTAAATGTAATTTAGCAATGAAATATATAAGCATTGAAAATTATAGGAAATAAAAGTCAAGTCGATCAAATATCTTAGGAGATGAATGTTTACGCAAGTTTGACAAGAAAAACTAAATCTCAGCGGTTGAATTTTTTTGGCTATCACACGAAATGACACAAGTAATCAGCAACTTGATTATTGAACAATTACTTTATTGGTATTTCTTATATCTTACAGGTTTTGACAGTTTATACAACGTTAGATTATTTACATTAATATTCATCCGAACAAGAAACTGTCTAACCTTTCTGTAACTTAACCAAATACCAGAAAATCGATTTTATATCTACAAATAAATTTTTAGAATTACACAATACGCACGAATATCACTAAGGTGAATTAAGTACAACGCAAAGCCAGTTTGGTAGAAAATGTGGGTTTATTTCTGCTAAGCGAGTAGGAGTTGAAGTTTAAAAAAAACAACAACACACACAAACACACACATTCACGCGCGTGGGCGAACGGGCAACCGTACGTGTATGTGAGTGTGCAATTTTTTAAAACTCTAAATCTTACTCGCTTAGAAGAAATAAAGCCATATTTTCTACCAAACTGACTTTGTGAACTAAAGTACTTGTCTATGTTAGTTAAAAAATAAAAAACTTCGATTGACATTGGTTATTTTACACTTTTGTTGTTAACTAAAAATTTCCGCCCAATGGTTACAAAATTATAAAAAGATAAATCTGCTTAATAGAAAAGAAATTCAAGAGAAAACATGAGATTATACATATTTCATATTATCTAATAAATTTATGTTGCTCAGAAGTTTTCTAGTGGAATATTGTTTAATGGATAACAAATAAAAAAATGTGTTTCTCTCTCTCTCTCTCTCTCTCTCTCTCTATATATATATATATATATATATATATATATGTAGTTAAGCACTACTCAAAATTCATCGTGAAATTTTCATTAAATAACTTTATGAAAAATAACTGTTGCAAAAAAATACATAGTGCTGTTTACATATTTATCATGTCTTAACGATATATCGTTCAGTCGTTTAATCCTTTCTCACAGCAAAAAGCATATTTACAGGATAGGTACAGGATCAGATGTTCAAAATAAATTAATGACTGGGAGGAAATTTTTCTTATGAGACCTTCCAGGGAAAAAACCTGTTAAAGAAAACACTTTTTTCGTGACTCAGGGCATATCAAATCCAAGGAATTCGTCATCCACTCTAAAAGAAGACTCATGGCAAAATGTTGGTGTTTCATAAGGTCCAATCTGACAATCAATCCTGACTGCTAGACATAAGCAGGATATTTTACAATAGTTCAATATTTGAATTGTTTTTTCTTGGAAGAGGTGAGAATTAGTTTCTATTGAATGTGATTGATAGAACTCGAATATAGCTAAGTGAGCTGCATATAATCATTTCAGCATCTGGGAAGCGTAGGTGCTCGTAAGCTTTATCCTGTGATGTTATAAAGCAGCCACTAAGATGAAAGATATCTGAAGCAAGTCCCTGAAAGTGTCATCCTACTTGATTTTCATGCTCACCCATTTGGAATTCGGTCCTATTTTCATAGATGTATGTGAAGTTAGGAAATATCTTCAGCGTAACACCAGTGAAATTTTTCTATGACCAACTATAAGCCCCTAAAGAACATCTGTGGGATAATTTCGGCCAAAATAGTGATCCATCGCTTACCTATTCAAACACTTAAAAGAAATTGAAACGACACTACAGGAAGAATGATGCAGTATTCCATAGAAGCAAATGAAAAGATTTATAAGAACCACGTAGAAATCATTTGGAAAGAAATTCGCCAGATTAAAATTTGTTCAAGCCAAAAAACGTGAGTTTTTATTTATTCCTTAATTATTTTTGATAATTCTGTTTATGTGCAGCAATGAGAAAACAGAAGCATAATTATTTCTGATTTCTTGTTTGCAAAATTGATATTGAAATACACATTTTCCAAGAATCATGTTTTGTCCCTTTTTCAATTATCTGTATACACAATTCCATATGTTGTATACTCATAATGATTTCAATAACAACAGTAATGCAAATACAAATACAGGCGGACTCTGTCGTTTCAGATACGAACGGGTTTATTAATATCTAGTTTCGGTCTATGGCGACACGAAGAGAGAGACACAATTCTTAAAAGCCTATGCTAACCATACTATGCTGACCCCACCCCCAACGCACAGCACATCTTTTGATGTTTAAGATCTCAATTCATCTCTGCCGGTCGAGGTCCGAAAAACTCAACCGCATGACTCAATTGCAGAAAACTCAACTGCCCTTTCAACAGTCGACTACTCAACTACTGTATTTTCAAAATTCTCCAATTCTTACACCCATCTCTTCTAGGTATGACGTCATCCACACTCCAGCCCCATTTCCTGTCTTGGGTTTATTATGACTGATGATGATTGTCATACCCTTTTCGCGCGGCCGTAAAACTGCACCATCTGACTATGCACCTGGACTAAGAGACCCGAGTAGTTCAAAGCCTTACCAAACTAAATAATAAAATATAATTAACGAAAAATGATTAATATAAAAAATCATTACCTACATTATATAACACACCTTTCCTCTCCACAGAATAAAATCATTTTGTAATAGAAGAAAACAAAATATTTTTTAACCTAATGTATCGATGTGAAAGGATGTTGTTTTTGTTTTTCTCCATTTTCTTCCTTTTTGATTTCGCAATCTGTAACAATTACGCAATGTAACACCCTTCCTCCTGTTGACTTGACAAATAGAATTACAGTAACAACCAAAATAACAATTCAAAAGAGCATATAAAAAAAATCAACAACAAAATAAATCATTCAACAGTCCAAAAACTAAAAGTCAATAAAAAAAAAGTGTTCGTATTGTCCTTCCTTTTCTTTTTTTTTTTTTTTAATTTTTCTAAAATTTTCCGGTTCTTCTTTTCTTGTTTTCGTGTTTCCTTTGAAAGACAAAGGAGTTATTCTTTCTCGTGTTTCACTCTCTATCTCCGTCTTTTTTTTCTTTTTTCTTTTACTAAGTCTTTACCAATAGTTATTCTGACTTGATGTCCAAATGTTTATTTTTTTCTTCTGAATCTCTTTCAAACTTTAGTAATTATATTATTTTTCTTCTCGGTGCACATTTTCTTTCCTTTTTGTTTCTTCTGATCTTTTATGATTCAATGTTTATTTTACTTTACCAATTGGCATGTATCATTTTTCTCTTCAGTCTTTCTTTCTTTTTTTTTTTCTTTTTCACGGATCAATTGCTAATTATCTGTCTTTTACCCTTTTTGCTTTCCTTCTACATCCGTAACTCATTACTTTTAACCTTTTTCTCTCGTAATCTCTGTCATTAATTTATATACATATATATTTCAATAACGTACGCTATCATTGACCGTACCCCTGTACATATTCCATTGAGCGCCCTTTACAACTAAGTATGGCTCGTTATCAAACCAAGGTAAATGTGGTAAAATTTCCCAGGAACCTTTTTTTCTTTCCAACCAACACAAACTGTTCCCGTTTTTGTCCCCTTTTTCTTCAACTTTTGACCACCGTCAATCGGTCTATCTCACATTTCTTCAATAGCTAACGAGCACCTTTTTTCTTTTTCTTTCAACAATCATCCCGACAAAAGAATGGCTCGTATCCAGCCATCATTTCTTCATTTTTACTTTTTCCGACCACGACAACACAACACTAGTTGTACCTCAAAATTCTTGAGCCCTCTCTAGGGAGAGACCTTCACAAAACCTGGTATGGCTTCTATCAGTACCGAAAATATCGATCCCATTCATGGGAGATTTCACAGAACGCTTCCTATTTCCACAACTTTTCCAAACATAGAACCCGTCCCATAGACCTAAATACGGATCCAAAGGTATATGAGCATTCTCCAGACAGCATATCGTAGATGCCTGGATCCTTCCGGGGTTTGGAATTAAAAGACACATGGAAAAATATCCAACTATAAAATTACCACGCTTTACGATGAGCATTGTCGAATTACTCTAGATTTCATTCATAAAAAAACATTTATATGTATGTTATTCAAAATACTACCACATCATGGGTTTTGTTTAGACTAATTAAGAAGTTTGCATGACCCCACTTTTCTCAGTCTTTTTCCCTTCTTCTTTCTTTCCCCTCATGATTCACCGGCCCTTAACATAGCAGTAATCTGTATCAACATGTACAATTAAACTTATGCACTTTATCATAGCTTTTCAATTTTTTCTCATGATTAAATAAATTCTATCAGGCGCGAACCATACGCAACTTAAAAGCGACAGAAAAAGACATAAAACTTATACAATGAGCAGTGTATTTTATCTTTCTTCTTTTCCTTTTCATGCCTTCTTCTCGATTCTCTTGTTCTAATTTTTCCTTTTTCGTTATGGTGCCTCTTATGTCGAACATTTTTTCTTCTTTTCCTTTTCATACCTTCTTCTCGATTCTCTTGTTCTATTTTTTCCTTCTTCGTTCTGGGGCCTTTTGTGTCGAACATTTTTTTTTCTTTTTTTCTCACCTGTTGCTTGTCTTTCAATATTTGGCATCCTTCTTTTCTCCGATCTTCTTGGTCGGGGTGCCACATTTTTTTCTTGTCTTTGGAGTTGAGTTCTTTACTTCCCGTTGTTTCCTTCTTCGGTTGGGATAGCACAGTTTTTTTTCCTTTTTTTAAAAATTTTTTTGGAGTTGAGGTTTTTATTGTTCATCTTACGTTGTCTCTCTCTCTCTCCCACCTGAAACAACAGGCGCCTAAAATTGATTTCCATCATTCTTTGCCCCTTCTAATCAACTAAATTACCGTGAATCATCGAGTGGACAACCCAAGTTCAAATTCAATCTTTGACTTCCCTTTTTTTTCTTCTTCTTGCAAAAGACACAGCAAAAAAGTCACTGTGCACCAAATCGTGTGTTCCTGTCGTATAGCCATAATGATATCAATAACAACAATACAAATACATTATACGAATTACAGGCGGACTCTGTCGTTTCGAATACAAACGGGTTTATTAATATCTAGTTTCGGTCTATGGCGACATGAAGAGAGAGACACAATTCTTAAAAGCCTATGCTAACCATACTATGCTGACCCCACCCCCAACGCGCGGCGCATCTTTTGATGTTTAAGATCTCAATTCATCTCTGCCGGTCGAGGTCCGAAAAAAGTCAACCGCATGACTCAATTGCAGAAAACTCAACAGCACATTCAACGGTCGAATACTCAACTACTGTTTTTTCAAAATTCTCCAATTCTTGCGCCGATCTCTTCTAAGTATGACGTCATCCACACTCCAGCCCCATTTCCTGTCTGGGGTTTATTATGACTGCACCATCTGACTATGCACCTGGACTAAGAGACCCGAGTAGTTCAAAGCCTTACCGAACTAAATAAGTTGGTGACCTAAGACGAGGGGGTGTCCCAAAGGCTCCTTTACAATAGCTACTATACTGAGGTGTAGGGGAGGGGGCTACTCCATTCCCAGGATTGCTTCACTTTACCCTTGATCCTCACCTTATAGTGTTGAGTGATAAGCAAGGCGGCATCAAGTACAATTTTTTGAATCTTTAGTATGACTTAACCTGGAATTGAACCCCAGTCTCCCGGACCATTGCCGAACACTTTAATCATTAGGCCTATAATTAACGAAAAATGATTCATATAAAAATCATTACCTTAATTATATAGCACATCTTTCTACCCC
Organism: Sepioteuthis lessoniana; assembly: GCA_963585895.1. Classification (NCBI taxonomy): domain Eukaryota; kingdom Metazoa; phylum Mollusca; class Cephalopoda; order Myopsida; family Loliginidae; genus Sepioteuthis; species Sepioteuthis lessoniana. The sequence continues at coordinate 1,412,366 of OY757904.1, read as the reverse complement.
CAAAAATAAAATTATTTTGTTATAAAAGATTTAAAAAATCATTACCTTAATTATATAACACATAATATATACGGATTGTGAATCTGATATTAGTAACAATTTACAATATCATTTTGTACGCGAATTTCATTTTGAATCTCGTTGAAAAATACAGTGATCCTCATTTTTAAAATACTTACAACTCTTATTGAATGTTACAGACAAGGAAAGTCTTATTAGTTTTAACTTTTTTCTTGTTCACTTACATAGGGATATAATATATTAATAGACTGAAAGAAAAAACTCTCCACAGTCCATTCTTTCCACCATTTCCAGCCATTCTCAAAAACAGGAATGAAACACGAGTGTCGATGTCTTTGAAAAGAACTGAGATTTTAACTCTCTTTATTGCCTCTCTTCTCGAATACTAAAATTTGAATTAAACCAAGTAAACCTATTGTTTCAATAAACTTGACAACGTCTCATGTTAGAAATATTGTAATTTTGAACTGAATTTGGACGAAATTTTGTTGGTTCCATTGTGTTTATTAATTATTAAAAATACCTAAAAAATATTGAACTATTTAAAAATTGTCAGGAAACAATTGAAGTTAAATAAAATATGACATTTCTTCTCCATAACATTCAATTTGACTTGTTGGCGCGAAATTTGCTGATCAAATAAGAATTCGAGGCAGTATTGGTGATTTCCTGTTTCTTTAAATAATTTATTTCCCTGTGAAAAACTTGGGATATAAAAGTCTTTGCTATAAAGATATTTTTTTTTAATTTTGTGTTATATTGTTTACAATTACGTCAGAAAACGGGGAAATTGTTTTGGACAGGAAGCAGTATATTTTATCAAAAATATACTATTTCCCAGGACTAAATTGATTGCTAGCACAAATATTTCCTTTAGGTGCATCATTAGATAATTATAAATCGTATGAGATAGATAGATAGATAGATAGATAGATAGATAGATAGATAGATACATAGATATCTGTGATCATAATGAAATTTATATCAAACTTCACTATAATTAGATACTAGTATTTTTCATCTTTACCTTATTACTTTTTATTGACTGTCATTTAATCACTGTAAATGTGTTAACATCAAAAGCAATAAACATTCCATTTGGAGAAATTAATTCAAAATGATGTGCTGTTGTTTAATTCAATTAACAACTTGAGTTTCGACTCAAGTTCACTAGCAAAACTAACAAGTTTTAATTTTTCCAGACATCTTTTCAGTGTGTATCGGTTGTCTTATAAACTGTTAGTCTTTTCCAATCAGGTTCTGATCTTTTATTTATTTCACTATCATCACTGATAAATCTAAGGTGACTCAATTGTTAGGGCAAGAATACAGATTTTAAGGTGTGTAGATGAATTTATCACTGAAACTATTCTTTATCTCATTAAATAGATACTGTTCAAAATTAGACAGTCTCCTATTGCAGTTTCTAAAGAAAAATATTTCATAATTTCAATTGAAAATCTTTGAAAGTAAGTTACATTTTTTAGTAGGGATTTTTAAATTTCCGCCCTTTATGCTTAACTCTTTGTAAACGCTTCGAGTTCTGCTTTGGACCGCTGAAATGGATAAGAAATATACATAGGGTTTGAAAGAAAAAAAACAGCAAACTTGTTCCTGTTCAATTTAGTCAATTTAGAATAAAGATTCGTTCTCGCTTGTTATATTGGTACGAGACATCTCTCTATTATTACACAATATTTAAGCCTTCATATATGCATAAATATAACAATTATAAATGCAATAAAATAAATAAAAAGGGAAAAGTTTCCCAATGTATTGTATGCATAAGAGATCAGATTTATTGTTGTTTTATATATATAATAACTATTATTACGAGGTTAAAAAGTTGAACAAATTTATGTTCTTCTGCTACAGTAGGTAAGGCAGCTGCAGTTGTGTTCAGTGTTCAAATTTACTTAAAAATCGATGTTGTTTTGTTTTATAGTTTTCTTTAAGGAAAAGAAAAGGTCAGCCCAACTAAAATAAAAGATTTATGTTGGAAAATCTTATTATTCTTCATTGAAGCAAACTTTGAAAATCTCTATAAATTCAAAATTTCTCGGATAAGATGACAAGATTCGTATCACAGCTTTTATCATGACATTAAATCCATTCCTTACTCATTATGTTTTTTCTATCAGTTTGGTTTCTTTTGTTTAATGGCATATCAACATTTGTAGGTTATTTAATGTCAAAGCCATCCCTCTTAAATATCAGTAATGGTTTTATTTACACCATAGCTGGGAGGATAAGGGAGTTCACACCTTTCCCAAGGGTATTTGTCCGAAAGAGAACGTAAACGACTAGAGTTCGAACTCGCTTACGACAATTCCGCAGTCCCGTGCTTTTACCATTACACCACGAGAACCCCGTTCTGTTCTCTCAGAATCAAATTATTCAAATCTACCCCCCCATATATATATATATATATATATATATATATATATATATATATATATATATATATATATATATATATATATATATATATATATATATATATATATATATATATATATATATATATATATATATATATTTCTTTAAGAAAAAACTAATGACCGGTTAATTTAGGATTATAAATTTATTTCCATCCTGTTTTTCAGTTTCTAGTGAAAAACAGGATGGAAATAAATTTATAATCCTAAATTAACCGGTCTTTAGATTTTTCTTAAAGAAATATTACATTGAGCTCTCTACTAGAAAAATTTAAATGTTCAGCTCTTGAATGATTTTCTTGTCCTGAAGGATTTACTCCCAACTCTGGTTTAACTGGACCGAATAATACATATATATATATATATATATATATATATATATATATATATATATATATATATATATATATATAGTCCCAGAATATTTGTGAAGAACCTTTGTTTATTTATACCCAGTTAATATATTCAAACTGTAGTCATGTGTACTTTTTTCTATACGAAGGTGTTACAAATCAAATTTATAGAAATAAAAAGAAACAAATTTTTTTTCTGAATTTTCAAAATGTACTCGTATTACAATTTCTTTCTTAAAAGGAAGCGAATTTTTTTTTTATTTTCGTGCGAAAATTTCCTCCGAGTTCAATAAGGATCTGTTTTACATAAAACTATTTAACCATTTATTGAAGACAGACAAACAAGCTTCTCTAATGATTGATATTTTATTTTTTCATTATATGCTTACATTTCTACTCCAGAAGTAATATACAACTAAATGATATGTTGAGTCATCCAAACTATTTATGTAAGAAATCGAACCAACATCTTTGAAGAATAAATCTTATCTACATGTCAAAGATAATTGCTCGGATGCATTTATCTTCTGTGTATTTTTATTATTGAACTAATTATTCATCGTGAATTTCTAGTGAACAGAAGAAATATAAAAAGGCCGGATATATCTTGTACTGCCAACAGGAATTCGCTACAGAGTTGATTCCAGTATCATTATTATCATTATTTTACTTCTTGAGAGTTTTTTTTTTCGCGCCAGCGTTAGTTGATGGCTTTTCACTGGAGTTTGAGTGACAACAAGTCTCCCCAAGTCTCCATGTTGGTGGTTGGTTGGCTGGTTGGGTTTTATGGTATATCAACCTTTGTAGGCTATTCAACGCCAAATCCATTTTATACAAATAGTCAGTTCTATTTCAAACAATTCAGTTTAGCATGAGTACATAGTTTAATTGTGAAAACATTTCTATTTCAAGCTATTCAGTTTATTCAAACAGTTCCAATTCAGCTAATCCAGTTTAGTATAAGTACATATTTTGTTTACATACAGTTAAATGTAAAAAAAAGTTCTATAGTAAACAATTCAGTGCAGTGTAAGTACAGTTTCAATGTCAAAAACAGTTCCATTTCAAACAATTCCGTTTAGCATAAGAACGCAGTTTGAATGTAAGTACAGTTTAATTGTCGAAAACGTTTCTATTTCAAGCTATTCAGTTTAGAGAAACTTCCATTTCAAAAAATTCAGTTTAGCAAAAGTATGCAGTTAGTTCTATTTAATCCAAAGATAGGGCCCTGTCAGGCACTACCATTCCCAGAGTGGACCTGGGAGCAATGGCAATGAAGGGGTGCTCCACATTCCCCAAAGCTCCAGCATTACTGTAACCTCACCATCAAATTGTTTAGTGTCATATATCAGGACACTCATTGGGGGGGGGTCTTACCCCTCTGCAGAGATGCAGTCGGTGTATTCTACAGCTCCAGCCGACTAGGCAATACACAGAATTAATGTCAAAACAGTTTTATTTCAGATAATTTAGTTTAGCATAAGTACACAGTTTAATTGACAAAACAGTTCTATTTAAAACTATTCAGTTTAGCATCAATACACAGTTCAAATGCAAAAAACAGTAAACTCAAACCAAGGTTTAGTTCTATTTAACCCATAGAATGGACCAGGGAGAGATGGTAATAAAGGGGTACCCAGCATTCCCCAAAGCTCCAGTGTTACTGGAACCTCACCATCAGATTGTTTAGCGTCATATTAGGACACTCGTTGTGGTGGTGGTGGGGGGTCTTACTCTTCTGCGGAGCTCCAGTCAGTGTATTCTACAGCCCCAGCCGACAGGATAAAAGTATCCAGGACTAGAAGAGTCCTGGATACTTTTATCCTTTCACTATTCTGGCCGATCGTAGTAATGCTGTAGTCTGAAGGGTCTCTAATTGTCCTCTGATTTCTTTGAGTCTCTTTATCAGTTCTTTGGGGGATTTTTCTCAAAGTGCACCAATTACAATATCACCGTCACCTTCATAATCCATATTTTATTGTTCTCTAGCTAGGTCTAGATATTTATCTCTCTTTTAGCTTTCTTTTAATCTTAATCAGTGGTCTTCCGTGACGGCCAAGTCCACAATTCAGCAGGTTCTTTTTTTTTTTTGTTTATTTACTTGTTCATTTATTTTTGTAGACACTCACTGAGTCAAGTCGTTTGGCCGAGATTAAAAGGTGATTTCTCTTTGTATCTCAAAATCCTACTGAATTTTATGCATCTCATTCTCCAGGACGGATTCGGCGTTGTACATTATTATTATTATTATTATTATTATTATTATTGTTGTTGTTGTTGTTGTTGTTGTTGTTGATGTTCCGATCAATGAATTATTTCATGTAGGTGGTCCGTATCCATGCGGGAGATAGTTGAAATACTGCATGAATGAAGGCTGCTTCTGATTGTATTTCAAGAGTACATGACCGGAAGTGAAGATGATATGAATGATGATATCCACGTAGTAGTTATGCAATAGCAGCCGATCTCGTTTTCAGCTGAAGTCAGTTGAGTTTTCCATGAATTAAACTTTCACTTAAGTCGGGTAAATATTCGAATTTTCTTACATTTTGCACCCATTCATCATTTGACATTTATTTACCTTTGTTACTCCCGGCTTGTTGGAAAGTTTCCTGTTCAACGTTTCCAAGTGAAATCCAATTAGTGGCGCTTAACGACGTTAACTCTTTCAGCGTAACTACTGTCCGCAAGAGTAGCTAAGCTTGCTAAGGCGCCTCCGTTGGTTCAGTTGGAAATTTGATTGAAGTAAGGTGCTCTTTTAACAAGAATAAGATACTGTTTTAGTTTATAGAAACCGGGTCATGTCATAATTATTGTCAAGTGTATTTGCACACCAAATTACGAGAAATACAAGTGATGGGTTTCTTGATATTGGTAAATCTCTAGGAAACAGGCTTAGTAATGTCCGTAAACTGGTATCTATTAGTAGCGCTCATAAATACGTAGCTCCTTACGAAGTTCGGTCTTGAACTAAAAACAAAATGTTCTTTATCAAATAATGGAATCGGATTCAAGATATGTTTTTGATAGAGATACTTCATGTATCAATATAGAACACAGAAGATATTTCAAAAATCGAAGATTACTGTGTTATCTCCTGAATTGTATCAATCTGATTTTCATTATAATAAAATTCAAGGTCTGAAAATTTCTTCCGATATTCATCATTAAATTATTATCTCCGTCAACAAAGTTGGACAGCAAATGTGTTTGATTCACTTATGTGTCTGTAGTTGAGAAAATATCATAATTACAAGATTTTATCATAGTATTGTCTGAAAATTGTTCAGTTCTTAGCCACCATGGAATTTACTGAAGCATGCACACTGTCAGTACTTTCGAGTTCTTTAGGGGCTTTTTTTTTCCTGTTGGATCTTTTCGCTTATAACTGGGTCAACAGGGTAAACTTGTCTATTGGTAGTTCAGAAATAATTTTTTTTATTTAAATTACTTTATTTAATTAATCGTATATATTTTTATAGAATTTCATTTTCTCTTTAAGTCATTTTTATCATGTTGTTTCGTATATTTATTATTTTTCGGCAAGTTTTTTTAAATTTTAATATAATAGAAAACTAATATAAAACAGACTCAACGGATTATCTTGTTAAATAAATATGTAATATAATGGCTGAGGGATTTCAGTTTATGCCTTTGGGTTTAGTTAGGCTGAGAACCTTTCGGCTCAGTGCATGGGTTACTTAGGGGCAAGATTAACACAGGTGTTCACGCGCGAGCGCTGAGCGGGCGTGTCACTCAGAGATGTCACAATAGCCCGAGATGGCAAACAGGCTAGCGAGTGCGAATGACATCACGCACCGGAAGCGCACGGAGGATTTTGGGAGATTTTGAAAAAGCTAATTAGTTGAGATGAGACCTGCCTCGGGGGGGAGACGGTTGGTTTTCGCTTGCTCGCGGAGACCTTTGTGGCGGGTGCCACACCTATTGGGAGGGGGAACAGATGAAAACGCCAGAATAGAAAGATTGTGCCTCTCTCTCCTTGTGTCGAAGAATCTTTAAAATCAAAGGTAATAAAAAGTTTCGTGTTTCGAGATTCCTATGTTCTATGTGATATGTGTTATATATATATATATGGACATTCGATGTACGTTTCACACGTAGCCCTATCATGGGAATGGTACAAGTATTCAACCCACCCATTTTTAGGATTAGGGTGGTTTGGAAATATCTGATGAACTTAATCTAGACTGTCATAAAGGTCTCAGCAAGAAAATACCAAGTGAGGTTCGAAGTCATTAAACAAGCGAATTTTTCTTCAATAAAAACATGCTAACCATCCCACTTAGCCCATAAAGTTGAGCTATTCTTATTATTGATTGACCCGAGGATTAGACACAATTTAGTTTTCTAATCGGTAATGAAGGTTTTATTATTTGTTCGTTCACGCGATTATTATAAAAGTATCTTGATATCACATTCTGATTTATCATTTTTCTTTTTCTTACTTTTTAGGCCTTTTACATTTTTTTGTTTGGTCAATTTTGGGTTTTTGTTTGTTTTAACGTTGATACTCGTTTCAGTAGGTTGCTTTAATTTATTCATTAGTGGTTCATTCAAAATTCACTCTCTCTCTCTCTCTTTTTCTCTCTCTCCCTCTCTCTCTCTCTCTCTCTCTATATATATATATATATGTATGTATGTATGTGTGTGTGTGTGTGTGGAACACATTTTTTAACAAACTTAGCCTCATTTTCCTTTCTATTTTTTGTGAAGTGGAATATTCTTAATTGTATTTTGCTCCAAGTTAATTATTCCAGATTTAGATATATTGCTTTTGTTTCTTGCTTTCTACATGTTCAGCTAATATTGGACTTTCTCAAAGTCACTCAAGAATGAGAAAAAGGATATAAAAATCCGAGTGAAATCATAGAAAGTACAATAAAATATCACATGATTTTGTCTGTGTTTCTACTTCGAGATTTATATTTGCAAATAATTATCTTATGCCCTTATGTAATAACTTTATCATAGTAGTATTATTTAACATATGGTTTGAGTGAGAGTCATGGTGGTCTTTCGATGACTCAATAAATTGGTAATAATCAGCAACACATCAAACTAGGACAGTTTTACTCAAGGACAACTCGACTTAGGACATAGATTAAAATCTGGAAAGCTGCCGGTCTCGATGAAATCCACCAGAAGTATGACAGAAAAGGAAATTCGATGACCTACTACTCCAATACTGCAACACCGTATATAACCAGAACACAATAGAAGGATGAACCAAAGGCTACGTCCTTCCCTTTTACCGCAAGAAAGGTGACCTAGGAATTGCCAAGAACTACCGAGGTATAACCCTTACTTCCATTGCGGCAAAGATTGATAATGCTCTGACACTCAACTACATTAAACCAGAAATTGACAAAAATTCTTTGTAAGAATCAAAATGGTTTTCAGATAAAACGATACAGGACATCACAGATTCTGACAACCCGTTGAATTTTAGGAGTTTGCACAAAAAAACCTCGTGGGGACACTCATATTTGTAGATTTCTCTGATGGATTTGACTCTGTACACAAAGCGAATGTGGAGCAAATACTTCTAGCCTGTGGTCTATAGAAACTGTCACAGCCATAATAATATAAAGATGAAAGTAAAAGTTCGCTCACCAGATAGAAAAACAGACTTATTTGACATTTGTTGCTGGTGTTCTGCAAGGAGTTACATTAGTGCCCTAGCTTTTCATAATGTGCCTACACAACCGACTTCGGACGGCGATAGATCTAATGAAAGAACAGGATTTTACACTAAAAAAAAAAGCAAGAAGCAGACGATGATACCCGGCAAAAACTATTACGGACGCTGACTACGCAGATGATATAGCGCTTCTTGCAATTAACCTACCTAAGCTGAATCCCTGCTGCAAAGGTAGCAGGTGGTATTGGCCTCCATGTGAAAGCAGACAAAATGGAGTACATGTGTTTTAATCAATAGGATATCTCCACTCTAAATGGTAGTTCTTTGAAACCAGAGGAAAAGTTCCCATACCTCGGTAGCAGCATCTCATCTACCAACAGAAACATGAATATGCACCTCGCAAAGGCATGGATAGCTATCAATCATATGGAAGTTTGACCATTCTGATAAAGTAAAACGAAATTTCTTCCAAGCAGCAGTTGTGTCAATACTACTGTATGGATGCACCAAATGGATGCTGACAAAACATAGAGAGAAAAAGATAGGCGGGAACTGCACAAGAATGATACAAGCTATATTGAACAAATCCTGGAAGCAACACCCCATGAAAGAACAACTGTACAGCCACTTACCTCCTATCTCTAAAACCATCCAAATAAGACGAACAAGACATGCAGGTCACTTGTTGGAGAAGTAAAGACGAACTCATAAACGACGTTCTCCAGTGGACCCCTTCACACGGACGTACAAGTGTAGACGACTCACTAGAACTTATCTATGACAATGCTTTACAGACACAGGATGTGGTCTAAAAGACCTGCTGGAAGCGATGGATGATAAGGACCAAGAGAGAGAGAGAGAGAGAGGGGGGGGAGAGAGAGTCAGGGAAATCCGTACTAGCAGCACGAGATGATGATGATTATGATGATGTTTACTTAACAATTGGATATTACCACTTTATATGTAAAACACAATATGAATTTTTGTCAACTTGAAGTTGTGTAAATCAATTAAAATTATTATACTTTAAAAAATTTCTCCATTTTTCATTTTATATAATGTACCTTTTAAAGTAACAATGAGATTAATTCGGCTACAAGTGCTATTGTTTAATTCTTGATAGGAATACTGGGTGGTCGGGTAATATTTTGATATTTTATCCCAGGCAACGAGCACATATCCTAAAATCAAACAATGAAAGGAAGAATTCGAATCCTTACATAATGTATTTACAACCAGGTTCATCATGTACTACTACATATGATATTCTGGTTAATTCAATTAAAGCAGATTATAAATTTTGATATTTTGGTCCCGTAAATCAGTTTAGAACAGATAACAAAAATGGATTCGGCTGCTCTTATACAAGAATCATAAACGAATTATGTTTGCATAAAGTTTGGAGGGTGATATCAAGATAAATTTGTAAAAATGAAATTAGTCTTACAAATCCAAATGATGAACTCCTAGTGAGGATTGAACTTAAACAGTCTGCGAGACTAGCTTCACAATGAGATATTCAATGCTAATTTTAATCCCGTATTATCAGAATAAAAGTTATCTATTCAATTTTACAACAATCATTCAACATAATTTTCAGTTAGCCAAAATATTGCGTCAAAGTAACCAAGAAGAAACTGCAAATATAAATCTACGTTTGAAATTACCAAATCAGTTTCCTCAATGATGTTAAAGTCATCTGTTACTTGTCAAGGGCCATCTTTGAAATGATCAATTTATAAAGACCTTTCATTCTTCTAATAAAAATGAATCTTAAATAAGTAACGTTCAATGAGGTTTACTGACGTTATCCAGATTTTATCTGTTCATAACTTTTATAATCAAACTAGGAAAGTCTGGCTCCAGCCAAATCTTTGACTATTGAAATTCTATTCAGTGGGAGACTGAACTACAGTTGAATAGATAAGTATTGGATAATAACGATGAATACTCTTCACCGACATCAACTTGTTCGTTTCTGCTTTTCTTCCAATCAAATTTCATGACTTCTACTTCAAAAAGATTTTTGATGACTGAACCAATAAGAAAGTAAATAGTCAATTTTCATGAAAGGTCAAAAAGGTTAAAATAATCGCCAAAAGCGTGGGCAGAGAACCTTTCAGAGTATCATTCGTTTAGTACATCTTCTGGAGAAACATATCTATAAGTAATAATGATGTGCTTACCATCCTGTGGGATAGTTATCAACAGGTTATTTTACTAATTAATGAGTTTAATTTTCCTTAGATTCTTCCTTGAGTTATTCATGTTAGAAAACGTTAAGCTTAGTACATATTTAATACATATATAATACATATATAAAACATATATGACGTATTACATAATAGACTAAAAGTTTACAGAGAAAATTGAAACTTTAAATCGATCACACCTATTCTTAAGTGAGTGTATAATAGCGATTTTTGTCGATTTAGTTGTGTATGAAGTTGCTGCAGTTCAGTTAGATTTCTTAGTATTATGCTGTCTACGATTAACTGGAAACTATGGAACAAAATCAATAAATGTAGATCGTTTTATTGTCTTCATAATATACCTTTATTTCTTTATTAATCAAAAACGACTTGGTCTTTTGCTTTATATTAGCTGAAATAGTTGCCTCAGATTTAAAAAAAAAAGGATAACTTTCCTGATATCTTCCTTACTATGTTCTTTTCCCTCACGCATCACGCAACCACATATAATCACACAAAGTTCAACAGCACGGCATTCACAAACAATATTACAAAGCTGATCTTTTATGGTAAATAGATTGTCCTCATTTGAAAAAACTAGTTTAGTACTGTTTTTATACCACAAATATATCTTTGGATTATATTAAGTTAACCTTGGCAAAAAGTTTTTGTTTTACAAAACTGGATTCACTTCCCTGGCTTCCCAGCACTGATAGGAAATGATAAAAGCTTATGAATTAATTTTTAATATCCTAAAGTTTTTTTCTTTAGTTTTGTTTTCTTTTACCTCATCTATTCAAATGACGTAATCTCTGTTTAGAAAACTTTCATTTTCTTTGTAAGTTTTCAATTCCAAGATTATAAATAAGAAAACTTTTTTGATATTTATCCAATCAATGAGTAAATTGATGAAAATAAAATTAACACCATTATACCTTCTTTTCATTCAATCATTCTTTTTCGTTTCCTGTAATTAGTCTGATTTTGTCCCTCTATTTTTTAGCTGACAATATAACGGATTTTTCCCCCTTCAAAATGTATTTTCAGTCATTCATAACACAAAGAATGGTATTTTAGGTTTAAAACATTTAGAAGAAAAACAAAGACAATTCAAATCCCAGTTGTCTTTTAGATCTGAGAACAATTCGAAAAGCTGAAAAGCAAATCAATATTGCACCTCTTATCTATTATATCAATTTTGAAATAGAAAATAATTTTGTACAAAAAAAAAAATCTGATGCTCCAAGTCTCCCGTCATTTTGGCAAGAGCTGCAACAATCGATGCAATATGCAGATGTTAAATAGAAGATAATAGAAATGATATAAAATGATATTTTTCCCTTTTGATATGGAATTTATTTTTGATGATTTTTGAAAAGATTTACAATGTTAAATGCATTGAAATTAGATACATAAATATTGATTAATTTTGAAAAAGATGTATGATTTTCTATATGATCTTTTCCCTGAGTCCAAAAATAGACTAATGGACAGATAACCTTGTAAGATTGGAATAGGATTTTTGGTATAAGTCAATGAGTCAATATCCAGATAAAAGCAAACCAAATTGAACGAGTGTTAACATCTCGAGATTATCAATTGGAAATAATTACATAGACTTTCTTTTAATAGTCATTTTCATATTCTAATTTAAGAGAATTACAGGCAAAATGTGTTAATAAATATTTTCAAAATGACGTGAAGTAATAACAATTGTTATCAGATGTTTCTCAACAGAAGAAATAAAACAACTACTATTAATTTCTAATACTAATAAAGCTAATGCTAGAAATAGTAATACTGCTAGGGTTAACAACGGGAGAGACAGGGGAAACTGAAGATTAGGGGAGGAATCGAGACCATCGAGGTCATAACATAATTAAGATCGGCTCGAATACTTAGAAGAGTCCTGGTGATATGAGAAGACTTACTATCACTCCAGTGAAAAACTGTAGTTAAAACTGATATGAAAAACTCTCGTAGAAAAAAAATGGAGAAAGGAAAAGCCAAAAGAAAAAAAAATCGGAAAAAACGAAAAAAAAAACAAACTTTACTTTTGCGAGTGAAATTAATCTAAGAAGAAGTACAACCTGATCTGGTTTTGCTGAAAGTAAGTAGCTTTATAAGTGCTTAATTTTTTTTACTAACTTATATTTATTTCTTACTTTTATTATCTCTTCCCTTTCTTTGAAAGAATGCTCTTACTTAAGAAACCTTGGTCACATCTGTGACAGGTGCGAAGATTTTAAACAACCCCTGAGTCTGCTATAGCCACAATATACAACCCATGATAAAAAAAATCTCGTTTTGAAATATAACGCACGGTGGGACCCAGACAACAGGCCTGGGTGTCATTATCGGCAGGTGCTCCCCTGATATCAACATTTGGGGATTCGTCGTCATCCTGCGAATGTTCTTTTTTCAGGTACACGAACGACGATCTAAGTAACCACACAAACCAAAAACGCCAACACAAAACATGGACTAGAGAAGATAACCAACTTGCATTTCACTGATATTTTAGGAGCAACACTACACTAAGAGGATATAAGAAAAGCATGATAGAGATCTAGGAAGAATGCGCTAAATTTCAGACAACAAACCAAAGACACACTGACCAAGTTAGGACAATTAGAAAGAAAGGTTTGTTTTCTGACCTTGAAATACTAGAAATAGGCCAGAAAACAAATAGTGAATCAAAACAACAATACAATAACTGACACACTAAATATTGACAAACGAAAAGAGTCAAATCGAAATGAACAGAAAACCATTAATGATAGAAACACCATACATCTAAACAACACAAAACAAACACTAAGACAAGACAAGTAATGAATTTAGAAAATTCAAAGAGAATAATGTATGAAAAGAAGACTATATTACCATCACTAAGAAACCACGTCTGGAAAACAGTCAACGCGAAAACGGAAAAGATAAACGAATTATTAACACTTATCTCAACGAAAATCATCACGGAATTAAATGAACTAATATATGCAGGAGCGAAATTAGACTGTAAAAAAATCGGGTTTACCCTAAAAAAAAACGAGAGCAGAATCTCCAAATCTGGATGGAAAATTCGACTGGAAACGCAGATAGGAAATTTACGACAAGAAGCAAAAATGATAAAACAAAGGTAAAACGTTGGAATATGTAGGGACAAAAAGAAAAAAAAACATAAGTAAAAATGACAATACAAATCGAAAAAAAAACCCAGAAAATACTAGCCATAAAAGGAAGATTAAAAAGATATCGAGAAAGGGTAAAACAATACCGACAAAAGGAGACATTCCGAAAGAACGACTACAAATTCAATCGGCAACTAGGAGGAGATAGCACAAAGACATGCCAGCAATCGGATGCAAGGGAAGCTAAACAATTGTGGTGCAAAATATGGCAACAAAGAGACATAACAAAAAAGCCGAATGGATAAGCAACATGGAAAAAAGAGTTAAAAAAAACTCAAAGAAAGACCGAAGATGAAAAAACACATCGATTCACTCTGAAGAACAATAAAAAAAAAAAAAATTAGAAAACGCCTGGCTATAATGGTATACATGGATTCTGGTTCAAAAAACTCACCTCCATCTATATTAGACTTGCTATCGAAACGAAAAGATGCCTACAAGAAGCAAACATACCCGAATGGATGACCAAAGGAAAAACCACATTGATAAATAAAACCCTCAAAGTAACCAACCCTAATAACTACAGACTCATAGCGTCCCAACCTATGATGTGGAAAATACTGACGCTACAAATAAGGGAAAAGATTTACGACTCGCTAACAAGCCGCAGTTTGTTCCCCGAAGAACAAAAAGGATGTCGCAAGTGGACCAGTAGCAGAGGATAGCTACTTTACATGATCAACATATCCTCAACGAGAGCAAGACAAGACGGAAAAATCAAGCTATGGCATGGCTTGACAACAAAAACATATGATATGGTTCCGCAAAGCTGGATGATAAACTGCCTTAAAATGAACAAGATATCAGATGAAGTCATAAATTTTATCGAGAAAACTATGAAAACCTGGCGAGTGGAATTGACTGCAGGAGGGAAAAGCTTAGCTGAGACTAAGATTCCGAAAGGTATCTACCAAGGAGATGCACTGTCACGATTACTATTTATAATACCGATGATGCCACTCAACCATATACTCAGGAAATGCACAAGCGGATACAAACTTAGTAAATCACGAGCAAAGATATATCACCTAATGTACACGGACGACGTCAAACTGTTTGCCAAAAACGAAAAAGAATTGGAAACTCTAATACATACAGTGAGAATATACAACTAAGATATAGGGATAGAATTTGGCATAGAAAAATGCGCCATGCTAGTAACAAAAAGCGAGAAACAGTACATGACGGAGGGGATCGAACTAACAAATCAAATAAAATCAGAACCCTCAAAGATGAGGAAACTCACAAATACTTGGGAATATTGGAAAAGGACACCATCAAATAAGTGGAGATGAAAGAAAAATAGAATAAGAGTATCTCTTGAGAACAAGAAAGCTACTTGAAACAAAATTATATCGTAGGATCCTTATAAAAGGTATGAATACCTGGGCTATCCCCCTTGTAAAATACTCTGAAACATTCTTGAAGTGGATCAGAGAAGAACTTAAACAAGCAGAGAACAAGAAAACTAATGACCATGCATAAGGTCTTAAATCCCAGAGATGGCATAGACAGACTATATGTGTCATGAAAAGAAAAAGACTTGCCATGATTGAAAACAGCGTTAATGCATCGATACAATGACTCGAAGACTACCTACAAAAGCGCAGAGGAAGACTGATTTCAGTCATCAGAAATAATACTGACGATACGAGGATCAACAGAACGAAAATAGCCAGAATACAAAAATTGGAAGAAAAACAACTCTATAGACGTTTTAAGCAACTATTAAGTGACCGCTCACAGAGGAAAAACATGGACGTGGCTAAGAAAGGGAAACCTTAAGAGAGAAACTGAATATCCCCTAATAGCAGCAGAAAACGACACCATAAAGACCAATCATATCAAAGCAAGAATAGATAAGACGCAACCAAACAGCAAATGTAGGTTATGTGGTGATAGAGACGAAACGTTCAATAAGCGAATGCAATAAATTAGCGTAAGAAAGTGTAAAACTAGACACGACTGGACGGGGAAGGTGATCCACTGGCAAATGTGCAAGAAATTTAATTTGACCCGAAGAACAAATGCTATATGCTCAACTTGGAATCCGCCGGAGAATAAGACCAAGTGATAGTCAACAGAAAAGAGAACTCGTCGTATAGTGGACTTTGCCCCACCCCAGCAAAACACAGAGTAAAAATTAAAAGAAAGCATAGAGATGAGTACCCAGAACTTGTTAGAGAACTAAAAAAAAAAAAAAAAAACAACAACTATGGAACACAAAAGTGACGGTGATACCAATTATAATTGGTGCACTCGGAATAATCCTTAAAGGTTTGGTAAAAAGACGGAAAGACTTGGAAACTAAACTACAGCACTGTCAAGATCGATCCATATAGTGAGAATAGTCCTAGAAACTTGACAAGATTTATTGTCCTGTGGAAAACGATTGGGGAACGCTGATGTGAAAAACACTCAATGGAGCAATAATAATGTTAATAATCGAAATCATCCAGACTACAAATTACTAAGATTGGCAAGAATACTCAGAAGAGTCCTGGAGACCAGAGAAGACTTGCTGTCACTCAGACACCAGTGAAAGCCCTCCAGTTAATACTCTTGTTAAAAACTCACAAGGAGTGAAATAATAAAAAATAATCAATCTCCAGTAATTATAGACCGATAATGTTTTTTCTTATGATGTGAACCATCCTGACCGGACAGGGTAGAGAAGAGATCTATCATTCGCTTGTATACTGTAGCCTATTTTAGGAAGAACTGAAGGAATGCCGCAAGGGAACCTATTATACATTGATCAGCACATCTTCATGGAGACCAAAACGAAACGGGAAAATGTAGGTATGGTATGGATTGACTACAAAAAGGCCTATGATATATTCCGCAAACTTAAACCACAGAATGTCTGAAAATGTAAAAAAACAATCCGAAAAAGTTATCACGGAAGCCATGAAAAACTAGAAAGTGGACTTGGCAGCAAGAGAAAAAACTTATGCCGGAATGAAAATCGAAAGAGGCATCTTCTCGAGAGATTCTCTCCTACCACAACACTATTTATAATAGCAATACTGCCACTTAATTACATACTTAACAAGTGTTTTGGAAACTACAACGCTGAAAAATCACAAAAAATTTCTTTATATCCATGGATGATATCAAGCTATTTGCAAAAAATGAAAAAGAACCGATGACTTTGATAAAAAGCATTAAGTATATACAACCAAGAAATAGGGATGGAATTTTGGCCAAGAAAATTGCGCCATGTTCCTGATGAAGAGTGGGAAAAGACAAACAACGAAAGGAAGAAAACTGCCAAAATCAGGAAAGAATCAAAATGCTTGGAAAAAGAAAAATTACAAATAATTGAGAATATTGGAAATGGAAAATAAGGATACCTCTGAAGAACGAGAAAACTTCTCTCCACCAGAAATCTCTTCAAAGGGTTAAATATATGGGCAGTTCTCTCCGTAAGATACTCAGGACAAAGGAAGAACTCAGACAAATGGACCAAATCCCCCCAAAATTGATGACCATTCACAAAACATTATATCCGTGAGATGACACGGATTATATATATCAAGAAAATGAGGAAGAAGACACGCCAGCATTGAAGATTACGTGGATGCATCAATACAAAGTCTCGAAAACTACATTAAAAAGAGGAAACAAAGCCTAATTACAGCAGCCAGTAACATCATTGACAAAATAAAAACAAACTGAACAACAAAAATTATGAAATAGAAATGGGAAGAAAAAATAACTGTATCGATATTTCAAGCGACAAACAGGTGAGATTGTACACGAAAAGACATGGACATGGCTATGAAATGGGATCCTTTAGATAGAAACAGTATTTGCTCTAATAGTTGCAGAAAACGGCACCATAAATACCAACTATATTACGGTAAAAATCAATAAGTCTAGGTTCTATGGTAACAAAAATTAAACGGGTAATCGCATTAGTAAATACAATAAAATCGCGCAAAAGAAGAGCAAAACTAAGCACGATTGGGTGGGGAAAGAAATTGCGTATGAGGCAACGGGAACATGGCTACGCAAGGGAAATCTAAAGAGAGAAATCAAGTAATTATTTATAAATAATATCATTTGAATCAATTATGAAAAAGCTTAGATACGACTCAAGAAGATATCATTAGTAAACGGTATTGAAAGAGATGAAACAGTCAACCTTATAATATTTGAATGCAACAAATTGGTACAGATGCAGAGAGGGAAAAGTGGTCCACTGGGAATTATGCAAGTAAGTTAATTTCAACGATACAGACCAATAGTATATGCCCAGGCCAGAACCGATTCTAGAAAATATGTCCAGGCCAGAACCGGTTCTAGAAAATGTGACATACAAACCTCTGGAATTTTGGGATAAAAATAGATCAACTAATTCAGACCAGAAGATCAGACTTTGTTATGGTTAATAATAAGAAAATAACCTATCAGCAAATGGACATAATCGTTCTAGAAGAATAAAGAGTGAAATTAAAGGAAACTGGTGAAATACATAGATCTAGCCAGAGAACTTATGATACATAAACGTAACATATGCACAAAGATATATCGTAAAATTTAATAAAATGATTTGTGAAGGTCATGTGTTTGGACGCATTCACGCGACTTACTTGAGAAAAGTCAATTTACTGCTTATTCTTTCACTGACTACAATTAATAGTTATAATAATGATTTTATCTCACCACAATAGAACTAAAAAAGCAAAAGGAATTAGTAGTGTGGAAATATTTCAGAACTTCAGTCTATTTCAAACTGAATACACAATTTCTACATAGAACTAATATTCACAAAATAATTGTAGCTGACAATGTTTATAGTCTTTAAAAATGTAACAATTTCAATAAAGAATCCATGAACGAAATATAGACAAATCACTTTCATTGATTTGTTTTCATCAGTAATTCTTGTGTAGATGATATTTACTTACATTGCCAAGAAACTTGATCGAGCTTTCTTTTTTGTATTTTTTAATTTTTTTGTTTTTCATCTTCCATTTCGTACTCGGCGATAATAGTTTGGTCGGTAAAACATGTCTTCCAGAAAATAATTATCGAACGGAATATGTCAGTTTAATTTACCTTCTTTCTTTCTTTCTTTCTTTCTCTTGCCTTTTCCGTTTCGCTTTAATGTACAACCAACAAGCCTGCCAAATTGTGATTGCATTATCTCAGGATTTCCCCACCACCGCTACCATCAATCTCAGATTAAACGCACAAGAAAACCAGAATTCTCTATTCTCATTTTCTGCATGGAACAAATTTGCGATGTTCACTGGATAGAAATGATCATTTTGGAAATAACATTCTTAAGCAATTCTCAGACGGTTAATAATTGTTAAAAAGTATCGGGTAGATAGTTGCAAATTATTTAATTTAAGCCAATTTGGAAATCATCTTCCCTACTGACTAATGTTCCCCGGAAGCGAACATGGCATTAAAAGGATAGAGACAGAGAGAGCCAGAGACAGAGAAACAGAGAGAGAGAGAGAGAGAGAGAGAGAGAGAGAGAGAGAGAGGAGGGGAAAGGAGGGAGAGGGAGAGAGAAAAAGGAAATGAATTGTGTCATGCAAAATTATAGATAATGAAGGATCATTCTAATATTTTAATGTTTTATTTTTTCCTGAAAGTAATCACCAACAACAAAAATGAAAAATACTCCTACTGATACCAGATGCTACATATATATATATATATATATATATATATATATATATATATATATATATATATATATAATGAACTCTCCCGGTGATTTTAACGTAAGGGGGCTCAACAGTTCAGTTAAAGATGTGAACAGCTGGACTGCTTTTACATATTATTTTGCCTATGGTGATGAAGGCTTTTGTGTTGGAAAAGTAACGCTTTTTTATGACTTAATAACCGAAGAATGATGCACCAACGCTCCACACATTCTCCCGAACAACATTTTTCAGGTTTTGAATTCAGACTTTTTCCTTTTTCTAGACTGGTTGCCTAACCAAAGCTAAAGAGATCAGTTTTTCCATAGGTGAAGGGAGAAGAGAAGGATTTATACTTCTCCGCAAGACAATTAGCGTGAATTGAAATGCCAGTTATCCAAACCAGGATTTAAACCTGGCGCGTCGAGTCCATTTCGTTACGATTATAACCTTTTACTGTCGGCATTGATTCTAATACGCCGACTCCATCCTCTCCAAATCCCAAAAAGTTTTCCTAGGTATGACATTAACTGTATCCGGTAGTGTGGTTCTAATTTTGTTATTCTTGGGAGTATGAAATACCCTTTCTTTACCAATATTTCCCGGTTCACTCTGACCTGGTGTGTTACTGCTTCTTAGGGATCTATCTATGTGGGTCAAATAAAACTGTTTTAAAACCATTAGTATTGGATAGGAATTCTTGAAACCGTGTAACTGTGTGCATACAAATTATTATTATTATTATTATTATACTCCTTGAGGGCGTTAGCTGAATGTTTTCTACTGGAGTTTGAGTGACAGCAAGTCTTTTCAAGTCTCCAGGACTCTTCTCAGTATTCTGGACGGTCTCAACAATGTAGTTTGGACAGTCTCCAACTGTTCCGTTGTTTCCAAGTCCTTCAGTTCCTGTACCAATCATTTGGTGACTTACCAAGAGCACCAATCACAATTGGTATATTCGTCACTTTCATGTTCCACAGTTTTTTCAATTCCCTAGCAAGGTCG
This sequence comes from Sepioteuthis lessoniana, assembly GCA_963585895.1. Classification (NCBI taxonomy): domain Eukaryota; kingdom Metazoa; phylum Mollusca; class Cephalopoda; order Myopsida; family Loliginidae; genus Sepioteuthis; species Sepioteuthis lessoniana. The sequence continues at coordinate 1,391,838 of OY757904.1, read as the reverse complement.
AGGTACTTATTCTTCTTTTCACTTTTTTTAAATGTCACTCTATGGTCCGCTGAGACAGCAAAGTCCATAATCCTGCAAGTTCTCTCTTTTTTGTGGATTTTTATATGGTCTAGTCGTCTGGCCGAGATTAAGTGATCCATTTTTAACTAAAAATCACAGAGGAGATTTGCGTCTCATTCTCCAAGACAGATTTTGGATTATGCATACACCATTTGTTCGTATGGTCAATTTAAAATTCTTGCACAATTCCTTGCCTACTGTGTTGTGCCTAGTCTTATACTCTTTCTGTGCTAATTTGCAGCTTTCGCTTATTATGTGAATGATGGTTTCCTGTATATCACCACATAACCTATATCTGCTGCTTTGTTGTGTCTTATTTATTCTCGCTTCGATATGGTTTGTCATTATGACGTTTGTTTTTGTGCTGCTATTTGAAGGGATTCAGTTTCTCTCTTAACGTTTCCTTTTCTTAGCCACGTCCACGTTTTCTCGTGTGAGATGTCGCTTGTTAGTCGCTTAAAGCGTCCATAGAGTTGTTTTTCTTCCCATTTTTGTTTTCTGGTTATTGCTGTTCCGCTGGTTTTTGTATCGTTAGTATTGTTTCGATGGGTCAACGCTGTCTTCAAGGCCGGCAAGTCATCTTTCCCCCTCTTTTCTTGACAGTTTGTCAACGTCATCTCGAGGATGCAATGCCATATGCATGTTCATTAGTTTTCTTATTCTGTGGTCCATTTTTTAAGTTCTTCTCTGGTTCACTTCAAGAATGGTCCCGAGTATCTTACGAGGAGGATAGCTCAGGTATTTATCCTTTCGACAAGGTTCCTGCCTTAGAGTTTTGTCTAGAGTAATTTTCTGGTTCTTCTGAGATACTCTTTTTAAATTTTTTCTTTCATTTCCGCTTGTTTGATGGTGTCAGCTTCATTTATCCCCAAATATTTGTTGGTATCTTGTCTCCGAGCGTTCTGATGACTAATTGATTTGGTAGTTAGATTCCTTTGTTATATCGTCATCTACAGCATCATAACGACACAATAATAAAGACGCATGAAGTCTTCTTTAACAAAATATTTACCTCTCTGTCTTTATTGGAAGGGTTCGAAAAGGGGTACTCAAGGTTGGTGTGTGAGAGGGAGCTGGAGACCGAACAGAAACTGCAAAATTTTGACCCTCACTCTTATGGCCCTCAGTGTTGTGTCTTTCTCGTTCTCCTGATGCTCAACCGGAGACCCTGGGGTCCACTCTGCTGGGTGCTGGCTTTCTTTACTGCATCTTATCAGCAACTTCTCTGGTCCCCAAACTCCATCGGGGTTCCCGAGGGCCCCTCGGCCGGGTGTGGCTTTCCCTACCACATCTCGTCTATAACTCTTACTCCAACTGTAACTGGAACTCGAACTTGACTTCTGTCTTGACTGAGTTATATAATAGTTCAACGCCCACTCGATCGCCCACTCGATCTTTGAAATCGCATGTTTAATCGTCATCAAGCGGAAATAACTGTCATGCAGTTCAGAGGTCACTCTCTTCTGGTGCGTCAGTCTCTGAGAGTATCATGGGATTTTTTAGCTTGTCCCATTTTGTTTGCCAATTTCCGCCCACGCGATTTCCTCTCCTAACTGCCATTGGAATGTGTCACTTCCTTCCGGTGCATCACCTTTAATTGCATTTTGGGCCGGGTCGAAGGTCAAAATACAACACCTTCAGTCATGTGTCGTTTGCCACTTTTCCTTACTAGCATGGCGCATTTTTCTATGCAAAATGTCTTTCCTATATCTTGCCTGCATATTCTCACCGTTTGTATTAGAGTTTCCAATTTTTTTCGTTTTTGGCAAAAAGTTTGATCTCGTCCATGTACATCAAGTGGTTGATTTTTTTCCTGCGCTATACTGAGTTTGTAGCCGGCTGTGAATTTCCAAAGGATGTGGTTGAGTGGCATCATGGCTATCACAAATAGTAATGGTGATAGTGCATTTCCTGGAATATGCCTCTTTGGATCTTTACCTCTGTTAAGCCTTTTCCTGCTATCAATTCCATTCCCCAGGTTTCCATGATCTTCTCGATAAACTAACTGTACGACTGGATCGGATATTTTATATATTTTGGGACAGTGTAGTATCCAGCTTTGATGGACAATATCGTAAGACTTTTTGTAGTCAATCCAAGCCATAGCTAGATTTTTCCGTCTCGTTTTACCTTCGTTGAGGATATGTTGATCTATATATAGTAGGTCCTCTGCGCCACAAATTCTCTTGCCGCATCCTTTCTGTTCGCTGCGGCTTATCAGTGAGTAGTAGATCTTCTCCCTAATTTGTGCCGTTAGTGTTTGCCTCATCATCAGTAGGCACGTTATGGTTCATAAATGGTTGGGGCTGCTACGTTGAGTTGGTCATTTTGGGTTAGAGTGGTCTTCCCTTTGGTCATCTATTATTATTATTATTTCCCCTTACGAATTTTTTATATCAGCGTTAGCTGATAGTCTTTCACTGGAGTCTAAATGACAGGAAATATTCTCAATTCTCGAGGATTCTCTGCTGTATTTTGGCCAATCTTAGTAATGCTATAGTTTGGATGGTTTCGGCATGTTCACTGATTTCCAGCTCTTCTAGTTCCTTTACCTTTAGCCTTTGGGGACCGTTCCAAGCGTACGGATTGCAACTGGTACTGCTGTCACCCTCATATTCCATAACTTTTTTCATTCTCTTGCAAGGGGTAAGTACTTGTCTTTCTTTTGGTTTTCTTTGCTTTTAACTCTGTGGTCCGACGGCAATTTCCAGTATTTGTCTGGTTCCCCCACCTTTTCTCTAATAATCCCTGGTCAGGATTAGGTGATCTGTTTGTATATCACAATAATAAGGGATTCGGGGCATCTCATTCTCCAAGACAGATTCTGGTTTTTGAATATATTATTTTAATTTCTTACACAATTCCCAGTGGATCACCTTTAGCAGCCAGTTGTGTCAAGTCTTGTACTCCTTTTGTGCTTGTTTGCTGAATTCGTTTATTATATGTGGTTATAGTTTCGTTTCTAAAACCACATAAGCTACACCGGCAATTATGTTGTCTCTTATCTATTTTCGCGTTAAAATAGTCGGTCTGTTTCTCTCTTAAGTGTTCCCTTTCATAGCCATCTCCAGGTCTTCCCGTTTGAGAGTTCGTCAGTTTGTCGCTTAAAATATCAATACAATTATTAATAATTAGTTTTTATGGGCTCATTTGATGAATCGACGCTATCTTTTCTTGATATACATAATTTGTCAACCTCTCGGATGTAAAGGCCTTAATGTAGGTTCATTTCTTGAAGTTCTTCCCTTGTCCATTTCTAGCATCTTACAAGGGGGACAACTCAGGTGTTTATCCTTTTGATGATATTCCTGTTGTAGAGCTTGGTTTCGAGAAGTTTCCTCGTTTGTCTTAGATGATTTTTTTTATTCCTTGAGAGTTTTCCCACCTGCGTCAGCTGATGGTCTTTCACTGAGTGACAACAAGTGCCCGTGGTGTAATGGTTATCGTCACAGGATATGGACACGGCGACACGTGTTCAAATCCTGGACCTGACTGATTGCATTTCACATAGCACTAATACCCTTGGGAAAGGTATGAATCCAATTATTCTCCCTCCAGCTATGGGTAAATAGTAGGGCAGACAAGGTTCTTCAGCTTTGGTGAGGCAACTAGTCTAGGAGAAGGAAAACTCTGAATTCAAACCTGTTAAACTCCGCTTAAAAAATTGACCTTGTGTCATATCCTGCCCGAGCGGAGGGGTTGGTAAATATGGATAACAAGTCTCCTCAGATCTCCAGGATTCTTCTCCGTATTCTGGCTAATCTTAACAGTGTGGTGGTTTTGGATGTACTCGGCTCGTCCTCCGAATTCCAATTCTTCCAACTCGCTTACCAAGTCTTCGGGGATCGTTCCAAGTGCAACAATTACAATTGATCGCACTAGCTGTAGCTGGTAGTCTTTCACTGGAGTCTGAGTGACAGCAAATCTCATCAAGTCTCCAGGATTCTTCTCAGAATTCTGGCAGATCTAAACAATGCTATAGTCTGGTTTCTTCTGATTTCCAATTCCTCACGTCCTTTTCTAAGCCTTTCAAGATACTTCAAAGTGCATCAACTGCAATTCTCATGTTCCCAGCTCTTTTAGTCCTCTGGGAATGTCCAATTATTTGTCTATCTTTTCGTTTTCTTTCATTTTTTCTCTCTAGTCTACTGGAACAACAAAATCCACTAAATGACAAGTTCTCAGGTTTTTACCCAAGACCTAGACTGAGGGAAGGTAGTGATTATATGTATTTTATGTATTTGTTTTGACTGATGTTTCAGTCACATAAATACTACTCTTCTAAGAAGAGTATTTCACATAGTCTGGGACTAACGCGTTTATCTGTCCCTTTCTTGCACTTAGGGCTCTCACTATTGCTGGTATTGTGGTAGTTTTAAAGTGAAACGTTTTTTCAATTTCTATTTTTATATCTTTGTATTTATTCTATTATATTCTTTTATATGTTACTATCTATTGCACTGACATATGAATAAGAAGGCAAGTTATTTTTTGACAGTCCTTAAACACTATAACTGGTCTATTACTCTGTTTTTTTTTTCTGTTAGTTTGGATTGTAAAGTCCCAGAGAAGGGTACCTCCTTTTGTTTCTGTAACTGTTTCAAGTTCGTCTTTATACCCAGGTTTGGTATTCCATATTATTTACATATTTTCTTATGTATATAATGTTATATTATCTCATGCCCTTCTTTATATTCCTTCGATGTTAGGATTGGGCAACCGGACTCGAAATGATTAATGGATTCAGTTTTTGTACAATCTATATATTGGGTTTGATCCGTTTTTATATCATGTTTGACTGATAATTTCTATTAGTTCTGGTCCTTGCTGCTGTCAATAACCCCCCTGTCTCCACCTTCAGTGGAGCATTTTTTATCGATTAGTTTTTACTTTCTCTATACCACCATTTCTAATTCGTTGTGCGTATCGTCCACGTAGGGTTTTTTTTTCTTCCCAGACGTTTTTTATGGATTCAGTCTTGTGCTTCTTTCTTAATGTTTTTGTTGCCTCTATTGCTTAATCTTTTATGTCTATTTCTTTCGGTGAAAAGTCGAGTTGATTAGCAAATTTATTGTTTTCTTTACCTAATAAATATTTTTTCTTGGAATATAAAGAAAAAATATAGTGAAGAAGCAAAGGTTAAATGGCCCATTATAAAAAGAGCCTACGTTTGTTATCAAGGATAAAAAACAATGTAAATTAAATTGAGAGGGAAAATGTCACATCATAAGGTTTCCAAATTCTAACAATCTGGTAATTAAAAAGATTGGAATTGGTGTATAAATGTCGCCAGGAAATCAAATATCTACTTTGTAATTTGGTGCTAGATTGATCCTCATGACAAAGTAAATAGCTGTGTAAATAGTAAACAGACGTGTGACTTGAATATTGTGTTTGAAAATAGATATTCATTCAGTTGAATCGGGTTGTATAGCGATATACTTATTAGAAGATCAAGCACGTGAAACTTAGCATCGTGAGTTTTTATCCTGTTCTCTTATTTTCAAGACGATATATATATAGGAGAGAGAGAGAGAGAGAGAGAGAGAGAGAGAGAGAGAGAGAGAGAGAGAGAGAGAGAGAGAGAGAGAGAGACATCATATTCTCTTTGAAGTATATTTCATTAAATATGACTGAAATGGATTGTTTATTCAGTATTTTAAGTTTTTCTTGCAAACGAGTTAGATATTTTTAATGGGGATCGTGGTTGTTCAAAGATGTAGTCTGGGTTATCACGAAAAGTGTTGGTGATTATCAAGAACGTAAGTGTTATGGTGTTTTTTAAAATAAAAAATTAAAATTTATCAATTTTTTTTTTTTTTTTTTGTGCATCAAGCATTGGTAGTGCCATGTATGATTAGACTAAACAGCGTTATCAAGGATCATGTGATTGTGTCTTCGTCTTGGTCGTAGGATTTGGCTTAGAGATACTTTTTAAGACTCCCGCTTCTTTTTTTGATCCTGGGAGTTGAGATTTTTTAATAAATAAATTCTTGACTTCCATATTTAATGAAATATGGTTATATTTTTATCATTAAGGGTTTTCGGACTATTGTCTTCATCTTTATTGTTATTTCCACAACGTTTCGGCCGATGAAAACAATAGTTCGAAAACCCTTAATGATAAAAATTACCAAGCTTTGTCTCAGAAATTTAGGCAACTAATGGTTATATTTATATTTTGTCGGTAGTGATTCCTACTGTTGCCATGTCGAAATCCATTGGTTCAGAGGCAGTCGCTGTTGCAATATAGAAATAGGAAGAAAATTTGACCAATCCTTGAGAGAGTTAAGAAAATTGTTTTGAATTAATAAAATGTCAAGTAAAGTTAAATTATCTTCTTCTTCTTCTTCTTCTTCTTCTTCTTCTTCTTCTTCTTCTTCTTCTTCTTCTTCTATATATATATTAGTTGTACATCACCTAAATATGGGAAAGATTTCGAGTTTTGGGGCATAATGTTTTGGATTGAGTCAGATTCTTAGAAATCTCTCAAAAGAAATCCTAATATATCACTTTAGATGGTTTTGTTTGGTTTTATGGTGTATTAACCATTGGACGTTATCTAATACTAAATCTGGTTTAGATATGATTTATAAACATAAGTCAGCAAAGGTAAATGATTCCAAGTATTGCTAAGTATCACTAACAATTCAATTAAATATCAGTCATTTGTTTATACGCAATTAAATGATCAAACAGTTCCTTTTCTAACAATTCAATTTAGTATAAGTCATTTTTGGAAACAGTTTAAATGTCAAACAGTTCTATTTGACTCGTTGATAGGACCTTTTCTGGTGCTACCCACTGGGCCAGAGTGAACCAGGGAGCAATTGGTAATGAAGGAGTGCCACGCATTCCCAAAATTTCAAAGGCTGGAGCCACGTCATCCGATGGTTTAATTGTCATCCGGAACACTCGTTGGGGTGGTGTCTTACCCCTCAACAAAGATGCAGTTGGTGTATTCTACAGCCCCAGCTTACTGGGCTGATCACTATTGAGAATGTTTTGGAGAGCCATATCTTTGCGTATAGATATCACTGAAATTTTCGACTTTGTTGATCAATAAAGAGAGGTTTATTTTCTGATGTGTTTCATTTTATATTTAAACATTTATCAAATCGTCTATTCATATTCAAGAAATTAAAATATGACCTACTTATACATTTATCTTTCTTATTCATGTTTTATCGCGATTGCCAGAAATTTTAGTGTGTGAAAAGCGAATTGTTCCAAGACACTAAGTTTATATTTTTAAGCCTTTTTGAGGTGGGGGTATCAATACAAACAATTTGTCTCATTGGAATGTCTGATTTGTGGGATTTCGGTAAAACATGTTTTAAATGATTTTCTATTTTGAGTTCATTTTCAAATTTATTAAATTTTTCTGTTTTGCTATCAATTTTGAATTCCTCAAGTTTTCATAGATGTCAATGTAATTTCATAAAGGCTATTTTTGGGGAGTAAATTTTTGTATCCAAAATAATAATTACTCCACTTTTTTCAGAAGAGATGATAGAGACATTTTTATATCTTCTTGGTATGCTGGTAGGATTTTTTTTACTGTTGTGGAAGGAATTATAGTTCGAAAAAAATACCAAGAAACCATTCTCTCAAAACCAAATCTAACAATTTACAGTGTGGAGTATACAGAATAAACAATGAAAAAATAAACAAATCATTACATAAATTACTCACTTTAATTATAAAAATCAAATTAATCAAAAAGGAAGAGAAGACTCCAGTACCGATATAACGAGGACAAATATTTTCAAAACAGAAAATGAAGTATTCGGTTTTGGTTTAAAACTTGTGACACAAATAAAATGAATAAATAAATATATAGACATCACAGACAAAAAATAAATGAACAAAAAGAAATGTATTTTTCAAAAAAAGAGGAGTTATAAAAACAATTATTGCCACAATTTACGCCCGTTTTTTAACACCATATCAATATTCATAGAATAATTATTATTCATAGAATAATTAAAATTCATAGAATAATTAATATTCATAGAATCCAAAATACTGGAAGACATAAACGACAAAAAATAGATATAAATGGCGAAAATTTGTCACTTACTTTAGCAACAAATTTCAAAATGAAACATTCAGATGTTTCACTGAAACTACTTTTCTTTCCCTCTGTGATTATTTTTCTAATTTCCCATTGACCAACCATTATTGCACTTCCGTGAGCCAGTGAAGGCCAATTTAGAATACGAGTTCATTTAGACCGATTGAACTTTATTTGTTTACATAGCAGTACCACAGCATAGAAGATGACTTCTACAGTCGTTCAATATAAACATGAACAGAAAAAGACAATAACATTTGACATGAATCGCTGTCTCGCCGAAATTTATTAAGTTTAACTTATTTTGGACCCAAGGACCCATATTGAAGTTCATGCTCACTACACTGTCGAATGATCTATGAGTTGAACTCACTAAGTAAATTATTTACTAAACTTGTTATCGACAGTATAGAAATCTGATCCCTCGGATAAGATAAAATAGAAATTCTTACAAGCTGCATCCGTGTCAGTACTACTGTATGGCTGCTTCACTCTAACGAAACGTTTGGAGAAAAGCTAGATGGAAGCTACGCAAGAATGCTATATAGTGTTTTGAACACATCCTAAAGGCAGCACCATACAAAACAGCTACTGTATAGGCACTAATCTGCCCTTTCACAAACCATCCAATTAAGACGAACAACATATGCTGAGTAATGCTGTAGAAGAGGGAACTCAAAAGTAACGTTCCCCAATAGATTCATTAATATTGACAGAACAGCAAATACTTGCAGTTATCAACTCTGTACAGACATCGGAATGCCAACAAGAAGGTGTTATAGGGACGAATAGCAAAAGAGAGTCAATGGGATCTGTGCTGTCGACACACCTTGATGATAATGAACTTCAGAATGATTCACAATAGTCAAGCACTGAGTAAGGATTAAAATCATTTAACTAGTGAATGGTCTACGTCAGACGCCCAACTGATATTAGTTTTAAGGTAAATGATTTCCAACTGTGAGTCAAATATCATTAGGTTACGTGGTAATAGACAAACAATGGCAGCCACCAAAGTTCGCCGCTTGACACGGAAAATGTTTTAGCTTTTACTCACTTTCTACCTTCATGATTAACGTTTCTGCAACTTTCAGGCCAAATCTTTTTCAATAAGTTCATTTTATTTTTTTGTTAAAGCCAGAAAATCGATCACGTCGCATTGTACTAAGAAATGAAAGAATAAAATCAACTACAATAAAGAAGTCGTTGAACTTTTGCCTTTATTGTAAATGACTCCGTACCAAAGATAATTACTCATATTTCTATAATTGATACGACATTATTTGAGATTGATATATCGGAAACAGATCCAACTATAACGTAAAAGATTTATTTACAAATCAACCAAATGAAATTATTTTGAATGTTACTTGTTTTATAACTAAAATAAAGTTATAATTTTCTTTAATCTACTTTATATATATATCTTTGATATCTTAAAGAAAAGTCAGATTCTGAAAAATCGGCTTTGGAAAAGACAACAAAGATATTTAATTTCCTTGCGTGTTTCAGAATAAAGTTAGTGGTTCATATCAATGAATACTCAAAAGAGATTTTTAAACACATCAAGGATGATGAAAATTAGAGATCAGGTTGATTTTTTAAAATTTATTATCATTTGATAAATAAGTTGTGCGAAATCTACAGTAACGTTTCCAATGAAAATTTACTTGATGTTTTTATGCATGTGTTGTTTTTCATATGTGACACATAAATTGTAATGAAAAACAGGCATAAAATTAAATGAATTTATGAAGATCATTTAGTTTTATGAAATATCCCATTATACATAATACATAATTTACATATTATTCATTATACATAAATATAAAACAAAGTTAGTCCTATAAAAGTTTAGTTAAAATTCATCTTGATAAAGAAGATGATTGGTTATTATAACCAAATGGATTCACATTTCGTTTAATTTAATTAGCATGTATCTAATTCTTTGATAGAACATCTGATCACGTTTCAAATTATAAATTAAAATTTGCATATTACGAAGTAAAAAATGCTAATACGATTTACAACGTCATATTTATAATTATATCATTCATTCAAATTCAATTTTACATTTTATTATGACTCCCTACGTAAGATATAATATTCATATATTAATTTTAACTATTATTATTTTGTTATAACATATGATTTATCTTTATATTGAACTCTGGGTCGATGTACACTTCAAACGTTAGTGCAAACAATGCAAAGGTATCAGGATCTCGTCTTTCATAAACGTCGCACCAACCATTTTGGATTTGGAAGCCATAATAATTAAGTGGATAACAAAACTGCAAGATTTCTCCTACTTTTTCTTTCTCTCTGTCATCATTTTTCATATTTTTCTAAAAGTCAGTCTCCAGACCTTTGGATGCTGCTATATCATCAATGTCTGCAGCCACAATGAATATATGTCATTTTCGATTATCTCACTTTTTATGATCTCAATTCTTTCCCATAACGTTCACTGTTCAACGCAAAAATAAATAGTCAGGAATGATTCCTTTATTTTCCACCTCTTTGATAAGCGTAACACGTTTTTTCAACAAAGCGGATAGTTTGCGACTAAATATATTAACCATCTGATCCTTTCAATACATTAATCTAATTATTTCTTTTTTTTAAACAGTCTTTTTAATTGAACAATCAATCATTCATTTAACTGATATTTCACTTTCTAGACTACATTAATGATATAATTGTAATCATCTCAAAAAGAAAGTTTTAATCCTTCGTTTTTTTTAAATATCTGTAAAAAAAGTAAAATTATTTCATTTTCTGGAACCTTTATGAACCTTTCAAAAAAGATATGTGTACGTTGGTATTTTTCAGTTTTGACATGTATGGTTCTACGCATGTCAGTATTTATCATCGGTAAAATAAACCCCAAAATCACCTAGTGAAATTATCATCATCATCATATCGTGCTGGCAGCACGGATATCCCTGACCCTCTCTCGCCACTCCTCCCTATCGTTCATCGCCCTAGGTAGGTCTTCAGGACAACAACCTGTATCCTCACATAGCTGCTGAATGTACGTTCGTGCTGGTCGTCCTGCTTTTGCGCGGCCATGTGTGGGGATCCATAAGAGTACATCTCTTATGAGTTCATCTCTGCTTCTCCAGCAATGTCCTGCATGTCTGGTTCGCCTAACTTGAATAGTTTTCGTGATAGGGGGCAGGTGGCCGTACAGTTGGTGTCTTGTGGGGTGTTGCTGCCAGGACTTGTTCAGGATTGCACGCAGCATTCTTGTGTAATTGCCATCTAGTTTCTTCTCCAGCCGTTTTGTTAGCGTCCATGTAGTGCATCCATATAGCAGTATCGATGTGACCGCTGCCTGGAAGATACTCTTTGCATTATCTATCTATCTATCTATCTATCTATTTCTAACACATTCACAAACTTATCTTTTTCTTTAGATCTCTTTAGACAAACAAAATATCAGAAGAATTTCACCTTCATTCTATATTTAAAGAAATTTATATATTCTAAGAAGTTATAAATTCTTTTTCACCTTTGTCGTTTTAAGGTATTGTCTATACTTAAATGCATGGAATGGTTTCTATATACTTGAATAATATGGAAAATATATTTTCATGGTTTACGTTTCTGAATGTACACACACACACACACACACACACGCACACACACACACACACACGCACGCACACACGCACACATGCGCGCGCGCGTGTATATATATATATATATATATATATATATATATAGAGAGAGAGAGAGAGAGAGAAAGGGATAGAGGTAGATACGCACACACATACATACACAAACCTGCATTCATACATTGGGAGAGACTTGGTCTGATGATCGCATGATTGCAAACTAAATCACACACACACACACACACACACACACACACACACACAGTACATATATATATATATATATATGCACTCGTTAGATAGACCGGTAGAAAGGGAGATTTCAATCTGTCCTACTTCCGGGAAAAAAGAATTTACAAAATGATGTAATAATGAAAACTTTGAATTAACATTATATTTCGGATCGAACACTGTTGTCATTTTAGGTGCTATCAAACAATATCGAATCCCCAGATGTTAACTTCTACGGATGCAGATACAGCTGTGAACCGTGGATAAAAAAATCCTGTATTAATAAGAAAACACATATGACGCATTGAAAAAAATGTATCCTTCGTTTATCCTCTGTGCCGACTAAAAGGCCATTTATTTGTAAAACTCACAAGACTACAAGGATGAAACTATTGCCAACAAGAAAAGGATTATTTGTTTGTGTCTCTACATATGTGTGTGCTTGTGTGTCCACTGCAACGTGATTTCAAGTTTAGTGCACGACTGGATCACTCTCTCTCTCTCTCTATGTCTCTCTCTCTCTCTCTATCTCTCTCCGTCTTCTCTTACTCTCTCTCTCTCTCTCTCTCTCTCTATCTCTCAAAGGAAATAGTTCCTCTCAACTACTTACAGTCAATGTTAATTAACCTCACACTAGTCACATGCCAACGACGAGAAGGATGTTCCCTAGAATTATCTTGAAACATTCCAACCAAACATATAGAAGGCGACAGATTCAACGCTTTATCTTACAATTATAATCGAATACCACATTTTTGCGTTTAGCCTTTTTGCTTCTTTCATAGTGAAAACACTTTTGAAGTTATTCCTTGATCCTTATAAATGTCTTTTTTTAGAATTGTTTTTCCTCAACAAACAATGGATCCTTTTGAAAGAAAGTAGCCCAAGTTACAACAATTCTAGTTGGCTTTTGCGGGTAATTTTTCTCAATTTCAAAACCACTTTATATATATATATATATATATATATATATATATATATATATATATATATATATATATATATATATATATATATATATATATATATATATATATATATATATACTGTATAGTAATGTGTGAGTGCGTATACGCATCTTCCTTACTTTATTCTTGCTTCTTTCTAACAGGAAGAGAATCGTTTCTCTAGTAATTGGTAAAGCTGTAACCATAAAACTAGTAATCTACTTGCAATTACAATATTTTACAGCTTTTTTCATTTGTAATACTATTCTTCTGAACCGTTTTCCTTTTCTTTCGATCGTAAAATAAAACTTTCCGCTTTGAACAAAGACAGAAATGAAATTATTAAGGTTGCAGCAAAAGAAAGAAATTGTGATTGCGTTGCTCAGTGCGCATATGCATAGTATTATCTGCTTTGATCTTCTATCCGTTTCTTTTCAATTATTTTATAACTGTCTGAGGATGTGTATAAATCGTCTGTTTTAACGAGAATCCTGTTGAGTTAAATGAATATTTATTTTTATATCATAGCCTCTTAGAACACTGTTTCTTCTTCTTCTTCTTCTTCTTCTTCTTCTTCTTCTTCTTCTTCTTCTTCTTCTTCTTCTTCTTCTTCTTCTCACCCTGTTATATGTACGCACCTCCACTTCCTCTTTTCAAAAGCCAACACTCGCTACACATAATTATTACTCTACAAATTCTTACTTCAAACCATCTGTTGTTATACTTTATTGTAGAGCGATTTTTTTTATATTAGATTAATGTAAAATAAATTACTTTTGAGAATTTGTTATTATTCTGATAATCGATAAAACAATCTAAAATATCTGTTGAAACATTTTGAATGAGCGATAAGAACCTTAATTCAGTATTTGCTTTTCATTGTGAGTTATTTAAAGTCATTTGTGATGCAAGATTCACAGATGGAATAAATATGTTTTGTTTTGGTCACTGTAATGCATATTTCAAAATCAAGTTAAAAAGCTTTTTGTGATAGAATTTGCTTTTCACAACTACCAATATCAAAACTTATTTTACACAAATTTTTCTCTTCAAAATTCAAGATTCATTTATTTCATAATTTATACCTATCACCTAGTCGACTGCCTTGACCACTGACGAGTTATTGCTTCAATGAAGGATTGAACTTAGGCTTGTTCAGTCATCTACCCACGTTGTGTTTTAGATCTAGACAACTGAAGTCGCCACTCGCCGATCGCCAAATAAATCATTAAGGGTTTTCGGACTATTGTCTTCATCTTTATTGTTATTTCCATAACGTTTCGGCCATAACCGGGCACAAGTGTTAAGTATTCCTGTATTGTCACGGTTATAGGCATTGGTTCCCTAAGCTTCTAAGGGGACAATCATTTGGAGGTTTCAGGTTCAATCATGACTGCAGGCGAGTAACAATACAGGAATACTTAACACTTGTACCCGGTTATGGCTAACGGAATCAGAACAGGTGACCCCGAAGATTCAATAAAGGACGTAGTTCAAAGTTCCGTGAAGGTTCCCAAGTTCGACAAACACCTGAAGAAGGCTGGAGGACATATCGGCCGAAACGTTGTGGAAATAACTGTAAAAATGAAGACAATAGTCCGAAAACCCTTAACGATAAAAATCTCCAAGTTTCGTCTCAGAAATTTTGACAACTAATAAATCAGACAGAGTTGATCATTCAAAGAAAAATAAATTGAAGCCGAAAGCCAGAGAAAACAACACGGAATGTTCAATAGTTAAAACAATTTTTTATTTTGTTTTTTAATAAACAAAATAACTAAGTCAGTTTTTAAAAAAATAATTAAATCAGTCATCCTTTTAAAAATGAATAAATCCGATCATACAAGTCCCCCTCCCCGTTGAGTGAAGTAATGCGATATACAGACTTTGGCCCCTTTTATCGTAGCGCTCAGTCTAATTGCAGTAGCAAACGCAGCCTTTCAAAAAAAAAAAAAAAAAAAAAATAAGTCGTTTTGAAGTTTCCAATTCAGATAACTTTTCTGTTTCGTCAGATTTCCGTTACTAACTCGCAATTTACTCTAGCTCCAGTTCTGCTATCGTTTTGTCTGTCTTTCGCTGACAAAATAAATATTTTACCTTTCTATCTTTGCTTCCTTTAGATTAAAAAAAATTTCGTATTCTTTGTATTTTTCTGCTTAGCCAAAAATCAAACAATATTTCTCGCTTCTTTTCATTTTGACAATATATCGTATCATTCTTCAAAAAAATGTACGGATCTTATTCTTCTAAAATCCTCACTCATCATTTTTTTCTACTATAAAAATCATTCTCAGATTTCGCTTGCTCAGGTTATATACCTCATACACTTTTACAAGCCTTGATTTACATATTTCCTCTTTTTCATAATTCTGTAGTGTTTAGATAACTTTCTAAAAATAGATATCGTTCCGTATCGTATGAAGACATGAAATGTATATAAAATTATTCCATAAAAAATTAAAACCGATACAGTTATTTAAAGAAGTAAAAGGCCAATATGCTTCATTTAAGGAAAGTGTTCAGAAAGTAATTACATTTTATTAGAGGGGATATTTGAAAAATCAAAGTTAAATTTATTCAAAGATTATCATAAAAAATGTAACCTCATTATTTTCCACTTCTGCAGCCCCTATACACCAAGGAAAATATATCATTGTAAGGATGGGATGTTCTTTTTCATCCTCTATACTCACCAAATCAAGTACCTACAGATTTTTATGTGTGGCAGAGGGAAAACTGTGAATACTTTAGAAAATTGTACATTTGCTTTCCCATTGAGCTGCAGTCGTTATAAATGTAGATAATTACATATTTTATGAAAATATCTAATAAAATTAATTTTGCTTTATATCCTTTCTTGTAAACGCAATTACTTTTCGAACACCATGACATTGGTTAGCCAAAAATTTTTTAAAAAGAAATAATATTCAGTCTATTTTACAAAGTATAGAGTACATACAGTTTGTACAGCAATATGTCTAATTGTTTTCATGAGAAAAGAACGCACATTTTTCAAAACGTTCCAGACATCGGTAACTCTCCTGCCATCATTTCTTATAAATTTCCAAATCATTTGATTATCATTTTTAAAATGGTATCTTTCATAAAAGATTTTTTGTGTGTAATAACTTATTTTTTCCTATTTCCATTAAAATGTACCAAATATAATTGTGTTTTCTTCATAACAGAAGGTAAAATAATTTAATTAGGTTATTCAAATCATCTTAGTTTGAAAGAAAGAATTCCTGTCCGTAGTAATAAATCTTATATATAATGAACTCGTCTTGAAATTTACATCAAGTGACGTAGAAAAAACAATGTGGTTAATTGAATTAGAACGTTTCAAATTTGCTATTTCCATTTATGCAGTAAATATTCTAAGTTTAAAAAACAAATTCATAACAGTTTTTGTAGCGATAGGAACTTTCATCGCACATAATTTCTCTTAACAACAAAAATGAAAAAAAACCCACGAACAATGAGCCGCCGAAAGTCCAGATTAACACAGTTTAAAGATAAGCTATCGAAAAATTACGTGTGTAAAGCAACAATTATTATTCGTATCCGAATCACCACAGCCGCTAAAAAGAGGACCAGAAAATATGGAAGAGCTAAATTGGCTTCCCCACCAAGTAGAGGCTCTTTGTATCTCTTGTGTTCTCTATTCTACTTTATGGGCACGAGTCATGGATATTGTTGGCAGAGAAAGACAAAAAGGAGCATACCATATTTTACTTGAGGAAAAAACTAATGAATAGGTGAGGAGCAAATTTAAGTCTTTGATAGATGCTTCAAAGCTTACAACGACGGGAACGGATATGGTTCGCACACAAAATGAGAAATGCAGGTTATATAAGAAGGATGCAGGTCATAACAACTGTGGACAGACTGGTCCAATCAACGAGAAAGAATTGACAAGTTCTCTTGGTGAAAACTGCAAACAGTCCCCGCCAAAACAGCAACGGTTAAGAAACTTAACGAAACCTATTGTAGCTATTTACTAATCTTAAAGAACAGAATTATAAGGCAGCTAATGAGATTCGAAACCTCTAACAATGAGCTGCTGGTCATGATAGATAACCATCACACCACAGGAGATACACAACTGAATATATTGTTTAATGGAAATTGTCCCTATCTTCTTTTGAAGTTAATTCTTAACAGGGTCGATTCATTATTTGATTTCTGGAATTCCAAAATAAAAAAAATTAAAAGGGTGATATGAAATTCTTATAAGAAGCAGCCACGGGTAAATATGTACAAATACGATGAGATACTCCCCAAAACCAGTACTCATAAAATAGTAATTTTACTAAATCTTTGCATAACGTAAATAATAGACTTTACATCATTTCATGACAATTAACAAAATGCATCATGTAAAGTGATGTTTACGACTGTCTAGAGGACCTACCAAGAGGGATAGATGTCAAGAAAGTGTCAAGGGAACCTATGCTATTGTCTCGGCCAAATGATGTTGTCATAAAAAATTTAGTTATAATTATTTTATAATTATTGTCATTATAATTATTTAGTTCAATGTTCACTGCGTGTTCCACGATAAAAGCCGTGTGAAAGACAACGAGGTTAAGTATATTCATCGTTTGTGAAACGATTGGTCAAAGTGAGATTTAAAAAGAAAAAAAGAAAACAGGATATTTGCCAACAAAAAAACTGAAGTGTATATTTTCACACTCACGTATCTCTGTGTTTACAAAAAAGTAACATATCTTAGAACATCGAAAGCCACATAAAATAATTCAAACAAGAATTTTTACAGACACACACACACACACACACACACACACACACACACACACACACACACACGCAAACATACATGTGTATATACATGGGGAGGGAGAGAGACAAAGAGAGCGAGAGATAAAGAGAGAGACAAAAATATGTCCATTGCTCATGGAAGATGAAGAAAAACTCTTTAAAAAGAAAAGTTCCTGCTTATCTGATCTTGAAAAATATTTTTCAAGCACTTTCATTTCATCTTTAGTAACTGTCATTATAATTTAAACAATTCCTATACTTTCATCTTCTTTTAGACGTATTCTATTTTTTGGGAATTGCTGTTTTTCTGCGAGTGGGTATAAATCAAATCATAATCTTTGTTTATTTGTTCCTCAAATTTCACCAAATTATCGCAAACCAAAATAAAATCCTTCCGTTTCGAACTTTCTCTACTGATTTCATTTTTTTTTTATCAATTTCTAATATATTTAGCTACATCCAAATGTCCAATAAAATCCCGCCACACATCCCGTTTCATTGTTTCTTCCCATTCGAATTCTGACTTTGCTCCTGTAATCAATGATATAGATTCACCATTTTAAGCTTAATAAATATCTATATTAAGAAACGATCGACTATTTACTTTCAAGCCACGCTTAAAGCACTGTTTCCTGCTACATCACCTAATTAAGGCAACGATGAGCTTTCTCAGAACTTAAATTGCAGACCGTTAAGGAAAAGCTACAACTGCAATCTGAGGTTTATATGCCATATTAAGAAAAGATTAGTAAATTCTAAAACTCAACCACATTTTTCATTAATTTTATAGTGAATATCTATATATTTAGTGTTGGACTTTTTCGAATAATTACAACATAGAAACTTATGAAATGCAATTGATAAATATGTTTTATGTTTTGAAAACTTAGTCGTTTCTCCATGTCGTTTTCTCTTTTGTTTAACTGACTTTTCATTAAACGAACAGTCTTCTTTACATTTCTTTCGTCTTCATCTCCGTGAATTACCTATATAACCAAAATATGATATTTCTTTTTCTCTTCCACATTCTCCCGTCTCATCTGCTCTTGTACCTCCGATAAGATTGGCTAAGTAGTAAGCTTAGTTACGCACAAGGTCAGAAGTATTTGGCACCTAGTGAGAAACCAACTCATTAACAATGATCTGCAACCCTAATTCGCTAACCACCATATCACACGATCCACAAACTTAACTGGGCTTAATAGTGCACAATGGGACAGTGTCGGGCACTCAGTAACAATGGTCTATGTAACTAGCTTTGACACCTCGGGTGGTGTAATGGTTAGCGAGCTAGACTAGCAAACCTTCACGAGTGATTCGAGTCTCATTGGGTGCCCCATTCATATGGCCTTGTGCCATATCTAAGCAAAAGGCTCAGTAAATTACTGTCTAACCATTATTCCTAGCTTATTAACCATTATTCCTCTGTGATGTATTTAAAATATTTATATTCATAAGATCCCCCTTCGTACGGCGCTAGGCTGCGAATGTAGAGTTTTCAATGGTGATCTCACTCTCTTTAATAGGAATGGTCTGTGATGTAAAAATTATTTACTATTATGCCTCACCTTCGTGATCTCTGATATCTTTCTTTTCACAACTTTTATTAGTTTTGTTTTATGAGGTTCAATTTTTATTTGTTCTGCTCTTTTTACTAAAATTTTAATTCAGTTTTCCTCAAAGCAAAAAAAGTTTAATTCTGCTTTTCCAATTTCAGCTTTTATTCAGAAGGTTTTCCTTCTTTTATATTTTTTCCTTTTATTTCTTGGCATTTACTCGAATCTCTTTTTATTTTCCCCTTGATCATTTTTATATAAACTTTTTGTTATATAACTCATTCTTTTTCTTATTTATTTATTTTTTGTTGCTTTTCTGCAGATAAAGGAGTCTTTTCTTTGAAATATAGTTGCCATCTCACAATTCCCTTTAAAATCGAGATTATTATCCTTTTTTATTCTAATGAACGTGGATACCTGTGCGAATGAGCAATCGTTAATTATTTTATCGCAAAAATACTGGAGAAGAGTGAAAATACTCAATATTGTTAGATATTGCAAATTATTACCTTTTTTTAATCCCTGTTTCCCTCTTCAAGTAATTGCTTCTATTATATTCTTTACTTACTTGCTTCCCTGTTCTCTTATTTAATTGGACCTTTATACATGCTTTAAGGAAGAAGGCTTTTTTCTATCAAAGAAAAAATATACACAACAATTTGACTAGATATCTTTAGGTACAAGAGGAAATAATTAAATCTTTTTGTGTGAAAAAGAACTTCTTCATGGATGAGATGGCCTGATAAAAAAGAAGGAAGAGCAGAAGGGACAAAAAGAAATAAGAAAATCATAAGATAAATTCCTTTTTTAAAAAGAAACTAAAAAATTCTTTAAAAATTCAGAAATAAAATTTTGAACAAAAAAGCAGCCAAAAAGAAAAAAGGAAAAGAAACATTGACCAGCGCGTAAAATGATGGAACTTAATAAAATAAAAGCTAAAAAAAGGAAAACATCCAACCTGGGATTGAATGAGAAAAACATCTTGTAGAAAAATTGATAGAAGACAGAACAAAAAACAATTCCGAAAATCTACAGGGAACCTAAAGAAAACCAAGAAAAAAAAAAGATATTCATTATTTACGCTCAAAAAACTTGCCATTTCCTTTAATACTTTTCCTTTACGTGAGAAGATAGAAAGTCCTTGACATACTGCATGAGCTAATTCATAACAACAATCTTTATAATACGTCAATATTCATTATCTCTACAATCAAAATATATTACTAATATTTTTTAACGTCAAACTTCAAAACTAAACAATTTACTCAAACAAAAACAAAATATGGATTAGGTTAACTAAAAGAATGTACGAAAAAGACACATCTCTAATTCGGCTACAAATTCATTTCAAAATTAGTTTTTTTGATTAGTCAAAAACGTCACCATTTCCAAGATAGGAAGATTATATTACACCAATCTTCTAAACCTCCTTGTAAATTAGCGTTCAAAATGTTGGCTTTTAGTTGGAATCAACCACCGAGCTCTGTCAGAAGAAAGTCTCGTTTGGTTTAGTTTTATGGCAGATCAACATTTGTAGGTTATTTAACGCCAAATCCATTTTTATGTAAATAATCAGTTCCATTTAAAAGAATTCACTTTAGTATGACTAAACAGTTTAAGTGCCAAAAACATTTCCATTTCAAACTATTCAAGCAGTTATATATAACAATTCAGTTTAGTGTAAGTACAGTTTCAAAGTCAAAAACAATTCAGTTTAGCATAAGCACGCAGTTTCAATGTTAGTACGGTTTAATTGTCAAAAACATTTTTATTTCAAGCTATTCAGTTTAATCAAACAATTCAGTTTAGCATAAGTATTCCGTTAGTTCTATTTAACACATAGATAGGGCCCTATCAGGTGCTACCACGCCTGGCCAGAGTGGACCTGGGAGCAACGGCAATAAAGGGGTACTCCGTATTCCCTAAAGCTCCAGCATTGCTGGAACCTCACTATCAGATTGTTTAATGTCATTTCAGGACACCCATTGGTGGGGGGTCTTACCCCTCTGCAGAGAAGCAGTTGGTGTATTCTATGGCCCCAGCCGACTGGGCAAAAGAAAGTCTGTCAAGTGTACATAAATGTATTGACTTCATATCAAAAAAGTTTTTATTTAATCCCACCGATGAGAATAAATTCAAAGAGTAAATTAAATAAGTCTGAGTTAATTCAATTGATTTCAATGATTAAGATAAAGTAAAAGATTAGATTAGATAAATCTGTGTTAATTCAATTGATCCAACCGATAAAAATAAAAAAAAAAGATTAGATTAATTAAATGTGTTAATTCAATTGATCTCACCGATAAAAATTAATCTAAAGATTAAATTAAATAAATCTGTGCTAATTCAATTGATTTAATCGATAAAAATAAATTTAAAGATTAAATTAAATAAATCTGTGTTAATTCGATTGGTATTGGCGTAAGAAACAAAATAAAAGACTAAAATGAATGTGTTAATTCTTGCAGAAATGGGCAACAACTGAATAAAGAAAGACATTTAAAAGCCCGGAATGTTCTGATAATTATCGATGAGTGATCCTCTAAAATTAGTTTCGAATGAATCTTTTAGTAACAGGAAGAAAATTTATTGGAAACGATTTCTACATGCGAAGGAGAAATCTACAGCAAGGAGACTTACTTGTTTCAATAGAGAATTTTAAAATTTTCCTTAATCATTTAAATATGCTTACGTATATATGTCAATGCCAAGGGAAATAGAGTAAGTTAGCGAAAAAGAAAATTTCCACGATTTTATTAAATTTTTTAGTGGGGTTTGTATTCTGAATTCATTATTTTAGATAGTGCCGACGGTATGAGGTGAGGAATGTCTTCTTCGATGCTGAGTATGATTGTCTATAGGATAATCCCATTGCGTTTTTGACTTTCTGAGTGGGTTGTGCATTCTAAACACATTATTTTAGGTCGTGTCAAATGTCTAGGGGCAAGAAAGCGTTCTTCATTTGCATACGTGGATGTTCTTCGGCACACGTAAAATTTTGTTCGAATTTCCATATATATTATTGTGGACATATCTACTCATAAAGACATTCCTTCATGCCTGTGTATATACCTTTCCAGGTTTCTGACACGCCAAATGCACTTCATGTAAAATATATGGCAATATTACCTGTGTCTATTGGCTGAATTAGGTGCATATTTCCCGCAAACATCAGTAGTCCATAACATATGTTTGGTGAAAGCCAACGTTTCGAATAACTGAATCACGAGACATTCTCACCATTTGAATGTTTGTTCTTACACAATACTCCAATTATCATTTCGTCAATTTGCTTTCGTGGTGCACTAAACTTGAATAAGCAAAATATTAATAAATCAGAAAATAGACATCAATATTTGATATTTAGCAAAAATATAATCAACTTCAATAGCTCATTTTACCGAAAAAATGCGAAAGAAATGAACGTGATATCACTTGGTATTCCAGTCACTCGAGTATTGTCCTATTTTTGAAAAAGAATTGATTTAGTCAACGTGAAGGTGAAACAAAGAAGCGTCAAATAGTATGGAAAATGAAAATTGTTCGTTCAACTGTTAACGTCTTGATTGTATAATAAAATAAATCTCTTGCCTTTCCGGTCGATCTAGACAATAGTGAAATCACTTTAGAGAAAGAGATTCAGTATATGTCAGTATATACAAATCCTATTTATTCATATATTCATTTTAACCTGGGCGTCCAGAATAATGATGAGCGGGTTAGCCTAACAATTACCACTTTATATTGAGTTCTATCTTCACTGGATGTTGTTCACTTGTGACTTAACACCAAAACTAAATTACACTTAATAAGTTTTGTGTTGAGACGCACAAAAACATCAATGAAAAATATGTATATATAATAATTACTTTTTCCTAAAAATTAAATACAAATATATTAATGTCGACACTTTTACCTTTTTTAAATCCCTGATCATCATTATATTAAGTTTTTTCAACTGCACACACGTTACATGCATTCTTTCATACACACCTAATCAGCTACACACACGTTACATGCATTCTTTCATACACACCTAATCAGCTACACACACGTTACATGCATTCTTTTATACACACCTAATCAACTACACACACGTTACATGCATTCTTTCATACACACCTAATCAGCTACACACACGTTACATGCATTCTTTCATACACACCTAATCAGCTACACACACGTTACATGCATTCTTTCATACACACCTAATCAGCTACACACACGTTACATGCATTCTTTTATACACACCTAATCAACTACACACACGTTACATGCATTCTTTCATACACACCTAATTAACTACACACACGTTACATGCATTCTTTCATACACACCTAATCAACTACACACACGTTACATGCATTCTTTCATACACACCTAATCAACTACACACACGTTACATGCATTCTTTCATACACACCTAATCAGCTACATACAAATTACATGCAAAAGCATACAACTTTTATTTCTCTAATCATCCAAGTAGACGCATCCACATATATATATATGCACATCTACTCATATACGGAAATGTACACGCATACATATACAAACTAACACACTTTCTTCTTCGAAGTATACACCCACGCACGCGTAGACATTTATTCATTTACCCAACCACATCCACCCATACACATTCTTTTTTAACTCTCACTTTTGGACTCGACCAATAAAAATCCACTCACATGCACATCCATCCTACATACACATATACCTACAAATAAGCACTTTCTTTCTCACTGTCCATGAGATTTCACACACACACACACACACACACACACACACACACACACACACACACACACAGGCGTATACATAAGCACATTTACTCATCTACATATAAGCACAAACGACGTAAAGCTTTATCACCGGCTTTACTTTCACACACACATGCACATCTGATCCTTTGCACACACAAATATATATAAAACAATTACATTATCTATTTTTATAACATACACACTCACATAATTTTCTTGGTATGTGTACGCTGAGATATAAATACAATTCTGAGATACGAAGACATATTTTCACAGATAATTCTTCCAGATACATCTACTATTTCCGTTTTATTCGTTATCGGATCCTATTAAGCAAATCACCTTATAACATGAACATTTTGTCAAACTGTTTAAAAGTCCCACTCCATTTTGAGACTAACTTTCGCCTTGACATTGCTAAGCATGAAGCTAGCATTTCAATATTTTATGCTTAAAATTTTTAAAAAATGGATGAAAAACTTCAATGTCGTTCTGGGTGTTGTAATATATGAGTAAATGTATTTAAAATTATTCGTTATGTGTTCAAGAAGTGTATCTGTTGATATCAATAATCTTTTATATATTTACTGTGTTATAAATGTTTCCGATTCATAAATATATTTTCCCATGTGTATGCTTAAACGAATCATGCTTTTGTTAATAAGACAATGTAAGCTTCTCTGATATATTAGTCCTTATTTCCTTTCTATTTTCAACATCTTCTTGTGTCAATTTAATGACATTCACAGATGCGGATAAAAACTCAAGACATCAATTTGAGAAAGGTATTCTTTATGTGTAGTTATTCCAAAAAAACTATCTTGTCTTGATTCCAGCTCAGGCTTTGCTCCAGAATGTGTTTCCAATATCAAAGGGGTGGATAAGTTCGTACTATTTCCAAAGACACACTTTGTAAACGATAAAAGTGGTTTCTATTCGACTCAGGAAGAGTTTATTCTCGTCACAGATAAAGGGAGCAAATATCGATCGAGCAGAACAATTCTCCAGTTGGACTGTTGTTTTTAGCAACACACCATCATATTTGTCTCTGTGACATTTCGTTCCTGTAATTCCGAAAATATGGTTTTCAGCTCTCAAAGAAGACTGCTCACAGGAAACCGCTTTAGAACAGCTAAAGGCATTAATGACATTAACTCTCGATAAATTCTCACGGTTGAGCAATAGTTAGTAAGCTTGAAGGTGTATTCTTAAATCTTTTCTCAGTTTAGAAAATACTTGGAAAGAATTACCCTGCTGTTAAGCATTGGTTAGACTCAAATGCCATCATTCTGATGAGTTTTATCCAACTAGTTCCTCTTCATTTGCATAAAAAAGGATCAATTTAATCCTGTCATCATTAGGTTTCTTCGATTCCCATTTTCAACAAAAGGAAATCTCTTAAAAAATGTACACTGAATAAGATAGATAGAGAATTTTTTATTTAAAAATTATATACCATATTATTTTGCATAAAGTTTCTTGTGAATAGATGAATCTATATCAATAAATGGCAACCGTTTGTTTATCTGTCCTCTGAAGATTTCAAAGTAATTTTATGTAGAAGTAGAAAAATTGCTCTGCTGACTTATCGGACCCCATGGAAGACATACATCGTAAAATGTATGGTCTTTATCTAGAAAGAGAATACCTAATTCGGAAAAGCTCTCTAACAATAAAAATAACAGGAGGAAAGCCATATTGCTGCAAGACGTACCTTATTGTACAGAATTTTTATTTCCAAACTTCAAAAGACAAAAAGTAAATGAATTGTCTCACTAAAATTTTATTAAACTTTAGAAATTATAAAAATCCAAAAATGTTTCATTTCATATTTATAAGTTTCAAGTGTTTCACTTTGATATAATAACTTATGTGGTACGACTTATGTTGACTATAATTCAAGATATTCTGAAAAATATCTTTATCTGTTGCACCTGTCAACAGTGTATATTGATCTTGAATAATGCT
This sequence comes from Sepioteuthis lessoniana, assembly GCA_963585895.1. Lineage (NCBI taxonomy): Eukaryota > Metazoa > Mollusca > Cephalopoda > Myopsida > Loliginidae > Sepioteuthis > Sepioteuthis lessoniana. The sequence continues at coordinate 1,365,831 of OY757904.1, read as the reverse complement.
GAAAAATATCCAAAAATATTCTTTATCAAGGAATTCTCATAGAGTAAACAATGCTTTTGTACAAAATGTCTTGGATAGTTTTACTTAGTAAAATAAACAGAACTTATCAGCTTACCATCAATACTACCAAAACTATTTAGCTATCACTATAATCACCTGAAATCCTTGACCTTTGACCCTTCAAGGACAAGTACATCATCTAGTAAAAAATTAATTGAAACCTATTTCTATTTTTCATCTTAGCGATTCAATTAATCTCGTTTTGCAAATATCTTTATGTTTACTGAAGGATTGTAGAAGAAAGTTTTTTAAAGGATTTTCAACGGAATTCGATCAAACTGAATGCAATTTCTTTCTTCTGTTGAAGATTTATCCTTTTAATAGCACTGTACCGTGAAGTAAGCTCTAAGTAGCTTAAAACTTTCCCTTTCGTGTCGTACAAGTAGACTTAAAAAGAAAATCTCAGAAAATAATTGACTGCGATTGCTATGCCGAAGCGATTTAATGGCGTAACTTTTTTTGACATAAAGTTCCACCCAAGAATAAACTTTTCCCAGTTCTATGGTTAGGGTCACTAGGCTAAATTTTCCTGAATGGTTTGTAAAAATATATAAAAATGATCTTTTCCACAATATTACGTATATAAATAAGTATGTTTCCCATCGAGGAAAATAGTAGGCTTTTTCCATAACACACATTTATTTTTTCCAATATTTCTCTGTTAATCACTTGAATCGATCATTACGGAATGGAATTTTTCGGATCAACATTTAGCTACGGATTTATTGATCCAATACTCGTGTCTTTTACAAAAGAAACGACTTAAGAATATAAATGGTTCATAAAGATGTTTCAGATATAAAAAGATGGAGACATTTTCATGTTTCGCATCATCATATCCAATGTTCAAATTAATTAAACACTAAATACAGTTATAGATTTTGAAATTTGTGTACTAAAATCTTTTATATATAATCATTTATAATGATGAGCTAATGATAGGATTTAATATTCAAATAGTAATTCAAAATAAATTAAAATTTTCCCAAGTAAAAAAGATTAAATTTAGGTATTTGTAGAATTTATAGTTGTGAAAATGTTTTACGGTATGTAGATGTGTTAATCAGAAAAATGTTGGAATTCTCATAAAACACCAAAAGGAGGCTCTACTGTTAATCAGAGAGTTCATGCCTTATCGTTTGTTGCTTAATGAAATAATCGTACATTCACAGCCTCAAACAGTCAGTATATTTCCTCTACTTAGTCAAATAAATCGGCTGTTAAGATAATACGAAAAAGTCATTCCAAATGTTGTAATTTATGGAAATTTGACTATTACTGACTTTTATTATTTTTTACGATTATTTCATACAACACTAGGAAAAAAATATGGAATTAGCACGATTAGAGGGTTTTCACTTTAATGTTTATTTACCAGTAAATAAAATAATAAATATGATGTAAAACATTTTTTATTAAATAGATGAACATTCTGCATTTATAGACCTTAAATAAAATGGATTAAATTATTCACATGACTGGTACAATTTTTTTCGAAGCCATGAAGAAAAAAATAATATGGATTAATCCAATACTGAGGAAAAAAATTTTGCATCTTATCATGTTTTGTGTTTGCTATTAGTTTATTAACTGCTAAATAAAATTAAAATCCAAGTAAGCATCGTTTAACAGTGTTAATTCAATAATTTTTGTCAGAGGTTGTTGATTTTTCGAAATAGGAGAAAAAAGGTTGCAATAAACAGTTTGGCGGACTTTGTTACGTTACAGGGTACCCCCTCGGCCATTTTGTTCGATTTTTGTCGATGGTGGTCTTCTCACAGTAAACGACCACTGCATTTCTTGTCTTGGGCCACCGAGCTGACTTTGCTCTTTCAGCATTTTGTTGTACAAATATCTCGGCCGTACTCATACTATTGTATTGCTATTTTGTTTGTAATTCCAACCAGTGTTTGTCACCTAATACTTCGCATTTTAAGTCAAACATGACACCTGCCAATTCCGAAATTGTCAATTGGGATCATTCAAAAATGTTTCACTCTGGATAGAAAGCAATTTTTTACAGTCTCTATAACTTTTTTAAGGAGGAGATTTTGGGGGCGGACCAGTAATGTCGATATGTGCAAACTTTGGCAGTTACGACTAATTTTTTCCTTTGAAGATATTACAAAATATTGTTGTTGCTGTTGGTAAACTCTTTCTGGTGTCGTGGCTAACGTGCTAAACTGACACATCGCAGTAATCGAGTTCGAACTCGACTCGAGCCATTACGTTCACTTTCGGGCTAATACCCAAAGGAAAAAGGTGAACTCCCTTACCCACCCCACCTGCTATGGGTTTTTAAATAGTATTACTGCCGTTATGGCTTCGGCATCAAATAACATATGAAAGTTGATATCCCATTGAATAACCAAACCGAACTAAATTTTTTCACAGTTTCCACTTTCAAATAGTCTTTTGTCGCGGTCGTCATTTTCAAAAGAAATTGTTTGACTATCAACGTCAACAAAAATAAAACAAAATGACGACCGAGTAATGTCCTGTTTGACATTAAAAAAAACCTAGCAAATTGATACTCTGTTAAAAATCAAACGGGTAACTTTTCCTGAAAAATTTGTTTATAATCTGAATCCATTTTGTTACGAAGAAAACTTTGTAAAAGGAGGCATAAAATTTTTAAAGTCGAGATATCAAACGATAAACGTCCACCAACATTGTTTTTTTACTTTCAAGAAATTTCTCATTTTACTCAGCGTATTTTGAATGCGGTATCAACATTGTAAACTGTCTCAAATATTTATAGGACCTGAAAATAAAACAAAATTATTCGAATCACGCAAAACATTTAAGCATAAGCCAATCAGTGATATTGAGATTGTATCTCAACTTCTGGTTGCAAATGATATCCTCCACAGAACATTTTCAATTCGGAACAGCATTTAAATATTTGTATATTGTTACCACCAATTTTAGGACTGAATTTTTTATACTATTCTAAAAACCAAACGAATGAAGTGCGTTTGACCTAATAGCGAGAAGGTTAACGTAGTAGGCAAATTTAACTGACATTGGAAGCAGACCTGATTTAAGACTTTTTGACCACAGAATGAATATTTCTATTTCTGAGGTGGATGCTGCTTAAGATTTTTCTCGGACAACAGTAAAAAGGGTATGCAAAGAATATGGAAATCTTGAACAGACAAGTAAAAACTGAGAGAAAACACAGTTGATGTAAGAATAAAGCCTGTGACATCTGACAATGATTGTTACCATTCAACAAAAGGGAATATCGCATCAAATCAGGCAACGCTCTGCACAGCGTGTACTGCATTTTATATTGTTTCAAAGTCATTGACTTATAAGGGTACCACCATTGACATCACATCATCAATTACAGCTCATATTTTTCCAAGAACATTGCCATTGATCAGTAGAAGAGTTGAATCATGTCGCCCGGTCAGAGAAAACACGTTTCAAGTTTTTAAGACAAACGGTCGACACTTCATTGGGATACGTAACTAGCCTGATAGCAGGGCATTGGTTGTTTTATTTTGATATGGTGTCTATTCAGTAGTATGGCAAGGACCACTTATAAACTTAGTGTCTGTATTTATAAGTATTATGTATACACATCTTTTCGAAGACAATTTTCACGTTTTTATCATCACCATGTTTACTCGTAATGCTTCTTCCAGAAAAATAACTAATATTGTGTGTGTGTGTGTGTGTGTGTGTGTGTGTGTGTGTGTGTGTGTGTGTGTGTGTGTGTGTGCATTGACTTCATCATATCATGAATTCTGTGCCATGCTATTTAGCTGCTTTTCTTTTAGGTAGAGATGTGCTACACGTTATTAGGTATTGTTTCATCAGAATTTTCCTTAAACATATTTGTTCTGACAAAGAAGGAATATATATGTCCCCTTAAAAGACACAATTGATACTAAAATTCTACAAAGAACCTTTCTAAAAAAAACCATTCGAAGATGAATATTACTTTTGAATAAAGTTTACATTAAAAAGCAAAAGCATCATGAGACACTCACCTTGAAACATTAAAAAGCAAAAGCATCATGACTCCCAAATTGAAACATTATTTCTTCTGTTTTCGACGCAAAAGTCTTTTTCACTATTTTTTAGGAACCACAAAAATATTCAGAAACGTATGAAATTGTCTTAATTAATCTAAATACATTGTCAAGTTTTATCATGAAAACACGAAGAATAGCGGATCTCTTGATGAATTCCAAACAATCTATGACTATTTCTGAAATCGTTTAATGTCTTAAATATTTTGTTGAGAGAAAACATACAATAAAAATATGTATCATCAACAAAGTAGAAAATAAAAACAAACGGGATAAGTAGTTTATAAACTAATGTTGTCATAAATGTTTTACGATAATATTAACATTTATTTTTTAACTTAATCAACTTGAAAAATAAATCTGTATTAATTTTTGCAATAATACTATCATTACTGATAATAACATTCGTAATGAATAAAGCCTTTATGCTGTAAAATTGGAAAATGGTGGATATTTTATTGTTTTATTTATCAAAACAAAGTAGAGCAAAAACTAACTTGTAATGTATAATTTAATCTAAATTCATTGTAGAACAAAATAATTAGTTTCATTATCAATATAATAAATAAGTTCAGTACATAAAATATGCTAACAGGAATGAACTCATCTAAATTTGAATTAACTGTATAAATCTGTTCTCGTCTTGTTAAGCTCTCACGTGTATGAAATTGATGTCATCCAAGAATTCAAATGACTTCCAAGAACAAGTTAAAACCGAGTAAACTAACTACATGGATGCGTTATTTGAACAATCTTTCTCCATATAAATGATAAGTTTAATGAAAGAAATCCTTTTGATAGTCAGTATTTGCCTCTTATTTAAACTGCATTAATCATTAGATGAAAATGTATTTTAATGTATTCAGTTTCCTTTTTATTCTGTTCATTTTTTTTAAAAAGCTATGCATCATATTGCAAATAAAAAATGGCCGTGTTTTAAAAGTATCAATACAATTTCCAGCCCTTAGTAATATTTTTGGCATTCACACTTGCTTCTTTAGCTGAAAGAAAATTTGATTTGATTATTTATCAATTGTACAACAGATATTTAAAAGATTATAACATAAATAGTTAAAAACAAAAACAGAAATAAATATCATTGCATATGATTTTTTTGTATTTTGTGATACAATTTCATGCAAATCCCTTTCAAATTTGTTTTTGGTTGGAATGTTGGAAAAACATAATTGCACATAACAATTCAAAAATAATTACTGACGTGGAAAGCTGAACTCTCAAAATAACAAGAAAGATATTTGTTATAAACTTTAATTAATAAATATCAGTGCAAATTATGTGTAACAGGAGAGATATCAGGCTAGTCGAGTATACTTGCAACTACTTTATTTAATTCAGTCCCCACCAATATTTCAGGCCTTGTGCCAGACAAAGCCAACGTTATTTAAGACGTGGAAACATTTGAGGAGCAATGATTAATGAGCCAATCACGCTAACCATTTTATCTATAACATGAGGATCATACAACAAAGAAAGCGATAATTTTGCAAAATCATTTTGCAAAATCAATTTTTTTTTTTTTACATTTTTTTTTTCATAAATATTAACTCTGCTTTGTTCGGTATTGATTTATAGCAATAGATTATTTTAATCAGGCAAAAATATTTGTTCTGAGGCTATTCAAAATGGTTGAAAATCAAACAGAGTGCTTCAGGCTTGATCTCAGATCTTTCATCAAATGTTTGCTAACTGAGAAGTGCAACTCATATGAAATTTAATGTGAAATGTATTTGAAGAAGCAATGATTATTTTTCTTTTGAAGTGACTCAAAGATTTAAATCCTTAAGACTTTCATGCCATCAAAACATTTTAGAAATCATGTAGACTTACATGCACAAATTATATATATATATATATATATATATATATATATATATATATATATATATATATATATATATATATATAGTTTGAATTTCTCGAGTATTCATCATATACCATAGTATAACTAATGGTTGATTACTCACTTTTCTCACATATCTGGTGGATGACTGTGCACATCACAAGAAAATTCCATGTAATGGACTCCTAGTTTTCATAATTATAATATTTTTTATGTTTTATATGTCTTCTGTAATAATAGCATCGAGCATTTAAAAGAAAGCTTTTCCTATTTGTGTTTATTTTTATCAGATAGATAGATGGATAGATAGATAGATAGAATTACGCAGGCAAATATAAACTGATCAACGGGGGGAAAATATGCTTTTTTTTATCAGCCTTAGCGAAGGTAAAACGTAATCCAAGTTTTGGTGAGATTATCATATTACGCACGTATGTATAGAGGCAGATATTGACGCAAATCTCTTTGGGTCAATGCCACTTTTATTTCAATGAGGAGGATCTGTTTCGGAGGTGGAATGAAACCCGTCCTTGCTTCAATTGTATGCTATGTTTTCGGGCTCAAAGGCAAAAAGAAAATAGATAAATAAAATAAAATAAACTTATTCTTGCTCCGAAAGATAAAAAGGAAATGTTATATCAAATATGCCCAGCAAAACAAAATGGTTTGGTTTTATGGCAGATCAACCATTGTTGGTTATTTAATTCCAAATCTTGTTTATATATATATATATATATATATATATATATATATATATATATATATATATATATATATATATAATACATGATGATCAAGCAGTTCTATTTTGAATAATTCAATTTAGCATTATTTATTTGTTTGCACTTAGTTTAAATATCAAACAGTTCTATATGACCCATAAATATATCTCGATAAGATACTACCACTCTGGTCCCGAGTAGACCGTGGAGCAATGATAATGAAGGAGTACCCTGCATTCCCCAAAGCTGCAGCATCACTGGAGCCTCACCATCAGATTATTTAATATCACATCCAGGACACTCGTTAGCCGCGTGGGGTCTTACACTTCGACAGAAAAGCAGTCATATTTTACCGACTGGGTTGAAAAGAATTTGAAAAGTCAGTATCTAGTAAAGGGAGATTCATTAACTTGAATTTATTTTTAAAATGTCACTTGGGTTAAAGTTTTATTTTCGTATAATCAGACTTGTAATGAAATAAAATCTGTTATTAAGAAATAGATCATTAACTAAACATGAACTAGTGCATTTGCTGACACTCTGCTCAAAGTGTTGATATTGCAGAAATTTCAGTCAAGGTTACTGAAATGTTCAATACAGCCAAACTACATGTAATCTGATCGCCTAATGAACGGAACTTTAAGAGAACCTGTCACTAGATCGAATGTCTGCCTACTCTTCTGCATTAATCCACATTGCAATTGATTCACAGTTTGAAAAAATACGTGTCATAAAACTGCATTTAGTTTCTGCATCATGAAAGTCTCTTTACATTGTCGCTACAATTGCAAGTTCACTTCAGATTAACACTGGACGATATTTTACAGTAGATGATATGTTAACATTTTTATCCATATATTTTAGACAGCATTTATTCTTCCGTTAATAATAATAATAAACGATTACTCTAATTATCTAATTTGGGTCGAAACACAGCCAAACAGTCAGAATGATATCGATCAAGATAAAGTATTCTTCTTCTTTGTGTTGATATGGCATTGATTATGCCACCTTTTAAAGTATTTTGAAGAACTGACAGGGAAAAAAAAGGTTGTGCTAATGTGATATCATATTCAAATACGCTTAATTCTTGTAGACTCTTACATAATCGAATATTTTTGGTGAAAGAAAACAAAACAGAAGCATTTTTAAAAGATACAGACTCATCGCATTGACAGAGAGGGGAAAGTATAATAATTCAGCCAATGCATATTTCAATCTTTTAAAACACACACACACACACACACACACACACACACACACACACACACACACACACACAAACACACACACACACATATATATATATATATATATATATATATATATATATAGATAGATAGATAGGGTTTTCAAAAATTATATATATCAAAGGGGTTTTCTTTATGATATTATAATTCTAAAGTCTCTACCGGTTCACCATTTGACAGGGATGGTGAATATGTGAAGATTGTTCGAAATTATATCATAAAGATACGACCTTACAAGGTTTAACATTTTTTTAATCACACTCTTTGTCTCTGTCTTTGTCTCTCATATATATATATATATATATATATATATATATATATATATATATATATATATATATATATATATATACTTCCCATGAAAATAACATAATTATTTCCGAATGGATTGTCAGTGCGTGTAGAACCTGTGCGTTCAAATAAAATATGATTGCCAGGGCTTTTGCTTAAGCTCGAATCTATTATTTCTCCCAGTGAAAATGCAGGGTTTTATTCAAAAATGTGATGTATAAATTATTTCCAAGAGTATAAAAACACAAAATAGGAAAAAAAAATAACATTACTACATAAGTTAATGCAATTTTTGTTTCTTCAAATTTTCAATTTACATTTTACAATATGTTAAATTGCACAACAGATACTACACTGTGATCATTTGTAATTGATCAACGAGAAAATTTGAAAAACTGTTTATGCTATTCTATTCCATGAAGAATAGAATCGGGAAAATGAAAATAAGGCATGCTCTTATGATTATAGTTTATGGTAACTACTTTATTTTATCTTTGTGCAGTTTGACTTGATTTTAAGAATCAGGAGTTGAGAACAGCTGACTTTTTGTATTAAGAAGAAAAAAATGTTGTCAGAGTTTATTAAAACATCGAGAACAAGAATTTCTGTCATTGACACTGATTTCATTGTTGAAGCGAAGTTAAATTGAATATTTTAGGGGTTTTGAATTTATTTTAAACGCTTTTCGAATATAATTTTTCAGAAACATTTAATATAAAATTTAACCCCATTTAAGAAATGTTGTAAGATTAAAAAATTCAATAAACATCTTGTAAGATTAAAAAATTCAATGAAAATAAAAAAAGTCTTGTCTGATTTTCACAAAAAGTGATAATGGAAACAAGGTTATAATGTACAAACTGATCGCACAACCATCAGTTCATGTAATACAACTAAAAAAAAAAACAATATAAAACAAAGGACAAAGAGAAAAAATAAAACCCTTCCAAAGTTTTTCAAAAGAAAAAAAAAACAATGATAAAAGCAAAAGTAAAAATACATACCAAATATAAGAATGAAAAGCCTAAAAAGAATTGACACAACACCATTCATCAACAACGTGCTGGGTACGAAAATCATAAAGTAACGCATCATAAACGAAGTTTCCAGACTTATGGAATGGGCACTTTTATTGTTAGTCATCATCATCATCAAGTCGTGCCGCCAGCACGGATATCCTTGATCATCTCTCGCCACTTTTCCCTATCGTTCATCACCTCCGGCAGGTCTTCTGGGTTACATCCTGTGTCCTCACATAGCTGCTGTATGTAAGTTCGGGCTGGTCGTCCTGCTTTTGCTTGGCCATATGTGGGGGTCCATAGGAGTACGTCACTTACGAGCTCGTCCTTGCTTCTCCAGCAGTGTCCGGCGTGTCTGGCTCGTCTAACCTGTATAGTTTTCGTGATGGGAGGCAAGTGGCCGTATAGTTGGTGTCTCGTGGGATGTTGTCGCCAGGACTTGTTCAATATTGCTCTCAACATTCTTGTGTAGTTGCCGTCAAGTTTCTTCTCCAGCCGTTTGGTTAACGTCCATGTAGTGCATCCATATAGCAGTATCGATACAACTGCTGCCTGAAAGAAACTGCGCTTCATTTCATCGGTCAGGTCTGATTTCCATATTATTGAGAGCCTATCTATAGCCGTCCATCCTATCGTCAGCCGTGTGTCGATGTCGTTTTCTGTTGATGAGACGCTACTTCCTAGGTAGGTGAATTTGTCCACTAGCCTCAGAGAGGCTCCGTCTAGAGTGGTAATGTTGCCCGTTTGGTTGTAACACATATATTCAGTTTTGTGCGCATTGACATGGAGGCCAATGCCTGCTGCAGCTCGTTCCAAGCTATGCAGTAGTGTCTCTGCTTGATTAGGCGTATTCGCCAGTAACGCCAAGTCATCAGCGTAGTCGGCGTCTGTGATTGTTTTTGCGGGGTACCTTTTGCTTCTTTTCTTAGTCAGCTCGAAGCCATTTTCTCTGATTTTGTCGATCGAAGTTCTAAGCACGTAGTCTAGACAGATGATAAAGAGGTATGGGGCTAGCGTGTCTCCTTGTAGTACTCCTGCAACAATGTCGAAGTATTCCGTGTCTCCATCTGGTGAACGTACCTTTACTTTTGTGTTTTTGTAGAGGATCATTATTGCTGCTACGGTTTCTTTTGGTGGGCCGTATGCTAGTAGGATTAGTTCCATTTTCCCTCTGTGGATGGAATCGAAGGCCTTGGTAAAGTCGACAAATAGTAATGTCGCCTGAAGGTTTTTTGCCCGGACGCCTTCAAGGATTCTACGGATGGTCAATATTTGTGAGGTTATGGATCTATTTCTCCGGAAGCCATTTTGGTTTTTCCTAAGGATGTTGTCTATTTTGGGTTCTATGCGGTTTCGTAGTAGGGCATTGTAGATTTTGGCTGCTATGGATGTAAGTGTTATCCCTCAGTAGTTCCTGGCTAATCCGAGGTCGCCTTTTTTAGGGAAAGGAAGGATGCATCCCTTCATCCATCTTTCTATCCTATTTTGACTATAGACAGCGTTGCATTGCCGGAGCAGTATATCATCGAATTTTCTAGTCTTCCACACTTCTGGGGGGATCTCGTCTAGCCCTGCTGCTTTCCTATTTTTAATTTTTTTAAGAACCGAGTCGAGTTCTTCTTTGGTGAAAGGCCCTAGTTTAATGTCTAATTGCTTACTGATAATTCTGGTGATCGGTTCATCCGTTATTTTCGGTGGGCTTCCTAGTAGATTTTTGAAATGCTGTTCCCACAGTTTAATTCTTTCTTGTTGGCTTGTAGCTTTCAATTTTGCTTTGGCTGTGCTCTTCCTTCTACTTACTTCGTTTATTGTTTGCCAGGCTATCCTGGATTGTCTATCTTCCACCGAGTCTCTAATCTTATCTATCTGATTTTGTATGTATTCTGCCTGTTCTTTTAGATATATTCCTGCTAATTGATATTGTGCTTTTTCTAGTTTTTGGGCATTTGTGTTTGTTGGGTTCTTCCGATAGCTTTTGGAGGCAGTTTTCACGAGTGCAAATTTTTCTCTAACCTCTGATGTTTCCCAAGGGACTCTATATTTAGTTCTAGGTTTTGTTGGGATACACTTTGATGCCGCTTCTAGGTGTGCTTCAACAAAGTTTTCATATTCGTCATTTGGGGTAACTTTTTCTGTCTTCTCTTGTAGTGTTTCGAATCTGTTTCTTAATTCTAAAGCATATTTGTCTCTAATGTCTCTGTTGTTAATTAGGGCCCAGTCATAGCGCCTAGTTGTCACTGTTCGTGTGGCGTTTTTTCGTAGGCTTAGACGTATTTTGGCCGTGACTATTCGATGATCAGAGGACACGCCCTCGAAAGTGGAGTATGCCTCGCAATTCATCGCTCTATTTTTCCATTTTTTGTTTATAAAGAGGTAGTCTATCTGTGCTTTACTCTTGTTCGCGTATGTGTGGGTCCATAATTTTCCCTCCCTTTTTTGAAAGTTTGTATTGAGGCATGTTAATCTATTTTCTATCATGAAATCAATTAGATGTTGTCCATTCCTGTTTGACGTGTTGTGTAGGCTGTATTTGTTGTTTCTGTTTTTCCCGATTTGTGCATTCATATCTCCGCCAATGACTAGCAGGTTGTGTTTCGGAATGCTACGTACTAGGGAGGATAGCTCCTCGTAGAAGGTGACTAGTTCGGTTTCTTCGCTGACATTGGTAGGGCTGTAGCAGGAGATGATCGTTGCTTTGGGATTGCCATTAAACGTTGCGGCCATCATCCTAGGTTGTATTCTCTCAATGCTATTAAGTGTTTTTAACGCTCTTGGTCCTATAAGCATTCCCACCCCTCCTACCGATGCATTGACAGAGTTTTTCCACGCCGATACAGTCACCAGCATCCATCCATTGCCAGTTTTGTGATATTTGATATCTTCGGTGTGAGTGTATCGATGTTCTTGTATACAGATTATGTCTATCTTATGTTCTACGGCTGATGCAGTTAGCTCTGGTAGTTGACCTATTCTATTTAGGGTTCTAACGTTAAATGTCGCTATCTGTATTGTTTGTTTGTATTTTAGTAGTTTGAGCTCTGTAGCTGATTTTTCGAACACTGAGGCCAGGGCTCCAACCTCAGCAGGACGCGCCCCTTTTTTACCCGCGCGAAAAGCAATGCGGTTTGTGAATGTGGTTTGAGTATGAGTCATGGTTATCTTTCGATGGCTGTTTTTATTCTCATCTATAGAAGCCACTCTTATAGATGTGCAGCAGTAGTTCTCCGATCGAACTGACAAACCTGAGCGTTAAGCCGCAAGACTCAAACGTTCAGGAAATATTAGGCATTGCGAATTCGAACACCTTCACGTACACTATGCTGCTTCCCATGAGTACATGGGAAAAAAATAAATAAATAAAATAAATAAATAAAAATGAAAAAATAAAGAAAGTAAAATAAAAATAGAAATAAATAAATAAAATAAAAATAAAAGTAGAAAAAAAAAGAAATAAAAAAAAATCCTTTCACCTTAAGTTTTAACTTAGTTAAAGTCCAGGACTGACGTATATTCAAAGAAATTTTGGGGTATATTTCACTCTTGTCATCCGATACAGGCCCTACCAGGATTTTATTTTATTTATTTTTAGTGGAGGTGGAATGCTAAATTTCTAAGTTTGGCGCGGTAAATTCAAACAATTCTTAAGTTGACTCGTGATAGTTGCACCTGGTAAAACAATTTAGTCGATTAGAAATAAATCAAGATTCTTAGATTAAAATATAACAAAAATTCACCAGCAGATTTTACAAGTCATAGAAAATCCAGTGTTATTTTTAAAAAAGAAAATTGTACTAACCTCTATCCAACGAGTCTTCCCTCACAATTGTTTAGGTTTTTTTTTTCTATATATCCACATATTTATGAAGCTTTTATGTCTTTCCTTATATTTATAAGGCCACCTGATTCTAGAATGTTCCATTCCGAATATTTCTTTAGCGTTTGGTTTGGCGGTTTTTTTTGGGGGGGGTTAATTTGTGATAACTCGGAGTGTTTGCATTTGTCGGTACAAGAATCTATACTAATTTATGCTAAATTTCTAAGTTTGGCGCGGTAAATTCAAACAATTCTTAAATTGACTCGTGATAGTTGCACTGGGAAAAACAATTTAGTCAATTAGAAATAAATCAAGATTCTTAGATTAAAATATAACAAAAATTCACCATTGTTTATTTTATTGATAGTACACACATGAAACTCTAGACCCCTTCGAAGTAATCTTCCCCAGCTGCAATGCACTTGTTCGGCCGTTCCAACAACTTCTGGAAGTCCTCTTGTGTGAGCGTGTCAATCACCTTCGTCACAGCCTCTTTCATCTCCTCAATTGTCTCATAACGGCAGCCTCTGAGCTTAGGGAATAAGCAAAAGTCTCATGAAATAAGGTCGGGACTACAGGGAGGCTGAGGAACTGTGTTGATGCCCATCTTGGTCAAATAGTCTGTGACAAGGATGGAGTTGTGGACTGGTGCATTGTCCTGGTGAAAATGCCACTGACCCGATTTGAAGAGTGCTGGCCTCTTCCGACGGAATCTCTTCCTGAACTCCCTTAAAACCTCAACATAGTAACTCTAACCCTTTGGCCAATCAACTCTGGTCTATTGACTTCTTTTCTCCTCCCACACCTCTCATCATCCCTCACATACTCGCTGTCTTCCTTGAATCTCTTATGCCTCTCAAAAACTGATGCTCGATTCATGCAAGATTGTCCAAAAGCAATCTGAAGCATTCCATATGTTTCTGTGGCATTTTTTCAAAGTTTAAAACAGATTTTTATTGCATAACGTTCTTCTAGAGTGTCAGATTGCATTTTTGAAATTCGCCAGCTGTGACAATCAGGCTTTAGTAGCGTATATTCCAATTGCTGCTGTAGCTGTTGATTTGAACCTGATTTCATAAAAATTGTTCAGTCATCTCATAAGATGTATAGCAATAACATACTGAATTTTCAAGAGTCTACAACAATTTTAAATACCCGTACCAAAACAGTCTGGAAACTTATTGAATATCCCACGCAGTTACGAGAGTGGGTGGGGTGGATTAAAAAGAATATTTGGGGAAAAACATCGATGCAGAATTTTAAGAAGGGGAACTGAAAACGTAGAATAAATAAAAAACACAAAAAAGAAATTTTTTTAAAAATCCTGAAAGGAAATAAACATGTAAAAAAGGAAAAGAAATACAATGTTGTCAAAACCTCCCAAATGGACGTAATGATTGATTTGTAAACACCCATCCACACACACACACACACACACACACACACACACACACATATATATATATATATATATATATATATATATATATATAGGGTACAATGGGTGAATCGACTCCAGACGGTTTTTGAATTTCCTGTGAGCCTTTCCGATAGTCTCCTTATTTAAATTGGTAAATGCTGTCGTTATCCTTGACTTTGGTTCATCTCTGGTATTGCTCGGAATTTTGTTGGCGTCTCGCTCAACCGCGTTAGGATCGTTGTCTGTCATGGCCTAGATCTCACCTAGAAATTTGGGCGTATGATCAAAGTGAAGACTTATATATATATATATATATATATATATATATATATATATATATATATATATATATATATATATATAAGTCTAATCAAGTCATTATCCTTCTTTTAATATCTACAGTACTTTTTTTGTTTTTAAAATCTCCCGTTTTGCTAACACAGCAACGACTGAGGCAAATCAAAACAACATTCATTTTGATGAATATTTTGTAAACAAAAAGAGAATAGAATTTTTAAAAAGCTTATATGTAAGAGTAAGAAGATGCTGCTTAGCAACCAAGAATTGTGTAATTAAAAAACCGTTGTTTTTTAAATCTTTTCTTTTTTTTTCTTTTGTTTTTTTCTTTTTGCTTTCTTTCTTTTTCCCACAAATCTTTACAAATCTCATTTCATTTTCCCTTAGAGATATTTGAAATTGAAACTATGGCAACAAAATACTAAAAATAGCATCTACCATTACGGGTCTTTCTCTGTCTTTTTTTACTGATATTAATAAAACGAGTCTACAAGAAATAATCAGGATGTGTTTCACTAATCTTCCAATCCAAGAAAATCCGCCAACCTTGAAAATCGACTTTTACATTTATTCAAGATTAGCAGTCACCAATGATATCTTGCACATTTTTATAAATCATTTTTTTCTGTAAAACTTTAAAATATTTAAACATAAATCAGAAAAAAATCAAGAATCGAAAACATAGTCATGTATTTTCATCGATTCCTTTGCTTTTCTTAGTCTGCTTTACAAGTTGCTTACAGTAATTTCTATTACGAAGAAGTTCTGCGCAGACGCATCACTGCTTAACTTCGGTGATCTAACAAAAAACTGATGTTTGGAGCATGACTTCACAATAAGTCTTGAAGTTATTTTATGTTCATTAAAATGATTTCTTTGGAAATAAAGAGGAAAAACCTGTGTTTTCTGTCTCGGTTTTGAAATCTTTTTCATTCAAGATTTTTCTCATATAGGAATATATTTACAAAGACTAAATGTTTCTTTCTTACAAGCGTTTTTTGTTAAGTAAACAAAAATCAACGTTTCGAAAGAAAGAAATCTTATTTATTATTAGAGTCAAGTTCTAAGTTGACAAAGTTTCTAAGTTAAAAAAAAAATATTATGACGTAAATAGAGAAATATGCCAAGGTATTTCTCAAAAATGCATATTTTCTCTAAGATGCATAAATATACTTAAGAGTATTTCTCTAAGATGCTCGATTACTTAGAAATGGAATCATCCGATGATTTTACGTATGAAATCACCAGGGAAATATAAGAGCAAATAATTCAAAAAACTTATTAGAGTTTTTTTTAAAAAAAGAACAATTACATGAAGTGAAATAAAATGAATAAGGAACGAAACGAAATCAAAATCGGGAAAAAGAATTAGATGACCAAACAAAGCTGATCAATTTTATAGTAAATTTTCAGAATGTTTCAAGAGTCAGCAGAGAGGAAATAAAAATCGATAAATATTTAGATTATTTTTAATATACTTTTGTAAAATTAAAATTAATGATTTACTAATTACATAATGCTTAAAGATTAAATCTTTTTATTCATTCGTTAATAAACAAAATTGATAATCTTATTTCTGTAAATCTTTGTTGAAAATAACTGGATTATTGACGTAAGAATTGGAACTTATGACTCCTTGTTTTGAAATGGTGGCTAAATCGATTTGATGAATTGAGGACGCAGGAACAATGGTCGACCGAAATGTTTTCAAGTCATTCTAGTAAACAAAAGAAAGAAAGAAAGAAAGAAAGAAAGAAAGAAAGAAAGAAAGGGAGTTTAAAGCAATTTAGAATGAAAAAGATCTTGAAAATAGTAGAAAGAATACGAAGTGACAAAAAGAAGAAAGAAGACTGCAGATGTAGTGATCGAGAAAAAAGAACTGAGGGAGAGGAAGAGGTGGGGGATTATACTTTGCTGTCAACCAAGTTATTACCTCCAGTAAAAAAATACACACAGATATTTGAATTTCTAAAATGACTGATGTTTCCATATATTTGCAATCAGTACAGATTTTATCAAATCATAAAATTGAGAAAAACTTAGAATTATGTTTCAGAGAATAAAATAAAGCAAACCTTATGAATCTATTTTGTCTTTCTGTACATGAAGAAGACAGTAGAATTGAACAGATAAAACGTGGTTACAATATAAGCTTTACTGATTGAATGAATTCCATTTTTTAACTAATTCTTTGAAATTATAACTGCGAGATTTAAGACTGACAATGGAAAGGTTGAACATTTTCCAAGAATTGCGAGTGAAATATTAGATTGAGTGCAAAGCTATTTCAAATTCAAATCTAAACTAAATAATATTTAGGGACTTGGGAAAATATTAACCGACCTTATTTGGTTCATAACTTTCAGTCTTACCGGGGTTCCAGAAACTTATGAACCGTTCTCGATTGGTCATTATCATAAGAAACATTCAAATGACACCTTTGTTTGTAAAGAACAATGTCAAGGCCGAATTGAAAAAAAAACTCAGAAAATTTGTGTCAGAATTTGTCTGCATCACGTAATCATTTGAACAATCCCCCAGAATAACACAATCAAAATAGTCATCTTTCGTCTGGGCCTCCGAAATACTATTATAGGTAAATGAAATGAAACAATATTGGAGAAGACTTATGTCTTTTCTAAAGTCTTGATAGATAATCATATTTATAGTTTAAATAAGAAATTATTGTATTTTGCATAGTTTTCCATCAGTACAGATTGTAATTTTTGATTCTACGAAAACAAAGTCCAAATCAAATAAAAATCTGAAGTTATTCTTGTACAAATAGTAACTTACCAAGTCTAAGATTTGGTTGAGGGAAAGTCCAAAATCCACGACGACCGTTGAACTGGCATTTCGAACCGGACGGGAGAGGGAATCATATTTGTCAAAGAGGTGCGCAAACAACCGTCGTTCCTCAGCTTGATATTGATGTAAACGAGAATGCTCTGTAAGAGGAATAAATAGAAAAAAAATACATTGAAAATAATATCATCAACATTAAGTGAAAAATTAAGGACAATTAAAACTTGTGGTATGAAGACTCGAATCTTTTTTTACCCTTTGATAAAATTCGAGAAATGCCATTTGATAAAATGTATTAAAATACAATTTAACAGCAGATATAATGACACTATAGTGGTGCAATGTTTCTTGCATAAATCTTTTTGAAACAGAAAAAATGAATTTGTCCTTCACTAGAAATTTCACAGTCTTCAATAAAAGTTGGGATAATCATTTGCCGGTTGAAAACAAATGTATTAATTAGGTATTATTATGAACCTTCAAGATTTCTTTAAAAAACTGGGAAAAAAAACAAATGCAAACAATTTTACACTCATTAAGTATTAGCTGAAGTACACGTTTATGTTAAATATTGGATCGAAGCGGGTTATAATGACACTGAAATATTTCCTTAGTACTGATGGTTTCACTAGTAAGGTTTGTTTCTGTCAGTATCTGATTATGCAAACCTGCTGGATAAAGTCTCAGACATTTTGTGAAAATCCTTGCTTGTTATATACATCTTGATGTCTTCAAAAATATTTTTTCGATATATCAAAATGATTGACTGTTAAGTTGATCATCGATTTAAGCCATTTTGTTTTTGTACTGATTATTAGTCCTAACTAAGCAATAATTCTATGCAATTGTCTTACATCACTTATTTGAAGAACTACCAATAAATCAAATAATCAATATTGAATTAAATAGAAACTATCATTTTAAAAACCGATTCAGCTCATATTTTTTCTAGGTGATTTTAAGAAATTCATTCCTTTACATGAGATGAATGAAAACGAATGTGAATTACAGTTTAAATCACAGATCTTTTCGAAAAAATCACATAACTATCCCACCAGTTAACCTGACTAGCATCTTCATCTTGGCTATTTGTATAATCTGAACAACTCATTGAATAAAGATATCTCTGCCTAGAATTTCAAATAAATCATATAACCGCCTTTTTATTGAGTCGTCTTTTGTTTGGTGTTTTAAAAACTGGTTTAAAAGCATTTCCTTTTACATTCGAGATAACATTAGATTCCGCTGATATTTGAGAAACTTTAAGTATCCAGATGTATTTGTTGGGCACTCGATATTTTCCCTTTGATTGGATCAACAATACTCTAAAACAAGAAACACAAGCGATATTCAGTAAGTTTAAGTTTCAGATTTAAGTAAGATTTCTGAAGCCAAAAATAAATAGCAAAAAAAAAAAAAGGCATACTTTAAAAATATCTTTATTAGTAGTGATCTTTGAAAGATTTGTCATGTTCAGCGAATATTTATGTAAACGTTCTAAGAAAAAAAAATTCAACACAATCAAAATTTTATGGGCAAACAGAAAGCATAAACTATGTTTATGTGAATGATTAGTTGTAAAATTGGTAACGAAAGCACAAGAGAAACACTTTTATGATTCAGATTTTCTACGGAAATTTTTAACGACTTGAGTTAATTTCAAAAAAGATTTCTAAATAAAAGATTGTTTTTATTGAAAAATTATATCTTTTTAATGCGAATAAAAATGGTTGAATGAAAGTCGCTGAAATAAAAGTTATTTTTACATGGAAATGATTGATAACATAAAATCTTATAATGTTCATTTGAAAAGATAAATCATAAGTGCAGAATTTGAAATAATTCAGATATTGAACTGACATTTCTCTTAGATATGTCTTGTTCTATTCATAACTGTTTTGTGATACAGATCAGTGGGGGGGGGTTATGGTTCATAAGACTAACGAATTAGGTCAATTCCGATAAGTTTTTAATTTATTTAACTAATCGATAAGATTGATTAAAAGAAAATATTGTTACAAAGCTGAGTACGTTAACTTTTCTTTAAGAATTCCGTTAAGAAACATTATTTCAAGAGACTTTATTAAATAATGAGAATAATAAAAATAAAGGAAAATGTTAATTTCTGTATGTTTGTAAGACTACTCAATAACTTCTCTCTGAATATCGCAAAATTTTTCATTATATACGGGGATCATTAAATAAGTTTCCAGACTTTTTTCGTATGGGAACTTTTATTGATAGTACACACATGAAACTCTAGTCCCCTTCGAACTAATCTCCTCCGCCTGCAATGCACTTGTTCGGCCGTTCCAACAACTTCTGGAAGGCTCCATGGAAGTCCTCTTGTGTGAACGTGTCAATGACCTTCGTCACAGCCTCTTTCATCTCCTCAATTGTCTCATAACGACAGCCTCTGAGCTTAGGGAATAAGCAAAAGTCACATGAAACAAGGTCGGGACAACAGGGAGGCTGAGGAACTGTGTTGATGCCCATCTTTGTCAAATAGTCTGTGACAAGGATGGAGTTGTGGACTGGTGCATTGTCCTGGTGGAAATGCCACTGACTCGATTTGAAGAGTGCTGGCCTCTTCCGACGGAATCTCCTCCTGAACTCCCTTAAAACCTCAACATAGTAACCCTAACCCTAACCCTTTGGCCAATCAACTCTGGTCTATTGACTTCTTTTCTCCTCCCACACCTCTCATCATCCCTCACATACTCGCTGTCTTCCTTGAATCTCTTATGCCTCTCAAAAACTGATGCTCGATTCATGCAAGATGATCGAAAAGCAGTCTGAAGCATTCCATATGTTTCTGTGGCATTTTTTCAAAGTTTAAAACAGAATTTTATTGCATAACGTTCTTCTAGAGTGTCAGATTGGATTTTTGAAATTCACCAGCTGTGACAATCAGACTTTAGTAGGGTGTATTCTAATTGCTGCTGTAGCTGTTGATTTGAAGCTGAAATCATAAAAATTGGTCAGTCATCTAATTGGATCTATAGCAATAATATAGTGAATTTTCAAGAGACTACAACAATTTTAAATGCCTGTAAAAAAAAGTCTGGAAACTTATTGAATACCCCACGTATATATATATATATATATATATATATATATATATATATATATATATATATATATATATATATATATATTCTTTTACCAGACCAAAGTAAATATGATAAAATAAATAGTTCAACCAGTGATTTTGGTATTCAGGTTTTTATTTTTCATAATTTTGCTCGACATGTTTCAGACAGTGGAGTCGTGTGTCGTCGTCGTCGCCAGTTTGGGAAATCGGAATTATCTTAAATATCCATTAATGTATTCGTGTTTTAAAAAAGAGTTTTCTATTTTCTTGTGATTTAATATTTTACTTTTATGAGGGAACACCTGTGGTTTAAAACCTGAGTAGATCCAATGTATACTTTTTTTTTACAGTCGTAACATTCAATTATGTAGACTGTTTTTTGAATTGCATCTTAGATTTTTATATATTATGAATGTTGTCTTTGAGTTTTCGAAAATGCAGGATTTTTCTTTTATGATTACATTACACATTTCACATCATTTATTCTTACATTTTGAGACTCGATACATTGTACATTATAAAATAGGTGCAGAGCAAAATCATAAAAAATAAAAACCTGAATTTACTTGTGGACCTATTCCTGTTATAATATCTATTTATCAATATATATATATATATATATATATATATATATATATATATGTGTGTGTGTGTGTGTGTGTGTGTGTGTGTGTGTGTGTGTGTGTGTGTGTGTGTGTGTGTGATATCAGTCATGAATAAAAGAATGATTATAGTTTTTTTTTTATAAAAATTAGATTTTCTTCTTAACCAAAAGTATCGGAATTTTATTATTTGGGGGAAAACATACAATCAAAACCAAAATTATTATGCACTATTTGTTACTAAGCGTTTCAGCATTTGAAACTCCGAAACCATTAATATAATGGAGATAATGTCCATAGGCGAAAGAACGTCACCATCAATGACACAATTCCTGTAGTTATTTACATTTTATTTTCAATGATAATTGAATAATCATGACTTAAACTTAATTATTACATGCTTTATTGACGTTTTCACTATAAAAGTATCACCGAGTGAGATTTGCTTCAAAACAGCCCTTGTTTCTGCAATATTTGTTATATATCACTAGTGTAATATGATATAATATAATAAAAAGTAAAAAGTAAAGTTGTCTCCCTTTTTTTTTTTTTGCAAAAAAAAAAAATTGATTTTGCAGTAAAGACGATACGTTATAAAATACAAATTGTGGTTGGATTTATTGATACAAAGAGATTACAAAGGATTCTATAGTTTTCGATATTTCTTGTTGCGCTTATAGAGTTTTAAATTAAAATTACGGTCTTTTTCAGATATATACGTAACGAGTTTATTTAAATTACCTCCCTTTTCGACGTTTCGTTGTATTTGTATCAGCTCTTTTCTAGAGGTTAAGGTGTTTCTCCAATTTGAAGTTTCCTTTATAAAGCATTAACGTACAAAACATTTAGTTTTAATTTTAATCTATAAAAATCAATCATTAGGTTTACTTCATTAAATGAACTGCAATATTTCATCTAATGTAGAAAATATGTTTCATTTGAAAGTTTCTGATTTTCCTTCATAAACTAAAAAGGGAATTCGTTTTAAGAATTGTCCATGCAATTTTGTATTGATGCAACTTCTTTTGATTTTGAATCTGATGATTTTATTGATGATTGTGGCTGCCACAAGTCTGATTGAATCTGACTTATTACTTTGATTTTATCATATCAAGTATTTTTATGATAATCTTGCAAGCAAATATCATGCCAAGTTTTGATCTAAGATTCTGTTTTCAACGATTAGAACAAGTGTTGAAAACTGAATACAGAAAGGAAACTTTAGACAAACTTGAACGGTTAATGAATCATAAAGTTCGTTTAGGCCACAACAAATTTTGATTAATTCGTCATCTTTTATGGAAATTACGTTTCTTCGTTTTAAACATTAAACTTAAACAAATAGATTTTCATTTTAGAATGCCAGGTACAACACCGACACAGATATATGGACATGATTTACGTACACAAATTAGTTGTTACAAAGTTTTATAATGAAATAGTCAGTACATTAATGAAATATTCTGTCCTTTAAACTCGAATGATTAGAAAATGCTGAGCATCAATTATGTTGGAAGTAATTTAATTTTAAAATAAACAAATTCCGAAACTGCGCTCATTTTGCTACTTTTTCTCCATTTTTGAATGTTAATTCAATTAATTTGCCTAATGATGTTCAATGTTGAAAAAGTAAATCAAGAGAAACAAGTATAACAAAAGGCAATGTTTTGTGTGTTGCTGTTTTCAATGGCAACACGAAATTTAATCCTCGATTATATTCCAACAGACAAATAACAACGAAAGTGAGAATTCTAATTGAATATATCACTGGAGGAAACGGAAACAGAGAAAGTCAGGGAAAAGAGGCTAACTTAATCACTGTCCATTGCCTAAGGAATCGCCAAACAACATCAAGTTATTCACTTTAATCTTTAAAAGACTTAGCTTTAAACACACCAAATGTTTACGATTATCTTGTGGCCAGATTATAAAAAACACAAGAATCACATGTTCATTCCGATTAATTAAATCATTCTTTTATAGGTTCTGGTATTTATAAGCTACTCATTCGATGTTTACTGAGTTTAACATATTCGTGTGGTACAAACAACCGTTTAAAATAGTTTTTGCATTATTTTCATTTGAAGAAGTCATTTTTTTCAGACGTAAACAATGAAAACAATCCTCTGGTTGAACGATGTATATTTTAATTGTTAATTATCTAACAATAAAATTAAAGCAAAAAGGTGTATAACTGATGTCTTTATCATTTCATTTTCCATACAAAACCGAATTATCAATGAAAATAGTTTTATTGCAATGAATGTTTCAGATTTCACCATCCATTTTCACGAATGCAGTTTCTTTTCACTCATCCTTTTAAAATATTTGGTTATTTTCTTAAAAAAGTATATTCATCTTATTTATAAATATTTTTAAGGATTTAAGGTGAAAACCATCGATAACAGTAAATATGCCAAATGTAGTTATTTAGAGAGTTGCTACATTACACAACTGACTATTTTGGCAGTTGAAAATTTCCCTCCAAAAATAAAATGCACTTTATTCTGACAGAAGACAACGGCTGTATTTACAATTGGTCATGAGATTATCTCATATTTTACAGACATTTTTACAAATGATTGTTCTCATCACCAGGTTTATGCACACTTATAAACGAATTGATTCTATTTGTAAAGTTTGATGGCCGATTTATTGATAGCTTGTTAATTGCTTTATAAGTTGCGAAAAGTTGTTTTTATTTGTATATTAAAAATGATCACCTGATATTGTCGAAAGAATGGAAGCATTTTCGATAGTATTTAACCCAGATGTCTGATAAAAAATATTGGAAAAAGTAAAAAAGGCAAAAAACCAACTTCAAAAAACAAATTTTACTCTTTTAAAATTATGTTAGCTTCTTAAAAGATTTCGGGTTGGAATAAAACAAAATATTTCAAGTTCGTTAATTCGGTATCACTTCCAAAAGAAATATGTATCTGTTCTATTATAATATCTCTTTTATATTATTGGACGAATTCTATGTTGGATTAGTTTTGAAAAATCAATTAATAATTGGATTTATCGTACTTTGTCCCGAATGAGTGAAAAATGTTTTGTGATGTTTCATGACGGATATTTCTCCCAAAAGGTGCTCAAAAGTTGAGTAAATCCCAATCGTAGTTGATAACGACCAAATCAAGACAGAATAAGCAAATAAATAACGTTAATACAACGGTTAATATAATCGACATAATCAAAATGTTAAAATCAAATTTGGTCAAGTGAAATGAACTGTAACAATGAATATCAAACGCCAGTTTTGAAAGGAGAAAATTATGAAGTTGCTTGAAAGATGGTGAAAGAAAATCGAACAAAACGGTAAATATGTTTGTCAATAAATCGTCGAAATTGTAAAAGAACCGGCCTGTTAATGTTAGTTAATAAACTAAGTTAACATTCAAGTTACCCGATATTCCAAACTTCTATTATTAGAAGATAACTGCAAATGGATTTTTTTTTAATTTTTGGGTTATTCACTATAGAATCTAAATAGTTTGGGAGGGTTGGTCGTCTTTCACATACTCTCCTTAGCATATGACCACTCAATTACCGGTACTTGACATTTTGTTTACCTTAAATTTCTCCTGCTGTTGGTTTTCAATGGTTGCTGTATTTTTACATGACGACATCGGAATCATTTCCAGGTCATTACATTTTATATCTGCAACCCCCGAGACCATCTGTGTTTGGAGACAACAGGTCAGACAATGAAATAGCAGTTAAATAGGAAATCAAATGAGAGTTATTTATATTGGTCATGTGATATCTTTATATTGAGCTGATCTGAGCAATATTTATGCTGATCTGAGCAATATTTGAGAAAAGAGCAAATTATGCGTATCAAAGGTCATTAAACACTTGAACCACCTGCTCACAAATTGCCATAATAGGAAAGTGTTATTGTCACAATAATTGATAGGAAAATTAAAGAGAAAATTCGGATATTATTTGAAAAAATTAAAACATGATTAAAGCATACATTTCTATTCGATACCAAAAGAATCAAACAATTTCAAGCCTAAATCATATTTTTCATTGTTATATTTAGTATATATTTTGCCATAGTATATTGCACATAATGAACATTTCAAAAGTACTAAAATAGCAAATAAAGAAGACAATCTTTATAAATTTAATTTGGTACTGGGCTATAAAAAAGAACTTTAAATTTATAAACTCCTTGTTGATATTGCCTCTTAGAAAATTCAAAGTACTAATTTGATTTTTCAAATTGTAGAAGAAACAAAATCAGGATCAAATTTGTTGTCTTGTCAGATTATTAATAACATCTAAAGTCGAGCTATTATTAAATGTCTTTCTTTTGATGAAAAAAAAGCACTTTCGCTCTGCTAACTTAGTGTGGGCATATCATATCAACAGAACCCACATAAAAGTGTTTTCTTGATTTATTTTTGTTTTCTTATTTCAAGAACAGTGTAATCTGGATTTTCAAAATCTCAAATCCTTGTAGGTTTCCGTGTAAGTCAGTTTGACTTGATTATCTTTGAATTATTTATTCTTCATGCTTATCCAAGAGAACTTGTGCAGTTTTGATGTAAAAGAATAAAGAATTATTTTGCATCAGTTCTTGAAATCAAAATAATTTTCTATTTTTATTTCGGTGCATACTTTGATAACGAATATACAATACAGACAAAGTTTAAGTTAACGAATGGAATGGCTTCTTTCGTGTAAAATAGAAACCTTACGAAAATAATAATATTCAACAACGCTGTATGGACACTAGATGCTGTCTAGAGGACAAGCCAAGAGAAATTGACGAGAGAGACGGATGATGAGTGACAAAGAGGCATTCAAGGGATACGTGCCTGATAAATATAAAGGTAGGTCAATATATCATTAGGCGAATTTTGGCCTGAAAACCGTTACTAAATAACGTTTGATTTGTGTTAAATTGGAAGGAGGAGGTTAAAAAAACAAATTTGTAAAAAATAAATGCTTTTTTCCATTCTTAAGCTACACTCGTGTGTGTGGGGTGGGTGGGTGAAATCCTATATATGTAAAATGATATTCTGAGTTATACATTTTGTCTTGCTCGGTGACTCGAATGTAAACTGATTATATTACGACAGTATCCATAGTAAAATACATAACTTTTTCAGATTGTGGTCGGACGGCTGGTACAGCTTGAAGAACAGTAAATCCATTACAAAAAGTTATTTATATCACTAAAACCAATATCTAATTTTAGGTTTTGTTTAAAAACATTTTCTACAAAAAATCGAGAAAATAATTTGCTCCTATATTTAGGCTCAATATCACATACACACATGCACACACACACACACACACACACACACACACACACACACACACACACACACACATATATATATATATATATATATATATTTAACAAAATATTTCTGAGTAAAATAAATCTCAGTACTTGTTTCTTTCTTTTTTTATCTTTGTAAGTTTCCTTAAAATGTTTTCTGAAATAAACAAAATTAACAGTACAACAGAATATAAAAAGGTTTGATATGATTGATTTGCTGAACTTTGAGCTTTTCTTGCAAAACCAACTTATGATAATTTTCTGAAGTTATTAGAATATTTTCCATATATCTATTCGTTATTGATTTGTTTTTTTTAATCTTCATTGTTTCCTGTGAAGAGTTTTAGCAGACAATTTTTTTTGTGAAAACAAATGGGTAGAGTGTTCGCCAGTGGTCCGGGTGAACGAGGTTCAATCCTAGATCGAGTCATACCAAAGACTCAAAAGATGGTACTCGATGCCACCTTGCTTAACATTCAGAATTATAAGGTACGTATCAAGGGTAAAGTGGAACAATCCAGGAAATGTAGTTGCACCCTTCCCTACACTAGTTTAGTAGCTATTGAAAAGGGAGCCTTCGGGACATCCTCGACTAAAGGGAAACAACTTTACTTACTTTATATTGGACGATGCCATGATATTTCTACATAGTGATTCACTATTGGTTGTTGCTATTTTATTTGACATATTCAACAAAATATTGCAAATTTCCAAATTTTCCTCTGCTTTTTTGAGCTACAAAAACTAATAGTAACTGAAGGTCAAATCAAACAATAAGGACTTATTCTTTATTTTTGTTGCTTTTTTGGCTTTTCTTATTGATTCTGGGTGATGTTCATACATTTTTCAAATTTCAGTATTCCATAATATTGGTATATTTTTCAATGAATATAATGCCCTCTTTAATCATGCCTTTCTTTACATTCTATTGGTGATTGGGCAACTGGACATTAATGGATCAGTGGGTTCAGTTGTTTTTGTTTGCATACTCTCTTTCTTAAGTTTGATTCGTTTTTTATTATGTTTGCCCGATAGTTTCTCTTTAGTAGATTCTGTGCTGCTATCATTAACCCTTCTGTTTCTGTCTTCAGTTCAGCACTTTTCAGCCATCTATTAATTTTTACTATTTCTACATCGGCATTTTTAATTCTCTCTTTGTGTATCGTCCATTTACTTTGCTCTCAGGCGTTTTTTTTATTTATTTAACCCTTCTACTTTGAGATCGAGTTGTTCCACAAATTTATTACTTATTGAATATTTTTTCTTTAGTTTTTTTGTGTGCTCACTAGTTGTAGCATCCAGTCTATTGGAGTTCGAGGTATTTATTTAACTCTATAGCTATTCTTTTGTAGAAAAATTTTACACTAATTTTTCACTTGATATAGAAATATTCTGCTCTGAGGTGATACATTCCGTGGCAGGTTAGTAGTTTCCTAACTTTTGTATCCATCTTTTTTTATTTCAATTAACGTCCAGTTTATTATATTAAAACTGCATGTCACAACTAACATTGCCTGAATGTTTATTGCTATTACTTAATTTTTTAAATTCAATTCTGTTCTAATCATCCTCATCAAGTCCCGTTAGCAGCAAAGATTTACCTGATTCTTTCTATCTTTGTCTCTCCAACCATCCATTCATATCTTTCATCGCTCCTGGTTGGTCTTTTAGGCTGTATCTTGTGTCTGCATAAAGCTGATCTTTGCTGGTCGGCCAACACTGTCACGTACGAGTTCAGGAATCGTTAAAAAAACATCGTCTATGAGTTCGACCTAACATCTCTTGCACTGCCCTACCATATCTTATTCGTTTTACTAAGATGGTTTGTGAAATAGGAGGCAAGTGGCTCTATAACTGCTGTTTTGTGGGGTGTTGCTTCCAGGATTTGTTCAAGACACGGTGCCGAATCATTGTATAATTCCTATCTAACTTTTGCTCCATCCGCTTTGTTAGCGTCCTTAAAGTGCATCCATATAGTAGTATGGATTCAGCTACAGCTTTTGTTTTATCATATTTCCAAATAAGCGATAAGCAGTCAATAGTATTTCACGCTTTTACAAGACCTACGTTAACATCACTTTCAGTAGATGAGACGTGGCTGCTGTTAAAATATGGGATCTGCTCCACTGATTTTAGAGGCTGCTAAACATGAATGGAGAAGCCTTCTTTTTGTTTAAAACGTATGTAGTCAGTTTTGTTTGTATTCTCGCAGAGACCAATGCTACCCGCTGCTTCCTGTAGTCTATGAAGCAGAGAATCTGCTTGGGCTGGTGTATCTGTGAGAATCACTTGGTCGTCTATATATTCTGCAACTGTTATAGCTTCCGTGGGATATTGTCTGCTTCTTGCCTGTTTTAATTTTCCTTCATTAAATCAATTGACGTTCGTAGTACGTAGTCAAGGCAGAGTCGGGCCATTGGCCTAATGAGTAGAGTGTAATCCAGTGATCAGGGAGACCGTGGTTCAAAGACTTAAAAATATGTACTTGATATCGCCTTGCTTAGCACTCAGCATTATAAGGTAGAGATCAAGGGTAAAGTGGAACAATCCAGGGAATGGAGTAGAACCCTCCCATATACTTCAGTGTTGTAGCTATTGAAAAGGGAGCCAACGGGTTACCATCGACTACGATCGCCAACTATATCCTGGCAAAAGTGCAGTGACCATGTCGAACAAGACGGTGTCTCCATCAGGTAAGTGAACCATTGTTTTCCTGCTTTTGTAAAGAATTATCTCAGCAATAACAGTTTCTTAGCGAAGATCATACGCAAGCATTGTTTGCTCCGTCGCTTCCCTGTGTATGGAATTAAATACTTTGGTGAAATCTACGAACAGTAGTGTTGCCTCGAGAGGAAGCAGCGTCGAATCAACCGAAAAGGACATCGAAACGAGGTTAACGAAATCATGGACAGCTATCAATAGGCTATCGATTATATGGAAATCAGACCTAACCGATAAAATGAAACGCAGTTTCTTCCAGGCAGCGGTCACATCGATACTGCTATATGGGTGCACTTCATGGACGCTAACAAAAAGGCTGGAGAAGAAGCTAGACGGCAATTACACAAGAATGCTACGTGCAATCTTGAACAAGTCCTGGCGGCAACACCCCACAAGACACCAACTGTACGGCCACCTGCACCCTATCACGAAAGCTATTCAAGTTAGACGAACCAGACATGCAGGACACTGCTGGAGAAGCAGGGACGAACTCATAAGAGATGTACTCATATGGACCCCCACACATGGCCGTGCAAAAGCAGGACGACCAGCACGAACACACATTCAGCAGCTATGTGAGGATACGGGATGTTGTCCTGAAGACCTACCTAGGGCGATGAACGATAGGGAGGAGTGGCGAGAGAGGGTCAGGGATATCCGTGCTACCAGCGCGATATGATGATGATGATGATGATGATGATGATGATGATGATGATTACTTCGATGATTCGACGGGTTATCAGAATCTGTGCGGCAGTTGTGGAGCGATTCTTTGCCGTAAGAACTAATTATGCCAATGCAAAACTTGAGAAAACGTAAGAGAATAGCTCGTGTATGTTATGTTATAATAGAGATAAAACAGTTCATCATATAAGTGAATGTAGCAAAAAAGACCTGACATGAATGAGTAGAAAAGGTGATCCGTTCGGAATTGAGCAAGTGACTATACTTTCATCATACTGACAAAGGGTATATTCACAAACCAGAATCTCTCCTTCAATGTAAAAAGTAGAGGAATATCTGAGACTTTAAAATATAAACGGATTTCCCAATACCGGTCAAAGGAATAGAACCTAGTTTTAATTAACAAGAAAAAAAGAACTTGTCTTCTTGTGGATTCTATTGTTCCAGTGGATCAGAGAATGAATGTGAAGGAAGCTGAAAAATATACAAATACTTGGACTTTGCAAGACTAGAATCTAAAAGAATTTTAAACGAGTAAAATTGAAAGACCAGTTGTTAGAGATTATATGAAAAATCTGCCAAAGGTAAAACTAATGGTATGTAGGTGACGGTTAATCAATTGTAGTTGGTGCCCTTGGAACGGTCTCCAATGGCCTGGAAAAGAGACTGAACAGAATGGAGATCAGAGTAAGAATCGAAACCATTTTGACTACTGAACTGTGAAATCAGCAAAAGTACAAAGAAGAGTCCGAGTGAACTAAGTATACTTACTGTCTCTGAAACGTTAGTGAAAAATTCACCAGTTAAAAGTGGTGTGAAAAATTTGCAAGGAGTAAAATAATAAAGTCTTGAATTAAATCTATTTATGAACAAGTCTTTTTCTTGTTGTTGTTGTTGTCATGTGTGACAGAAAGCTTTAACTACTATACAGTATTAGTTGATTTGTTTTCTCTCTGTTAGAATTTCAAACAGTTTAACAATGGAGACAATTCAAGTTCATTCGAAATACAAAGGAGAAGAAATTATTTGAAATACATCTTAATTCATATTTTTGTGGAATGTTTCCAAGCTGGATTAATCTAAAGAATTTCCAAAATAAAATCTGCTTTCTCAAGATATTTTCAGAAATCGTGGATTGACGTTAAAATTTCTTGGTCGCAAATACGTCGACTCGAATTTTTTATCCACCACATTTTTGGCATGGAAACTAATTTTTTTAAAAGAATAAATAAAACGTGATTAATAAAACAAAAACAGACGATTCAAAATGCAGTCCCACACGCAAATCTACATTCAAATATAATTGCATGAAGAGACTGAAACACGTCTTTACCGGGTCACACAAACATACGTAAAATGACACACAGAGATCAGTCAAGGAAGGGGAGAGGGAGAGGATAGAAAATGGAAATAAATGTAGATGTCTGCAAAGACCCAGCTCAAAAATATGCCCCACGCACAAGTTTATTCTACATATATGTATGCGTGTGTGTGTGTGTGTGTGTGTTTGTTTTTGTATATATATGTATGTGTACGTGCTTGTTTATATGTGTGTGTAAGTGTTTGTTTATTTTTGTATACATATATATATATATATATATATATGTGTGTGTGTGTGTGTGTGTGTGTGCGCGCTTGTTTATATGTGTGAATTTGTGTGTTTAATTTTGTATATATATATATATATATATGTGTGTACGTGTATGTGCTTGTGTGTGTGTGTGTGTGTGTGTGTGTGTGTGTGTGTGTGTGTGTGTGTGTGTGTGTGTGTGTGTGTGTGTGTGTGTCTGTGCTGAAGGTGTATATTATCATTGACTTGTTAACATAACTCTTTTTATGTAGTTTTTTTACTCTTTTTTTTTTTGTTTGTTTTTTTTCTTTCTTTCCCTTTGAAATATAAAGACACACGCACTCACGAATGAACGCATGCACATTAACGAATCCTGCTTTAGATTATAAAGTAAAACATTGAGAAAAGCCATATAAGTAAATTTGATTTGTTTATTTGTCTCTTTGATTCACGTACCTGGACTTGGAAATGAGCTCGAATAACATAAAGAGATGTTGGCAGAGTTCTCTGATGCGTTCTAAATTCTTAAACCCAGAATGACGATCTTTGTAGATAAAATTAGCCCGATCGATCGCTTAAAAACTGATTTCGAGTCAAAGCAAATTCCATTTATTCCCATCGATTCGTTGTTTTGTTTTTGGGTTTTTTTATACTCGACTGAACTTTATGTTTGATATCAGCTGGTTCATGCCAGTATGTTTACTCTTAATAATAGCAAGTAGCATTTATATATAAATATATATATATATATATATATATATATATATATATATATATATATATATATATAGAGAGAGAGAGAGAGAGAGAGAGACAGACAGACAGACAGACTGACTGACAGACAGAAGAGAAAGTAAATACCAGATAAGTCCAAGCATAGAATCTCACTTTTGGCAGATTTTTGTCACATTTGTAATAATGCGATTTGGTTTTCTGCGATTATAAAGACAGTTATTTGTTTCATTTATATGATCACAACATATATATATATATATATATATGTGTGTGTGTGTGAGAGAGAGAGAGAGAGAGAGAGAGAGAGAGAGAGAGAGAGAAAAGGATGAGATAAATTTTTACTCTCTAATCTAATTTTGCACTGTCTACCCTCGGACTTCATGGTGACAAAATTGTATTGAAGTAAAGTTGGGATTAAGCTCTTATTGCATAAAGACTCATCGTGAAAAGACACTAATACCTGCGACAAAATGCCCAAATCAGTCATCTGCATCTGATTAGTAAAAAACGATTACCCACATCTACATACGTCTACCATCAAAGAAAGTGTATAAAACTAGCATACTTCCAAGGAATACGTAAAATCATTTACGAGTTTAATGAATTAAACTATATATTAGTTTATGGCGACAATGACGGAAATATAAATGTATTCAACCAGGAAGGGCATCATTTCTTTAAGGTAAATATTTGGATGATCTTTGATCTTAGTTCGTGAATTTTTCATTGTAATGTAATATGTATATTCATAACAGAACCCTTTTGAAATTCTCTAAACTCATTTAATTCTTAATTTTCTTAAAATAAGACTCAGTAAAAAGTGGATATCAGAAATGGAATATTAGCCCGTTAAAGAATCTAGCTTTCAATTTGAAATCATTGATGAAACCTAAAAAAATGAATCCTAAACGGCTGATCAATAAAAAGTTTAATAGAATATCCAAAGATGCTCGAATAATTGTTAATATTGCGGGTTTTACAAGAAGTTGTATATACCGACTAGAAAAGACATGAAAACATTAGAAATAATTTTAAAAATTCTCTTTCTGATAGACCAATTGTATCCTTACTTTAATTCAACTGATAATTTCTGCTTTCCTCATTTTCATTGTTATGCATAAAAAACTAAATGTCGAAACTTGCTAAAAAATTTAAGTCAGGAATTATAAAACTAAGTGTTTAATAATTTGATTTTCTCAATTGTTTGTTAACGCCTAAATGGTAGGGGATATTTTTTGAGGTGCAATAAAATAGGGGTAAAGGTAGTTGGTAGCGATAAAATTTGCTTAAAACATTTCTACGTATATTGGATTCAAATACAGTTTTTATCAATCTACAATCATGATTAGAGTTTTTTCCTCTACAACTAGAATTTGGTGTGTATATAAACTTTAGAATAAATCAAAGTTTTTGAGCATTTGTTTAAATCCCGTGACATCAGCGGTTACATAAGCAGTTAGCAATATTCTAATTATTTCAATGAGTAACATTATTGATAGGAATGAAAGACATTCTAATAAAGTTAGGAGGAATTACTGAAGAAATGAGAACCAGATTGTGTCTCTTGAATTAGCAATCTATTTTTGATTGGCGTGTTTCATTTTTATGGACAAATACTTTCACATTCGAATAAAAAATGAATATTCACGTAAACAATGAAATTTCATCAAAATGTAGAGAATCAAACAGTAGAAAAACCGATTTCTCATGAAAAGAACTTGCTTAAATTTGTTATTTTAATGAGTTAAGATCTTTCCAAGAGTTCAATATATCGAAACGCTCTTAAACCAATTGATATCAATTAAATATATCTGTAACGTTTGGCGAAAGATTTCTTTTAGAAATGTTAAGTTTCTATCCAAAGAATCCTAAATGTTTTTTTAAATTTCTTTAGCTCATCACTGGGTTTTGTTATTCGTTAGAGAATTTCTAGAAAAAGTCGTTCTTTATTAATTAGACATAAATGGAAAACCAGAGCTGCACATAACAGACGACAACGACGTCGATGATGATCATCATCTTATTAAAGGGAAATGGTATTGTGGATATCACAAACAAATTCTAGAAATGATCATTTTAAAATAATTTCGCATTACACTTTTATCTTGATAAATATCATTATCCCAGTGGCATATATATGTCCTTTAAGGAAAGATGAAAAACCCTCCTATCTTGTTTACCTCAAGTTTGATACGTATAATATTTAATCTAATTTCAGTTGAACGCAAAAACAATATGAATAATAATAAATTCATCTAATCTACGGTGAAGTCACGTTGAAAGCGGCAGATTTATCAAGTTAAGTCTCAATAAGCCTGTTCAGTACTTTGATGAGTGACCACTTAGTAAAAATTAGCACTGGAACCAACTTGAGGTCTGTGTACCAGACTAATCAAAGTTTAGTCAATATCAACAATGAATGTATCAAATTTGTTTTTGAAATAAAACTAAATGTAATACAGTATTAGGGAAGCTATTCTGCTTGCTTGAGATGCAACAGAATTCATCAGATCAATTTTACATAATATGCA
This sequence comes from Sepioteuthis lessoniana, assembly GCA_963585895.1. Classification (NCBI taxonomy): domain Eukaryota; kingdom Metazoa; phylum Mollusca; class Cephalopoda; order Myopsida; family Loliginidae; genus Sepioteuthis; species Sepioteuthis lessoniana. The sequence continues at coordinate 1,331,010 of OY757904.1, read as the reverse complement.
TACTGCCACCAAACATTCATGTATCCACACATGTATTTTTGAAAATCGATTGTATGTTTAAAAAAAACAATGTAGATATTACTTGAACTTACTTTGGATTAACTCCGGCAAATAAAATTGTTTTCATCTAATCTTCTTTCGAGTAATTCAATCAAAGAGATCGGATAAAATAAAAAGGAAAGAAGGAATGTATTTCATTTTAAAGACAAAAACATGTTTCAAGTTAATCTTCTACGTGCGTCTTGGTGGTTAATTGGAAAAAAGTTTTTCAAACAGTGCAAAGCATGAAGCAGAGGATTTTTTTCTGCCTTAGAATATATTTAGAGATTTGTATATAAACATATCTTTACATTTAGAGTTTGAAAACGTTCCTGGTATATGAATACTATCAGTTCCAATATTATAGATCCAATGAATTCAGTTAAGATAATGCTATAGGCATTTATTTCGTCATTGAAATAATATTAGATACTATATTTCGAGTGTATTCTGTTAAGATAAATATTGTTCTTTGATGTCTTTTCTTTGTACAGACATGATGGACAATGAAAGATTTACTATCTAATCTTATTTCCTTGAAGATTTACTTGATGATTTCTTTATTCTATTTATTCTACTTGTGTTAATCAAACATCAAAATCAAGTGTCGTCAACAAATAGATAATTTGAATCATGTATATGTTAACAAGCAAATCCTCCTCCCTTCTTTGTTTTTTTTTGGTCTGTCATTGTATACTTCTACTATTAAGGAAGGAAAAGATGGCATATTCAACACGAGGAAAAAGCTAGTATATACAATACTAGGAACTTTTAAAGCGAATATTTTGCTTGATTCTTAATCAAATTTTAATCATCAACATGACTTTTCAGATGGCAGTTTCTAGTAATGTACAATTAAAATTGCTAACATCACTCAGATGAGAGCTAATGCACTTTAGATTAGACTTCGTAAGTGGAAATGTCCATTCAAGTCAAAGTATTACGTTTACAAAATTAATGGCATGTTTTTGTGATGCAGAAAAATCATCTTTATGATATTAAGAGACATGAATTATTTTTTAATCACTTAAATGACACCTAGAAATATTTGAACACCACACACACATTTCATTACAAAGGTTAAGTATATATATATATATATATATAGCCATGGCCAAAATTATGGAGCACCTATAAAAAAATTGAGATAATACTTTAAACCTACGTATTTAAAGGTTAAGAATCATACAGTGAACAACTGAGAGCAAATGTAAAATATTTAAAAGTAGATTGTAGTATTTTTTTTTGCTTTAAAGCCTCTCTCAAGAGCTTTAGCTGAGTTTTGTACTAAATTCATTCCAATCTTCAAAATGATTTATTGTCATACTAAAGGTTGTTTCGTAATTTTCGGGTAATATTTGATTCCTACCAGTGCTATAATAGTATATTTAATTGAAAATGCCTCCAAAGAAGCAGCTTTCAGAGATTAAAAGGGCACAACTTGTTGCTTTATCTGGTGAAGGATATTCTCAGGTAGAAATTGCCAGGAAGATGGAATGTTCAAGGAAGGGGGTTCAAACAACGATTAAAAGGTTCAAGGAAACAAAGTCTTTCAAAAACAGAAAAGGACAAGGCCGTAAAAAGTCTACATCCGCCAGGGAAGACAGATCTTTGAAAAGAGCACCCCTTGCAGATAGGAGGAAAAGTTTTTCAGAGCTTGCTGCTGAACTTAGGGAGAGTGCAAACAAACACATATCAGCTCTAACAGTGAGAAGAAGGTTATTAGAAGTGGGATTAAAAAGATGCAAAGCCAGGAAGAAGCCATACTTGTCTCTGTCCAACAAGAAAAAACGAAAGGAATTTGCAAAAAATTATGAAAATTGGACACCTGAAGATTGGGGCAAAATTATTTGGTCTGACGAAAGTAACTTTGAGGTAAGTTAACAGCGTCTATTTCCTAAACTTTGGATGTAATAATTGAAATTTTTATGCGAATACACATCCATAACATTTATTCAAAAATTGTAACAAATTCTTTTTTTTTTTCATCAGATTTTTGGCACCCCTGGAGCGGTTTGTGTTCGCCGTAGGACAGGAGAGGCATTTCATCCTGATTGTGTGGTTCCAACTGTAAAATTTGAAGCGTAATGGTTTGGGGCTGCATGGCTTCTTCAGGCACTGGAATGTTGTACACATGTGAGGGCAGAATGAACTCCACAATTTATACTAACATGCTGGACCAGGTTTATCGAACCTCTTTGACTAAAATATTCAATAATAACATTCCAAGTGATGTAATCTTCCAACAAGACAATGCTCCATGCCATACGTCAAAAGTTTCAATAGGTTGGTTTGAGAAAAAAGGGATTACAGTGATGAAGTGGCCCCCTCAATCCCCAGACCTAAATCCCATTGAAACTTTGTGGTCTCATTTAGGGAAAAGAGTTAGAATGCACAAATGTTCATCAAAAAAAGAATTAGAGACCAAACTTCATGAAGAGTGGCAGAAAATAGATTCTATCACCTGCAACAACTTAGTCAATAATATGCAAAAACGAATAAAAGCTGTTATTAAGGCAAAAGGAGGACATACCAAATATTGATTGTTGTTATTAATGTTTACTCCACCATTCTTAACCTTTAAATATATAAGTTTGAATCATAATTTTGATTTTTCATTGGCACTCCATAATTTTGGCCAAGGCTATATATATATATATATATATATATATATATATATATATATAAGAAAAACCTATAAAAATGACTCATATTTTTGGTAATAAATTTTATTTCAACAGACCTTATATTTTAAACAATCAGCATCTTCAGACAAAAAAAAAATGATGAGAAATTTCTAATGAAGATTTTGAAAAACTCAGGTCACCCTATCTCCCTAATCCAAATTTCATTTGCTTTTTTATTTTTTATCTTTTATTTTTTATTAAGACCAGACCATTTGTTTTTCCTGTTTGTTTGACAAATGACACTCACTTCCCGTATTAAGATGTATCAATTTTTGAATTCTCTTTCCTTTACACTTCTTTTTTATGTAATACCAAACAAACTTTTAAACCCAAATGAAGGAGATAAAAAATAAAAAAAAAAGGAATAAATTGATTGAGGGAGAGAAAATTATCCACTATAAACAACTTAGATGAGAATTAATAACTGCTTAACGAATATAAAATTATATTGTAAAATATTGTATTGAAATATTAATTCTATTTTATATAAAAACCTAAGAAAATTGTCTTTTTAATATTATTCAATTTAATTGGTCACCTTTAAGAAATAATACCAGTTACTGTTAAGACATTATCTAAAATTATAAGCAAATATAACATAAATTTATATATCCTCAAGATTACAATTATATCAACCATATTATCATAATATTCATATTATCACGGAACCGAAAATCCTTAAATTTATAAATAAAATTATACCAACTATTATAGATGATGTCATATTAAGAATTATCATCACAATTAATATTACTATTACAATTATTACTACTAATAGTCAAACCTATTAACATAATGATAAATATCAATAACATCAATGCCAACAAAACACAAAACAAAAACAGATATCAACAACTATCACAATATGCTATTATTTAATATAATATTAAACATTTAATAATAAATACCAATAGCAAATCATTCTAATTAATACTAATGATTATTACTATGTACAACAAAATATAATTCATAATATGCACTCAGTTATCAAAATGAATTAATACCTTATGTCGTTTATGACATAATTTAAATAAATAAAAAAACACTGTTTGAAATATAAGAATTGATTTAGACCAAATCTTAAAACGTATATACTAAAATCAAAAGTACATTTACTTTAATTAAATTAAAAAAAAACACACACACATACACATACACACATACACACACACATATATATATATATATATATATATATATATATATATATATAAAGTTTCCGTTGTTGCTGACGCTTTTTTATTCAATTTGTTTTTTTAATACACACACACACACACACGCACGCACACACACACACACACACACACACACATACACACACACACACACACATATATATATATATATATATATATAAAGCCTAAAGTCAATTCACATAAGCTTATACCAATTTTTATGGTGACATTTAAATATCAATTCATTTCTTTGATTTAGTAATTTACTGGTATTTCTATATTTTATGATACTAATCTTAGTATTAAATTTTAGTAGTGAGATGATTAGATGATTTTTTAAGTAATTTACTGCAAAACTACATCATACTATATATATATATATATATATATATATATATATATATATATATATATATATATATATAAACAATATCGTTCATAATCCTTTCCCGTTTGTTTGTAAAACCTTCAATATGAATCATTAAAGAAAAACAAAAAAGTATCGAAAATGATTTTTATCAATGCACCATACAAAAGTATCAGTAAAAAATGTAACCTGTGTTTCCGAAGAATATCACAAACGTCTGCTTCATATGTATTTCATTCTACTTTCTTAAATTACTAAACAAAATGGTGGATTCTTTCTTTATTATTTATTATTATGAGACAAATGATTTATGTTTACATTGTTTTGTGTCTTATGTTTCAATTATTGCTGGGTTTTGTTATATTTAAATCTCTTTTATATTTGATATGAGAAAAATTACATTTAATACCTGATTACCAGGCAGAGTTCTGGTTGACATTCCATACGTACAAATGTACACACATCAAAAAACAAAAGCAGAATCAATGATGAAGTATTTACAAGGAAATTAATATCCCTTCAAAGAAGTCATGCGTTCTCAGTAACAAAGTGTTTCTATTTGTTTGCAACAGTTCGAATCTTTTTCTGTCTCACTTGAAAACAAAGCACAGAAACAACTGAGAAAATAATGTGGCTCTATCTTTGTTGCCATAAACGGAGATGGAAATCCTGAAAGTTTGCAAATTAAGACAAGGACAATACACTCATGATAAAAATTCTTGTCTATTCAGATTTTTTTATAATGAAAATATTTGTGATATCAAATCGTGAAAATAGTTTTATGATAGGCATATATAAATGAAAGACTTTCTTAACATCAATGAAGCAAAAGTTTTGATTGACATATAAAACAATAAAAAGATTATAGCTTCCAATTTCGTCTGAAACAGCTTATGATTACTTAAAAATAACACTCTTAAAAAGAGATATGAACCTATTTATACCGGTTTTTTTCACATTACCATATATTTTAATCAAAATATAATGAATAATACAGATGAATAATACAGACGAGAATGGATGAGTGGACACTTCAACAAACTACTTTCTCATTACTACCAATTCTCATAAAGCAAAAAAAGAAAATATTAAAAGATTTCGTTGTATTCTGAAATAATAGTTGATCTATTTGATTAATAGAGAAGTGTTAACAACAATGAATATTTGTTGTCTAATTTACGTTTTTCTTCATTAATCAACGGACTTATGATGCAACTATGTCCATTTGGAAAAGTATTAAGCTAAATCCCTAATCTCTGATCCCTTGTCAAATACTATAATCGTTCAAAATGAATAATTGCGTAATTAGGAAAACCTCATTCTCATAGCGTCTTTACTGTTCAGGTGAGAGCAAAAAATGTTTCACTCATTGTCAGTATTGACAGTTGCACTATTTCTATGATTACTGTATGTAACTCTTTTCGAGTTACTACATCAGTTGTGTTCCTGTGAGTGAGCTACTTATAGGTTGGTCTGTCTCCGTTGAACCTGTTCTTTCGGACTATCCGCGCCCACGTTGTGTTGATAGATCCGCCGGAAAGTCAATGAAGTGTCGTGACAAAGTTGGCGCGGACACCTATCAGTTTTGGCTGGCTTTGTCGAAGATCAAATTCACTCGTTCTGTTAACTACTTTAATAAGTCAGAAACGTTTGTTAACAAGTGCAAATAAAACGAAACCTTTATTTATAATGCAATGATTAAAATCATGTGTACATAACAAAGGGCTTCATTTTCTAAGTAGGAATCTCCCTAACTGGGGAGTCTTCAACTGAGGGTAACAAGTGGACTGGCTACTTTTCCTCAAGTCAGTCCTCTATCTAGGTACTTTTAAAGGAAATTCTGATTGAATGGTCAAGTTCAGGACTTTGGATGGCGAAGCCAGCGGCAAGGGCTTTGGTCTTCTGGTGATGGAACCAGTCCTCAATCTGCTTCCCTTTTCGGTGTCTTCTTTTATGGGGGTCCAAACCCCCCGGCAACACTGCACTGATTGACCAGCTTATGAAAGTCCTGGACCAACGGCATCGTATCGTAATCTTCGGGGTGGAGAAGAAAAGCTCCTGGAGCCCACATTTAATTAGTCAGCGAAACTTGCACATCTCGAGGAAGGAGAAAAAGTTCGATCTCTCTTTTCTTTGATAGGTTAGCGAATCAGTATACTCTATTATTATATCATGGCCTTGTGTCACACCTTTAGCTGAAAAGCTGTCAAAGTACAATAATTTCAATCCTGGCTCAATCCTAACCTTTCAAACGAATTATTTCCGTGTAACCCTAAATCAAAATTAAAATCATGACCTTTTCAAAATTATTATGTTCTGATAATTAAAACAAAATGAACCAGAATTTGTACTAATAATACTTTGGCTTTGAGTCTTCTAAACCCTTCACTTCTGTGCTTGTTAGGTTTCCTTTTAAGGTTCAACTTTTTAAAAATTCCTTAAATGACTCTGTCTTTTATACCACCTTATCAAAAGTAATGTTATTACCTTTGATAAATTATCTTCATAAGTAATCTGAGTATTTAATCTAATATAGTCTGTCAACTTTTGACACTAGTCATAGAGTCATATAATATTTTCTGGTAGTCTTCACTGGAGTCCCAGTGACAGCAAGTGTACATAGTTCTTCAGGAATCCTCTTAGTATTCAGACCGTTCCCAGAAGTGCAGTGGTCTAGACAGTTTCAATCCTTACATGGATCTCCAAATCCATCTGTCGGTTTTTCAGGTTTATCGAAAGTATTATTTCACTCTTTGCGAGTTTTTCACACAAGCGTTTGTAGTTGGAATTTCACGGGCGTCTAAGTGACAGCAAGTCTCTTCATGTCTCCAGGATTCTTCTCAGAATTCTAGCTGATCACAGCAATGCTGTTGTCTGGACGGGTTCGATTCTTCCACTGATTTCCTATTTCCTTTGTTCCTTTTTCAGACTCCTGGGACCCCGTTCTGAATCCACCAATTATAATTGGTTTTATCTTAATCCTTATATTTTTTCAATTTTCCGGCAACGTCTAAGTATTTGTTTATCTTTTCACTTTTTTACTTTTACTCTGTGGTTCGCCGGAACGACAAGATCCGTAACACAATTTCTATTTATTTATTTATTTATCTATTTTGTTTTTGTTGTTAACGCTAGGCCTGGTCGTCTGTATCTTAAAATACCAGAGAATTTCATGGGTCATACTCTAGGACTGATTCTGGTTTGTACATAAGCCATTTAATTATAAGATGAAATTTTAATTTCTTACCCAATTTCTTTTCTACTCAATTGCGCCAAAAGTCTTTTACTGTTTTGGAACTCGTTTGATGCTTTCGCTTATGATGTAATTAACCATTTCATGTCCGTCTCCACAAAAACTACATTTGCTATTCTATTATGTATTATCAATTTCCGCTTTGATATAAAGGGGGGGGGTCATGTCGAGGTCATCTCATGTAAAATCTCTCCAGTTTGTCTTTTGAAATACACATACCGATTTTTTTGTCTGATCATTTCTGTTTTCTAGTTTTGGCTGTTTTTTCTCTTTCTTTTATGTTGCCATTGCTGTCATTGTCTTCATTGATTAGTCATTCTTTGTTCTTTTTAATACTGTCCAAGAGTCTTTGTATTGATGCATCTACGTGATCAGCAATGTTGGGAATTCCCCTTCTTTTTTCTTGGTATCCGCTACCAATATTCTCAAGTATTTGGAATTTTCTTTTTCTCATAGCGTTCCGATGCTCTCCTAGTTTAGCAGTTCTATTACTTCCATTATTTATCTTTTCCTATTTTTCATTAAATATATATGTAGATTATTATTGTCTGTGTCAGGGTCTCCTGTTCTTTTTCATTTTTTGCAAATATCATGATATTATCCCTGTACATTAGGTGATTAATTTCTTCTCATGATTTTGTAAATGTGTAACCTCATGTGCATTTCCTAAGTAATTAAGTGGCATCCTTATCCAAACGAATTGTAGTGGCCAGAGGGAGTTCCCCCGGAAATATGACTATTTTGGTTTTCTCTTCTGCGAAGGTTTGTCCTCATACAATTAATTTTACTTTCCAGTTTTTCATGGCTTTCATCATGAAATTTATGACTCTCAGATATTTTGTCAAATTTGAGACATACTAATTTGTGTGACCATATAATCGGCCATTTTGTTGTCAATCCATACAATAGCTACATTGATCTGTGTATTGTGGGTCATCTTTTTCTCTTGTTTCCTTACAACGTCCTTTCTGTACTACTGGAAATAGTCCGTGGTTATCAAGCAAGCAATAGATTTCTTCTTTTATTTGTGCAGTAAAGATTTTATCCTTCATAATTAAACACATTATCGGTCAATAGTTGAGCGGAAAGGTTCTTTTTTTAGTTTCTTCTGGGTCATTGCATTTTTTTCTTTCGTCATTCATTCGGGTCTGCTTGCTTCATCGAGGCATTTATTGAGTTGCTGAGACAATCCGTCGTGGATGAATATGAATTTTTAAACCAGAAACCATGTCTGTCATCATATCAGGTGTTTTTCCAATTTGGTAAGTTCTTGAGTGATCCGCTTAGTGAGTTCAGGTGTATGTCTACTTCGGACCTTCTTCGAGTCATTATAATTCCTTTTTCATGTAATCTACAATTTTCTTTCGTTTTTTTTTTAATGTCCTGTTTTTTGTTGTTTTTTATTTTGCTTTTTTTAGTATATTTTCACACTGTCATGGTATCTTTTGTGTGTCCTTTCTTTCACTTGTATCTTTTGACTTATTTCTTTGTGTGTTTTTCCTTCCTTAGTATTTTCGCTGGTTGACACAGTTTCATTATTTGTCCTTCTCGACTTATTTACTATCTATGTTTTGCATTTCTAATCGTGTTCCTTTGAGAGATTTCAGTTTTATCATTGACAAGTTTTGACCGACATAAACTAATTTAGTTCAGTAAAGTTTTCCGTTGAGATATTTTAAACAATTTATAACCTTTTCGGTTCATATCTTGACTTTTTTCCAATCTTGGTTCCTGACGGATGGTTATGTAGTCTAATTTTCAGTCATGATTTTTTTATTAACTCTACATTTTTATATCTTTTTTATTGAGTTAATTTCGGAAAAAGTATCAAAAATTACAGTTTAAATTTTACAGTCTTAATTTTTATAAGACAACATGGATATTAGTTGAAAAATATCATTTAACCCGAAAGTAATAAAATAATAATGCGATAACCGAGAAGGGACAAATAGTAATACAATAGCCCTTTGCTTAATAGTCTTTACAGCGGAAAAAAAAAACAAACAACAGCAGCAATACTAACAACATTGTCCTTAATTTAAAAAAACCTGCTCCAAAATTAGCCAGTGGGTAGCAACTAGCTTCCTTTTCCGTTATTTTCTCCTTTCTTTCTGATCTCTTCTCTACAGTATCAAATTTAATCAAATTTTATCTGTGCACACAAAATAGCTTCGAGCAATGAGCAAGCAGCAAAATATTTGCAGAAATATCAGAAACTTCAACACAAACTTGAAATGATTTATCAAATCAAGATAACTTGTGTGGTTTCTGACACACTTTTTAGGATCTATAAATGCATCAAACATCAAAATATATCACATAAAATAAACTATTTATAGCATTGCTCTTTAAGATTCCATGAAATTCCATTCAAGTTTTCCTTTATTTAATGTCTATCTCAATAGATTTGCTTTTAAGTTTTGAAATGCAGTTATATTCTACCCAGGTTAAAAGTAATCAAATTGTTCTTGATTCATCGTTAACTTTCTCTGTTCTGTCCGCTGAAAGTATTGTATATAATATTTAATATACATTCGGGCTTATACATTTATTTTCTCCCAGGAATATTTATTTCTATTTTCTCTATTATTTTTCATACTCGTTGAAATTTTTGCGTTTAATTTTCGTCATTTTTGCCTCTTAGAATATCTTAATTCTTAGATCTTAATTTCTATCGCAGTTTAAACTTTAATTTAAAATCCTGATTTTTGTGGCAGATAGATTATTCCATTGGAAAACTAGACCAACATAATCTTCTTACTTCTATTTTACGCCTTTTGGTTGTATATTCGATTAAACCAGGGAAATGTTCAGAAATGTAAGTTTTAATTGCCATGATTACCTCAAATGATCTAGTTTAATCAGATTCTTTCTGTCTGTGTTTTTCTTTTCTTTTCTCTTCAAGTGAATTTGGACACACAAAAAAAAACAAAAACGGAACGGATAAATGATGAATATTTTGAGAGCCAAGTGTTAATTTTATCATAAACCACCAGTTTTAAAAATGAGTCTCATTTTGGCTGGTCCTATTCTTTGCAATTTTGGTGCGGTAAAATAAATTCTGGGAATAAAGAATGGGGATGCCATATGAAGACATGTCATTAGTAAATTCTCTGCACAAGAATTCATAGCCGAACGAGCATGAGTCAGGCTTGGTAATTCATGACGACACAGCTTAGAAGATCATGATGATTATTCATTCAGCAGCATATGAAGTGATTTAAATTTCCTAATGAACCAGACAAATTCGTATCCATTAAAAAAAAAGGTATACGAAATGGGTTCGTAATCATTACGATAAATAACTCATCCGAATGATTAATATACAGTATTGCTCATAAATAATTATACATCCACTATTTTATTTAAGAAAAAGTTTCTTTTCTTCTAAATTAAAGATACTATGATTTGATTGTTCTTGGTAGAATCAAAACGGATATTGTGTTGCATGATTTATTAACAAACACTATACAAATGAAACTATAAAGCCAAGAAAATATTCTGTTTTAAAATATACTTGATAGAGAGGATTTAGTGCACTTATTTTTGGATTTCTATAAATTTAGATTTTCGTTTATAGAGTTTCAATGTTGTCGAGTTTGGCACTGTTCTGTTTTTATGATTTTCCACAAGAAATGATAAAACCGGGACATCTTTTAAACTTCCATAAAACTTTCAGGTGTAGCTATAGATCTAACGCCAAAAAGATTTTCCCCAGCACATTTATTGGATTCGCAGTTTTAATTTCTTGTCATAAGTGATTTTAAAGTGACAATTAATCTCTTCAAATAACTGAAAAGCACACACACACACACACACACACACACACACACACACACACACACACACACACACATATATATATATATATATATATATGTGTGTGTGTGTGTGTATAAATTATTGGCACATACAAATTTAAACAAATACTGAGAGACATATGCAATTAGGGAAATAGCAATATATGAAAAAAAGAAATATTGGAAACGCAAGGACCCTTTCATCAGATATTTGTCAAGCGACAACATCAGAAGTCGTTTAAAACAATGTAAATAGATTAAATTGCTTAAAGGGGGTGGGTAGTGAGAATGATAGCACGACCAAGGGGGGAGGGAAAAAATTAAAAACCTTGAGTCAAGCAACAATTATCTTCAAGTAAATTTAAGGAGTTCTAAGGGTTTTGCTTGCACAGAGTTGGTCAATAAAGTAGGATGGAAAGGGCCTCTAGGACAACTAAATGTTGTTTTGTCCTAGCTTTATGCAAGACACCAAAGCACTCATCGTTAAAATTAACTGCACACTTGTTTATAGCATTCAAATGCTCACAGATGGTAGAATAGAGGCCCTTAACATCCTACTTTAGAGGTTAACTCTGTGCAAGCAAAACCCTAAGCACTCCTTAAATTTACTTGGAGATAATTCTTGCTTCGGTTAAATTCATCCTATTCCAATTCAATGCGATTTAAGTCCACTGATTACCCGGCCAAAACATCAGTTGATGGACGTGATTCTCCTCTTTGCTTTTAATGTACTTCTGGAAAAGTTTACTTTGGGTATGCTTTGGGTTATTATCTTGCATGAATATAGATCCGTGACCCACAAGCCGCCTTCCAGATGGGATCGCACGATGTTGCTGTATGTTGTGTAAGCCATTCTGATTCAATTTGCCCTTCCCTTGGTGTTAATTGGCAAAAAGCCCATCATATCATAACAAATCTTCCTCCACGTTTTACGGTTGGTGTGATACAAAGAATTGCATCTCTTTCACCAAATCTTTGTCGCACATGGACTCTCTTTTTTAACCGAAAAATTCCGAACTTTGATTTGTCAGTCCAAAGAACTTTATTTCATTTCTCTATTGTCTAGTCTTTGTGCGCCTTGACCCACTTGACATTGTTTGGCTTCCTCAAAAGTGGTTTCTTGACAGCAATTTTGCCATATAGGTCAGCTTCACAGAGTCTTCTTCTCACAATGGATGCTGACATTTTTCTCTTGATATTGGTTCAGTTGTGCAGTGATGTTTGGAGCAGTCAGCCTTTTGGTATGCAAGCTGATGACTGATGAAATTGTCCTCTGCTTTCGTTGTTACTTTTCGTCTTGTTTTGTACCATTTCCTGATGTTTCCTAACTGTATAATCCACTGTAGTTCTGGGAATTTTTATTTTTAGTACTAAAGAAAAATGCCTTCAAATCAATTTTTCAAAAGATATCTGGTTATACTAAGGTCAAAGTTACTGTGGAAGACTTGTGTTTAGAATGATAAATAAAAACATTGTGGTGCTTTACTTGTTTCATTAAAAATAACACTTTTAGGATGAGAAATAAAAATCTTTGAGGCTAGCCAAATACTTTTGTCTGGTATTACACACACACACACACACACACACACACACACACACACATATATATATATATATATATATATATATATATATATAGTAGGAGTAAAACTTTGAACCGTCGCCTTAAATAAGATCCCAGTCTAGGAGAATGAAAAACTGAATTACAAATCTGAGAATGTTGTTCAAGAGAATGTGTAGCACATTAGTGTATCATTCTTCGGTTATCAGCTTATACAAAAGTCTGGTTGGTTTTGCAGAACAGCCTGTATTCATATAAATTGTGGCAGCATTCTTACTCTTAAGTATCTTTCGTTAAAACCAGACAAAATTCTCTTTTAATGATGGTGGAAAGCACTCAAGGGAAAATATTCGGACAACAATTTTTATATAGATTTAAACCAAATTTGAGAAATCCTGTAAGATGACAAGAAAAATCAATAAAAAAAATGTTAAAAAGAACATTACTTGTAGTTTTTAACAAAAGATATGTGTGTGTGTATGTGTGTGTGTGTGTTAAGTTGATTCTGCGTATATGTACATATTACGTAAAATTGGGTTGTCGAAATTCCATAAATATTAACATTATTGCATCTAATGGAATGTCTCTTATAGTTATTTACTAAGATTAGCTTAGTTGTCGCACAAAACTGAAAGTATTGGGCACCCAGTGAGTATCGGACTCACGGGCTATGATTACCTTAGATAGTTTGCTAACCATTACGGCACATGAGTTACACCGAGAATGTCTCATATTTTAGTTAATTGAACGCGTTTTCTTTCAATCGGGAAAATTTATTTGTATATTGCCTTCAAACTCAAACTAAGAAATAACTATTTCTGTTTTTCCTTAAGCTTATAAATACATGATTTTTGTTGATTGTTTTGCATGTTTTGAGTTCATTTTTAAAAGAGAAGTAAACATTTTATTTAAAAAAAAACAGACAAGACGCTTGGTTGCCTAAAAAAAGACTGAAACGGGGAAGTAAATTTTCCACTTTTTATTCCTTACCAGCAATAATATACATCTAGTCCAAATCAGAAATCAAGATTTTCATTGCAGCTGATTATAACAAAACGTTCCTTCGTACAAATGGTGACCTGGTAACTGCTGTCTCCATCAGACTCAAGCGAAATTGTTGGATGTATATTGCCTTGAAAATCTTGGATTGTGTGTTTCTTTGTTTTGTTCGGTTTCTTTTCTCTCTCTCTCTCTCTCTCTCTCTCTCTCTCTCTCTCTCTCTCTCTCTATCTATCTATCTATCTATCTCTCTCTGTGGAGGGTGTGAAGAGTTATTGTTTATAGGCATTCTGATGAAGTCTACAAAAAAGTATTTTCAGGATTGTCTAAGGCGTAAATAAATAATACAAAACTGCTAAAAACTGATAAATATTCAATATTTTCGGTTAATAGTCTTATACCAAAGTAAAACAAAGGAAATGTATCACTAAGAAATGAAAGATTTCTAAATTTTACTCTTAGGACGCGTGATAAAAAAATGGGAGTTAAATTAGCAGTTAAAAGCAAAAGCACTTTACATGTATGCTTGTAATCTGCCAAACTGACAAATAACTGTCCTTTCTTGAAACAATGTGTCTTTTACAATAATTGCAGTTGATTAAATATTTACATTGAAAAGTTACAATATAGCATAAAAGAGATTTAAAAATTATATTCTAAATTTATTTTACGAAGTTGATATTATCCAGTTGAAATTTTATCGGAAGACAAATATTTAGTATTCTAAATGACACTTGTTGGTTTAAACATTCATGATTTTATTAATCGTATTAACTAAGCAATAATCATATGATATTATCTTATATCTTCAGTTAGCATAATTATCTATAAACCGAATTGATAATGCTTAATTAAACGGGAATAATAATTTTCGTATGACAATTCACAATTTTTTTTTTATTTGAAGTTTGGAATTTTGGGAGCTTCACATCAAGCCGTTTTTTTTTTGTTTTTTTTTTTCTATAGAGAACAAGAGAACTCTTCGAAATTAGTGAAATTAACTAATTTTTGATCGTTTTCAGATACTAAACATACTGAAATAAGAAATAAGAAAATAGACATTGTGTTGAAAATCTTTTGAGCTGCTGATGTAATTTATTTTAAAGACATTTTATTTTTTATGAATTACGAAATGCAAATAAAACCAAATTAATCAAAATTGAAAAACAATCAGTAGATTTTGATTAACACTTTCGAAAGGTTTACTTTACTTTTCAGTTCCTAACAAAAACAACAAAAAAAAGAAATAAATGTTAAATAAAACAAAAACAATGTTACCATTTTTATTAATTATCAAAAAGAATTTCTGACTGGGAAGATAAATGTTAAAACCTTAATTCAAGTTTTCAATTTACATGCATACATTTTCTTAAAGATTAAAATATTTGTATTGTGAACAAACTAGGATTTTCCTCATGGACAATTTTGTTTCGTTGAAAACGCATCGATCTTTAATTTCAATGAAAGAATTTAGACATCCAAAACTAATTTAATCCGTTTATTTTTATCTGATTCCAAGAAACTAACTTAAACTAGAAATCGCAAACGAGAAAAACTTTTTATAAGATCAATTTCGCCATTGGCCCGGGAGACCTGGGTTCAATCCCAGGTCGAGTCATACCAAAGACTCAAAAAATGGTACTTGATGCCTCCTTGCTTAACACTCAGCATTATAAGGTACGGATCAAGGGTAAAGTGAAGCAATCGAGGGAAGGAGTAGCGCCCTCCCCTACACCTTGGTGTAGTAGCTATCGAAAAGGGAGCCTTCGGGTCACCCTCGACTATGGTCGCCAACTTTACTTTTTTTTACTATATCATTGGAGAATAGTTTACAAACAAATAGTTTTGTGGTCGTTAGGTTTCGTTGTAACTCAAAAGCAGATTTCGATGGATTAAGTTAAAATAAAGCAGCTTTGCGTTTAAACATTAATTTTTTTACGTGAAAAGTAGAATGGTATCAATAAAACCCTCTACAAAAGTCAGATTTATGGTCTGAAAAGATTTTGCTTGCTGTTAGGTTTCGTTCTCACCAAAAACAAAATAACTGACCTCACATTTTATTCAAAAATTAATTAAGCTATTACCATTCTGACTATCTGTCTGTCTGTATGTCTCTTTAAAATCAATTGTAATTTGAGGATTTTATTAGCAGATAAATATTAAAAGTAAAACTCAAATTCCTTGCGTTAGTTTAGGTTAATATTAGATTGACAAAAGAAATATCTTGCGTCCAGGAAAAAGTCGGGGACCCACTTGCTTCTCGTAAAAGCAAAGAATGAACGAGAATTTGACCACTCTTTACAGAAAAAAAAAACTTGTAAAGAGCCGAGCTGTGCTTTATATGACGCTCTTGTCACCCTTCGAAAAACTCTCATCCAATATAGCAGTCCGAAGTGGCTATTCATCACACACTCCTCTAACCATTCCTCTGACCACAAGGTATTCAGCCATTTCTAACTGCGGCTATTAGAGTACAGAAATAGGAAGGTACGATACATAATCCGTGTAAGTGTAGAAACGATATAACAATATAACATTCATATTATTTTGTGTAGACTTTCACGGTTTGTTTTTATCTGAGTGACACAACTGATTTATTGATTTAAATGTTTCTTTTTTTCCAATAGTTTGTTCTGAATAAGCAACAAGGTTATGTCATTATTTAACATCTACAGATTGAAGAACTACAGATAAGCCTCGTTTGTTTAATTAGATATGAATGATAATCTTAGAAAGACGTTAAATTGTGTACGGTTTGTTTTGCAGCAACTTGGTTGAATAGTTACATATTGACATTTATTATTTAATATTCATCATTTGGACATGAAAAATTATAGTTTTCCAGTTTATATGTTTATACTTGCCATTAACTTTTGACATAACATTTTTCTATTTACTAAAAGTTGTTAAATATTAATTCCGCAAATTTCTTGTTTATTCATTCGCCTAACACTGCTTCAATTAATACTTCATAAGTTATTCTCCGTTAACTAAATATACTAACACTTATGACTGTAAATATACTAAATATACTAACACTTATGACTGTAAATATACTAAATATACTAACACTTATGACGGTAAATGGGTATATAAAAAGAAATACAGGAATTGAAATGGGCGACTCGAGTTGGAATCTTGGGTAAAACCGCGTTTCCTTTCGCGCTAATATCCTTCGGAAAATCATAAATCCATCTCTTCCTTCTCCCTATCTATAGATTGATAGTAGTGCAGACTGCGTTCTTTAGCCTTGGAGAAGAAAAAATCTGTACTCAGCTGAAAAATTGACCTTTACTCGTGGCGGTGGGGTTGCGTGAATACATATAGAGATAAAGACAAGAAAGTTTGTCTTGTTAGTTTAATCGCATATCAACCCTTTTCAGATGGTTCGTTGGTTGGCTGGTTTTCCAGCATATCAACCGTTGTAGGTTATTTACAGCAAAATCGTTCATACATAATAAATCTATATAGTTTGTAAATGAATTGTTTGCTGGTAACAATTTTTAAAAGAGTAAGAGATCATTTGTTTGCAGTTTAATGATTTCAAGTATTTTGCTATTCAACACTGGTGATTTTATTGAACATTATTTTTATTTGTTTGCACACAGTAAAGTATTCCTTAGTAAATGATTAAATAGTTCTATTTGACCCTAGAGAAGATTTAACAGGTACTACCACTCTGGGTAACAGTTGACCTGGGAGTAATGGCAACGAAATAATACTCCTCAATCCCCAAGGCTCCAGGACTGGAGCCTCACCATTAGATTTAGTTTAGTTCCACACTCAACCAGAAAAGTAGCAAAGAAACAGAGATAAACAGAATGATAGAAAGAGAGAGGAGGGAGAGAGGCGAGATAGCGTTAGAGAAATTAATTGACAGGATCTTGTTACAGTTGACAACTGTTAAGTTTTTCTGCTACTTCCTTGTAAGATCGTTAACCATTGTCATATGTAACGGAAAAGATATTTTTGTCACATTATCTGAGGATGGATATGCAAAGAAAAGTAGATTCACACCTTTTCTAACGGCGAAGTAATCATGGCGCTGAATCTTGCGTTTGCCGAGCAACTAACATTATACTTGTGTGTGTGTGTGTGTGTGTGTGTGTGTAAATGTGCTGAAGAATTGCTTGATTGACTTTAACGGCATGTAAACCTTTCAAAGGTTGTTTTATACCAAAAAGATAGGAAATCGAGTTTATTGCACTTTCATATTAACATTTTTGTGTTGTTATTTCTTGAGAGGATGTTTTTGTACACGGTCTAATCTATTTGACCTATCGATGGGACCCTATCGAGTTCTACCACTCCAGGTCAGATTTGACTTGGCAGTTATGGCAATGAAAGGGTTCTCCACACCCCTAAGAGCTTAAGAAGTGGAGCCAGATTATCAGATGCAGTTTCGTGTCATACCCAGGGCACCTCTTTTCCTGGGAGGAGGGGTTCCTACACGCTACAAAGGATACAATAAGCCCCACTGACAATGTGTTGTGTGTGTTTGTGAGTTTAATAGTTGTATTATTACTGAAGTTGGAACATCGTCTTTCCAAATGTAACATGTTGCCTTTTCTCTGCTTCAAGTTGAACCTTCACTTAATCGATTCTTAAATAATTTTATTATTCTCTTATCCTGGTAAGCGTCATTGTGATATTGTATAATGATAGCTAAATTGTACAAATCATTAAACGCTGATAAGATTTGGGTTATCACAGAACTAATTAGATTTGTAATATCAAATGAATGAAAGGAAACAACTTTTAAACTGATGTCCATGTCGACGACTGTGTTGCAATAATGAGGTCATATTAATAAAGACATAAAAATCCATTTTCTGAGTTGGCGAATAGTAGAATTTTTATGAATAAGGTTCCTGTACATTTATGGGCGAATAAAAAAACAAGAGAAGCGTATATTTTAGGTTGTTTTTTCTGTTCTACTCTAGGACCTCCATTTTTATTTTATTTTCCTTCACATTTTCATGCAATGTAAGGGAAGAACTGAATCTCCTGCTTCTGCATACAGTACCGCGCCGGGAGGTTTCCTATGCATGCGTCACATATCAGATGAATTAGTCCAATTAATGATTTTAAAACACACGCTCTATTGATTTAATGAGCTTGCTAACACTTGCAAGTCTTTCTGTTTCATATCTACGGGATCTCGCCTGCAGCTGTTCAATTTTCCACAGCGTTCCTTTATCATGTTTGCCATCGTCACCGAACAAGACGTAATTACAATATTTAATTATTATTTCCAATAATTTTTTTGATGATGCAATTCTAATTTCACTTTTATTTTAATTTATATTTTAACTTTTTGATAATTGTATCTTTTTTTTTATTATTATTTTAACATTGTTTATGCTTATGTCTTTATTTAGCTACTTACTCTGCTTTGCCCTCCCATTCCAATTTTATTTCAGTTATCGGTTGTCTTTATCTCCGAGATTTTACTTAGTGCATTTTAATCTCTCCAGTTCCCGCTTTTTTGTTTTTCTGATTTTCCTAATCATATTAGATATTCAGCTTCCAATTATCTTTCCTTGTAGTTTTATATTTTCTCTTGCATATAAGTTTTTCTTTCTTTTCTTCCTTCCATCCTTCCTTTCTTTCTTTCTTCCATCCATTCTTTCTTTCTTTCTTTCCGTCTTTCTTTCTTTGCATTGTTCTTTATTTCTTTTGTTCTGACACACTCTTCTCTATCGTTAACCTCGATATCAATTTTAAACGGCTTCAATATTTTTCTCTTAACCTCCTTTCCATTTTTCTTATTTCCTTTTCTTCATTCTTTTTATTCATACTTGGTACTTTTCCTATGTTTTCTTTATTAAATCTTTTCTTTTCCTTCTTGATTACATTTCTGCTTATTTATTATTCCTTCTTTTCCTTCTTTTTTCTTTTTAGCCCGTTTTGTCATTGAAATAGTTGCTTATTTTCTAACTGTACCAGCAGTTGGTGTTCAAGATTTGCTAAAAACCAAGGCTCCCAGTGCAGATTTACAAAGTAAGTTAACACTCCTCACCTGAAAGATTCATTCAAAATGATCATTCTATCCATTTACCTCCCTTTGTTCGATCTCAAGTAAAAACAATGATGGTTTTTTTAAGAAAGCAGACTATCCCTATCTTTTTAGATACTGTCTCTATCTTCTTAGTTTTGTATTATATTATATTGAGTTATATAAACTGCCTTTTTACATTCCTAATTCGCAAATCTCTAATTTCAGTTACTCGTGCTTATTGCTCTTTTAAAAGCTGGTTCAATCACAAAGTTCTATTGATCCGACTCAGCTTGGGGCTTTGGAATGAACAATACTGACTCTATTTATTTCTAGTTTTACACCTACGAGAAATCTAAGTGTATAAAATCAAGACTCGATACGAACTGCCCACAAAATTCACCTCAATAGGCTAAGATCTGATTCATTACAAAAGTCACTTCACAAATTCAGAAATCACACTTGCAAAACGGAAATAGACATTTATTATTTGTCATATTTTTAATCACTATGTCAATGCTCTTATCGCAGAATTAATTAAAATCAATAACTGACTGCACTGATCATGAAAATTAAGCTCACTTTCTCAAAATAACTCTTGTTTTTTCAAATAATAAGTGCATAATTTATTTATTGGAACAGTCAGTGTGGCTACCGGTTCTCTTTTTGGCAACCTTTACTGATCTATCTCAGGGTCACACAATTCATCCATTATGGGAAATCTTTAGGATCTACAGATATTTTTTTCTAATACATATTTTTCAGATGAAATATTTAACATCTATTTCATATCTCTGAAGATGTTTTAAAAAAAATCAAACGAAACGTTGGCATATATTATATATTACAAATATATCTTCTGAATATTTTATTTTATTTTGTTTTATGTTTTTTAAACATTTGTTATATTCACCTACAGATTTACTTAGATTTTTCTCTCATTATATATATATATATATATATATATATATACATATATATACCGAATGGGTCAGAAGAAATCTACCATGGGTTCACCTATCCGGATCATCAGGATGAAGCTGACAATACGTATGTTTTTAGTCTTTTCTTTTTTATGTAATTTTTTTCCAAAATATCAATTTGTGTATTTGTTTAATCACAAGTTGGATCATTTGGGTTTTTTCACCCAGCCAGAGTTAAAGTTAGGGATTAACCTAAAACGGAAATACATTATATATATATATATATATATATATATATATATATATATATATATATATATATACAGAAACACCGAGAGAAACACAGAAAGTAAAAACACATTGCAAATACGTTTCATACTTTCCCAATCATCTGACAAATTACATTCTAAAGAATTACAAGTGGTACAAGAAAATTAGTAAATCGAAAACATGGAACGAAAAACGGAATCGGATTTACAAAAGATTCGCGAATTCTACAGAACCATAGACCTGAATATGTTGAATATTTTAAAAATGTTGTCATAATATACTATAAGATTTCCTTAATTTTTTCGCATCATATATATATATAGTTGTAGTTGCTTTAAAACACGGGTGATAGAATTTCTTGATGTTTCGTTTCGTTAATCTTATTTTTATATACGCCGATATTTCGTTTAATTTCATTTGTCTACGGTGATTTCATTTAAAGATTTTGATTTATTAGATTTTGAATATTTAAAAAATCTTTTGTTTTAATTAATAATTAGTAAGTGGTTTTGAATCACTTAAATCATAATGAAATGGTAATTAGTGAACTTGAAGATTATTTTCATGTCTACATTTTGACATGAGCTCTGGTTTCTTATTCATGAGATATTGTTGATTTCTTCTCTATACAAAGGATACATCGTAATAAGTAGTTTTATGCAAGGGCATTTTTCTTATTTTATTGGTTTTATTTATTTTATTTGGTTTTTGAGGTTATATATATATATATGTATACCGGGCCATTGACTTAATTAGTAGAGTGTTCGCCAATGGGCCGGGAGACCGAGGTTCAATCCCACGTCGAGCCATACCAAAGAATCAAAAATGGCACTTAATGCCGCCAAGCATTATAAGGTAATGATCAATGGTAAAGTGGAGCAATCCAGGAAATGGAGTAGCGCCCTCCCCTACAATTCGGTGTAGTAGTTATTGAAAAGGGAGCCTTCGTGTCAACCTCGACTGAGGTCGCCAACTTTACATATATATATTAAAAAAGTACAGTAGTGAGAGCATATTTCTTCTCGATGATCGAAAGTTTAAGGAAATAAATTGTCACGCCGTTGATTGCTTTGCGTATAACACTCAGAGACAATATTCATTGGAGGGTTGATCTACAGTTATAAACAGTGTTTGTTGGTGTATTTATCGTAGAAGTGATTTCTTTTGTTGTTTTTGTATGGATTGGGATTCAATACTTCTTTACTTTCCTTTGAAAAGACACTTGGAAAAAGATGTACATTCACTTCTCTCCCAGTTATGAATAGTACAACTACAACTGTTCAACAAAGTTGGTTTAGCATTAAATAACTCCGAAAGGTTCGTATGCCATGAAAACAAAGAAATCAAACCTTACCTCTAAAAAAAAATCAAAAACAACAATAAAACAATGGCAGTGCTTTCACTGTTTCCATATTTTGTTTGGACATCGTGTATTTTTTTAAAACCTTTTAGTTGCCTTATTAAGAACTTTCTATTCTGACCCGATGATTAAAATAAAATTCCAGTAATACGCAATTTAGAGAAACTTTGATATTTTTTAATGAAGGAAATATTTAAAATAAGAACTTGAAAATAGGAAATATTTCGCGTGATCGTGGTGCTTGTCTTATTTTAATTTGAAACAGTAAAACTTTTCCTTAGATTATTCAAATTGACTGCATGTGTTCAGATGCATCAAATTTTGTAGGGGTTTTTTTTCTCCACAATCTCATGACTCTACTGAACATGGCATTGTCCCTCATAAACATCACTAATGATTGATGCTTAATGACATAGGCTCTAAACAGATAAGAACCTTTATGCATATAGATATACATAGTGATAAACATGTACATTGATGAAAATACTGTACGTATTCACTCAGGCCTTTCCCACGAGCAGGATGCAATGCAATGTCCATTTCTAAGTGAAGTTTAACAGGTTTGAATTAAGAGTTTTCCTTCTCCTATCAAGCTAAGGTTATTAAGAAGTCCAGTCTGCCCTACGATTTACACATAACTGAAGGGAGATAAGTTGCATTCGTACCTTTAGCAAAAGTTTTAGCGCTGTTTGAATTGCCATATGCCTCATCCGGGATTTAAACTCGAGTGGCCGTATCCATTTCCGAAAACGATAACCGTTACACTGTGAGCACCTCCTAACACCGTTGCATCTTAGCTGTTATTGAACATTTTAACTACATTATTTCATTCGTGAATCTTTCATTTCTTTGATTTATTTATGAATTCATCTGCATATTATCGACGAACCTTACAGTGCGAAAAACGCTTTTTTTATTTGATTATTATATTAAGGGTCTGTAAAATAAATATCTACCAAAAACTGATTTATTCATGACAGGGTAAAAGACGTTTTCGAAACACAACACAAAGACATCGAAAAGGTCAAAAGATCTGTAAAAGGTCACTGCTGTCATTTGTTTCACCGAGAGATAATAATCAATATACTTGAAAGTTAAAAGCTAAATTCGTTCACTATTTGTGACCTTATGTCTATCTTATCTTATGGAAGTGCTTGACAGAAATGTATTTATAGACAAAACAAACTCTGTCTGAAGATCATTAAAGCTTATTTAATCTTTACTTTCTACTGAACAGGAATGAAATCTTCATAAGCTCTCGGATTGTCTAGCTAAATATTTTCCCTACTTTATTATCATGATTTCAAAGCAGGAAATTAAAAGTGAATCAATAATTTAATTCAATAGTGATATATGACCGAATATACTTTTGTATAAGTCGATTTCACTATTAGACATGATTACCAAATCAATAATTTATGTGGTTGATTTTTGAAGCCACGAGTTTCACCTACTTCTTTCCATTCTGTTTGAATTTCAATCTTACAAAATGATTATTCAGGTCGTTGCCAATTTATCAAAAGTTTATTCTTCAAAATTCGACCAATACATCGCTACATTAACAGTAAAACAATAATGCTTATTATTTACTGAGCAAAACTTTGTAAATAACATTTATATATTAGGTCTCAAGTAGCATACCTTACCTGCAGTTGCTTAAGTGGTAACCCATCTAAGTATTTATTGAACAAGTTGATCGTTGCTTAACTTCCATGATCTAGCAGGAGCCGTTGCTTTCAGAATAATTTGACCGTAAGTATAAAACGAAAATGATTTGGTCACGTTCTTTAAAGAGATTTATTTTAAAAAGTCCACGTTACTTAAACTAAAACCTTTAAATTTAAAATCGAGTTTTGTATTTTATATATTTTATATCATTTACTTTATTCCTTTTATTTTAGACATCCTTGATTTTTTTTTTCTAAATCAAATGACTTTTGCTAAATGAAGCTTTATGAAAGCGAATACATTTGCTTTTATTTTGTTGCTAAGATTAACACACAGTGTTAATGAAGGTGGGGGAATGTTTATAGGTGGAATGAATAAAGGTACGCTTAGACATGAATAAGGTATGTGCAAAGATTCTCGATTCTTTTCTGAAAAATAGAGACTGCACAGTTGAAAACTGTTTTTTGCTGAAAGCTTTGCCACAAACCAAATATATAAAAAAAGAATAAATCAATAAGTTCGTACCATGTGATATGTATTGAGATAAATTTTGATTTCGAATAATCACCGTATGATGTTCCATAATCTTATGTATTTATTTATTCATCTATTTTATGATATAGAACAAATACCGACTGCAAAATTACAGAAAATATTTTGTTAAAGCACGTAAAGTGGGGATTTTCGCTTGTTTTATTTGTATAGACAGTTTTAGTTTTCTGTTCTGATAAATCAAAAAACTTCAAGCCATTAATTATAACTTTCATTTGTTCATGGAGTATCAATCAAATGAACAACCAGTGGGGATTCAAATACGCTGACTGTATCCCTTGCAGCTGAGTAAAACCTCAACGAAAAAAAAAAGGACTGTCTTGACTATAACACTAAACTAAATCTAATGATGAGGCCCCATTTCTTGAGATCAAGTGAGTTTTCCATTACTCCCAGGTCCACTCTGACGCTGTTTGGGTTCCATCTATTTGTCAAGTTGATCTTTTTAGGAAATATTCGTATTTTATACAAGAGAAAAACTCTTCAGAAACAATTACCCACCCCCAAAGATTTTATTGCAAAGTGCAATGGGTAACTTACCGCTATTTTAAATCATTGATTTTGCGCATGCGCTTTGTTTGTTTCTGGTTTTGCCTGCTGTGCATCAAACTAGAGTCAGTTGGTCACTGTCTGTGAGGAAAGCGGCAACACCCAGATTCAATTCATTTCTCAAGAAATTCGGAAACAGCATGTTGTATTGCTTGGCATTCCCATGGAAACCCAAATAGAAAGATTTCAAAGTGTTTGGATGCTAATATGACGCTAGATTCATATTCATTTGACGATTTGGGGTGGTTAATAGCAAGAGTGACGTTATTCGTTCATTCTTTTGCCCCATGGCCCCAGACTCAAAACGGAGGCCCGTATCAAACGCCTGGAAAAAAATTGGGCTGTCCTGGATCGAGAGTGTGATTCTAAAAAGACCCTGCGTTTGGCAACAGGACTCTGAGTTATGCCACACATGCAGGAGAACCCAGTGTTAGTTGTCAGAAAATTTCTGCAACCACATCTGGCCGCCTAACATCCCAAATTGCAATCCTCTTGATTATGTGTGTTGTGCGGTTGATGGAGAGACCAACAAAACTCCGTGCAACAACAAAGATTAATGGAAGGTCAGGAAAATGGAAGCATTTACCAATTTAAACAAAGAGAGCATCAAATATTTTTGCAGGAGATTTTGAAGTCGTCTGGATGCCGTGGTTGAAGCCAATGGCGATTTCTTTGAAGAAGTTTTTATCTATATTATTTCAAAATATTTTCAGGCAATTTTGGTAAATATAGCTGATAAATTCAGGTTACTTTCTGCGTAATTTCGATCTCAATTTACCCATCACACACCCTATATGAATGTACAATGAACATGATTCCTTAACCTCAAGTTATTAATCGAAATCGAACTAATACTTCGAGGCCGCTGTTCCGCACTTTCGCGATTACAACACGGGGACTTTGTCAATCAAATTAATTAGTTATCCTCATTAGTTTAGGGTATTAAATATTTGAATTAGATTTTTTTTTCATTTTATCTTTATTAATTTGCTAATATATGTCAAAGTTAAGATCTTAAATTTCAGTGCTGTTATCTGTCATTCCAATGTTTGTGAATTTACTCGATTTATTATGTCAACCCGTTTTATCTATATTCTTTCTTTCTCATTAGACATCTAGTTTATCGGTGAATTCGTTTCCTCGCTTCAGTTTTCCACCTTGCCTATACCCGGCAGCAAATTCCAAAACTCTTAGTCAATATATTTGTGTAACACATTGTCCTCGCATTATCACTGACCTTTAGCGATTATTTCAGCTACAATGAATGGGCTTAATTCTACGTTGATGGATGTAGGATTGGTACCCACACAATAAATAAGGATGTTTATTTCTGTAAAGAGACAACTTTCAGAAAGGTAAGACTGAAACTATGCAAGACTATTAATTAATATTCTCAATCTTTTTGTTTATTTATCATTCGTATATTTATTTATATTTGTATCTGTTTAACATTAAGTTTAATTGTACTAAATTAATCAAGGTAGTATCTCTTTATATTCAAAATGAAATCTATCCAACTAAAATAATCTCCAACTTTCCCAACATTCAAATTATAATTTATCTCCTTTGTTGTCATTTCGATGAAAGATTCTCTACTCCGAATATTTCGTCGAGTATTTTCTTTCAATCATCCCTCTTACTCTTTTACAATACAAGATTTTCTTTGGTTCATTTGTGTTTTTCTTGTGTATTTCTTCTTTCTTTCTCCTAATTAAACAGAAACAAGATCTACTTCAACGACTGCTTTTCTTTTTCGAATGAATTATATGAAACCCCCCCCCACATATACACACACTCCAGAATTAGACTTAGAATAAATTTGAGAAGAATCATTCAAATTCCAAATTTGATTGGCTTTTCGGTCAAGTGCATAATTCAGGATTCAAATGGATTTCAGCATTTTCTGACTTTGTTTGTTTGTTGTTTAGTTTTGCTTTATTTGTTGTTTTTGTTTTTTGTTTTATTTTAATTTTTTGTTTCTTTGTTTTGCAAAAATGTTTATCTCGAGACAAAAGCCGAAAGTAAAAAGACTGAGAAAAACTAATACAACTGTTATTCGAGATTGCCTAATACCAGACTCTAAAAAGCAAGAAGTAGACGAAACCTAAACTTACAGACCTTGTGCTTGACTCTAAACACCGAGAAATTGACTGACTGTACAATTGTTATCCAGGTCTCCGTGTCACATGACCACTAACCTCCTTGGAGGGTAAATGTATGTACCATTTAAGAGACTCTTGTTTTTACTAAACTAAATATTATTGTTTGTTACAAGCCCGTGTCATATTCTCAATTGACGCTCGACCTTTCTTTTTTTTACTTTTTTAATTATTATGAATTATTGTGTATATTTATATTCTTTAGTATTTTTACAATAATGATTCGTTGTGATTCCCTTGTTTTATTATTAGAGTTTGAAATTAATAAAGATTACTATATTACATGGATTAATCATTAAAATCAGATCGGTATGGCATTGTAGTTTAAATGCCCAGCAAAAAAAAAAGGTAGTTTTGTCATTACTACTAATAATAACCATGTTGCTTGAAAAATGCTTCTAAAAAATTGGCTTTACTTCCTAAAGTACAAAATATTTTTAAAACTTTATTACTCAAAATTGAATTTTTTATATGTAACTGGATTGTTGACAAGAAAACCATAAAATAGTGATGTCAATTTTTTCTTTTCACTAAGGTCAAATAATAGTTAAGAAAATCATTTCTTAAAACTACAAATTGGCAGAGTTTATTGCCTTAAAGCTGATTTTATTGTTCAATTTGTTTTAGAAATTATTTATTTCTTTTAATAAAAAAAGAAATACATAATTTCTAACACAAATCTAAATACGGATTTGGTTGTTATTTGCTGAATTTACTTATTCATCAATGTTACAGTGACAGAACTGACATCTGAGTAATTTTTGGCTGTCTCTACTGCCTGACATGACCTTTGCTGTGGCTATAGAGGTCAGTGACTCCAAAATTACCACATCATGCAAGATTTGAGGCTATCAAATATTGTACAAAGACTCATAAACATTTTGACGTCTGTGGATGTAGATTTAGTCGAGAATATTTTGAATTTATACCTTTCATAAAAATTCTAAAATGGCTTTTTTATCAGCTTCCCAAGATACAATTCTGTTTTTTTACATCCATTATGTTTTAATACGTTCTTGTTATAAAAGTTATTTACTAAACTTTGTTCAGTCAGACACCCCATCCTTGGATTACCTACGGTAACTACTGTTCCGAAATTGACTCCTTCTAAGTACTGAGCAAATTTATCACAGTTCTTCTTCTTCTTCTTCTTCTTCTTCTTCTTCTTCTTCTTCTTCTTCTTCTTCTTCTTCTTCTTCTTCTTCTTCTTCTTCTTCTTCTTCTTCTTCGTTCAGTGACATGTTTATTGAAGAACAGTAGGGGTACTATATAAAATATGTCTGGAGAAATAAGTAGGATCATACTTTTACTTAACTCCAGTGATCCAACCTGAACACACACATTTCTTACCGTCTGACAGGACTTTTAGCTCTTATTTTATTAATATCAAAGGAAGGTAATATAACAATTTATGGAGATGCTCGTGGCGTCACGGTTATCGTCGTAGAAAATAGACTCGGCTACCCGAGTTCAAAACCTGAAACAGGCTGTTTGCATTTCACATAGCGATTATGGAAATGTATGAATCGAACCATTCCGACTTCACCTATAACTAAATAGTAGGACAGAGTGGGCTCTTTAAACTTGGTATGACCACTAGTCTAGGAGGAAAAAACTCTGAATACAAAGCAGTTGTTAGGATGGGTTCTGCAAGGCTATATCCATGGCTAAATCACGCTAAGTCGCTCCCCCACGTCTAAACCAGGTTTCGGGATGAGTAAAGTATTGCAAAACAAGACTGATCTATCTATATGATAAATAATATGTGTCCCAAACTCTTTAGTTCTACATTTATTTGTATGTAACTTTTGCTTGAATCAGGATGTTGTATCTCAGCGTCTTGTTTAATATCCACCAGCTGTGGGTTATATAATGCCACTTCTGTTCTTTTATAGGGATGACTTTGGCATTAAATAACCCACAAATGTTGATATGCCATTAAACAAACGAAACCTATTTAATATCAAGGTGTAGTTACCTGACATTTGGCTCTTTGTTCATGGAAATCTTATTAAATATATCAGTAGAATAAATTAATTAAAACAATAAAAATCAATGTTTTTGATATTTATTTTTATACTCTTTGGAATATTGACCGTTTTCATTCGCATATTTTATAGTTTTTAAAATAATTATGAGGTATCTTTTGGTTTACAGATATGGCTCTCTGATTTTAGACCGAAATGCCACGAAGTGACACTTTATTCCTAATCCGAATGCACTTTGTACTTTTCTCTGTTTCTAAAAAGAGTTGCCAATATATACATAAATGATCCCGTCATATTTTTACACGGGAACTTCAATACCAGTTATTAAATGTTACAAGTTTTCCTTTTACAAATAACTCATATGGTGAATTAATAAAAACGAAAAATGCTTATGTAATTAGAAGAATCCCAATTGTCAAGATTTCTCAATGTTATTAATCATACAATTTGACGAGTTGAATACAAAATAAAATGCTATTATGTCAGCATTCATCATTGCATAGAAACGGATTAAATAGATTTGTTTATCAATGTTTGAAAACAGTATGAATTTAATTACATGAAGAATCAATAAATTTTCTTTACATTAATAAGTCACGAATAATATACGAATATGTATCCATTTGCATTGATATTAATTATTAATTATTAAAAAAAAATAATTCCACTATTAATATCATTTCAATTATGATATAATCCCTTTTGCAATCCTGATTTTTTTTTCTGACAGCTAAAGTAAATTATGCCAAATCAAAAACAAATAAGAAGATTCCGAATGACGTTCTATGAATTCAAGAATCATCACAGGTTATTTCTTTATTTCTTTATTTCCGTTTTTGTTTTTCTTTTTTCTATTTCTTTATTTCCGATTTTTGCATTGCTTATTTTAGCGGTCAAAAAGTGCTCCCACCCTGAATCTTATAAGCAACAATCAGACCAGAAAAAATAGTTACAAAAATAATTGTAAAAGTAAATTAATATTATTGGAAAATTCTCTACCTGTGTTTTGGAACATGGCAAATTCCAAAATAAAATTGAATTCAAGCCAAGATTATAAGACGCATAAAATACTTGGATTCTGTTTTGGCACATTAACTATGGAGTCTGTTTCCAGTCATTTAAAACTTTAAATTATATTAAAAAATAGAGTTGAAATAAATAAATAAATAAATAAATAAATAACGTCATAAATAATAAGGTTTTAATTGTTTTCCTGTTATAATTCTATTTCAGAAATTTAAATTTCCCACTAAACATAAATAATAATAATGGCAGGGTTTGTTTAGTAACTAAATTTGCTGTGCCCTACTCTGACTATAGTTGCCGTTGGCGTTCCTACTCAGGTAAGAGCTAGGTTTTAACTGGCATAACACACAGACTTAAAATCACAAACCAACCATTTATATTCTATTTTATAAAATTTGATCAACTTTTTGGGAATAGAATGCAATAAATATATATTTCTGGTTTCCTGGTTTTATGAATTCATCATATTACCAAGTTGTAAATACGACATACTGCAAAATCTAGTTTATTCTTTATGATAGGAAGTTTCAAAAAACAATTTTTAATCGTCGATGGATATTTCAGTAACAATGAGAGTTTAATACAGAATCACTTAAAGGCCGTTATCGACGGTGTTGAATCACATACTATTTATAGAATCTATATATTTAATTGAAAAAATCACTAAGGAAAACTATTCGTTTCCTTCAGAAATGATAATGAATGAGGCGATCGAGAATCCTCACATTTA
>OY757904.1:1289906-1297406 GCA_963585895.1 Sepioteuthis lessoniana | reverse complement strand
CTATCTTTCTCTACACACACACACACACACACACACACACACACACATAGACAAACACACGCATACAGATATATGTATGTATGTATGTATGTATGTATGTATGTATGTAGGTTTGAGGATGCATGTACATAAGTACACCAGTTAGTTTGCTGCGTATAATGAAATTATTTATTTTATACATCGCATAAGTTTTTTCAGTATTATCTCCATCAAGTAGAATAATATGATAAAATAATATTAAATATTAAATCAAATATACACTTGGTTTAACATTGGAACAAATTTTTAAATTTACATTCCCCATCTGTTCGTTAATATTTTTCAGCAAAATCAACTCCAAGACAAATGAATCTGGAAATTCCAGACCTAAGCAAAACGATCAATAACTTTTAATAACAGACAACATTTTTCAAACACAATTCTTTTTCTTTTCTCTCTATTGGATGAAAATAATCTTTATATCAGAATATTTTCTGATTTTTTTTAATTGTATGATTAACGAAATTTGAATAAACAATGTTATAACTAAATTAAATGAATTTTGTATCAAAGATGACAATGTTTCAAAAATCAGTGAGAATAACTTGTAAGATAAAAAAAAAGGAAACTAACGAATGTGGCGAAAATTCGATTTGTAGAGATAATCATATAGGGGGTATAAAGTATAAATTACTAGCCAGGAGAAACGATGAGAATTTTTGTGGTTGATTGGAGGCTTAAACAAGATTATCTTCTCCTCCCTCCTCACATCTTCCTCTTCATGAGACCTGTAGAACTTGTAATATTAAAAGAAACTTGAGTGGGTTTTCATAACAGCGTATTTGTCTCTTCTTTTGTCTCTGAGATCAAATGAGAACTTAGTCTCAAATAACTTTGGGAATGTACCTTCAACGTTATGCATCCTTATTTCAAATAACTAGTGGGATTTTTCTCAACAGGAATGTGATGTCTTTAACTTTTCATTGAATGATTTTTTTTTCTGAATTCACCATCAAACCAAATTCCTATTCTTTGGTAGAAATCGTCATTATTGTTATTATACACTTGGGTATGTGTGTGTGGGGGGATAGTATGGATAATTTGTGAACCCATTTTCATGGGTTTTTTGTCAACAAGTTCTTAATTGACTTCTTTTGCTAACGTGGGGCATTAACTACAGAATGTTTCTAGTCAAAATAACCGACCCAAATAAACAGGGTTTTAGGATAAAATGTTTTTCAGTAATAACCACAAAAAGAGCAACAAATAAATAAATACTTGAATTCACTTACAAAATCTCATCAATAAGCCTGAAAAAAATAAAAAAAGGAAAGTGACTGTTTTTCGTGTGAGATTAAGTTAACAATTCTTGCTGTGTCCAGTTCTTTGTTAAAATAATAATAAAAAAAATCCTGAAAAGAATTTATAATCGCCTTTGTTGTGTGACTTCTTCAAAGTCAGTCTGCTGTTTGAACAAGACAGGGAAGTTCGGGAAAGTAGCCACTTTGTTAAAACACTAGAACACAAAGTAAACAGTTTATATCAGAACTTCAATGGTATTTTTTTAGCGATCTTTCATATTGAGATGTTTTTCTCTTGTCAATTTTATGATCAATGTTATTTGGAGGACGTGAAATTTCGATATTTTTATGATAGACGTTCAAAATATTGATAATCTAAAATCAATCATTTATTTTGATATAAACCTTTCATTAATTCTTTTCTTTTATAATAATTTACTCTTAAAATTTGTTGTTGTTTTAAAATCAAAGAAGAACTTGCCCATAATTTTTTGGAATAACATTTGAACTTTAATCTGGTTAAGAACACAAAGAAAAGTATTGACTACTAGAAACTCTTTACATCAATCTTTATCTACAGAATTTCAAGTTTATATCCTAACATAGAGCCACAAACTATAGAATATTCAGAAGGAAGGCTACTGTGCCTTCCTTATTATATATTTCTTTGTGACCATGTACGCCTTTTACATAATAGTTATCTACAATGATGTAAGCAACACATACGATAAGACTAAAGCAGTTTTTTTTTATGGGATGAGAATTAGGAAAAGTAAACAATGTCATTGAAGTAACATATATAATGATCGATAACAAAAAAAAACGAAAATAATTCAATGACCAAGATAAACTTGTAATTAGATTACTGCCCATATTTTCATGCTCCCAAGAAGAACCCCAAAAAAGGCATCTTACGAATATTTCATCACTTCCTGTGAATCCTTTTTAAGAAATAAAAGATATTAGAGTTTTACTGATTTCTAAAATTTGCTTTGTATATATGCGCATATTTATACACTTAATGAAACAGTCCTATTACCTTCGATGACTTGTTCATTTCCCTCTACTCTCTAATATACTAGCTGACACAGAAGTATATAAAACACCACTAGATATTGCTTTGATATAATCTCTAAAAATGAATTTCAACCAATAGAAGTCTACTTTCTTCGATACAGTCGTGACTCATTTTCATGCCAGAAATTTTTTTTGCTATTGTTTCAGGGTTTAAACCAGTTCTCTTTTTACGTTTCGTAGTTTGGCAATAAATAGTATATGTATCCTCTAGTTTTTTATATAAATAGAATTTCTAAAAATATCCACGGTGTTGATAAAAATCTAAAGAAATAAGTTGTTCATTATCCTTGTATTACACAAAAGCTGAAATGTTAATTCTTGTAATTGCCAAAATTTTATCCGACAAAAGCAAAACAAAAAAAGAAACTGGTGTGTAAAAATCAGTGAACTGTTTTATCATTTCACTTACACTCCGTTGTTTTAGCTAAAAGTTGGGTTTAAGTTCTTGTAAGATTTATTTAACCTTAGAAAAATATTAATAAATAAAAACGAGCAATAACAGCACGCGAATATCAATCACAAAAACCAGAAAAAATATTTTGTTCTGTGGTTTTATAAGTTTTACTTAAAATAAATTGTTTCCCTGCATATTTTATCATCGTATTTCTTTTAACAGTTTGAGTAGAAAATATCTTTCAAGGCTTTGAAAACAATCACCAAGGTAATATAATTTCCTCTTAAGTTTGAATTTCTTTCTTTTTTTATTCAGATGACAGCTATTATCAGAGAAATAATAAGATCTTTTGTTGAATATTTACCTGCGAAAATCTTTAAGGAGATATTGTTCAAAAATACAAATTATTTCTATCAAAATTCTATTTTCTTTTCAAAACCCAAGTTATTCATCCATTTATCTCCGTCTATATTTCTCAGTTTTTTTTTTTTTTCATTTATTTTAATTTGTAAATATGACGAATAATCAATATAAAGAATCTTCAGCACTTGAAAAAAATTTGTTTGAACCCTGAAAGGTTTTTCTTTTTCTTTACTTTGTATTATATCTGTTCCAATGTTATTTTGTTTTTGTTTTTTGCTTTTGGTTCTAATTCTGTTAAGCCTTTTTTTTTTTGGCATAAATAGTCAGGAATAAAAACATTGTGGAAGCTGCAAACCACAACCAATAGTAGGTATGCAATACTTCTTGTAACTTCCAGAACATCCAGCGTATGGGATATTATGACAAAGATAATTGAGATAACAAAACAATAGACAAATGTAGAACTTCAAAGTGAAACTAGATTTGTATATGTCAAGAGCAAAACTCCTATAGAACTTCATCATTTCCATGTTTCTGTGTATATCAATCATGCAATGAGCAGGAATCGGGTATCGGTCTGGTGTGGTGCGTTTACAGAGGGCCATAGAAATCTGAAGGACGTGCATCGTGGTGGATTTCTACGTTTATCAACCAAACACTTCAGCACGCGTATTGGAGGTTTGATTCAAAACGAGATAACATACAAACTTCCATTATATGGACGTGAAACGAAATATTCTAAAATCGAGTTCTAGGGAAATTGTCTACGAGGATTTGGAATATCGAAAAATGTCATTTCGTTGAATCTCAAAGCAGAAGAATCACAGAATATGTGATTGAAAGTTTCACCGTATCTACTACAAATTCCGCCATGGCTTCTCCAAGTGTTTTGTTTTGGAAACCTCAAACGACATTTATCTGCAAAACGCTTGACAAAGAGAAGATTTATGTATTTAAGTAGTGATGGGACAAATGCATGAATCTCGATGTCGACTATTTGGAAAAGTAACATAGTAGTGCCGGTAACATATGCATAATGATTTATTTGAATTGTAATAAACATATTACATTAGCGTAAATGTTTGTATCTTACATTTTCGACATTCTTGATACTTAAAACATTATAAACAAACACAAAGAAACGCACACAACATAAATGTGGCGGGGGGGGCGCTCAAGCGTATATCACCGCATTGGGGGGGGGTCATAAAATTGACATCATATATTACCACAATTGAGATCATGATATTTGGTCAGAACAAATTTGGTCTCGGAAATTCAGTCTTAAAAGATATCTTTAAGATTTAGTACCAAATATGACATCAATATTTCTTCAATTTTCCATCAATTCCTATTCTTTTAATTTCTTTTGTTTAACAGCAATATGCGTATATATATATATATGTATATATATATATATGTGTGTGTGTGTGTGTGTGTGTGTGTGTGTGTGTGTGTGTGTGTGTGTGTGTGTGTGTGTTAGACTCTCTATAGATTATTACCATTGTGACTACATATATCTAGGGAAAAAAACTCGTAAAGCAAGAGTTAGTGATGTGCTGGCCTTCAACATTGTAGTAATCAAGTTCGAACTCCAGTCACGCTATTATGTTCATGTTCGAACGAATATTTTTTCTAGGGATAGCTTTAAATAACCCATGAAGGTTGATATCCTATTAAACAAAGAAAACGAAATCGAAACTATATATCTACCTTCTTTCTTCCTTTTCTTCTTTGTCATTTTGATCGGCGTTTATTCCTCTCTCCAAAATTGGAAATACTGCCACCATCCTTATTGCCTGTTCTTTAGTGTGAAGTGATATAATATATAACACATTCTGGCTCACGGTCGTGTTAATTGAATATCAGTAACAAAGTCGACAACAGTAATCTTTTTTTGTTTACACTACCTTCCGTTTGCTTTTCACCTGTTTCTTTGGGTCTGTTTATTTGTTTGACTTTTCACCTGCTCTTGTATGTACCCAAACTTCTTAGAGTACAAAACACTCACCTTATTTCTATGTAACTACTTCGGTTTCTTAATTGAGTCTCTTCCCAATTATTCTTATATTCTCCAACAACTAATCTCCCTACAAAAAATCAATACAATACAACGGAAGTCCGTTAAGCAATAATTTTCTTCTTCTTCTTCTTCTTTACCTGCAATGCTTAATCCCAGGACACGAGTTCATTACAGACAAACCCCCCCCCACCAAAGTTACTTTTCTTTATTAATCGATTCATATTTTTGACTGCCCTAAAGTTATAAATATGACAAGATCGTCTGAGTGGAAAACATCGACGTTACGCGAGCAAATTTTAAATCGATAAGAATTGTTTTTTTTTGTTTGTTTTTACATAAGCATTTTTATATCTTTTCGCGTACAACTGTATTCATATGAAACTTTTCATTCCTTTTGATCTTAAAAGCATGAAAATTAATTCCATTTGAGAATTACTGATTTTAAGCGATCAACATTGATCACTGTTAAACATACACAATGTCATGATTAAGTGGTAAAAGTTATTTCAATAACTATGCATATTGATACTTAACTTTATACAACTAAAGATATGAAAAACACATTAACACTTAAAACAACATCTTCATCAAATAAGGATTCTGCAGTTGATCTCTGCACCAAAAGTTCATTGTTGCTATCATTATTATTATTATAATGGCACCAGACTTTATTGGGTTTCCGTCAATGGGGGAATTCCATAAGATACAACTTCCGCCAATTATGGAACATTGTAATATGTTTCTTCTCGAATGCTGACATTAATATGTTTGGCCAGATACGCCGTAATTGATTCGACAATAAAAACCCATTACTGTTTATAATAAGGAATATACTTGGTAACCATCCTTATTTCATGCATTCCTCATATTTTTCAACATCGATATTGTCCCAAAAATGCAACCGTTATTTCAACAATGTCAATACATATATTATCTCTTTGTATTTTTTCTTCTTAAACCTTCTAATATTTCACATTTACACACTATTTTTAACCTATTATGTAAAACTAGATTGATTTCTTCGAGGTCCACAAAGCACTGAACAACACTTTTCGATATGAAGTCAAAACAATAAAGTATTTTACATGGTCAGTAAAAACAAGGAATTTCCGTTTCATAAAAAAACAACATATTGTCTCTTTTGGGTGACAGAGATTTTTTCTTGATTTTTCGGACGTAGGATATAAAGGAATTATTGCATAAGATTATTTAACAATGAACAGATGACTCAAAATAATCTGCACTCTTATTAAGAAAACTGTTACAAACGTTGTTAATAATCCTTTTAAACTTTCACATAATAATCGACGTTTTTTAACGGCAAGAACTTTAGTTCTCTATTGTATTTTCTATTAGATCATCCTCTACGTAATGTCCTAAATCTCATCATCATCATCATCATCATCATCATCATCATCATCATCCTCAAGGCGTGTCGGCAACAAGGATTCTCTCTCTCTTTCTCTCTTTCTCCATCCGTCGCTACTGGGTATCGCTTTTGGTAAGTGCTCAAGACAGTATCCAGTGTCCAACCAAAATTGATGAATGTAAGTTTTTGCTAGTTGGTCAATATTCGCATATCCAGGTAGAGGAGTCCATAAAAGAACCTCGCTTATTAAATTATTCTTATTTTTCTGCAATGCCCAGCTCGTCTTGTTCGTCTTATTTTGAATAACTCATGAGATGTGTGGTGAGTGACCATACTGATGTAGTTTTCCTGGATGCTCTTTCAGGATTTGTTTAAAAAAGTATGAAGCATTCTTGTGTAGTTTCCATCTAGATTTTTCTCCTGTAGTTTCGTTCAAGTCTAAGTGGTGCAACCATGCAATAACCCTGACGCAGCTACAACTAGGAAGAAAAATACGTAAGTGATGATAGCACATGCTAGAATGTCTTTGTGTAGTTTTCAATTGACTAATTACACTGTAACAGTATGATTCACGTTGCTTAGTTACAAACATGACTTT
This sequence comes from Sepioteuthis lessoniana, assembly GCA_963585895.1. Lineage (NCBI taxonomy): Eukaryota > Metazoa > Mollusca > Cephalopoda > Myopsida > Loliginidae > Sepioteuthis > Sepioteuthis lessoniana. The sequence continues at coordinate 1,290,302 of OY757904.1, read as the reverse complement.
TTAAAAATGAACGTGTCTACGGAGCATAAAAACATCTTTTGTGAGTTTAGAAAAGGCTATAATAAGATATTCATTGGTTTTATTAGAGAAGCTTTTTAGATGAAATTGTTAAATATAGTTTACAAAAAATTACTTCAACCTAAGAAATGTGCAACAATGTGTCCTGTTGATTTTAATAAGTATATACATGTTGATAAGCATGATAAAAAATGGATATTTTACCAGAATATAAAATGGTACAATGGATTATGGTTGGCTAACGATTCAAAACAAACCTCAACCCAAGGAAAATTTTGGTAAATGGTAGTTTTTGATTTACAAAACAGAAATATATGTTATTTTTATAGATATTTGAAATAAATAGTTTTATAGGAAGTTTATGAAAATGCTATGAAG
>OY757904.1:1147406-1284906 GCA_963585895.1 Sepioteuthis lessoniana | reverse complement strand
CATATCAGGCAATGTACGGCTTTGTCCTTTCTTGCTCTTAATTTCATTTTTAGAAAAATAAGTCAACTTTTAAGATCAGATATTTTGTTGTAATATTTGGTGGTAGTCCGATGAAATGAAAAATGTCTTCATTAGAGATGACAGTTATACAAAATATTATATCATATAGGCATAAACAGCAGAAAATCAAAGTGGAATCCAGGCTTAACTTACTTGTCACATAAAATAAGAAGTCCATCGATAAATGGTTCCCTGACACATCGTATCATTGAGTTAAAACAAAAATATATCTGAATAAAAAAAGTAATATAGCGTTGCTGTTTGAATATATCTCCGCTCTCACTCGCCAACTCTCTCTGTTCATACACACACACACACACACACACACACATATATATATATATATGTGTGTGTGTGTGTGTGTGTGTGTGTGTGTGTGTGTGTGTGTGTGTGTGTGCAAATCAAAATTTCCGTTAGTAAATGAATGAAAACTTTTTATAATTGTATACATTTATTTTAACAAAATCTTCTTCATTACTAATGTACTTAATTCAGTGGTAGATATCAATTTTTTAGATCGAATATTCTACAGTGAAAATTCAACGAACAACTACGAGTCAATTCACCGATTTATGAAGTGCCGTTGTTTGCTTTCAACTACGAAACAACGGCAATTCGTATTTTCCATATTTTTCAACAAAGTGTTTTCAAAAATTATCGATAATGAGGCTGTATATGCGAAGGCAGAAATGAACTATGAATTAAACGTTAATTTTCTTCAGAACAATCCCTTTGCATTCCTCAATTAATTTAACGGATTTAAAGTGTAATTTTAATATCGTATGAAGCTGTGTTATGGCATTTCTTAAAATATTCTCCACATTCTCAAATATAAGCCTTTTGAAAACATTAAGTTTAGAAAACAAGTGGCTGGGCATAGAGAGTATATCTTTCGTGTGAAATCCTCTGTTTCGCCAAAAACTGTTGATCAAAAGTATTTCGAGAATTGATACTGTCTCTTCGAAACAAATCTTGTCTACCGAGAATTGAAGCTATTTTGTCTTGACAAAGTCTAAACATTTTTATGCAACAGGCCAAATGTTTAGATATATTCATTTTATTATATTTTACTCGCCTGTACAAAAATCTTCATTTAAATTTCAAATTTTACTATTAAAAATAATTAAAAATACATTTTTATCACACCACGTTTTCAACTTTTTTATAGCGTGAATTATAATTTCCATATTTGCTGGCTCATATTTCTTGCAACACAAGATAACAGAAGAGAATAATTTTTTTCAAAAGACAAAAAACTATTGAAATAAGAAATAGAAGCAGAGAAGCTGGAATGCAAAAGAAAACAGAAGAGATATGGAGAGAATAGAAAACAGAACAAAAGAAGAGAAGATAAAAGAGAAGAGGAAATAAAATAAGGGAAGCGAATCAAAGACAGAAACGAAAAAAGAGAAAAAAACAACAGAAGAGAGTAGAAAAGAGAAAGAGGAAAAAAAGAAGAGGAAAGGGAAGAAAAGACAAGATAGAAGATCAAGGAAAAGAAGAGAAGAGTAAAGAGAAGATACAAAAGAAGAAAAGGAAAGGAAAAGCACAGAAGAGAGAAGAGAAGAGAAGAGATGAAAGAAGAGAAGAAAGAAAGAATATATTTCAAAGGTGTTGTTCATTTTAGCTTCCTTTGTTGAAGTCGAATTGTGCAGTGGGCGTAGAAGATTTAAAAAGTTGCTTAAGAGAAGTGATGTAGATCAAAAAAGATTTACTTCTTTATAATTTTTTGTTTTTTCTAATTAACAAAAAAAAGATGGGAAAAGTTTCGGTGGACCTCGACACATAGTCTTATCCTTTTGCCAGATATAAATCAAAAAGTATTTTTGCGATAATATATCCCGGCTCAAAACGTAAGCTCTCCGAGTTTGTCTTTTCTTTGTTCCCAAGAAATGTAATTCAATGGAGTACAAGCTTCAAAGACTTACCCTTGGTACGTTTAGCCGTAGACGTCACCTTTTAATATCAAGGGATAAAGCCTTCGATCTTACGATCACCTGATCCTAACAAAACAATCCACCAAATGGAACCTTTTTGTTGATGATATGCAGTTCATCTGGCAAGTTATAGTCGAGCTCTGCTAATTGGGAAGTACTCTCAAAGGATTAGTGTCCCACTTTCAAATGCAGATATCCCAAGCAATTCTGCTATTTTACTGCCATAAATGTTCTTTCCAATGTCTTGGAGTGGTTTTCACATAGAATGCCATGAATAATAATAATAATCATCAGGTCGCGTTGCTAACACGGATCTCCCAGACACTCTCTCGCCACCCGTCTCTATCGTCCATCGCACCTGGTAGGTCTTTCCGGCTACATCCTGTATCGGCACGGAGCTGTTGTATCTGGTCGTCCTACCTTTGCTCGTCCATGTGAAGCACATCGCTTATGAGTTTGTCCTTTTACTTCTCCAGCAGTGTCCTGCATGTCTGGTTCGTCTATATTATATCCGAATAATATTGTTGCGTCAACGCTTTTTGCACGTAGACCTTCTAGAATTCGACGAATAGTCAAAATTTGTGATGTCGTCGATCAATTTCTCCGAAAGCCGTTTTGTTTCTTCCTGAATATTTTCTCAATTTTCGGTTCTATGTGGTCGCGTTGTAGATCATTGTAGATCGTGGCTGCTATGGACGTGAGGGTTATACCTCAGTAGTTCTTGGCTAATCTGTGGTCGCCCTTTTTAGGGAAAGGGATGATGTATCCTTTTGCCATCTGTCTATTATGTTTTGATTATATACGGCATTACAGCGTCGGAGCAGTATGTTGTCCAATTCCCTGGTCTTCCATACTTCTGGGGGTATTTCATCAAGCCCTGCTGCTTTCCTAATTTTAATTTTTTCTTCGTACTAAGTCGAGTTCTTCCTGCGTAAACTGTTCTAGTTGATTACTAATAATTTTTGTGATTGGTTCATCCGTAACTTTCAGAGGTTTTCCGAGTAAATTCTCGAAATGTTCTTTCCACAGTTGCATTCGGTATTCTTGGCTCGTAGCTTTCATTTTAGCTTTCGCAGTGCTCTTCCTTCTGCTTACTTCGTTTACCATCAGCTATGCAAACCTAGATTATCTATCTTCAGCCCACCAGCCTTTAGTCTTTATTTAATCGTGCTTGGGGATGTATTGGAGTTGATATGCCATTGAAAGTGACTGGTTGAACTGGCTTTTTCCTGAACAGTCGCATAATCAATATTTCCCCACGCATATTAGTTCTTTTGGCTTTTTAACTCTAATTTCTTTTCATAACCCTACTTTAGTGTACTGATCACAATATGGTTTATGCTATGATATCTTTCAACTTGTTTACAAGATATCTCAATTGTCTGCATCCTAATAATCGGCCAATGTTGATTTTCACTTCTTCTCTTTGGCATTCTGCTATATTTGGATTTAGATGACAGGAACTTTCCTTTATCAAACTAAATTCGTTTTCTGAAATTCTTTCTTAAAACAAAGTTCAACTGTGAATTTTCAATGCCTAACGATAACACGTGTTGGCAACTGTCGCAAAGTTTACGTAAAGCACGATAATGCACTTCCTTTTGTCTTTAATTTGAAACATGACAATCATCTAAACAGCACTATATTTTGTTGGAATCGTAATTTTTTAAATAAAATTTGTTGAGTTTGATCAAGGATATATAAAGATATAAAGTCTAAACGAAGAGTTTAAAAATAAATAAGGGAATTCGCCTCTTCTATATTCTACTACCTCAGCCTTGTATGATGTATGATCCTTTATTCGGATAATAACTTTTATATCAAAACTGCAATAACAAAGTTAAATACATAATAAAATACTAAATATGGCATTCGTCTCTCGACTCTACAAGTGTCAAAAACAAATTAAGTAGAAATGCCTGAAACTATGATAACAACTGATTCTACGTTAGTCTTTCAGAGGGCCAAAATAGAAAGTTTTTATTGGGTATCGAACTTATAGTACAATCGAGACTACAGGCATTTGTTATATAACGATTCATTAGCCAAGTGGGTAGGGTGTTCGACAATGGCACGAGAGGCCGGGGTTCAATCCCAGGTCGAGTCATACCAAAGACTCAAAAATGGCACTTGATACCTTCTAGCTTAACACTCAGCATTATAAGAAACGTATCAAGGATAAAGTGAATTCAGGGAAATGAGTAGCGCCCTCCCCTACTCCTCGGTGCAGTAGCTATTGAAAAGGGAGCCTTCGGGTCACCCTCAGCTACAGTCGGCGTGTAGTAGCTATTGAAAAGGGGGCCTTCGGGTCGCCCTAGACAAGAGTCGGCGTGTAGTAGCTATTGAAAAGGGGGCCTTCGGGTCGCCCTCGACAAGAGTCGGCGTGTAGTAGCTATTAAAAAGGGAGCCTTCGGGTCACCCTCGGCTACAGTCGGCGTGTAGTAGCTATTGAAAAGGGGGCCTTCGGGTCGCCCTAGACAAGAGTCGGCGTGTAGTAGCTATTAAAAAGGGAACCTTCGGGTCGCCCTCGACTACAGTCGGCGTGTAGTAGCTATTGAAAAGGGAACCTTCGGGTCGCCCTCGACTACAGTCGGCGTGTAGTAGCTATTGAAAAGGGGGTCTTCGGGTCGCCCTAGACAAGAGTCGGCGTGTAGTAGCTATTAAAAAGGGAACCTTCGGGTCGCCCTCGACTACAGTCGGCGTGTAGTAGCTATTGAAAAGGGAGCCTTCGGGTCGCCCTAGACAAGAGTCGGCGTGTAGTAGCTATTGAAAAAGGAGCCTTCGGGTCACCCTCGGCTACAGTCGGCGTGTAGTAGCTATTGAAAAGGGAGCCTTCGGGTCGCCCTCGACAAGAGTCGGCGTGTAGTAGCTATTGAAAAGGGAGCCTTCGGGTCGCCCTCGACAAGAGTCGGCCAACTTTACTTTAGATTTATACCTACTGCATGCATCCTTAATTGTATTGATGATAAATTATTTATGAATGTTTATGGGCAGTTAATGTACAACAATCAAATGATAAGCTTCTTATTTTCAGTGAAACGTGATTAAATAAAACATTACATATCATTGATATTGTGACCTGATTTGAATTTATCAAAGGAAATTATGAAAAGTAAATAAGCAACAGCAGGGCATACCCATTCTGGCAGTATTCGTAGAGAATTTTTATCCTTGTCTTTTAGATGCCCAATGCGTTGGGTGAAGTGTTAAAACTAAGACAGATAACTAAGAAAAGAAGAAACCTCATCCTTAAAAAAAACACTTGTTGAACAAACGACAGTTTAGCTATTTATTCGAATGTTTACATATAGTTTCTCCAGTAGAGATATCAAGTGAAATTAATCATCATAGGAATATTTCAAATTTTTTTAAAGTGTTTTCTTTTCGGACTAGAACATGTACAAGGTGTGGTAGAAATACCTTCCACATGTTCAATTGTTAGTTGTGTGATGCAAGTAAACTTAAGTAAGTGACAAAAGTAGCTTCATCTCGTGAATTTTTATGGGTCTTTTTTTTAATGATCAATTACGATCATGGCTTAGATGGGTGAACATCGTGTATTTGCTGTTAAAAGATTTTTTTAAGACAGGTGAATGTATATTAGCTACACAGTGTTTTTCGTACTCATTTCATATCATGTCGGAATAATGCTGTTCCAGGTAGAATTTTCAATCCAAAGTAGTTTTCATTTTCTATTCCTAACAGCATTATTTCAACGTAACATGAAATAAGCTCGAAAAGTTCTCTTAAACTCTGTTTCTTACTATTTTTCTGGAACCATCCAATGCGCAATTGAACTTTTTCATCTGATTAAACAACCTGTTCCAAAAATATTTGACTCTTTTTGCAAAAAAATCAAATTTGTTGGTAAACTTAGTTTGTGAAATCTGTCTTGGCAGTAAATTTCCTGTTCGAGGAGAAATATTGAAAAATGTCGACCATAATTAGAAATTTTATTAATTATTTTGACAGTTTCAATTAGATATTCTTTCATTCTTCTTTCTAGTAAAGTAGTTAATTTTGATTCTTCCAATCACTCCCTGTAACTGTAATCGTTTACTCTTTTTATTAGTTTTGTTACTTTTCTTTGAATGCCCTTCAATCTTAATATTACTCTCTAATTTCAATATCTCAACATTTAAGTCCAGGCTTCAGTATATTCTATAAGAGGTCTTAAAAAAGAACTGAAACTGCCCAGACAACAGAACTGTTGATATTGATAAAGAATATGGAGAGTTGAAGAAACTTGCTGTTATTTTGGTTCCATTGAAAAAGTTACTTGTTACTACAAAGACCGAAATGATAAAGCTTACGTCACACCTCATGAAATTTCGGAATTATAACAAGTAAATGTAAAATATGACAAATCAAATAAAATAAGATACTTTCAATCAAAATATGCTTTTACGAACATCGTAAACGAAGCGTTTTTATCACAATGTCTTAGAAATTAATGGTTATTCTTGCGAATAAACAGTAATAAGGTCAACTTAGAACGATACTGATTCGTTCTCTCTCTCCTCTCCCCCCCCCACAGTTCGTGAAAACGATTTTCCTTATTTTACTTTTTCTCTATTTTTTATCTTGGTCATATGAGGAAAAACGGTTATGAGAGAAACTGTAAGATTTGCTGAAAGATGTCGAATTATGATCTGAGGTTAACTTCCGCAATTCTTCTCAATTGGTCATCATTAAATACGGTTTGGGGTCTTCCTCGAAGTTCATTTTGAATATTCTCATCGTTGGAGCGAAATTTCTGAAACCACTATTGTATTGTTCACTCGTTAGCAGTTCCTTCTTCAAATTCTAAATTGATGTTTTTCTTTGCTTCAACTGTATTTTGCTTAATTTAAACTTATAGAGAAAGTGTAATTGTGTTTGCTTCACAGACAACATCATTTCAGGTATACAAAAAACCATTATAATGTATGAATAATCTTAAAAAGTGGGAATCAACTGCAGGATAACCAGATTTACAATATCATTTTATACAATCCACACCTTCTTAAATCCATTTTGTTAGCATTGAATCATAAATCATCCTGAATCCTCCGACAATTTAAGCGCTACAATACATAACAAAAGAATGTAAAAAGAAAATTGGGGAAAAACTGTGGCCTTAACACTATAATTAAAAATTGTGGCCTTAACACTATAATTAAAAAATGTGACCCTTACACTATCATTAAAAGTGTGACCTTAACGCTATAATTAAAAAGTGTGACTTTAACACTATAATCAAAAGTGTGACCTTAACATCATAATTAAAAGTGTGACCTTAACACTATAATTAAAAAGTGTGACCAAAACACTATGATCAAAAAATGTGCTCTTAACACTATAGTTAAAAAGTGTGACCTTAACACTACAATTAAAAAGTATGACCATAACACTATAATTAAAAGTGACCTTAACACTATAATTACATGAAAGATTTAATTTCAAGTTCTTTATTTCATTTATTTATCAACTGTATAAAAAAGATTTTATAATCTGAATAAAATTAAAGAAATTGATTCTTCTGTCACAAATAATTGAGAAATACTTTATTTTATGGAATCCGAAATCACAAAAGGACGCGTTAGATTTTCAGCGAAACGAGAATTCATGATGATATAAATGTTTTTATTTATCAAGGAGGGAAAAATTCTAATAAGTATTTCGTACTTATCTCCTTTATATGTACAATTTGAATCGGCGAAAATGACAATTTAAATGATAAAAATGATCAAAAGTTATCATTCAGTAGCAAATTGAACTAGAAAGTTTTTTTTATTATATAAGTTAAAGCATTTTAAGGTATTTTTCTAATAAAAACATCTCTATAATGAGTTGTTTTGCAGTATTAAGGTATTAAGGTTACATACGAACATAATGAATATTTTACAGATAGATCAATAGATGCAGAATATATATATATATATATATATATATATATATACATGTTGTGTAGCCACATAATACATATTCATGCAGAAACATAACGACGCAATGAAGAGGAGCGAAGACAGTTCTTTAGAAAAATATGCCTCTCACTTTATTGAAAGGGTTGTGTGTGAGAGGGAGTTGGAGACCGAACAAGGACTGCAACTTATTGACCCCCACTCTTATAGCCATAACAGCGTTTCTTTCCCGTCCTGGGATGCTCAACCGGGGGCCAGGGGGCCCAGCCTCTCTGGGACATGGTCCTCATTCCAGCATCTTTTCTCCAACTAATCTGAGGCTCTGAACTCCAACTGCTCAATTGGGGGTCCTGAAGGCCCCCTCTGCTGGGTGCTGGTTCTCTCTACAGTATCTTATCTCCAACTGACTCGAACTTCCTGTGCACCGAGTTATATTATTGTTTTACGCCCACTCAGTCTCTTCTCATAACTGGCCAACGGAATATGTAACTTCCGCTGTCTTTGGAATGGCATTTTTGATCATCATCGAGCGGAAATAACTGTCATGCAGTTCACAGGTCACCCTCTCCCGGTGCATCAGTTTGTGACTGCACCGTGGGATTTTAACCTTGTCCCATATTGTCAGTCAAGCTTGCCTACGCAATCTCTTTCCATAACTGGCCAACGGAATATGCAACTTCCGCAGTCTTTGGAATGACATGTTTGGCCGGGTCGGAGGTCAATATACAACACAGACAGACAGACAGACAGACAAAAATACTCAATTCTACTCAAGCAAAAGAATTTCATTTTAATACTAAATTCTTAATTTCGCAAGTGACTGTGTGAGTAATTTTTTTAAATTTCAAACATTTCAAACTATTGGTGTACGTATACAAAAACAATGTGAAGACATGTCTGCTTAGTGAAATATAATCGAAGGAAGGCCTTGTTGTTAAAGTATTGAACTACAACTTGGAAATAAGCGAATTGAAATTTCATTCACGCTGTTATGCTCACTTTCGGGGTAAGAAAAGTTATAGATATTCTTATATCTCCCACTCCATCAATAGTATTATTGCTGTTCTTCCACAAGAGTTGAGGTTGACATAAAATAAACCACGAAGGTTGACATGCCATTAAATAAAAGGAATCAAAATATGTATAGAATCACATTCCTATTTCTGTATATACGTATTTATCACGAGCAGGATGTGACTCCAAATCTTTAGGTGGTGTCTAACTGGTTTCAATTCAGATTTTTTTCCATCTCCTAGACTGGTTGCCATACTTAGGTTAAAAAGTTTAGTCTACCCTACTATTTACCCTTAGTTGAAGGGAAAATAGTTAGGTTCATGCCTCTCTCAAACAGCTTTGTCCAGGCCTTGAACTTGGGTTGCTGTGTCCATTTTCCTTCGATGATAACCATTACACTACAAATGCATCTAAGTATCTACTTCCGAAACTGTGTTTAGGTTGGCATAATGCCACAAATAGAGATCAGTCAGTGATGGTCAAATTCAATACGGTATCAATAATTTGCTTGACTCGCTGGCTAACTCCTGCTGTATACCGTGTCATTCAATGTTTATTTATGAAACTTAGTCTGACACAAATCCACTAAATTAGGGAAACCAATAACAGTCGAACTCACTAAAAATATCGGACTACAGTAAATACCTTTTTCGTAAGATTATCCATGAAGCATAAACTAATTTTCTGTTGTAGAAGTCTGCGAGGTTAGTTTGGCCAATGTCTCTCCAGCGTGAGAATCCGTATATATGTTGCCCTTATGTCTATAGGTATGTATTCGTGCAAATGTTTCTGTATCTTTATATATATATATATATATATATATATATGAAAATAAGAAGGTCCACGAAGAGATTTGTATTTTTTTAATTTATTCATTTTGTTCTTACATACATGTTATATATATGTATGTTTCCAGCTTGTTGCTTTCGTCAGAGAACATATGTGGCACAAGGCCTTTTTAATGAGGTACTCAATGAGACTTGAACTTACTCTTGTTTCCAGTATAAATAAACTTTGGTTGGTCAAACTGGTTTATATAGGGGTCGTTGTTCCTCTTCCCTAGAGTGTGTTTACTTTGGTCTGCTTTACACCTCTTTGATATTTGATATGTTTATAATTGTGTGTGTGCACGAACGCGCACGTGTGTCTGTGTGTGTGTGTGTGTGTGTGTGTGTGCGTGTTGGCGTTGGTGTAGTTTGGGGTTTCACTAACTGCTTTTTGTGTGTGTGAATGTGTGTATCACGGGGAGTTTTGTGGTTTTAAATTTACTGGTAGTTCTTTCTCCGTTTTTTGTATATGTATACATAGGTCTGTGTGTGTGTGTGTGTGTGTGTGTGTGTGTGTGTGTGTGTGTGTGTGTGTGTTTCGAGTTTTTTCTTTCGTCTGAGAACATGTTTGGCAAAAGGTCTAGTTAATGGGTATTAAATAAGATTTTAATTTACAAGTGTTTGTAGTTTGAATGGTTTTTAATTACTTATATTTTTCTATATATATATATATATATATGTGTGTGTGTGTGTGTGTGTGTGTGTGTGTGTTTATTTCCGTTTGTGTGCGTGTACGTTTCATGTTTTATTTAACTTAGGTTTGAATTTATCTATAAAGTTTCTTTCCTTTATTTGAAGAGGTGTGTAGTCGTTGTTTTGGTAAATTGCCATGATATTAAAATTTCCTCAGCTACATTGGTATATTTGTTTCGAAACATTTAATTTTCTGTTTTCTTCTATTTTGATATTATTCTTGTGAAGTGATGTCCTTGTATTAAGTGCCTGTGTTGACCCTATGTATATTTCTTTGCATTTGTTATATTCAATGATGTATACAGCTTAAGTTTTTTATTTATTTTGAATTTGGTTAATAGAATGATTTACCTTCTATAATTATATCACATATTTTGCATCGTTTATTTTTGCATTTGGTAACACCTATGTTGTGTTTTTTTCCGAATGTAGAAGATGTGAGTATTCTTTTCAGATTTTTGGGTTGTCTCTGGCTTTTAATTATTTTTGTTGTGTCGAGTATTTCTTTGATTTTGTCTTTGTTTTCAATTTCTTCCAGATTTTTCATTATTTCTGTAAATAGTTCTGGATTATTTTTATTGTAGGTTGCGACGTATACTTGGGGTTTTTCGTTGTTTTTTTTTTCTTTTCGGGTTCCTTAATTCTCTTCGGGGTATTTTTTCAGCTAATTCCAACCCTTTATTCATTAGTGTTGTTGGATATCCTCTCTGGTGTAGAGTTGTGTGTAGTTCTTTGAGGCGTGTTTTTTTTTTTTTTTAGGTTTTTATAGGTGATTATTGTTTATATTCTACGTGCTAGTGTGTAAGGGATGGATTTTATACAGTTTTTGTTGTGGTGGCTTCTGAAGTGGAGGTATTGTTGGGTATCTGTTGGTTTGTGGTAGATATCTGTGATGATTTTGCCATTTACGTTTTTTATGATAATTCTTTCAGGCTGTGTTCCATAGTAAATTTTATTTTGGGGTGTAGGTTTTGTGGTAGGTCGTGCAGTTCGTTGATGTCTCCCCATGGGTATTTCCAGAATATGAAGCAATCATCTAAATATCTTTTCCATGATTTGGTAAAGTCTTCTTTTATGTCATTGCCGTATTTTCTACCTATTATTTCATATAGGTTTTCTTCTAAATACGCTAGGGTTAGGGGATGTTGGCGCCATTTTAGTTCCCATAGCTGTTCCTAGTGTCTGGATATAGTTAATGTTGTTGAATTGGAAGGAGTTATTGTTGAGGATTATTTCTATACCCTCTATGATAAAATTTTTGTTAAATCTTGGTTGTAATGTGTCTAGGTGTTTATCTACCCAAAATGAGATGGATTGTTTTCCTAATTCGTGGGGGTTATTACTAGATAGGTTTGTGACGTTAAATGTGGCTATGAGTGTGTTGGGATCAATTTTTTCTGGTATCGAGTTTAAAAAATCTATGTTGTCCTTGATATAACTTTTTATTCTATTTAGGAAAGGTTGTAGGAAGATGTCTATTAATTTGCTAAGTCTGCTAGTCGGGCATGACGGGCCTGCAACAATGGGCCTAAATTTGAGGTCACCGGGGTTTGGTATTTCTATATATTCTGATTTTTGTGTTTCTACGGAGTTTTTTTTTTTTTTTTTTTTTTTTTTGATTTGTGAATTTTTGGTTGTCCGTAGAAGTTGCTGGTTGTGGCGATATAGTTTGTTAAAAAGTCCTTTTCTTTTTTTGTTCCGTGATTTGTTGTGTATTTTGCAGAATTTAGTGATGTTTTATATTATATTATTGTCTACGTTTGTATCAATTAATTTGTAGTAGGTTTTATCTTCCAATATTTATTGGATTTTGGTTTTATAGTATGTTTTATCTAAGATGACAACGGCACTTCCTTTGTCAGCTTCTTTTATAATTATGTTTTAATTTTCCCGTAAATTTTTAAGGCTCGTTTTAGTATTTGTGAAAGGTTATTTTTTGTTGTTTTTTCTTTTAGGTTAATATTACATAATTTTTCGAAGAATGTGTTTAGTTTACTATTGTTGTTTTTGTCTGGGAAGAATTTGGTCGTAATTTTTACAAGGGAATTGTCTGTATCTTTTCTTATTTTTGAATATTTCTATTCGTCTAAATTCCCTTTCAAAATTTTTGAGATCTTTTTTAAGTTCTCCTATGTTGCTTCTTGGGGTCAGGCAAAATTTGAGACCTAGTTTAAATAGGTTTATTTGGTATTTATTTAACTTGTGTGAAAAAAAAGTTTATAATTTTCAGTTTAAGGTTATTTTCGTTTTTTTATATTGTTTTTTTCCTTTCACTGTTTTTTTCTAAAAAATGGTTTTTATTTGTATTTCTTAAAGAATACTCATTTTTGTTTGTATTTTCTAAATAGAGATTTTTTGTGTTATCTTTTATAGGGTGGTTTTCATTATATATGAATGGGTTTGTTTTGTTTTGTCTGGAGTTGTGTATGTAGTAGTTGAGTCATTTTTGTTGCATGTATGTGTCGTAGTTTTATTGTGGTTACTAGTTGTATGCGTGGTAGGTTGGCCATTTCTGTTGCCTGTAATAATTTATTGGGGGATTCTTTCTATCGTGTCATTTGGTAAGTTTTTTTTTCGGGGGCGGGGCTTGTTCTTGGATATTTTTGCCGATTTGTATTTATCTGGTATTTCAGTGTGTTAATTTTTCTTTTGTAATATAATGGCCGAGGGATTTCGTTTTATGACTTTGGGTTTAGTTAGGCTGAGAACCTTTCGGCTCAGTGCATGGGTTACTTAGGTGCAACATTAACGCAGGTGTTCACGCGCGTGCGCGGAGCGGACGTGTCACTCAGAGATGTCACAATAGCCCAGATGGGAAACGGGGCTACAGAGTGCGAATGACGTCACGCACCGGAAGCGCGCGAAGGATTTGGGGAATTTTGAAGAAAGTTCAGTTGAGTCCTGTCTCGGGAGAAGACGGCTGACTTTCGCTTGCTCGCGGACGCCATGGGCAGGCGTCACACGAGATGGGGGGGGGGCAGATGAAAAAGCCAGAATAGAAAGAATGTGTACCTCTCTCCTTATGTCGAAGAACCTTTAAACTCAAAGTTAATAAAAAGTTTCGTACCTGAACTAAGAAGTCGTAAGTGTTTTTCGTGTTTCGAGATTCCTATGTTCTATGTATGTATATATATATATGAACATTCTATGTCCATTTCGCATATCCGTATCTGGTAATGGTACACTTTTATATGTTGTTATTTGTGTGAGGGGATTATATTTTCTGTTGGTGTATTGTATTTTGGGTTTGTTATTTGTTTGTTTATGTTTTCTTTTCCTTTTTCGTTTTCCTTCTCTTTCTGGGGAAAGTTTTTTAGCCATGTGGTTTTTGTGTTCAGGATTTTTCTTGATTTTTCTTTCTCCTTTTTGCAGTTTTTTTCCATAGTTCTTTTAAGAATGGTTGTGTTTCTATAGGGTAGAGGCCCCCAATTTCTGTAATTAGTTCTTGGTCAATTTCTTGGTATTTGGTTTTATAGTGGGTTGTTTTTTCTTTCAGTATTTCTGTTTGTGCTTTTGGTTTCATGAGATTAAGGTTGGCTTTGATTTTTTTCTGTTCTTCTGTGTCTTGTGGGGTTATTTTTTCTTGGAATTTTCTAGGGATGAATGATTCATCCTTTTTCATGAGTTCCGTATAGATTTTTGCTATTTCTTCACTTTTTATAGCATTAAAAAAGGCTATTTTTCTTTGGTTTAACAGGTTTCCACACATTTTCAATTTTTTGTTTTTTGTTTTGTATACTTTCTCCTTTGTTTGGGTTTCTCCCATATTCCTTCATCATCATCATATCGTGCTGGCAGCACGGATATCCCTGACCCTCTCTCGCCACTCCTCCCGATCGTTCATCGCCCTAGGTAGGTCTTCAGGACAACAACCTGTATCCTCACATAGCTGCTGAATGTACGTTCGTGCTGGTCGTCCTGCTTTTGCGCGGCTGTGTGTGGGGATCCATAAGAGTACATCTCTTATGAGTTCATCTCTGCTTCTCCAGCAATGGTTCATTGCTGGAGAACCATATTCCTTAGGTAGATGTAATTTTTTCTAGGTACTCCATTATGGATTTTGTGTTGTTTTCCTCGGGTTTCTTTAGTGGTGGAGTCTGTTGGTTTACGAAGATGTTCATCGTTGAATGTATTTCTTTTACTTCCTACAGACGTTTTTGGTTTTCTTTTATATCTTCTAAATTTTCGTGTACTTCCTTTATCATTTCTTCCATTTTGATCATTAGTTTGTTCTCTTGTGGAATTTTTTCTTTGGACCTACAACAACCATCTTTATATATATATATATATATATATTTATTTACAAAGACACGCGTGCACATATGCATATACACACTCAAATATATATATATATATATATATATTCACTCATAAATATACACACATCCATGCACACCACTATATATATATATATATATATATATATATATCAAGCAATATTTCAACTATCAAATAAAATAATATCGGGTAAAAGCTTGAGACTGATTTTCACGGCTGACCTTGCATCAACACGTTTGAAGCCCGTTGAATTTATCTTTAGACGTATCAATGCAACCTCAAATTCACCTGACGATTAAGCATGTGAAACTCATAGTAGCGAGGTTTAACCGTTTTTATTTTATTTCGTATTTGAAGTTGATATTGCTTTCATTTTTTGCATAAAGCACTGTATATTACTGATTTTAAATTTTAAGGTGAATTTTAAAAATATATCTTACATTCATATTTTGATATTGGATTAAATTTATGTAGATACAGGGGCGGTTTTTAATCAATTAAGCTTGGATTTCATTTTATAAATCCACAAATACACCCACGCACATAAACACACGCATGCACGCGCGTGTGTGTGCATTTTAATTCGATGTACATTGTTACCGGGTCGAATTTTTACTTATTTTATTAATATAAGCATGGATTTGATTTTATGATTATACAAATATGTGCGAAGATAGATAGATAGATAGACAGATATCAACATACAGAGATAGATAGATAAATAGATGGATGAATAGAAATCTGTATTCATATAACTTCATAGTTCTAGTCTTTCATTTATATTTGCTAAACATAGTTTGGTCGGAAACAAAAGGCTAAATGGGATCAACCAAGATATTACGTTGCACTAATGTGGCTTTTGCACTAATGTGGCTTTTGCACTAATGTGGTTTTTGCCTACTCTGAAAATCAGTATTCTAAAAGTGAAGTTCGAACACTGAACATTAGCACAGATTAGACGTAATTCTTTAAACCACCATACAGACCAGCAACATGTGGCTGGGCATTGTATGTAAACAGTTAATTTTTCCCCATGGGGTGGTTATGAAGGTTTGCTCTTTTGAGGGGAAAATTTGTCTGTTATTTCAACGTAGAGAATATTGTTTTCTGTCTGTGAAATATTTACTATCAGACAATCGTGATTTGAGAAACGATAAAAATGATTTTTCATTCAGAGTATAAAAAGCTCATAACACGTTTTTTTATGAATAGGCGTTGTAAAAGTTTCATTTCAAATTTCCACAACTCTGTTTAGTCCACTTTACTTGATATTTAGTTAATTTTGCCAAGATATAGCACAAAGCCACAAAGGCTGATGATTTTGGAAACTGTACGGCGTTAATCCGCCAGAGGGCGTGAAAACTGTGTCTTTCCCAAAAATCGATAGTTGATACGTGAACTTCAATTTTTGCCACAAGCTGAAGAAATAAACACGACGTTGTTTCCAATCACTGATATTCTTAAAACCACATTTCTTTAAAAATTTAAACATTTCAAGATAAAAATAAAGAATTATCGTTATATTCTGGAATAAGTGTCGATGCTTTAAATGTTGAAAGACAAGAAAAATGGCCCATGGCAATTCGTTTATGTCCATTCAATGAACATTTACTTGTATATATTTACCCAACCCCTCCACCATGAGCAGGGTGTGACACAAGGTCAATGTTTAAGCCGAGTACAACAGATTTGAATTCGTAAACCAATTGTCATACAAAATTTAAAGAGCCTAGTCAGCCCTATTATTTACCCAAAGATACAGAGAAAATAGTTATATTCATACCTTTCCAATGGGTATTAACGTTGACTGAAATACAAACAACCTCGTTCACGATTTAAACTCGAGTAGCCGAATTCATTTCATAGGACGATAACTGTTACTCTACATGAGCCTTCTTTAGTTCAGTAGGACTGCAAAATTAGAATAAATCAATTAGCCCTTAAATTTCTTTTTCTAAATGTGTATATGTGAATTTACAAAATTAAGTAATCTGAGTGATTTATTTTTATCGGCTTATCATCAATGTCTCCCAAGCATGTAGAGAAAAAAAAAAGATTAAAGTCTGATAAATCCCTGAATTTGTGGATTCCTATTATCTGTTATTTCAATTCTTCTTCGTCTTAATGTTTACATATACAGTATAACTAACCGAGGTCGAGATTTTAATTCCGTTAACACAACATGATAAATAACGATAATTAAACTTAAATTCAATTAATTTCTCTGGCTGATTTGTTTTTTCTGACACCTAAATTAATTTCCCTAACATTAAATTTGATTGTTTGGTGATACCTGGGAAACATATTCTAAAATTGTGTTGGAGATAGTAAGTGATACGGACAATGATAGGAAAATAAAACTTATTATTACAAAATGGCTGACATCATTTAACTCAATATCATATACGTGTTTCTGTAATTATTTAAATCATATTCATATTTTATGGACAAAAACGGCTGAGGAAATTTTGAATAAAAGATTAATGATTATTACAATATAAAATGAGAGGAGAGCGATTCTATTTACCGTTTTAAATGTACAAGATGTAATTATCTTTTATATTAAATATCCTGTTATATATATATATATATATATATATATATACGTGTGTGTGTGTGTGTGTGTGTGTGTGTGTGTGTGTGTGTGTGTGTGTGTGTGTGTGTGTGTGATTCTATTTTAAAAGCTCATTAGCAGTAGCATTTTGAATTTTTTGAGGTGTGCGCTGTGCGGTTTTGCGGACTTGGCGAACTTTTTACTGCAGGATCGCCGGCCGGAATAATAGTTTGGGAGAGCAGGTTTGATGTTGGAAGACCCGAAGCTTGTAAGGACCCCAAAAACATCACTGACGAGGTGATTCTGCGCTCTTTTAAGTGTGTGACCACAATATATATATATATACATATATATATATATATATATATATATATATATGGGAGGTGTATGGACAGAGGGATGAATCGATAAGTATGTTTGTGAATTAAGCATGTTTCGTTAAAAATTAATGATAATGTTCTTTTTTTTTATAAAAATTGTTTAAGTTTATTTTACCTTTATGCCCTTCCGCTATATATTCAAAGCTACGTGATCAAAAAGTTTTTTTCTTAAAAATTCTGTGAAATTTCGGTTTTAGTATTGAATATGCTTCCTGTGAAGAATATTCTCAATTTTAATATTTCATAGTTCTTCTGTATTGTTTGTGTGAGAGTGTAAATGAAGCGAGCAAAAAGCTTCCTGCCAAGAAGGACGTATACAAAAATGAAAGGAATATTTCAAGAATCTAATTAGAAACTCCCCTAAAGTCACAAATAAACCTATCACAAAAATCATCAACAGCTATAAACAGATATTAAACTAGAACAGTTTACTCTAGAAGAACTCAACAAAGAAGTTGGAAAAAGTTTAAACAAAAAGGCTGCAGACCTCGACGAAATACCTCCAGAAGTATGGAAGACAAGAAAATTTAATGACTTTGATTTTACAACTCAATATATAAACAGAATACAATAGAGGGATGGACAAAAGACTGCATCCTCCTCTTCCCTTATAAAGGTGACTTCAGAATCACTAACAACTACACAGAGGGTGTATTACACTCTTCTATAGTTGCTAAGTTTTATAATGCTCTACTACGTAATCGCATTGAACCTGAAATTAAGGAAGTTCTTCGAAAAAGTCAGATTCCAACTATCCATCTAATCATCGAAGAAGTTCTGGCAAAAAATCATTAACACCCAATCTGTTTATAATCTGCCTAGACTACACGATATCCTGCAGAAACTATAACGGGCGTAGACTATGGAGATGATCTAGCGCTCCTTGCAAACACTCTTACCCAAGCCGAATCTCTGCTGCATCGCGTGGATCAGGTTGCCGAAGAAATTCATCTCTACGTGAACGCCAACAAAACAAAGTACATGTATTTTCATCGAGATGGAACTTTATTCATTCTAAATGGAAGTCCTCTGAAATTAGTTGACAAGTTCACGTAACTTGACTGCAACATCTCATCTACTGAAAATGATATCAATATACGCCTATCAAATGCGTGGACAGCTATCGATAGGCTATCGATTAGATGGAAATTTGATCAATCTGATAAAATAAAACGGGATTTTGTCAATACTACACTATAGATGAACCACATGGATGCTGACAAAACGCAAAGAGAAAAAACTAGATGAGAACGGTAGAAGAATGCTCAGAGTTATATTGAATAAATTGTGGAAGCAACACTCCACGAAACAACAGTTGTACGGCCACCTACTCCCATCACTAAAACCATTCAAGTAAGACGAACAAGATATGTGGGACACTGCTGGAGAAGCAAGGGCAAACTCTTATGTGACCTTCTTTTATGGACCTCTTCACATAAACAGTACATAGATAATATTGCATCCAGTACTGGTCGACTAGCAAGAATATACCGACAATAGCTCAGCGTGGACACAAGATGTAGTTTAGAGGACCGGCTGGGAGCGATGGATGATGAAGCCGGATGGACAGAGAAAAAGTTGGGGAAATTCGTGCTAGCAGCGCGACTTGATGATGATGATAATATATGAACAAATAGAAAGAAAGAAAGAAAGAAAGAAAGAAAGAAAGACGAATTGGTACTCAAAAGTTCCGGAATTTTATATTATTTGCATTTCTCCATTCATCATATATATTCATATCTGTGCGTGTGTATGCGAACGTACGTGTGTTAGTGTGTGTATTTGAGCATACGTGTGTATGTGTTGGTGTTTTTGTTGTTGTTGTTGTTGTTGTTGTTGTGTGTGTGTGTGTGTGTGTGTGTGCATTGCAGTTGTTGCTGCATGTGCGTCTTTATGTAAGTGTGTGTACCATTAATCTATGAATTATTCTTGGACATTTTTCCTACAGATTTTAAAAACATAACCCTTTTCTTTTGGAGTATATTTGAACACTTTTATAATTGTAATTTCCTAAAAAAACAATCTTTGTTCTTGTCCATCATGGCTTGCAATAATACTTGTGACTTGGATACGAGAAGTTCAACAGAGAATTAATCAACATTCCTAGAACACACATTTACCAGTTTCGCAAAACTTTGTAGCTTTTTGATAGGAGATTAATTAAAATTTTCATCGAATTTTTGTTTGCTGATTTCAAAAAATAATTCATTATATCATGGAACTATTTTGAACTCAAAATTACACACGCTCATATGCACACATGTCTATCTAGTGTATAGGTTGATTTAAAACTTTTCTTCCAAACATACTGTTTAGTTAAAGTTAGCATGTATTGCTACTATGCATTCGTACATTCATAAATCCATTCATGTGATGTTTGCATGAAAAGGTTTCATTATTTTTAGCAAGGCTAATAATTAAACAAAGTGAATTACATTTGAAACGCCAGTCAGTTAGTAAAAGAAAAAAATGAGTGATAAATAATCTGCTGATTTCCTACTCAGAGTTGTAAAAGCTTGTAAACGGAAATTAGGAAAAAATACGTGAGTGGGCGTGATGAACGAGAATTTTCAGTGGATTTTGAATTTTCGTGGAAATTTTTTAATGCTTAAGTCATTGTAACTAAAACTCTTTTTACCAGTAAAAAATATAACTTTCACTTTAATTTCGATTACCCTCAAAAAAAAAAAAATCCAATCAATATATTTTTTGCTGTAGTTTTTGTCTTTGATTTTTTTGTTTTATAAAAAATTCGAAAACGTAATCCAATTTTCAAAATAAAAAGAATTCAATATTCTGTTCTCGATCATTTTTGAAATGTTATTAAATAATAATAATAATAATAATAATAATAATAATAATAATAATAATAATGCGATAGCAATGGCGATAATATTGCATCCATTATTATTCTTCTATGTTTTTTTAATAAGAAAAGATAGATTTAAATGTTTCTAATTCTTTTTTTAGCATTGGCGACACATTTAAAAATAACAATTTTCAGTCACATTGCATAAGTTTGGTTAGTCAAGTAAATTAAAAAGTATGAAAAATTTAATGAATAATTAAATAAATCGACACACCTTGTGATCAAAATAGAAAAGTGTCGTGACACATTGTAATGGTCGGTCTGTTTAGACATTTCTTGACTAGTTCAAGATATCTTTGACAATTACTTGGGTATAAGATTCTATGACTTTTTTAACGGCACGTCAATACAATAAGGATTTTTTTCTGACTTGAGGTTAGGGAATCACGCTCATTGCACGTTTATATTTATGTTAGGTGTACAGTTTATGTTGTTGTTTGAGAGTTTGGTTTGGTTTGGTTTTGATATCTTAACGATTTGTCAAAATCTTCTGCAATAGTTTCTTAATATTTATTTTGTATGATATTGATCACATTTACATTTATAATTTTTGGCATCATTTTATTTCCTTCAAGAAAAATAGAATGCCATCCATATAGACACTTTCAAGTCCATCATATTGTTTGCGTTGAAACAACGTTGTCTAAAGAAAGTTAAACCTCTTTTTATGAAAATAGCGGAAGATTAGAGATTTTTGTAATATTAAGTACACTAGGGCAGCTATGATAATAAATAAAGTAACTTGTCATATAAAACCAACCCTCTCCACTATAAACGCGTTGTATTTCTGATCGACACAAAACTCAGTTCAAACACCGTGTTAAATTTCAGGCTCTAAAAAGCTGTTGGAATACTGGGGCGTCTACTATTCAAAATCGTCCCAAAAGTAGTTTCATTCGTCGATAGTCTCGTTTGATATTTAAAAAGTGTTGTGACTCTGATTGGCCAAGTAAAAAGATATTTCTCTAACCGATAAGCCACGGTAATCTCCTTTGGTGACGAATGTTCTGAAAAAGATAAATTAGTGCCTTCTTCGGAAGAACAATAATACTAACAGATTAGATTTAAAATTAGCATATCAATTAGAATACAATCAACTATCGTGTTGAATCTATAGTTATTCAAAAAAGAATACAGTATCTGAACTAGCTCTATGTGTATCGGTCTTAAGTTAACTATAGTAACTTTGTTACATTACCAACAGTTAACTTTGTCCCAGTTCGCTGTTACCACCTAACACTCGTAGAAAGTTAGCAAGAATACTTATTTTGCGTTACATTCTTCACAGTTTCATATCATAGAAAAGGCACAATATAATGTTTGATTAATAATTCATTATTCTCTAGATTAAAATTTACCCGTTAATCAAATGCATTTTCAATTTAATAAAACATCTTTTACATTGAAATTTCAATAAGAGAAATACTGATGTCATTAAAACCAAAATTAAACAGTTTTCGCTTTTAAGAAAAACTATGAAAATAATCCTCTTATATTTTGGGAATTACATAGAAAAAAATAGCAAAAATATCCAATTATGTTTCTACATTGACTGGTCCTTGATTTAAAAAAAAATTGAAAATTGAAGCATCTATTATAAATCAAATCACAAACTTTTTAAAAAGTGGAAATGTTTTCCCAGCGACTTAGCATTTCGTTGCAGATAATTAAAGTCCCAAATTATAGAACAATGATGATCTAACAATAAATGGTAACTCTTGGAGTTGAATCAGTTTTATTTGTGTAGACATTACTCGAAGAAAAACAACTATTCAACTGACATCGTCTAATATTATGCAAACAAACAGTTTTTAATTCAAAATTTATATTCTAAATTAATGTTTAAAAGTGATTCACTTCCATTCAATTAAATGCTTTTAAGTTGTTTTCTGTTTAGGTTCTGTTGATATCATCGTTTTTATCCTTATCTTATGATTTCGACAATTGTCTTTCCTTTTTCTTTTTCTTTTTTAAATTTCCTCTTTTCTTTTCATATTTCCTTCTCTTGGTTGCGACTCCATTCCATTCCCTCAGTTTTCTTCATAATTCTTGTTGCACTTCATAAAATCCTATGTTTTATTTTTCCATTTCATTTTTCAGATAATTATTAATAGTGCTTACCTTCTAATTTTCCAATGAGTTATCTTCCGATTCGTTGTTGTTTTTTTACTTTTTTTTTATATTAATTTATCATTCTTCTAGTTTTTTTCTCTCGTTTATCAGTGGGTAGATAGTTAATTTACACTTATATGACCATCTCACATAGAAGCAAATTGTGGTTCTCATTGAGAGTCAGATCGAAAGAAAATTTCGACTTCAACACCAGGAATGTTGTAACCGATTTTAATAATGATGTTAACAGAATGTTTTTAAACCTTCGTCAGCTCTACAGTTTTTTGTATCTTTGCTGCGATCTTTGTGGGCATAACAATTATTGTAGACCCTATCATTTATATTCATATTTTATAGAAATTATTATCCCTTTCATATTTTACAAGTTTCTGCTTTCATTAGCAACATCAAGTTCTGCTGGTAGCACAGTGTTCCCTCTCTCTCTCTCTCTCTCTCTCTCTCTCACACACACACACACACGCACAAATATACACACACTCAGTCCCTTTTCATCCATCTCTATCATTCATTACTCCTGGCAGATCCTCTAGACTGCATCCAGTGTCTGCACAGAGCTAAGGTATGCAAATCGGTGCTGGTCGGCCAACACTCGTGTGTCCATGTGTAGAAATCCACAAGAGAACGTCTTTTGGAAAAAAAATTGTAAGTTTTTCCGAACTTCACCAGCAGTACCCAGCATACATTGTTCATTTTACTTGAATGGTTTGTAACATGAGAGAAAAGACCATACTGCTGTTACTACTTTGTGGGCTGCTGCCTCAGAGATTCCCCCAAAATAACTCGTAATATTCATGTATATTTCCGATCTTGCTTTTTCTCTATGCGTATCGTTAGCATCCAGGTTGTGTATTCATACACAGTCATAGCTCGGAAGAAATCCTGTTTTATTTTGTCAGATTTCCAGAAGATTATTAACCTGTTAAAATCAATTCATGCTTTACTTAAGCGTATCTTGACATCGCTTTTAGTAGATGAGATATTCTTACCGAGGTATGTGAATTGGTTTACTAATTTTAGAGATTTGCCACTTAAAGTAGAGAAGGCTCCTTCTTGTTTAAAACAATCATTTCTGGTTTTTTGTTGTTTTTTTTTAGTGTGGGTGCCTTCACTTAGAGGCGCCAATACTTCTTGCTGCTTTCTTCAGGCTATGCAGTAAGGATTCGGCTTTGGCAGGTGTATTTGTGAGCAACGTTAGATCATCTGTACAGTATTTATCATAGTTTCTGTGAGATATCGTCTTTTATTAGATCTTTTTGACATTTGTAGTAAATAATCTCGGCAGATTATAAACAGATAGGATGCTCATATATCTTAATGCGAGACTCTAGCCATATAGTCGAAGAAGTTAATGTCATCATCGAGAGAGCAAACAACTACTTACGTTTTTTTTGTAAAGCATCATTACTGTGGTGATAGTTTCTTTGAGAAGACCGATGCTTGTAGTATTTACCCCATCTTTCCTTTATCTATGTAATCGAATGCCTTGGAGAAACCAGCAAACAATAGTGTTGCCTTGAGATTCTTTGCACCTACTCCTTCGATGAATTGACGGATAGGCAGAATCTGTGATGTTGTGGATCGATTTCTCCGAAAGCCGTTTTGATTGTCCTTCCACTCACTTCATTTACTGTTCGCCATGTTAAGCGTGATTGTCTACTGTTAAACGAATTTGATTTTATTGATTTAAGCTCGAAAGTTTTCTAGTTTTACCTTTTCTTTTTTTTTTTTTTTTGTATACGTTAGTTCTCTCTGGGCGTTCATAAGTTTCTGTGCATGGTCTTTGTTAGGTTTATTCAATTCAGTAAGGATGCTTTTTACTTTTTATGTTATATCGTTTTTCCTGAACTACATCTGACTCCCAGGGAACTCTACATTTGGTTCTTGTTGTGGTTGACATAGACTCGGCAGCTGCTTCTATATGGTCGGTTACAGTTTTATAGTCGTCATTTTGATTATATCTTCAGATGTCTCCTGAGAAGCATCAAATTTGTTTCTTAAACTCATCGTATATTGCTTGCTTATATCTCACTATTGGCAAATGAGGAGCAGTCATAATCGTGAAGCTTTACTCGTTTGTTTCTGATTTCTGTACAGGCTCAGGCAAATCTTTTCTAACATGATTCTGTGATCAGAAGATATTACTTTAAAAGGGAGCTATGCTTCACAGTTCAAAGCAATATCTATCCACTTCTTGTTCATAAAACTGTGCTTTAGAGTTATTCGGGTTTCAGTGAGTCCATAGCTTTCTTTACATTTTTTTAAATTTAGTGCTTAGGCAAAGAAGCCTTTACTCGACTGAAAACTCTGCTAGACATTCTCCATTGGCAAGTTGTATAAGCAGGATTTGTTTTTGCCAATTTGAGTATTTATGTATCGAGCGGGGATCAAAACGTCGTGCTTGAAAATATATCATACAAGAGAAGTTAACTCGTTATAGAAGTCCGTGTCATCACTAGAATAAGTGGGATTGTGTCAGGAACTGATTGTTGTACTGTGATTGCTGTCAAAAGAATCACCAATCATTCTGAGTTTGATTCGCTCTGTACTATTCAGTAATTTTAAGGTACGAGAGTTTAGAAATATTTCAACACATCCAAAGGCAACATTGACGGAGTTTTCTTGTGCACATGCCAACGCAAATATCCATCCATTACAACGATCATGGTATTAACTCCACTGGCATATATTCACCAAAATTTCTGTATCTTTCAGTTTCACCCTGTTTTCTGTGAAAGATTTCCTTGTTGTTTTTTTTTTTTGTTGGGGTTTTTATAATGATTAGAACTAATCTTCTAACTTGGATCGTCTGAATTACGAAACCACATTGAAATTGTTCTATTTTCATTCATTGGCTCAGTCGGCTGCACCTCTGCAGAGGGGTAAGACTCTCACCAACGAGTATACTGGTTATGATACTAAACAATCTTATAGTGAGGTTTCAGTAATGCTGCAGAGGGGAAAACTCCCCTAACCTGTGTCCTGGATATGGCATTAAACAATCTGATAGTGAGGTTCCAGTAAGGCTGGAGCTCTGGGTAATGTAGAGTACCTCTTCATTGCCATCGCTCCCGGGTCCACTCTGACTCGGAGTGGTAGTACTTGATAGGGTCCTATCTATAGGTTAAATAAAACTAAACTATGTACTTATGCTAAACTGAATTGTTTGAAATAGAAATGTTTTGATATTTAAGCTGCGCTCTTATGTTAAACTGAATTATTTGAAATAGAACTGTTTTGACATTTAAATGTGTGTAAACAAAAAATCCGAACTTTTATTAAAATTACTTCTTTCGGCTTGATACGCCGTAAAACAAAACAACCAAACCAAACCAACTTATTTTCATTCACCTGTAAAACATACACTTTCTATATATAAAGTATAGGTATTGCATAGTCGAATCTAAGTCGTTTGAAACAAATATTCAACCACTGACTTTCATAAACTACTGTCCACGCTTTGAATTTATTCTTAGCTAATTTGTTATATTTACTCTTTTGTATTTTGTTCTAATAAACTTCTTCTAGACTAATTTTATTAATTACTCTATTTCCCTATTCAGATGACCTTTGCACAACTATACTCTAGTTATTTCGTCTTCAATTCATTAGGTTCCTGAATTCTTTTTTAAGTTGATTTTCTTACGATTTTTTTTTTTTTTTTTTTTTTTGCTTAGTTCTATATTTTGTCTTTTCTTCTTTTATATTCATTGCCTTCAGCCAGTCTTCTTATGGTTTAGGTAATCATTATCTTTTCTTTTTTCTTCAGCTTGTAGTCCGCTTGTTGTTTTGATAGTTGAGGCAACGACGTCTTCACTACTTATGAATACTCTTCCCACTCCCTTCTTTTCTATCGAAGTTATCTCTCGAATGTAAGTCTTTATATATGGTCATTAATGTTCTAGTTCTCTGATCGATAGATTTCATTTCTTCTCCAGTCCAGTTTAGCAATGGTTTTTAAATAACTTACTATGGAAACTGATCATGAATTTCCTTTACTGTTTAGTCTCATATCTAAAATTATCCTTGTTCTTCGAAGGTAATCTTTCCTTTTTCTCTTATTTTTTTTTTTTTTTTTTACTTTCTTATTTTTGATTTCACTATTCCAAGATATTTGTAATGGTCTTTCCCATTCAATGTCTTTATGACTTCATTGTGAGTTACTTGAATTTCTTCAGTTCATTCCGCTTTTTCCTCTGTGCATTGTTTACACATTTTTCCATTTCAAATTCCATTTCTATCTTCGTTAAAAATCCTGACTGACTGAATTCAGAGACTGTCCTCAGTTATATTTTTTACTTGTTCCTACATATCCATTTTTCCTTAAAGTCACTCAACCTATGTCCTCTTTTATAGCATAATGAATTCGAGATATATGCTAGTTATTTTAATTTCTGCTTGAGAATTTTTGCGCTTAACCCTCCTGGTTGCTCCAGCTAGAGATTAACTCCTAAATTTAGTATTATTCAAATCTTGATCTGTATAAAGTGAATTATTATTTTTTTTTTTATTATTATTATTATTATTATTATTATTATTATTATTATTATTATAGGTTATGTGGTGATACAGACGAAACGACCAATCGTATAATAAGCGAATGCAGTAAGTTAGTGCAAAAAGAGTATAAGACTAGATATGACTGGATGAAAAAGGTAATCCACAAGGAATAATACAATAAACTGAAATTTAACCATACAAAAAAGAGGTATATGCACAACCCAGAATCCGCCCTGGAAAATGAGACGCACAAATTTCTCAGTGATTTTGAGATACAAACAGATCACCTAATCTCAGCTAGACGACCAGACGACCAGACCTATTGATTGTCAACAAAAAAGATAACAAACTGAATAGTGAACTTTTCAGTCCCGACAGACCACAAAATAAAAATAAAAGAAAGCGAAAATATATATCAACATTTACTAGAGAACTAAAAGACATAAAAGTGATAGTGATATCAATTATAATTGGAGCACTTGGATCGGTAAAAAAGACTGGAAGTATTGGAAATAAAAGGACAAGGGGAGAACATCCAGACTACAGCATTATTTCATTTAAACAATTCTTAACGGAAAGTAAAGGACTGACTGACCAGTCTCTTCAATGCAACCGCACTCTCCTGAATATTTAGATTGCTGCCGCTATCATATTAATTATTATTAGTATTATTATTATATGTCACTCCGAGAACTTTTGTATCGGTTGAGAGTGTAATAAAACTCATTGATCAGGACAGTTATAATTTTGAAAAGTATAAAATTGGATACTTCCTGATGATTTTGTTATATATTTAATTAGATTTTCACGAGTACTGATATTGTTTTCTGACCTTTAGCAAAAGAGCTGTGACACGATATTTTGATTGTAGTCAGAGAAAACTGTACACGAAAGAAACGAAAAACAAACAGAAAAAGTTATACAATCGACAGATTAGTATTATTTGACTCTGTAAATTTTTCACACAAGCTCTAACTGTTGGCTTTTCACTGAAACCTGCGTAACAATAATTCTCCTTCGTTCTTCAATTCTCTAATTTTAGCGGTGCTGTGGTCTGTATGATTTCGAATCTTCCTCTGATCCCCGTTTCACCCAATTTCTTTTTCTGGTTTTTGCAAACTATTTCAATGGTCCCGGCTAAGATTGGCATCCTGTCGCCTACATGTTCCATAGCGTTTTCGTTTCTCTGGCAAAGTCCAGATTGTCGTTGAGTTTATGCTCCTTTTATTTATCATCCAGTAGTCTGCTGGAACGAGAAAATAGGATTGTTTCATTCCTTGCGAGTTTGTTTTTTTTTTTTTAACACAACCTCTTATAGATTTTCACTGAAGTTTTAGTCTTTTCTAGTTTTCAGGACTCTTTTAAGTATCCTATCCGATTTCAACGGTGCTGTGGTCTCATCGAGCCTTTTTACCAGCTTCTTGAGAATAGTTCCTAGGGTCCCTACTACGATTCATTTTCCACTGCGTTATTATTTTTGTTTAACTTCTAACCAGTTTATCACTGCAAATGTAACTGATTGTTTGTTTCACTAAAATCGGAGTGTCCGCAAGCCTTCTCAGCTCTTCTGGACTCTTCAAAATATTTTAGCTGATCTTAACGATATTCTAGTCTGGATAGTATCAATTATTCCTCTGATCTTCAATTCCGTGTCTCTTTACCGGCCTTTATCGACTTTTCCAAGTGCTCCATTTACAAGTGTTATCACCGTCCTCGTCATCATCTTCCACAACTTTTTTCGTCTTTCTTGTTTCTGCTTGCTGCATTCGCTTATGATGGAATTTTAACTGTTTCATCTCACTTCATAATCTACATGTATTATTCTTCTACTTATTATCAATTTTACCTTTCATGTAATGAGTACTTATGACATTATTTTCATTTGCTTTAAACAGACATTCAGTTTCTCTCTGAAGGCTGTTCTTGTTATTTTTTTACTTATTATGAGTTTTTCACATCAGCGTTAACTAATGGGTCTCTATTACTGGAGTCTGAGTGACAGCAAAGTCTCATCAGGTTTCCAGGACTCTTCTCAGTATTCTGGTTAATCTCTATAGTTTGGATGGACTCGATTTGTCCTATGATTTCCAACTGTTCTAGCGTCCCTTTCAAGCCTTTGGGACTGTTCCAAGCGTTCTGGTTATAATTTGTATCACTGAAACCTTCAAGTTCAACAGCTTTCTTAGTTCTCTGGAACGGTCCAAATACTTATCTCTCTTTTCACTTTCTTTTATTTTCAATCTGTGGTTCTTCGGGACGCCAAAATTCACAAAAATGCCAGTTATTTTTGTTTTGTTTTTTTAGTTTTTTGTTGACAATCACTAGATTGTGCATGGTGGTATTTGATAGTATAATCAAATTTCAATTATTTGCACGATTCCCAGTGGATTATCTTTCCCATCCAGTCATGTCTAGTCTTAATTATACTCTTTCTGCATTAATTTGCTACATTCGTTCCTTTTGTTATCAATGGTGTCGTCTTTGTCACCACATAATCTACTCTTGCAATTTTGTTGCGTATTATCAATTTTCGGTTTAACATAATCGGTCCTTATGGCGTTGTTTTGTGCTCCAATTAGAAGAAATTCAGTTTCTCTCGTAAGGCTATATATTCTTATTGTTGGTCTCCAATTCTTTTTCAATTTTCGCCAACAGCTTGATGATGTTCATGTATAAAAGTGATTAATCTTTTCTTCAGATTTAGTCAATTTAGTAAAGTATGTAATTTAGTGGCACCATTATTATCACAAAAAGTAATAACGACATCGCATCTCCCTGGAAGATACCTCTCTAGATTTTCACTTCATCTAAAGTTTGTCCTCTAACTGTCAATTCCACTCCATTTTTTCATGTGTTCTGAGATGAATTTGTCAGATATCTGGCACATTTTCAGACAGTTTGTGGGACCATATCATAGGCCTTTTTATAGTCAATCTACGCCGTGGCTAAATTTTTCCACCTCGCTTTTCTCTCGTTGGGGATATACTGGTCAAAGTACTGTAAATCACTTGTTCTTCTGGTTCCCTTCTAGCATACTTTCTGTTATTAGGGAAACATTCTGTGGTAGACTAGCACGTAATAGATTTCCTCCCTAATGTGTGTGCTCTTAGAATTTTTCATATCATAGGCAGATACAATATTGATCTATAGTTGACTGGGCAGATTCTTTGGGTGGGGGTCTTTCTACATCAGGATAGCCTTCTTAGTCATTCATTCGGGTATATTTGCTTCTGCTACTCAGTTGAAGAGAAAGTCTGTCGTGAATGGATGTGGATTTTTTTTAACTAGAATCTATGTATGCCATCATGGCATGGCGTTTTCCAATTTGGTACTTTTTCAGTGTTGGTCTGAGCAATTCCAGGTGTATTTCCACCTCAGGGCCTTCTTCGATTCCTTATAATTCTTTTTTCACGTTTTTTTTTATCCATTCGTCCTTTCTGTTATGTCCTCTCTGTTCCCATATTTTACTCCAAAATTGCACCCGGTTGTCTTCGAGCATTCTGCACCTACTTGTAGATTGGGTTTTCTTTTGTTATTTTGGAAAGTCCTGTTCTGTTTGTATCAGTTGACCCTGTCTCGATATCTTTTAAGTCTCCCTTCTTTCGCCAATATTGTCTACACTTGTCTGCTGTTTTGTTTCAGACTTTTCATCCTACCATATTACAGTGTCTATTCTACTTTCCTTAACATCTTCACTTGTTGTCGCTCTTTCTTTACCTGTCCTTCTACCCAAACTTCCTATTCAGGTTTTTGTGTTGGTTGGTTGTTTGGGTTTTATGGCATATCAACCTTTGTCGTTTATTTAACGCCAAATCCATTTTTATACACATAATCAGTTCTATTTCAAACAATTCAGTTTAGCATGAGTACACAGTTTAATTGTCAGAAACATTTCTATTTCAAGCTATTCAGTTTATTCAAACAGTTCAAATTCAAACAATTCCGTTTAGTATAAGTATTGTTTTTGTCCACACACCGTTAAATGTCAAAACAGTTCTATCTCAAACAATTCAGTTTAGCATAAGTACAGTTCCAAAAACAGTTCTATTTCAAACAATACAGTTTGGCATAAGTACGCAGTTTACTGGTCAAAACAGTTCTATATAAAGCAATTCAGTTTAGTATATGTACGTAGTTTAAATATCATAACAGTTCTATTTCAATTAAGTCAGTTTAGCATAAGTACACAATTTAGTTTTATTCGACCCATAGATAGGGCCCTATCAGGTGCTACCACTCTGGCCCTGAGTGGACCTGGGAGCGATGGCAGTGAAGGGGTACTTCGCATTACTCAGAGCTCCAGGATCACTGGAACCTCACCATCAGATTGTTTAATTTCATATGCAGGACACCCGTTGGGGGTGGTCTTAGCCCTCTGCAGAGGTGCAGTCGGTTTATTCTACAGACCCCCCCCCCCAACCGACTGGCCGATATTCAGCTTTGCTATTACTGTTTAGATTCCTTAGAGAAACGTCGATTTTATTACAGACTTGTTTCGTTCCTGTATAAATTAACTCGTTTAGTTCAGTGATGTTGCGCATTGGGATAAATATTTTTCCTACCTCGACTCTTTTTCCACTTTTTGATCCTAAGGAATGTTGCCTCATGTTCAGTCATGAGTTTTTCGAAAGTTTACTCTATATCTACTTTGTCTTGTGCTAACATTTGTTCTGTGATGCTGGGGTCTGTGGTATTTCAGTTTTCAGTGTGTTGGGTTTCAATTCGGTTCGGGGCCTTTTGCTTTTCAGAATGAAGGGTTTCGATTCGGGTCGGGGGCTCTCGTTGTTATTCTTCTCTAATTCTTGGTTCCCATATGTCTTGGATCCCAGGATCAGGAAACCAACCTTTCTTTAAAATCATTCGAGATTGGTCAGCAAGTCTTTGGTTTTTATTAAATCTTGTGGATTCTACCCCAATTTATAAGATTCTTTTTCTATATTCTCTTTGTACAGGATTGCTCTTAAAATAACAGTGAAGTACATGTTTCTTGTCTTCCCAACCCCATTTTTCCGTTGGTATCTCTGAATTGAGGAGTTGCTTAGGTTGTTGTTTATGCACTTTAAATAGTTGTCGTTGTTGTTGTTGTAGTTGTTATTATTATTATTATCAAAGTAACTTTTTAGAATTATTATGAAGATGAATTAATAGTATCACCCTTTTCGAAATTATTTACGTTTCCTTTTAATCAGTTTTTTCGGTTAAAGAAAACGGATCTTTCCTTTTGGTTTCAGTTATCCTTCTGTGCTGCTGCTGCTGCTGCTGCTATACGCACAATTGTTTCCTGTCGATTGCTGAGTTCGAGATGTGTATCGTTAAATCGACGATTGGATCAATACGTTGTTCAGTCTGCTTAACTTCTCTGTGGGAAATAGATTAGTGAGGGTGAGAAAGGATTTTAAAAAATAGAGAAAAAAAAAAACGCAAAAAATAGAGAGGTAAGGAAAAAAGAATGAAAGATTTAACAAATAGAAAGACGATATAAAAGGACAGAAGGTGAAGAGAAGAAGAAAGAAAAATGATATCGAGAAAGAGGAAGCTAGAAAATAAAATGGATCATCAAGAAAGAAAGAAAGAAAGAAAGAAAGAAAGAAAGAATGAACATGTGAATTGTGGGATTAGTTAATTCTTGGTAAGTGGATTTAAATGAAAATGATTCATCGTCATTTTTCGCTAGAATCCTAATCTTGGTCATCATAGTCATATCATCAACACGTTATCTGAGGTAGGTAATGTTTAAACGCTCTGGAATGTCGAATGTCTTCAGATCTATAAGCTTTCTACACCGATTTTATCAGATTCTTATCAAAGAAAGCTCTTTCTCTGAGAGAAGTAGAAAGCATATAAGTAAGCGGATAAGTCAGCTGAAAGACAGACTGGATTAACCAACCCAAGAAACGGCGTTTGACCTGTGGTTCAACAAAAGCGCTCGCAACTTGTCTTCAACGTAGGATTACTTCCGGAGCCATTCTGCTTGATTTAATTCCCTTCGACTTATTTTCACCATCAATATTTCAAAACACGAGTAAATCAGTTTAACATTTTGATTCTATCCCGTTGTTTTGCTTCGTTCTTATGAAATGTCACCGTATGAAGAACACTATAAACACTTTAAGAAAACCAAGTTATATACAAATAAAATCATATCTTGCTCACTTGATTTAAGTGAAGTTTCAAATAGTGGTTCTTTATCCAGTGCTTTCAATATTCTTTCTTCTTTAAAGAATGAAAATAGGCTATTTCACGCAAATAAAAAAACATTTTGAGGTTCGTGGCTGAAAAAAATAGGCTTACCGGAATTTATTTTAGACGGTTTTGATGATTAAGAAAGAACATTACTCAGCATCTCTCATTCTGTCAAATATCTAATTTTATCGATTAGTTTATTAATTGATTAATTTTAACGGCATGTCAACTCATCTAGGGTTATTTTATGCCTTGAAGTCACAAAATCGGGTTAACTGTACTCTCATATTTACATTTTTTGTATGATTTTTACTTAATTTTTTTTACTCTTGGTTATATCAAATACGAGTAATTTCTAAACAAAAAAAAATGTATCGATAGATAATAGATACTATCCCTATGGGTCCGAGTTGGTCTGGGAATAATGGCAATGGAGAGGTACTCCACACTCCCCAGATCTCCTGGTGCATTTTAGTATATCAAGAACACTTAATGTTATTTACATTTGTTTCAAATCTTTAGAACAATTTATTTATAGCAAACAAAATAATTTCAAACAACTTTAATTTTAATACAAATTCTGGACTACAACTTACGATGATTTAGTTTCAAAGTTAAAAATTATTCTAAAACGATTTCAGTCAGAAATAAAGAAATACGAAAGCAGAAGATGATTCAAATTAACAAAGAAAATCTTACAGAATTTGATATTTTTAATCCCAACAATAAACCAGATAAACGATCAAATTGCTTTTCTTAATCTGAGAGCTCATTAATCTTTTCCTTTTATACCACGCAGATTACTTTGCTTGAAAAATGTTGCAGAATTTTTTGCTTATTCACTTGTAAACAGGTGGGAATTTTAAATAAAATTTATTCAAATCTTCATCAACGAAGACTGATTTTTTTAGGCCAACGACTCTGCTCTGCCACTTGAATTTCCAGACTTTTCCTCTCAAATAAATAATAATAAATTTGTCATTGATTTGTTGTAATAACTAATCTAATTTTCATCGAGAATATGATTTTTCTTGCTATTTAATGGACTAACAAAGCGGCAACACAAGAGTATCGATATTAAGTAATATCAATAACAATCAATGATACAATCAATATTATAACAAAAGATCAATACACCATTAATGATGATTTGTCGTCTTTACACTGATTCAACATACTTATTTAACGTTCAAGGATTTCAAAACTGAAAAATATCGATTTCTAATCGATTTCCTGCTAAATATTAAGCTGTTCGATATATTCGATTAGCTGCAACATATATATTAAACTGTTTATCAAATTACTAATTTTCTTTTCGACATGACATTTTGACCTATTTTTCGAAAACGATATTTTGATTATTTTTTCTATAAAAAAACGTTTAAATACTGCCTTCATTTACCTCCCGTCAATATCAAATAATTTCCTATTTATAGAATTTCTTTTAAAATTATTTCCAAACGCCACCTATCATTCGGGTTTACTTATTATTATTATTTACTCCTTGAGAGTTTTTCACATCAGCGTTAACTGATGGTCTTTCACTGGTGTTTGAATGACAGCAAATCTCCTCAAGTCTCCAGGACTCTTCTCAGTATTCTGGTCGTTCTCAATAATGTAGTAGTTTGGATGGTCTCCACTCGTCCTCTTATTTCCAAGTCTGCCAGTCCCTTTAATAATCCTTTAGTTACTGTACCAAAAGCACCAATCACGATTGGTACAATTGTCACCTTCATGTTCCATAGTTTCTTTTCAATTCCCTAGCAAAGTCCAGGTACTTATACCGCTTTTCACTTTCTTTCAGTTTTATTCGGTGGTCAGCCGGGACTGAAAAGTTCACAATTTTGCAAATTCTCTTTTTTTGTTGTTGATTATTATAAGGTCTGGTCTTCTGGCCGAGATCAGGTGATCCATTTGTATGTCAAAGTCCCATAGGAGTTTATGTGTGTCATTCTCTAGAATAAATGCTGGGTTATGCATATACCATTCGTTCGTATGGTCAAATTGAAATTTCTTGCACATCTCCCAGTGGATCACCTTGCCCACCCAGTCGTGTCAAGTCTTATACTCCTTCAGTGCTAATTTGCTGCATTCGCTTATTGATGATTTCATCTCTGTCAGCGCATAGCCTACATTTGCTATTTTGTTGCGTCTTATCTATTCTCGCTTTGATATGATTGGTTCTTATGGCGTTGTTTTGTGATGCTATTAGGAGAGATTCTGTTTCTCTCTTAAAGTTTCTTCTTCTTAGCCACGTTCACGTTTTCTCTCGTGAGATGTTGCTAATTAGAGTCGATTAAAACGCCCACGAAGTTGTTTTTCTTCCCATTTGGTTTTTTTAGTTTTTGTCATTCTGTTGGTCTTCGTGTTTTCAGTATCGTTTCTGGTGGCTGTAATCAGTCCTCCTTCCTGTTTTTCTATGTAGTCTTCAAGTCGTTGTACCGATGTATCAACGCTGCCTTCAATGCAGGCAAGTCCTCTTCCTCCCTCCTTTCTTGATACATATAGTTTGTCAACGTCATCCCTGGGATGTAATGCTTTATACAAGGTCATTAGTTTTCTTGATCTTTGGTCCATTTGATTAAGTACTTTTCTGGTCCACTTCAAAAATTGTCCCGAATATCTAACGACGGGAACAGCCCAGATATTTATTCCTTTGATAAGATTTCTGTTACATAGTTTTGTCTCGAGTGGCTTTCTGGCTCTCCTGAGATATTCTTTCTTAACTTTTTCTTTCATCTCCACTTGTTTGATGGTGTTAGCTTCCAATATCCCCAAGTATTTGTACGTTTCCTTTTCTTCAAGCGTTTTAATCTTGTCTTGATTTCCCAGTTCCATTCTGTCCGTCAAGTGTCGTTTGCTAATTTTCATTACTAGTATGGCACATTTTTCTATGCCAAATTCCATTCCTATGTCCTGACTGTATATTCTAACTGCGTGTATTAGAGTTTCCAGTTATTTTTCATTTTTGCAAACAATTTGACGTCATCCATGTAGGTGATTGATCTTTTCCTGTGATCTATTAAGTTTGTATCCGGCTGTGCATTTTCTGAGTCTGTGGTTAAGTGGCATCATGGCAATTGTGAATAGTAACGGTGATAGTACATCTCTTTGAAATATAGCTCTTTGGATCTTTGCTTCTGCTAAGCTTCTTCCCCTGCTGTCAATTCCACTCTCCAGGTTTTCATGGTTTTGACGATAAAGTTTATGACCTCATCTGATATTTTGTACATTTTGAGGCACTTTATTATCCAGCTTTGCAGGACTATATCATATACATTTTTGTGGTCAATCCAGGTCATAGCTGGATTTTTCCGTCTAGTCTTGCTCTTGTTGAGGATGTGCTGCTCTATGTAAAGTAACTCTGCTGAGCCTCTGGATCCTTTGCGGCATCCTTTATGTTCATCAGGGAACAATCCGCGGCTTGTTAGCCAATAGTAAATCTCTTCCCTTATTTGTACTGTTAATATTTTCCTGGCAGGTGATGCTTCTGTAGGTTTTGGGGGCTGTTCCCTTGGAAGGTCCTCTGAATCAATGTCGTCTTTTCTTTGGTCATCCATTCGGGTACGACTTTTTATTGTAGGCATTTGTTCATTTCTAGTGCTGCTTTTTCGTGAATGGTGGTGAATTTCTTGAACCAGAATTCACGTATTCCATCATGGACGGGCGTTTTCCAATTTGGTATTTTTTAGTGTTGTTTTGAGTAAATCGATATGTATTTCTGCTTTCGGGACTTCTTCGAGTCATTCTAATTCTTTTGTCATATTGCTTATCCATTCGGCTTTTTTGCTATGTTCTCTTGGTTGACATATTTTAGTCCAAAATTATTCGGTTTCTCGTGCATCCGATTGCTGTTATGTTA
Organism: Sepioteuthis lessoniana; assembly: GCA_963585895.1. Lineage (NCBI taxonomy): Eukaryota > Metazoa > Mollusca > Cephalopoda > Myopsida > Loliginidae > Sepioteuthis > Sepioteuthis lessoniana. The sequence goes on along the minus strand of OY757904.1, from coordinate 1,247,716 downwards.
TGTCATCTCCCCCCATTTGTTGGTAGAATTTTCTTTCGTTGTTTTGGAATGTCCTGTTTTTTCTGTATTGTTTAACTCCTTGTCGATATCTCTTTAATATTACTTCTTTCGCCAGTACTTTCTGGTTTATTTCTTCAAGTTGTATTGTTATTTTTTTTCTTGTGTTGTCTTTTCCTTTTTGTCTCAACATATTATTATTATTATTATTATTATTATTATTATTATTATTATTATTATTATCAATTAACTATTTTCGCTCGTAAAGTTTTATGGCTGCTGGAAAACTGTGCATGCCGGTAAAGTGTCATATGCTCTATTTGTTTCTTTTATCAATCTTAACTCAGCAAAATGCCGATGTAATTTGACGATAATAGACTTAAAGTTGTTTTTTTTTTTAACAAACATGTTTTTTTCAGTTTAAAATCAATTAAAATTAAAAATCTAATCATTATAATAAAGGTATGATGTTTTGATTTTTTAGTTAAACATTAACGATATTCTATTAATAATTCTCACGCTATAAAGTCAAATAAGAAAAATGTGCAGGTTTCATTTTTGAAACTTTTATAAGAATTAGATTCTTTCATTTATTCCACTTTCGCAACTAATTTTGATTTTCGTCAAACAATCAATCAATTAATTAAGTTTTTTTGTTTGATCATAACTTTAAAAAGTTCTAATAAATTGATTGATATATTTGTCAAAATGATTACAAGTTGTTTTATTTAACACGTAGAGGACAATAAAACTTATTATTCAAATCATTTTAACAACCTTTTCAGCAAAATTGCACCCTTTTTTTATGTCTGAGTAAGAAAAGGAATTTGATGAAATTGTAATTTAATGTAGAATTTTAAATTCATATATTTAAAATCTTGCACTGGTTCAAGTTTTTGGTGATGATGGTACCAAGTTTATTGATGATAATGATTATATTGATTATACAGGTGATATATAATGACAATATGTTGATATCGTTCCATCATTTGGAGTGAAAAGGGATTTTTGTAAAATAACTTGCATACTTACACTATTTTCGGAAAAAGAAAGACAAAATATCAGCAAAATCAGAATTACTGTTCCGGATAGTTTTATGGAATAGGAATAATCCGATGTATCAACTTTTTTCTAAGTAGCCAATTAAAATAAACAGTAACTGAACAAAACTAAAATTGTACATTCAAAGAATTTTCAACGCCCCACTGCACCCAGTTTCAAAGCATAAGTTAACGATAATCTTAATTTTTAAACAAAATTCAAGAAAAGCAATTCTCTTTGAAATTGGAAATTATCAGAAATTTTATTTATATTTTCAATGCAAATTTTCAGAATGCAATATCTAATGTGAAAATTCTCATTTGATTTGATTTAATCATTTAATTAATATCTTTGTTAACTTAGTAACTAATCAGATTAAGTTATATACCTCTTCACTTTGAAGTAATGTACAACTATATTCTTTGACTGAACCAATGTACCATAACAATCCATAATGTCCACCAGAGACCATTGAACGATCATGTTTTGTGGAGTATTCTATGTTTGATGCCAATAAAAAAAAACAGGTTAGAAAGCCGACTGACCTTTAACCTTCAACCAACATCGCACCAAAAACAAAATTAGGAGAGATTTTATGTCAGACGGACAGGAAACATCAACGTGATTCAACTAGAAGATATCGAACAAATGGCTGACATTCACCGCCTTTTTAGATTTAAAATAAACCAAGTGCTTCACAATCCAAGTCACAGAATCAATCCCAAGTCAACAAATCAAACACAATTTATCTCATCTAATCAATCAAAATCAAGTTTTGTTTGTGTGTTCGTTCGGTAAAAGACAACCCAAGTCCACAAAATTGCAAAATTCTAGAAATATTTTTTTACTTTAGACTTCTGAGACATATTTAATCGATAGGTGAAAATAATAATTGCTGCATGTTTTCAAGATTGATTGGAAATTTTCTATATGAATATCAATCACCTGAACGTTTGTTGCTGTTGTTCTTATAATTTAAATGCTGTGATTACAGAACAATGTTAAATACTGTTTCAACTATATTTCATCTTTGCCGAAATATATTCAATTTATAAATAAAATAACATAGATTTGTTCCCTTCCTCATAAAATCCTTTTTATTGCTTATACAAAGGAAATGTAATCTAATTCTATGAATTTTTACTACATTTTGCTTAAAGGATGTAAAAATCTTTAGATTCATTATTAGTTCGAATTAAACAAGGGACATAATCAAGGAGGTATGATATATATCTTTTTGAAGACAACGTTTTTAGAAAGCCAAGAAAGGAGTCAACACAAATCATCAATCATTCTTTCAAAGCCGTATTAGAATTCAATTAAAAAAACTTCCATTAAGTTCGCTTTAACTGTACTCTTTCAAAAAATGACAAGCAAGAAAAAAGCAAAAATAATCCGTTGGTATTATATTATGAGAGAACAATCATTTTGAGGAAACTATAAAAATCATTATATACATTGTAATGTATTTAGTGGGAAAATTCGTAATTTTAAAAAGTGTATTAATCAGCTGAATATGTAATTTACGATGCCTTGTGAGAGCTTCAGTAAGAGTAGATGATACCCTTTTTTCTGGTGTGAAAGAGGAAATAAGATTTTTTTAAAAACTGGAACATCCATCACTTCTGTCTTAGATATTTCCTTTTTTTTTTTCTTTCTCCCAGTAGCCTGACAACCACTGATGAAATCTTACCTGTACCGAATCGCAAAGGAAATCAACCAGACACCTCGACAATGCTTTTTACTTGCTAGTAGCCCGAGAAGAGAATGTCTTCTTAATTGACAAGTTCCTGCTAACAGTGTTGACACAACTAGAGAAGGGTAAAGTTAAGATCAGCTGTTTGATGTAGGTTATGAAACAGTGAAAACGCACTACGATCTTCTATATATGATTACTCATAGTACATGGTCACATTTAAATACACACACACTCACTTACACAAAATATATACACACTCACATACATATATATTAAAATCAAATATATGTATTAAAATCAAATAGAATTATCCCATGTACAAGTCGATCGTGAAGTGATCAGGGCGTAACCTTCATAACATTTCTAAAGTCAATGGAGTTTACTTGATGGTAGGCGGTGAATTCAATAAGTTTCCAGACTTTTTTTGTACAGGCATTTAAAATTGTTATAGACTCTTGAAAATTCAGTATGTTATTGCTATATATCTTATGAGATTAGGATTTCAAGTTCAAATGAACAGCTACAGCAGCAATTGGAATACACCCTACTAAAGCCTGATTTTCACATCTGGTGAATTTCAAAAATGCAATCTGGACGTGAGGACACTGTAGAAGAACGATATCCAATAAAATCCTATTTTAAACTTGGAAAAAATGCCAGAGAAACGTATGGAATGCTTCAGACAGCTTTTTGACCATCTTGTATGAATCGAGCATCAGTTTTTGAGTGGCATAAAAGATTCAAGGAAGGTAGGGAGTCTGTGAGGGATGATGAGAGATGTGGGAGGAGTAAGGAATAAGGAAGTCAGAACACCAGAGTTGATTGGCCAAAAGGTTAGGATTAGGGTTACTATGTTGAGGTTTTAAGAGAGTTCAGAAAGAGATTCCGTCGGAAGAGGCCAGCACTCTTCAAATCAGGTCAGTGGCATTTCCAGCAGGACAATGCACCAGTCCACAACTCCATCCTTGTCACAGACTATTTGACCAAGATGGGCATCAAGACAGTTCCTCACCGTCTCTATAGTCCAGACCTTGGTCCCTGTGACTTTTGGTTATTCCCTAAGCTCAGACAGAGGCTGTCGTTATGAGACAATTGAGAAGATGAAAGAGGCTGTGATGAAGATCATTGACACGCTCACACAAGAAGACTTCCATGGGGCCTAGAAGTCTAGAAACTTATTTAATGATCCTCGTATATATCTGCTTTCCAAGTAACATTCTACTGATTTCATTACACGATTACTGTTACACAGACGCATCTAACTTTAATGAAATGGGGCAAACTTTTCTACAGAATTGAAACTGTCGAGCAGCAAGAAAGAAAAAATTCGACTTAGGGAAATGAAAAAAACATTATACTTTAATCGAAACCCAGAAAAAGTGGGATTATTTGGTTAAATGTTCATTTCACCAGGAAATGTCACTCCGCTCAGGGATTCCAATAAATATCAATATAATATCTAAGTGTGTACACCTGTACATATGAATTCAAGCGTAATTGTACTATAAATACACACATATTTATAGGTAGATGTTTTAATAAATTCGAAATCAGAAAAGAAGTTATAAGCTGAATTTTGTTCTGAATATATATATATATTTGTGTGTGTGTGTGTGTGTGTGTGTGTTGATTTTTTTCACTGAATTAATTGCATTGATAAGTTTATACCCGTAAACATAGATTAATATAATAATATAAACTAGAATAATACCCGTCAAAATGATTGTATATTTATGTATGCATTTTTTATAAAGCTTATAAGTTCTACTGTTTTCTAAAAAAGAAGACTTTGTATTATTGTAAGATATTGACCTTCGACCTGCCGTCAATCAAGAAACAGGGGCATCCGGTCGGAGATATCAAGATATAACCTTGACCGTGGACGGGTTGAATTCGGTGCAATTGCGACGCCCATGGGAAGCAGGTGGATGTCAAACAATGATATAACCCAATGCCACAGTTGGAGTCAGTGAGTTTGAGTTCGAGTTGCAGTTCGAGGCAGTGAGAACCAGCTCCCAGCAGATTGCTTGGGCCCTCAGGACCCCCGGTTGAGCACCTCAGCAGAATGAGAAAGAAGTGCTGCTAAAGACAGAGGAACTTGGGGTCAATATGTTGCAGTCTGTTTAGTCTCCAACTCACCTCTCACAACCCTTTCACAGACCTTTGGAATAAAGTGTGAGAAGTAAATTTTTCTTAAGAAGTCTGTTCGTTCGTCATTATTGTTGATTGTTTCCGCATGTATATGTATACGTATAGTTGTATCACGGCTATGCAACATTATCAAAACTAAATCATTTAGAATTTTAAGTGATCTTAAACGCGAACTTAAAAACGAAATTTTCAGCGAACGTAAAAGTGAAAATCTGTGCGAAATTTTAAGCATAAAATTATGTTTTAAATCTAATATCTATTCTCAGATAAACTTTTTTCTCAAAAGATGAATTATTTACCACTCAAAAAATTGAAATCGTTGAACTTTTTGAGAACAGTAAAGTTCTATAGAGATTTTTAATTAATACAATAAGATTTTTAATTGTAAAATCTGCTACTTATTCTCTGAGAAACTCTATAAAAATTGATTCTTTTTAAATTCACTTAAACTTAAATCCGCGAATTTGTATTGAAAAGTGAAATTTGAAGGAACACATAATTCAATATGAATGAAAATTTGTTTTTGATGTTTATCCTAAATCTTGTAAATATCTCATTTCTTATTGTTATTTCTTCTATAAACTTTCAACTTATAAAAGATTTCAATTGAAAATAATTTATGTAATTTATTAAAATAATTATATACCAAAAGTAAACTTAAGTTTTTAAAAGCAATACACCTTAGAAATTAGAATTTTATGGTGCATCTGTTCAGGTGACCGTGTGGCTTTATAACTGGATGCTTTCCCACCGCCGTTGCTGTTTTGAATTTTATGCCATTTGGTTCATTTAAGCGTGACTCATTCGGTGAAGAGACAAACTAATTTGTGACAACTGTTTATATAGATAATTTCATTAACTTTATAGTTTTTAAGAATTTAATCATATCATGACTATAGTACGATTAGTATTTATTTTTATTCAATCCACGAAAATTGAAAAATGATTTTAGTTTTATATACCCCGATGGTTATTGGCTTCAAAAATAGACCCCTGAAAAATAGCGGAAAGAAAAGAAGCTGAAACGTTGTTAATATAATAACCAAGAGTTTATACATACATAATGTTTATATATATATATATATATATATATATATACAAAAATTTCATATATATATATATATATATAGATATATATATATATATATATATATATATATATATATATATATATATATATATATATTATAATACACACAAATAAAGGTATGCAGATATCGCAGAGCTAACAAACTAAATATGCCTTGAAATATTTAATGTATATACACAAACTCAACAGTTAAGTTCGTCCGATTTCTTCTGTTCAATTAAAAAATGACACTCAAAAGTCTCTGATAGATTTTTACCAAGTCGAACTGAAAAATGTAGGTGTTATGTAACTGTGGATAAAGTTAAACGAAAAATATTACATAAGTAAAATGTATATTTCAAAATAACTTTGTGAGTAAGGTAATTTATGGCAAAATGGTCTCAGAATTTCAGTAAACTGCTCATAATCGCACAAACTAAAAACCACTCAAACGTTCTTGGGTTTTTGTTCATGAAAAAGATGTCAATATTTGGCATAACCACTATTTGCACAAATGAGACTTTTCTCTTTGTGTTGTTGATAAATTTTCTGATATGCATGTGCGGAATATGTGTTACGAAATTAACTGATTGCAATATAACAAGATTAACTTGTTTTTTAGAATATCGTATTTATAATTCTCTCTCAGGTGTCTGGATTGGGTTAATGTGAAAAATCAGATTTTTATGATTTTCCCAGAGAACAAGTTGATTGTTGAGAAGTCCCAGCTGTAACCCAATATAGAATTTGAAAGCTGGTTAGAAACTGAGATTTCAGGACAGGGTCCGAACTGAGCTGCGCGTCGACGAGAAATACGACGTGTTTTGAGTGAGATTATCATGTTATATTAGCAGTAACCGGTACACGAGATCCCAGACGGAGCTTCGAGTTTATATTTGCGCCATTCTTAAAGTGCCTGTGTAAATTCTGTGGGTCTTTGAACGAAATAACCCCGGATCACACTTTACAGCCCAGAAAGTCCGACAATTTTCCGAGACTAGGGCTTCTAACAGGCTATGGAAGATTGCCACTGACATTATGTTGCAGATATTCTCTAACAGAACTACTCTATGGAGTCGGGAATTCTCATCCATGAAAATGGGGCATGATACCAGAGGGCGATCATCAATATAAAATACGAAGACTCTTTCATTGACTTTTCCTTGGTATCTTTAACCTTTGAGGTCACTCAAATTAGGTGTCCAACAGGCAACTATCCAGATCATAAATGAACTACTACGAAATGGAACCAAATATTGAAATGATCTCGCCCTTCCTTTTCGAGCGACAGCCACATGCAGTAGAAACCGATTTTGTCATTGGTACTATTCAACCTCTTCCAGGAGTGGCTATTCTAAATATCCCTACCATTGAACCTGAATGTCTTAGAGTAAAGAGTGGTCGTCGAATAGAATGTTATGAAGCATCATTACACAGCCGTTAGCCTTATTTAAACGGTTCTCTGGAATACTTTGGATTTGTCATGTATTTGGTCTCGAAGAAAGCAGTTTGATGAATTGTATTCTTTTATGACATGTCTCATAAGCAACCAATTCTCGCTAACATTAATTTTTCTTTACATCATCTGTTGGAATGTGTGTATCTACTAAACGGTTGCTTCCTTTATGCTTGATGTTCAACTGTCTTCAAATTTATCTACAGAACAACCAACTTCTATGTATACCAATAATCTACTAAGATTGATTTTTAGTAATTCTTCACTTCGGCATTATGTTATTCTTGAGTATGAATTAGAAAAAAAGTGTATTTAAAGGCAGAGCCACACAAAAAAAAATGTTTTTAAGACAGAATTAATCTTGAGAATTTGCTGTGCATAGGTATAAAATATATTAGCAAATGCCACGACACCAGCACAAAGTATCGTTGTGTACTTCCTTTTGCCTTCCGCAAGAGACATGACGACCATCAAAAAATATTATAATAGTAAAAAGAACATTATATTTTATCGAAATAGTCATTTTAAAGAAGTTTTTTTAAATGAAAAATTGGATTGTGCTTAATTTTTTTCTGTTGTATATGTTTGTGTGGATACATACAGTAATTCATCTTGTCCAAATGTATGGGAAAGCTGTTTTTACTCCGAAAAATACACTAAGATGAAATGACATTTGAATTGATATTATCCAAGAAAGACGGCCAAGGAATCACTAAGAACTTCTATAATGTAACTGTATCATAGCTATTAAGGTTTATAATACCCTGCTTCTTAATAGTATCCAACCCGAAATCGAGAAAATTCTTAGAAATCTTCAGAACGGCTTTCTAAGAAATCGCTCGACAATCTCATGGATTCTGAAAATCCGTCGGATCATCGAAAGAGTACGGGTAAAGAATCTCGACAAAATATTACAATCCATATATTTCTCCTAGCCATTCAATTTCATCCACAGAGGAAAGATGAAGCAAACACCAACTAGCATATGGTCTTCTCAAAGAACTTGTTAGCGCTGTAATGATGCTTTACAATTACACGAAAGCAATGGTTCGCACACTTGATGGAGACACAGACTTCTTTGAAATTGTATCTGGAGTCTTGCAACGAGTTACGTAAGCACCATATATGTTTATACTCTGCCTAGATTACGTATAAAGAATATCCATAGATAAAATCTAAAGAAAAAAATGGTTTCACATAGAAAAAAGCAAGAAATAAAAACCATGACATCCACAGAATATGGAGGCACCACAAAGATACAAAAAAACAAGGCATTGAGAAAAAGCTAGAATGCTGCGTACTGTCTTAAGCAAATCCTGAAGCAGCACGTCATAAAACGACATCTATACGACTACCTGCCTCTCGTCTCACAAACCATTCAAGTAAGACTAACAAGACATGGGGGTACTGTTGGAGAAGCAAGGACGAGCTCATAAGTGACATTCTCTAATGGACTCCTGCACATGGACATGCCAGTGTTGGCCGACCAGTAAAGACTTACTTATATCAGCTGTGAACGGACACAATATGCAACATAGAAGACCTGCCAGGAACGATGGATTATAGGGACGAATGGTGAGAGAGAAAGTCAAGGAACTCCGTGATGTCAGTGCAAGTTGATGATGGTGATGATGATGCTAACTAAATTTTAGATTAAAAAATATTTTTATGTCATTTCTAAATTGGTGCCAGCAAATTGTCTGTTCAAAGATTTAGTTAATGGAAGTAACTGTCAAATTTAGTGGTCTGAATACCACCAATTTAAATAAAAGTCAAATTTCATTTTCTATATACACGTTAATGCACGCAAATATCTATCGATACAAACATACGCACGCGTATGCATGCATACACACGTATACACACACACACACACACACACACACACATATATATATATATATATATGCAATGCTGGTGACTGTATCGGCATGGAAAAACTCTGTCAATGCATCGGTAGGAGGGTGGGAATGCTTATAGGACCAAGAGCGCTAAAAACACTCAATAGCATTGAGAGAATACAACCTAGGATGATGGCCGCAACGTTTAATGGCAACCCCAAAGCAACGATCATCTCCTGCTACAGCCCTACCAATGTTAGCGAAGAAACCGAACTAGTCACCTTCTACGAGGAGCTATCCTCCCTAGTACGTAGCATTCCGAAACACAACCTGCTAGTCATTGGCGGAGATATGAATGCACAAATCGGGAAAAACAGAAACAACAAATACAGCCTACACAACACGTCAAACAGGAATGGACAACATCTAATTGATTTCATGATAGAAAATAGATTAACATGCCTCAATACAAACTTTCAAAAAAGGGAGGGAAAATTATGGACCCACACATACGCGAACAAGAGTAAAGCACAGATAGACTACCTCTTTATAAACAGAAAATAGAAAAATAGTGCGATGAATTGCGAGGCATACTCCACTTTCGAGGGTGTGTCCTGCGATCATCGAATAGTTACGGCCAAAATACGTCTAAGCCTACGAAAAAACGCCACACGAACAGCGACAACAAGGCACTAAGACTTGGCCCTACTTAACAACAGAGACATTAGAGACAAATATGCATTAGAATTAAGAAACAGATTCGAAACACTACAAGAGAAGACAGAAAAAGTTACCCCAAATGACGAATATGAAAATTTTGTTGAAGCACACCTAGAGGCGGCATCAAAGTGTATCCCAACAAAACCTAGAACTAAATATAGAGTCCCTTGGGAAACGTCATAGGTTAGACAAAAACGTGCACTCGTGAAAACTGCCTCCAAAAGCTATCGGAAGAACCCAACAAACACAAATGCCCGAAAACTAGAAAAGGCACTATATCAATTAGCAGGAATATATCTAAAAGAACAGGCAGAATACATACAAAATCAGATAGATAAGATTAGAGACTCGTTGGAAGATAGACAATCCAGGATAGCCTGGCAAACAATAAACGAAGTAAGTAGAAGGAAGAGCACAGTCAAAGCAAAATTGAAAGCTGCAAGCCAACAAGAAAGAGTAAAACTGTGGGAACAGCATTTCAAATATCTACTAGGAAGCCCACCGAAAATAACGGATGAACCGATCACCAGAATTATCAGTAAGCAATTAGACATTAAACTAGGGCCTTTCACCAAAGAAGAACTCGACTCGGTTCTTAAAAAAATTTAAAATAGGAAAGTTGCAGGGCCGGACGAGATCCCCCCAAAAGTGTGGAAGGAAAGTTGCAGGGCTGGACGAGATCCCCCCAAAAGTGTGGAAGACTAGATATTTCGACGATATACTGCTCCGGCAAAGCAACGCAGTCTATAGTCAAAATTGGATAGAAAGATGGATGAAGGGATGCATCCTTCCTTTCCCTAAAAAAGGCGACCTCGGATTAGCCAGGAACTACCGAGGGATAACACTTACATCCATAGCAGCCAAAATCTACAATGCCCTACTACGAAACCGCGTAGAACCCAAAATAGACAACATCCTTAGGAAAAACCAAAATGGCTTCCGGAGAAATAGATCCACAACCTCACAAATATTGACCATCCGTAGAATCCTTGAAGGCGTTCGGGCAAAAAACCTTCAGGCGGCATTACTATTTGTCGACTTTACCAAGGCCTTCGATTCCATCCACAGAGGGAAAATGGAACTAATCCTACTAGCATACGGCCTACCAAAAGAAACCGTAGCAGCAATAATGATCCTCTACAGAAACACCAAAGTGAAAGTACGTTCACCAGATGGAGACACGGAATACTTCGACATTGTTGCAGGAGTACTACAAGGAGACACGCTAGCCCCATACCTCTTTATCATCTGTCTAGACTACGTGCTTTGAACTTCGATCGACAAAATCAGAGAAAATGACTTCGAGCTGACTAAGAAAAGAAGCAAAAGGTACTATTTACCAACCCCTCCGCTCGGGCAGGATATGACACAAGGTCAATTTTTAAGCGGAGTTTAACAGGTTTGAATTCAGAGTTTTCCTTCTCCTAGACTAGTTGCCTCAACAAGGCTGAAGAACCTAGTCCGCCCTACTATTTACCCATAGCTGGAGGGAGAATAAGGGGGTTCATACCTTTCCCAAGGGTATTTGCCCGAAAGTGAACATAATAGCGCGACTGGAGTACGAACTCGCGTACTACGATTCCGCAGTTCATCGCTTTAACCATTACACCACGAGGAAAAGAAGCAAAAGGTACCCCGCAAAAACAATCACAGACGCCGACTACGCTGATGACTTAGCGTTACTGGCGAATACGCCTAATCAAGCAGAGACACTACTGCATAGTTTGGAACGAGCTGCAGCAGGCATTGGCCTCCATATCAATGCGCACAAAACTGAATATATGTGTTACAACCAAACGGGCAACATTACCACTCTAGACGGAGCCTCTCTGAGGCTAGTGGACAAATTCACCTACCTAGGAAGTAGCGTCTCATCAACAGAAAACGACATCGACACACGACTGACGAAAGCATGGACGGCTATAGATAGGCTCTCAATCATATGGAAATCAGACCTGACCGATGAAATGAAGCGCAGTTTCTTCCAGGCAGCGGTTGTATCGATACTGCTATATGGATGCACTACATGGACGCTAACTAAACGGCTGGAGAAGAAACTTGACAGCAACTACACAAGAATGTTGAGAGCAATATTGAACAAGTCCTGGCGACAACACCCCATGAGACGCCAACTGTACGGCCACTTGCCTCCCATCACGAAAACTATACAGGTTAGACGAGCCAGACACGCCGGACACTGCTGGAGAAGCAAGGACGAGCTCGTAAGTGACGTACCCCAATGGACCCCCACATATGGCTAAGCAAAAGCAGGACGACCAGCCCGAACTCACATACAGCAGCTATGTGAGGACACAGGATGTAACCCAGAAGACCTGCCGGAGGCGATGAATGATAGGGAGAAGTGGCGAGAGATGGTCAAGGATATCCGTGCTGGCGGCACGACATGATGATGATGATGATATATATGCATATATGTATATATACAGAGATAGAAAGTGAGTAAGACTGAGCCATTTTTAGTCAACCAAAGTATCCACTAACAAACTAATCTACGAAGAAGTTTTAATTATTTTCCAACAAACAAGTATTTTTAAGCTGGACAAACTCGTCAAAGAAAAAGAGGCCTCCTCGTAGGACATCCAATGAGAAAGAAATTCATTATAATTACCTTGTTAGACATTTGTGCTCGTCAACATTCTATTATTAGATCCTCTCTATTTGTGTTTGAGAACGTATATATCTTTACACATATCACTATAAAGCTATTTAAAAACATTTATCAATATATTTGAAGATCTTTTTCGCTCGATCCATTCTAATAAAATTTCCGATGAAAATGAATTGCATATTCAAATGAATCTACTGACATAAGCCACCCATTCCATTGTTCATTTTCTCTTCGTTACTTTTTACTTCTTAAACTATATATTCACTCATACATAAACACATACGTTCAGACAGATATGCAGTCGTATATATATATATATATATATTTATATATATATATATATATATGTGTGTGTGTGTGTGTGTGTGTGTGTGTGTGTGCACTGAAATATATATATATATATATATATATATATATATGCGTGCGTGTGTGTGTGTGTGTGTGTGTGTAAATTATGAAGAAACAAGATGTTCAGAAGATGTATTTAATTATATATGAATAATATGTAACGTTTTACGTTTCGGTTTTTAAACTATCTTCAGAGCAATGTTAATAAGCGATGTTATCTCTCATACAAACATCGCTCTGAAGATGGTTTAAATTTTTTTTTAAAGTTAGATGCTTGGCGTAGTATTCATTTGTAAATGAATGCATCCTCTGAATATCTGGGTTTTTTCTCTCTCTTTTATATTTACTAACCATCGAACTTATTTCTATTTTCCTCTCTAATATATATATATATATATATATATATATATATATATATATATATATATATAAGCAATAATATCTTCTTGTTCTTCAGTTGCTAACCAAGTGGACGGAACTTGATATGCTGGGTCAACCCATATAGCAATAGCTGAACTGGGAAATGCATAAACTTTACCGCTGATACGTGTAGACAACTAATAAATACCACTAGTGATTGTAGAAAAATCCAAATAATATATGAATATATATGGCTTTCAGATACATTGTGTACATACTTCAATGTAATGTTAGTAACGAGTAACCCTCATCATCAGAAATTCACAAAAAAGTATTTCCCAAGTAAGTCAATTCAGAACTTGATGAATTAGAATAAATGACAATGTATCTATTTTCATGAATACGTACACACTATAATTACATTTCAAAGGCCTTTCTGTGTTCGTCTATTATCAAGAAATGTTCAGTATTATACTAAGCTTACTGTTATAAAATCTTGATTGTATGGTTTTTAAATAGAAAAAACAATTACGATATTAATGTTGGATATTTCATTACGAGCATCTCAGCGATACACTTTATTGAACATGAATAACAAAATAGAAAATTCAGAAAAGCAATTGAAACGAATTAAAATGACGAGTATCTATTTTATATATTTAACGATCATGTACATTTTAAACTCATTTATTTCACTTGGTTCCCAAAAAGCTTATTTATAATTATATATTTATAACACAATTTATATTTATTCCTCTTTTTAGGTGTCACGAATTTACTAACCAGTTTAGATGTACCCGTTGCTGTTATGAAGTGCTAAGATATACAAAGTATATACAGATTTATTCTTTCTTGATGATAATAATAATTCTATTATCATTGGTTTCCTGCTATCTCGATAGACAAAGGTAGGACACTGCAATACTTACACCAGGACACAAGCTTGGGCAATGCTTTTGGAGATGCTGCGATGCTAAGTCGACAGAATCCTACCACTCAGCCCCACTTATGCTGAGTCCCAAGGAAACCAAAACGATACGTTTGGCATCAGTTCGGCTGCAGGAGCTCCCGGAAGGAAGTCAAAAGTTGGCATTTAGCCACTTCGTTTGGCGTTAAGTTTAAAAATACCAGTAACGAGAGAAAGAGTAAGAAAGAGACCAAAAGAAAAAGAGAATAAGAAACAAATGTCAAAATAGAGGCAGAAAGTAGAAAAATAGATATGAAAATATCATAAAAGATCCATAAAAAACGTTATTATACTATATACACTATATGAATAATATATTTCATACAAATTCTGTAAAAAATCTGTGTTGCTAACGAAACCATCTGGATCTTAAAACCCAGAATGCCCAACCAGTGCCTTACAATACCATCAGATTGTTAGTTTTCTGTCACATAATATGAATGCCACATGAAAAAGCAGCCTTTTCGTGTAATTCAAAATTTTCCAATCAGTGTCAATGAACCCGTCAATGAAGCGTTAAATTTGATGACATAAGATTTTAATTAGTTAACGTGATGGTGACGTCAAGGCAGTGTGAACGTGGTTGGAAAGTAAAATATTCTTATATACGTTGTAATGTATATTCAATTACAATTTTATCCATATGAATGAATATAAATCAGGACATATGTAATATATATAAAATAATATATACAGATAAAGATATTCATTTTATCATGCCTGTATATTGATAACGTGGGTGATGTAATAGTGTAACAGAGGATGATTGCATAAAAAGTAGATCAGTCTTAAAATTTTATATATATATATATAAATATATATAAGTTTCATATCTATCTAATCATTCGATATGTTATTTCTGTATTTTTCCTATTTTCATAAAATGATGAAACACACACACACACACTATATATATATATATATATATATATATTGTTTGCTGGCATGCGGTAACTTTGGAAGGTCATCTCGACTTTCCACACATTAACTTCCCAGGGTCTAGATCTTGTGATCTGGTCAATGAATTCAAAAGGAATTTATATCATTGACCTAACGGTTCCCTTTGAGGAAAATATTGACTGTGTGCATCAACGTAAGCTGGAAAAGTATGAAGATCTGCGAGAGTAATGTGTAAGAAATAGATGGAAGACCAATATATTCCCTACTGAAGACTGATGTTGAGATTTTATAGCGAAGTTGACCTACATATATCGGAATAAGTTAAATTTTGTCACCACAAAAAAAGAAAATGTATTAAAAGGCTTTTTTTGTGAAACAGAATTTGCAGTTCATTGTTCACTTCATCTCTTCTTCAGTCTGTCCTCTTATCTCTCTTGTATCCGTCTGATGTTTGCACGACAATCAGTCTTTTCATGAATATGAGCCTCGATCTGGGATCAGTTAGCCCCTCTCTCTTTTTCTTCAGTTTGTTGTTCACTTTATCTTCACTTCAGTTCGTTTTTCACTTCATCTCTTCTTTGGTCTGCCCTCTTGTATCTCTTGTATTCGTCTGATGCTTCATTCAGTTTGCTATCCTCGATTTTGTTTGTTAATGAGTAATGAAAACTACACTACTACTTAATGTGCACATTTTACTTTATTATTTCTCGGTGACTTTTCATCAATATTAGCTGTTTAGCCAAAAGCAATATGGAGCGTTCGACTGCTCAGGTTGAATGTTTCTCACTGACTAATTTATTGCAACTGTAGAGCCGTTTTAATCATCTGATTGAAACCATTAAATGAGAGCCGTGATTATAGATTATCCCGGAATTTAACGGCTGTCCAAACTCGTTGAACTTCCTGTATCTTTTCACTCAGTATTCAACGGTTCAGGCACCAATTTAAATTATACCATACATATCAAAAAAGGATTGTAACAATTTTAAGTCATATAGGAAAAATTTATTTCAAATGAAAAAATGAAACGAAAAATGTGAAAATTCTTAGCGTTGTATTCTTGTTAGTTGCGTTCTGTTTCAAAATGTTCGTGTTGTAGAGCTATAAAATTTTTGATTATTCATATATTCTTTTTTTTTATTTTTTAAGAGTAACATCATCATGAAGACGTGTAACAATTATGGATTTACCGGAATCACTGTCTCCATCCGTCCTTATCATCTAACACTCGTGGTAAATCTTCCTGACTATATCCTGTGACTGCACAGTACTGTTATCGGTAAGTTCTCGCTAGTCAGCCAACACGGTCACGTCCATGTGAAGGGCTCCATAGTGGAACGTCACTTATCAGTTCCTCCTTGCTTCTCCTGTTGTGTTATGTATTTCTTGTTCGTCTTATTTGGATGTTTCTAGAGATGAGAAGTAGGTGGCTGTACAACTGTTGTTTTGTAGGGTTTTGCTTCTAGGATTTGTTCTATATAGATCGTAGCATTTTTTGCTGTTCCCGTCTAGTTTTTTTTTTTTCAGTAGATTTTGTCAGCGTACATGTGGTGCATCAATACAGTAGTTTTGACACAACCACTAATGATGGTAAAGAAGAGTAACGTATTTGGTATATATATATATATATATATATATATATATATATATATATATATATATATTTACTAATCTATTATATACCAGCATTCACGGTTACCAAAAAAAAAAAAAGAAAAAAGAAGAAATTCTGACTCGCGATTTAAGTTAATCATATATATATATATATATATATACAAAAGAGTGTATATTTAGACAGCAAGTTGTTATACAAAAAGAGTGCCATAAAACAACATTTAATTATAAAACACAACAATAGCTCTAACGAACTTACATCTTCCTCACAGATAATACAATACTGTCATATTTCTTTTATTGCCACCCGCATCTTCAAATCTTAGTCTTGAAATGAAATTTTAGTTTCGGAAACAAGAAAGAGCCACACGAAGATAATAAGTCTGATAAGTATGAAGGGTTTCATCGCTTTCAAATTTCTGTGTTTCGACAAAAAGTCTTCTTTTCAAAAGTATCAAAACTAACTCCCAAATTCTTTTTCCAAAGTCGCACGGATTCGTTTAAACGTCTTAACTTTATCACTTTGTTTCAGAAGTTGTTCAACTATACTCACGTCTAAATTTGACCATTCAAAAAATTTATAACTACAATCTCTTTGCTTTTTGACATCTATGATGTTACGATAATCCATCTTATCGGTCATTTTTTTAATCCCTTATTTTGCCTAATTTATGAATTAAACTTTATAATCTGTAACTATTGGCTGAAACAGACGATAGGCATATGTATGTCTACGTGTGCGTTTTCGCGCACGCGCGTGCGTCTGTGTGTGTGTGTGTGTGTGTGTGTGTGTGTGTGTGTGTGTGTGTGTGTGTGTGTGTGTGTGTGTGTGTTTCCTTCTATCAGTAGGGATGACTGTAAATAATGGAGAACTACTGTACAATTTATGTACGAAAATTCCCACTAGATTATTATATTAGGATTTTAGCATGGAAAACCGGAATAGATTTCAGTTTTTTCTCCAATCCTTTCTTCATAATATAATTGATGGGGTATTTGCTATTGGTGCCACTACTTAATGATTGATTGGTGGGTTGGTTGGTTCTTTTACGGTATATCAACCCTTTTTGGGTTATTTAACGCCGAATTAAGTCCTTTTGATAAAAGTTTCAAACAATTCAATTTAGTATAAGTATATTGTTTGCTTACACACAATTAAATGTCAAAACAGTTCTATTTTAAACAATTCAGTTTAGCATGATTGCACTGTTTAGTTCTATTTGACCAATAGATAGGTCCGTAGTGGCAACACCAGATAGGGTCTTACCACTTCTGACCTGAGTGGACCTGGGAGCGATGGCAATAAAGAGGTACTCTGCATTCCCCAAAGTTCCAGCATTACCGAAGCTTCACTATCAGATTGTTTAGTGTCATATCAGGACAATCATTAGGGAAGTCTTACTCCTCTGCAGAGATGCAGTCGGAGTATTCTGCAGCCACACATCCAACCGATTGAGCCAACTACTTAATGATTGAAATCAACGGTAGCACTACTCAAATTATCACTTTTCCTTTGAGGATATATCATTTTCTATTACACAAACTGATTTTAAAACATGAAAAATTAGTCTATTAAAATGCCTCTCTTAAAAATAAGCCTTTAATGCTGTTAATTCTTTGTAATCTTATGTTTTAGTAGGAAATAATCTTCTCCCTTACCAAACCAAACATTATTGTTCTTTCTTTCGACTTCCACACCATTTGTTTGAATATTCACAATCTTAGAAGATGAATGGCATCAGTGGTTCGATTTCACCTCACTTAAGAAAAGAGATCGAAGGTAACGATTTAGGTCAGGCTATCATGGACAATCTTGCATACAATAAATATCCAATTGTCTTTTGTTGATGCACAGAGACAAGGAAAGAATAAGATGTGCGAACAAGTCATAAAACACATGCATATCAACATTGTGAGCTTGTATCTGCTTCAACAAGTAAAGGAAAATGGAGTATTACGTGTCACAACAAAGATTAATGAAAACAAACTCAGATAAAGAGGATAATCCCAATTTCAGTTAACATTCATCGTTCAGGGCATCGGCAGAACAAATGGAATATTGATTTTTGCTGCGTTGCTTATTTGCTTTTGTAGATGACGTGAAGGGACCTACAAAATATTTTGTATAAATGTACACCTCTCTCTCTCTCTCTCTCTCTCTCTCTCTCTCTCTCACTGCATAGAAGCCGCGGGTTTATATGTGACTCGGTTATATATGGTTGTTTACTTATGTTCGTCTGACTTAACATGTGTCCGTATACATAAAAGAATATGCTCTCTCTCTCTCTCTCTCTCTCTCTCTCTCTCTCTCTCTCTCTCTCTCTCTCTCTCCCTCTCTCGATGTCTGTGTGTGTGTGTCTGTATTTGTGCATCTGCCCATCTGAAAAAGAAGAAAAGAAAGGAAGCGATTCTATCTGCATTCAAGTGCATTCTCTCTTCTTGTGTGAATAAACTTGTGCATATTTACTTTCTGACTCGTTCAATTAAACATAGTGTAAGAGCGATCAGCTATCAGATCGATAGAAGATTCTATTGTTCAATCACATCAATAATATTTGTTCTTTATCTAGTCTTGTGGTCATGTCGTTCAACCATTTTCTCTATTAATATCATTTTTCCTATCTCTTTAAATAAATCCGCAGCGACCTAATAATGAAAAATGCATTCATAATTACGCAACAAATATTTATTTTTCAACTCAATCTTTTCCTTTGTCAGTGCACTTAATTAAGTTATGAATATTAATCATATAGATTGAATATAAGGAAAAACTAACATCAAAATCTAAATAATAACTTTTCTGCCAATCATTATTTGCTCACAGTTTTTTCGAACTGCACCTGTCATCCGGGTAAGAAGATCGATATAGCATTCTTCCTATACTGTCTGGTTTTGATGGAGCTTTACACGTGGTGTACCGCCTTTGCAAGATAAAAAGCCGTCAACATAACCTTATGGCTCGACACTTCCGCACCACCTTTGAACGAGAAGATTCAGGTGACTTGAGAAGGTTAAGGTTTTATTTCAGGGTCATGTTCGTAAACCTATGAATCATCAGTTATGAACTTTGCGAGACAATCTGACAGTTTCAGTCGGGTCTTGGGCAACTTGAGCACGCAATTGCGTTTTCTCTAGTTATTGGAGGTAACAAAGCAGCCAAAATTTCATACCATGATCTTCCATCAAATTTTCTAAAATAACAGTCCTCAGATTCCTCACATCTTCGAATTCTCGCACTATCAATGACCGATTTCCTTTTGATTGATGCACGCGTTCAACTATTCTGGATCTTCTGTTTGCTGACTGTCTTCCCGCACGTAGACTGCTTTCAATGGATTCCTGACTAAATCTAAACTGTCAGCACCAAAATTTTCTCTTGACCTTTCTGATAGAATCTTTCCTGAAAGATTGTTTAAACATTCAAAGAGTTTCAAGCAAAGTTTAACTCATATCTGCTTGGTCTTTCGGAATGTGAATGTCACCCACCATACAAGCTCACCTGTAGATATCTCACGGTCTTCTGAGTTATATCAATATAGAGTCTCTTTGCACAAACGTATGATGCATTAATATTTGTTGTCAAGTTAAATCAAAGCTGCGCAACTGGATTTCAAGATCTTCAAAATGACTGAATTGTCTTCTAAACTCTCTTCCGTGCGCCTAATTGTGTGTATGTATTAGATTCACTGAAAATATATTCATTACACAAAATGCTTAGTTAACAAAGTGAGTAAATGTATAAAAAGAGTAAAAAGACTTTTATTCAGAATATATTTGTTTATGAATATACGTAATACAGAAATATCTGTACACAAATTTACACGTGTGTGTGTGCGTGTGTGTGTGTGTGGACACACATATATTTTTTATGAGTTTTTATAGAAACTTTTTTGCCAACTAAATATAAATATCATTTCTTAAAAAAAAAAGAGAAAATATAGTTTTGGGAGAGATCCAGTTTCAATGAGAATATATTCATGTTGTATATTCATGTTGTATATACACTAATGTCCAAGGACAGATCAAAATTTAAGATATATGGAATAATCAAATGATATCTCGTATTTTGAATGAGTGGCAATATGCCAAGTCATTGATTTAATTCAAGAATTCTGTCCAATTCTGTGAGAAAAACAAACTAGTTTCTCTATTCTGCCAACAATCCAGTATCTGTTTTCTTCACAATGTTCTTCCTTGCATTTTGCCCCCAACTATTTCATAGCCACAAGAGATAAAATGTGAATATCGATTTCTCTGAGCACTCATTGCCACAAGATAATTCATCCCAAAACTATTTCCAGCCAAAACAGGTAATATTCGTCTTTAAGTCCTGACTTTGGTTTTATTTTGCTTCTTCAATACTCTATACAGGAAACCTGGCTGACTTAATCGAACAAGGCAATCGATCTACTGACATGGCTTGCAGTAAATGTATACCTTTCAAATTAACCTCTGGCGGTTTGTAGGGTGTTAGAAAATAGCACCCATCATTACCATCATCATCATCTTACATTTTACAGCTTTGTTTTTAATGTATTACGAATTTTCCGCAGCGGAAACCTGATTTACAATCTCTACAGAGAATCTAATTATTTCAAATAAATTTTATCCATTTATTTCTTTATTTCATATCCCATAAATAATCCTTGAAATACGCTATCTAAATTGAGGATACTGGTAATAAAAAAGATGCTTTTTTTTTAAATGGGCCAGAACTTTAAAGTGGTTATGTTTTTTCAAGACTTGGATGATCATGATTCTTTTATTAGAAGTAACAATTATCAATTATGTGACTGTTCATTGGATAAATAATGGAGTGGTTTCTTTTTGCTCTTCTCCACGGTTTGAATATAAAGTTTCATTTCTTATCTGGTTTCTTACTACCAAGAGTAGACAGTCCAATCTGCCCCTCTATTTTACGAATAGCTGGTTCATTAAAGATGATGCTTTAAAGAATACAGACAGGCAAATGATAGATACTTAATATCTATTTCATTATATTTCCATGGGTGCAAAAAGTTGACACTGATCATCAGCACTTCTGCAAAAGAGAATCAATTTTATTCTAAAGTTAGAAATAAATATTCCTTCAATATAATTTTGCAATATAAAACAAAATTACAAAATTTTGATAAATAAATAAAATAAATATAACTTCTCACAAGTATTAATTTTTAAGAATAATTAAAAGGATATTTTTTTATTGGTTGAGAATAAAAAGCTGTCTTTGTGTCAATATTAATTTTATAACTATAAATAAGCAGACGTTGTTTAAAAGATACGTATGAGATATAATGTCACAGTCAACAAAACCTTTTCGACATAGAATGACATCGCTTCAAATAACCAATGTTACACACAAAAAAGTAATGAAACTTCGAAGTCAACTATTCTTGAAAAGAAAACAAAGAAATCTAAGCTAAGTATTAATTTAGTTGTGCTTTTATTTGGGTTTATTATATATGTATATATGTGTATAAGTACTTGAATATGTGCAATCTTAATTTGACTTAGTTATGTGTTCACTCTTCTTATAAAACTTCACACAAAAAGAAAGTAAGTATTACGTTGGTTTTAAAAATTAACAAAATATTCTAAGTTGGATTATATAAATTTCCAACACTAAACATGGCGCGCTGATATTTCACTCTCAACGTAAGATATTACTGACAGACAAATAAAGAAACAAAGAAACAAACGCAATTTATTATATAGATCTAGAAATTCAAAGTCTGCGTCGTGACTTGTTACGCTGTGTGGGTTGCAGATTCACAGTAAATAAGTGAATAAATGAATAAAATGTGAGATGACTTTTAGTGACAATAAACTAAACAAGAATTTGAAATACTGGGGCGAATTAAAAGTTTTACAATATTTTGGTAACGTCAATTCAGTAGTTCCGAATGCTATTGGCAAAGTTGTGATAGTGACGATCTACACTATACTGTGAGATGCCAAATTCACCTGATACTCTCCGTGGGATACTCATCGGATTTGCCTCTATGGCTCGAAGCACGGCCTCAGAATCCACGGTTGTAGGTCTATGTGACCTTGTCGAGGTTTCTTGCAACACAAGCGGAATTTCTTAAACTATCTGATTACTGTACACCTTCATCTTTCGCAAAAGAAATCTTTTTGGTTGCTTTTGTGATGTTATGGCCCAGTTCGAAATCTCAAAGCTTACCTTCCCGAAGTAGACTACATTGTACATTTATCTGCACGGCTTTCAAATTGCATTGGTCAGAGTGGATCTTTGCGTGAAGGTAATGAAGAGTTCTCCATATTCTCCCAACTCCAAGACTGGAGCCTCACCATCCGATGAAATTTAGTCAGGACACTCAAAGTCTTATTTTTCTCAACGTGCTTAATGCTCAGCCTCCGCTTTCTAGAACCTTTAAGATGAAATAGGTCGGCTGTTTGCCACAGGAGCAATTAAAAGAATAAGGTCGGAACAATCATATAGGTGCTAGGACTTGACATGACCAGCCGATTTATCAGATCTCGGGCTCCACTGACCGCCCGTCTAGCTCAGTAAAGGCCTATGTATAGTGTTGAGTATCATGTGACCACTTTAGCTACTGGTTCGTGGACTGCTCCCTCACCAGGGTCCCGTCCTCAAGCATTACGGGTCGACACCTACGACCAACGTGTGGCTTCGTTGGAGGTGGGGAGGATATTATCCCTCTGCAGAGGTGCTGTCGGCGTTTTCTACCACCCCAGCCGATGGAGACGACAACTTTTGATTTCGTCGAGTTAGAATACGATTAATAATCTTATTTTACCTTTGCCATCCCTTAATAATTTATCTATAATCAATACAAGTTTCAGAAAATGACGTTTTGATCTTATGGCCTATACATATATTTTGAAAATAGTTACATTGACATATTTGAAAAAATAACAACGGAGTTTAAATGAGAGAAGGAAGCGAGATAAATGTAAGACATCACCAATACACTTTGACTAATATGTGTCATTCATCTACATCAATGAGATGGAATTAAACTGGACCGTAATCGAAATATATGACCAACTCTGATAAATTTCTTGTACCTATACAAACAAATTTGAATGGATCTTACTTAAAAAATTGATAAGTATTTTCCGCTTCTTTTGCAGCTATAAAACAACTTTAACCCAACATATTCATTCAAAAACACACACGTATCTTAACTTACGTCCAACAAAGCATCCAAAAACACATACGCATCTTAACTTACGTCCAACAATGCATCCAAAAACACATACGCATCTTAACTTACGCCCAACACATGCATCCAAAAACACACACGCATCTTAACTTACGCCCAACACATGCATCCAAAAACACATACGCATCTTAACTTACGCCCAACACATGCATCCAAAAACACACACGCATCTTAACTTACGCCCAACACATGCATCCAAAAACACACACGCATCTTAACTTACTCCCAACACATGCATCCAAAAACACATACGCATCTTAACTTACGTCCAACATATGCATCCAAAAACACACACGTATCTTAACTTACGCCCAAAAAATGCATCCAAAAACACACACGTATCTTAACTTACGCCCAACACATGCATCCAAAAACACACACGTATCTTAACGTACATCCAACACATGCATCCAAAAACACAAATGCATTTTAACTAACGTTCAACATATGCATCCAAAAACACACATGCATCTTAACTTACGCCCAACACATGCATCCAAAAACACACACGTATCTTAACTTACGCCCAACACATGCATCCAAAAACACACACGTATCTTAACTTACGACCAATACATGCATCCAAAAACACACACGCATCTTAACTTACGCCCAACACATGCATCCAAAAACACATACGCATCTTAACTTACGCCCAACACATGCATCCAAAAACACACACGTATCTTAACTTACGCCCAACACATGCATCCAAAAACACACACGCATCTTAACTTACGCCCAACACATGCATCCAAAAACACACACGTATCTTAACTTACGCCCAAAACATGCATCCAAAAACACACACGTATCTTAACTTACGCCTAACACATGCATCCAAAAACACACACGCATCTTAACTTACGTTCAACATATGCGTTCAAAAACACACACGCATCTTAACGTACGCCCAACACATGCATCCAAAAACACACGCACTTAAATGTACACACAAGGCGCGCTTAGCGTTACTGCTATCATCATAAGAAATGCAATCGACGACCCGAGTTCAAATCATAGATGAGAATGTTTGTGTTTCCCTTTCCTCGAGAAAGGTATGAATCCATCCGTTGTTCCCAACCCCCAGCAAAGGAAGAATAGTAATGCAGACCAGGTTCTTTAGCCTGGGGTTTGGCAACTCGTCTAAAAGAAAGAAAATTTGTAATTCAAACCCGTTTTATTCCGTTTAAAAAGTGTCTTTTTGTCAAATCCTGCCCTTAACAGAGGGATTGGGTAAATACATACTCACAGACCAATGTAAATACACAGAGACGCACATAGAAATATATTCATTTTATGAAGATACTATGATAATGTTGAGTGTGGAATATTTGATAAATATTTAGTCAACTGGTATTTTTACTCATCAACGAACATTTTTGCCAGTTTCCACCTATTTCCTTTTCAATTTCATTTCTTTTATTTTTTTCTTGGCGACTTTAAAAGAAATAAAAAACGATTTGGGATTCGGTCGTTACCCAACCGGATAAAAGAAATAAAAAACGATTTGAGATTCGGTCGTTACCCAACCGGATAAAAAAAACAATCTTGTGACATAATTTGTAGTTAATGTCTATCCTTTAAATAAACTCCCAGCTGAAGGGTGTTAAAAAAACACCATCTCTCATATTGTTAACTTTACCATCTCGATTTTTACCCAGTCGGCTGGGGATGTAGAATACACTGACTGCATCTCTGCAGAGAGACAAGACACCCCCCAACGAGAGTCCTGATATGACACTAAACAATCTGATCGTGAGGTTCCAGTAATGCTGGGGTTTGGGGGAATGCGGAGTGCCCCTTCATTGCCATCGTTCCCTGGTTCACTCTGGCCCGAAGTAGTAGTGTGGTACTATAGCTTCACGACACCTAGTTGGCCGCTGGTCTCGTGATTACCACATGTGTCGACTGGTCTTTCTCTGTTTCTTTCCACGCCCACGTTGCTTTCAGATCCGAGGAAAGAGAAGATGGATGTAGTCCAGTCAATGAAGGTTGGAATTCGTGTTGAAGAGAAGAAAAGTTGCCAAGCAAATTTTTAAAAATGACGAAAATAAGGCGTTTGTTATAAACAGTAACAAACGTTTATTTACACAGTTGTTTAAATAATTTTTCATCAAACACCACGAACTGGGGGTGAAAGTAGTTGACTGGCGGTGTTTTAACTGCAATTAGGCCGTGTCAAAATGGCGAATGCAATGGCAACTGATTTGGTTCTTTAAGCGGCGAATTCCTGAACCAACTCAATTTTTCGCTTTGGGTGTCCTCTATTTATGGGCCCGAATCCTGAATAATCAGTTTCTGATTGGTCAGCCAATGGGGACTGCCGACCAATGGCTAGCATCGTAACAATCCCCCCCCTGGTTTGCCCCTGATTGGTTTAGACAATCGGCCAATCAGCCACAGTCATCGGGAGGGGCTACAAGGAGCAGTCCTGTGGTTGGTTGACCAATGATTTAGTGATTCAAGGCCTTGTGCCAAACTTGGTGACACCAACCCAAATTGTCCGCTATTTTAAAAATACATCTTTTTGTTTATGCTTTGAAATCCGATGGCTCTTTTGACAGCTCTTTGCAGGTGTGCGGATGTTTATTTTTTGGGGACAGATTTATAGGTCAACCAGTTTTGATCGGATCTCAAACTTTTTTGTACTTAATCACTTGGTATTTATTTTATACACGGTTCTCAAAAAATACTTGGACACCCAAAATGAATTTATTTTTAATAAGATACTTATTATCATGATTTAATAAAATTAATTAATTTCCTTTAATTAATTTCGCCAGCCAACTCCTTGACACTTAAATGAAAGTGTTATAGTAGCACCTGATAGGATCCTATCAATTGGTCAAATAGAACTAAACTGTGTACTTATGCTAAACTGAATTACTTGAAATAGAGCTGTTTTTGACATTGAAACTGTACTTACGCTAAATTGAATTGTTCGAAATAGAACTGTTTTAACATTTAACTGTGTATAAACAAAAACTATACTTATAATAAACTGAATTGTTTGAATTAGAACTGTTTGACTTAACTGAATAGCTTGAAATAGAAATGTTTTGACAATTAAACTGTGTACTTATGCTAAACTGAATTGTTTGAAATAGAACTGTTTATTTGTATAAAAATGGATTTGGCATTAAGTAACCTACAAAGGTTGATATGCCATGAACCCCCAAACAAACAAACAAACCATCTCGCTTTCATTAGACATTTTACACTTATTTTTCATCTTTTTACTGCATTGTAAATTATATGCAGCTGAAGTTTAAATTTACATTTACAAAGAATCTATTTTATAATATAACTAGATTCCATTCTCGATATTTTATATTAATTGGTAATGAAAAAACTTTGAGTGGTGTTAAAAAGAATCGAAGATATCAAACACGAAACGTCATAAGGCAGACTCATATCACAATATTTAAAAAAAAATTGTTTTGATTCCCTCATTATTTGTGCATATACATTCGAATACAAATTACTTGCTGCAAAGATCAAGAACCTTTAAAAATGCTGATACACTTAATTGCAACAAACCTTCATCTCTTGGAAGATTGGTACAACACAATTTTCTGACTCTTTTTTTTTTGCGAGGAGGGCTTTCAGCTTCGGCCCGGGAGATGTTTTTTTTCTTTTTTGTTGTTACACTTTTTGCTTTGCTTCTATTTATGAATGTTCGAGGAAAATTCAATTCCTGTCCCTCTCGAGTTTCTTATATTCTATCAACATCAAACTGTGATATAATCCAGTTGAAAATATCATCAGTTTTAAACAGTCATTGCTTTTACTATCTTCATCACCATGCACTAATTGTCACAATGTACGGCATTCTTCATAGGAGACGCCATCTTTAAATTCCAAAATATTAATTGGTGTTGTCTAAATCATATTTACTCGCAGCATATGTAAATATGGCTATATTATGAAAATATGCAGAAGCAGCGCTCTTTAGCATAGTGGTAAATAACCTTTTAGGCGGAGCTTGAAATTGTCTGACTGTATTCCTTTTAGAGGCGTAAAGAAATGTCTTGAGTATGACACTAAACATTACATGATGGTGAGGCTCCAGTTCTGGAACTCTTGAGTGTGTGGAGAACCTTTTCATTGCCATTACTCCAAGGTCCACTCTGATCCAGAGTGGTAGTACCTGTTAGGGTCCTGTCTATACGTTAACAGTTCTGTTAAAAAATATTCGAATTCGATCGGATTGTGAAATAAAAAAAGAAAATTCTTAAGAAATGACAAGACAAAAATAAAAATATGAACGTACAATGAAAGCGATTCCTTAACCTCTATGCTTAAAATAGCCCCAGACGGTTGCTATGCCGTTAAAATAAATCAATCAAAATTGGAAAATAAAATTTTGCTAATACAGGTAAAATAATGACAGTGTGTAATGTCAAATCGGCGAAATGTCTGACCGACCACGTTGCAACAAAGACATTTTTTCGTATGTTATTTTGTCAAATGATTCCAAAATATTAATACTTGTTTATTTGGTTCCATTTTCTTCATATTATTATTACTCCGTGAGTTGATGGTTTTCCACTGGGGTTTGAGTGATAGCAAGTATCCTCAAGTCTCCAGGACATTTCTCAGTATTTTGGCCGATCTAAAAAATGATGTAGTTTGGATAGTGTCCATTTGTCCCCTTATTTCCAAGTCTTCCAGTCCATTTACCAAGCGTTTGGGGATTGTTCAGAGTACACTAATTACAATTGGTATAACAATCACTTTCATACTCCATAGTTCTCTGGCAAGGTCTTAGTACTTACCTCTGTTTTCGCTTTCTTTTAACTTTATTTTGTGCTCCGCCGGGACGGTAAATACCACTACTCAGCAGTTTTTTTTCTTTCTTTTTTCTTTTTACTATTACTAGCGGGATTAGATGATATATTTGTACCTTAAAATTCTGAAGAATTTTTGAGTCTCAGTCTCCAGGTCAGATTCTGGTTTGTGGATGTACCATTTGCCGGAATGGTCAAATTTCAATTTCTAGCACAATTCCCAGTGGATCACCTCCCCCCCACTCAGTCGTGTCTAGTCTCATACTCTTTTTGTGTTAAGTTGGAGCTTTCGTGTATAAATTATCGTTTCGTCTCTATCACTACATGACCTACATTTGCTATTTTGTTGTATCTAATCTATTTTTGTTTCAACTTAGTCTGTATAGCGTTGTTTTGTGCATCTATTTGAAGAGATTCAGTTCCTCTCTTAAGGTTTCTTTTCTTGGCCTTGTGGAAGTCTTCTCGTGACAGTCGCTCAAAGTATCCATACAGTTGGTTTTTTCCCATTTCTGTTTCCTGGTAAGAGTTGTTCTCTTGGTTTTTATGTTGTCTGTTTTTTTTTTTTTTTTTTTTTTTCTGGTCGCTTTACTTAGTCTTTCTTTGTTCTTTTTTTATATAGTCTTGGAGTCCTCGTATCAATGAATTCATGCCATATCCAATGCTAGTGTGTCGTTTTCCTCCTTCTATTCTTGACTCATATAATCTGTCTATGCCATTTCTCGGATAGAAGGCCTTATGCATCGTTAATAGTTTTTTTGTTCTTTACTCAATTTGTCAAAGTTCTTCTCTCGTCCACTTCAAGAATGGTCCCAAGTATCTTACAAGGGAGACAACCCAGGCGTTTGTCTTTTTAATGAGATTCCAGCTATGGAGTTTGGTTTCGAGAAATTTTCACGTTCGCCTCTTTTTTATGTTTTTTCTTTCATCTCCACTTTTTTTTATGTTTTCTGCTCCCAATTTACCCAAGTACTAATTTCAGTTTTTTACAATCCTTCACCTTTGATTTTACCCAAAATCTAAGATGAGGCCAGGTAGTGATTATATGCATTTTATGTTCCATCGATACTTTTCCAATCATATTGATAGTATTTTCCTTACTTGTACTTTCCTAAAGAGATAAGCAGTTCTGTCAAGTGTATTTTTATGATATTTCATATAAGCTGCGTCTGCTATGTATTTTGTCGAGTTTATCTGTTCTTTTCTTGTTCATACCCAGGGCTCCCATAACTGCTGTACACGGTGCTAGTTTTAAGGTGTTAATTTTTTTTTATTTTTATTTCAGGTCTTTGTATTTACTTATTTTATTACATTCTTTGACTGATATGTTATTATCCGTTGCAACTAACATATCAATTAGAAAGCATTTTTTCTTTTATAGTCCTTAACCACAATATTTGGTCTATGGCTATTTATTTTTCAATATTTGGATAGCAAAATCCCTGAGAATAATTGCTTCTTTGGCTTCTGTTATTGGTTCTTTTTAGTGTTTATACCATTTTTCAGATTTCGGTATTTCCTTGTATTTGCATATTTTTTCAGTTATATACGCTATGTCTATCTTTAATTTTTTTGTCAGGAAGTGTTTCACTCGCCTCAACAAAATCATAACAATTTGTTCCTCTTCGAAACTCATTTCACACTACATTTAGATTCGGAGGTTAAAATATTTTCAGACATATTCTTAGTGTCCGCTTGGTGAGAACAAAGGTCATAACGGATGACCACAAAATTAATATTAAACATAAACAAAGCCTTTATAAGCACAGGCGAAAAAAACTATTTTAGCTTGTCTTCTTCTTTCTCTCTCTCTCTCTCTCTCTCTCTCTATATATATATATATATATATATATATATATATATATATATATTTTATGGGGGAACAAAATTTTATTAAACTTACAAAAAGACCAAAATTATTCATGTTAAAAAATAAAAAAGGGCAACTAACCGGTTTCGCTCCTACCTGTTCACAATTAAACTAGGAAAAAGATTAAGACAAAAGAGAGGAAATTGACTCTGTAATGTTAGCAGGGAGGGGAATGTTAAATTGTTATTAAATTAAGATCCAATAAACATTCCCACTGCTTACAGAGGGACGGCTTATGGGTCAAAATATGAATCGTCTCTAACACTTTAAGATGGAAATCTGAATGGGACCTGCTTAAAATAATAAACGGGTCCGCACTGTAGGACGTGGCACAATCACGATTATTTATTAGGTGTTCCGCTCTAGGAGACCCAGTATGTGTAATTAATATGGTCAGCGAAGTAGTTTCTTAGCCGTATTTGCTGACGTATTTGTCACGTTTGGTGAAATTCCAGGATTTGTTGGTTGGTTTGTAGTTTGGTTTTATTCTAAAGCCAGTTTAATATTAATTATTTTCAATCATATGTGGTACAAAAATGGATCATCACAACCATTTTAAACTGGTGAATACTTTTTTTTATCTCAAACAAATCTGACCCATAGATGGAATTCAAACAAGTAGAACTATTCTTAATCAGAGTAGACATGGGAGTATTGGTAATAAAAGTTGCAAAACTACCGAATGCAATTGAATATCACCCCAAGGAAACCATAAGATGCAGTCAGTTCTAGACCCCATCGATAGGATTATGAGAGAATTTCTTTTTGAATTTCATACACAACCGATATTTTTCTTTACATGTCACATCCGGTGTAGAAATTTAATAATTTCAAAATCTTTATCTTCGGTATGAGTCTGTCCCTTTTCTACAAATTATATTGCTGAACTCACTGACCTGAACTCACTGACCTGAACTCACAACTTCCAAAGAATCAAATCAGCTTTATAAGTTACTTCTCAATTACAACATTTTAGCAGAAGAATTTTTGAGAGTTATGTCAATTCTTTTCTGGTTATGGTATTGATATCTATCCTATACTTACCGAATAGATAATGTCTGTATATCCTGTAAATTGATTTTTCTAATCGACTTATCACCAATGTGATTCAAATTTTTCTTTATATATCAAAGAGAGCCTTTGAGTTTGTTGTGGGGGCCTTACCCATCTCACCATAATGGACTCTTCTCACCGTTATTAGTACTGAGAGATTTCGCTGCCACGAGGCAGATCAATATCGGTGTTATCCGAACAGTACGAGACTTCTTACCTTTTCTATGTAACTCTATCTTTCTTGTGTAATATAATCTGTTATCTAATATCCGTGTTTGCGTTTTCATTATTGACCCTTTTCCGGGGCCACAACAGAGTTTGAATAAAGAAATTTAAAAGAAATTGATTTTTTTTCATGGTGATTTTGTTTTTCTATGTTCTTAACATATTTTAGAGTAGTTTACACAATATTTTGTTACATTCAGATAATCTTTGTATCTTTAAAATACGTAAAAATGACAGCAATTTTATTTTATTTTAAGGTATCTTATAATGATTTATATCAGTCAATTCCTTAACCGCTTAACATTGAATAACCCGAGATGGGTTAATATTCCGTTAAAATCAATTAATTAATCTACACTTTATTACCCTCTACTTGATAATGACGCAATTTCCTTCGCACAAGTTCCAAACAATAAGTTTAATCATTCATATTTGTAACTTTAACTCTCGGCAAAAATGCAATCTGAGTCTTTTTAGAATTATTTTATAAAGTTATAATTATTAACTTACAATCTAACAACATTTTTCTTTTATTTACCATCAAATCATTTTACATAATTTCGCATTTGATAACAAAAGGGCTAAAATGATAAATGAAAATAATTAATTTTCTTCTTAATGAAAACTGGCAATTCCTGCAAATAGATTGCATTTAAATTCCTCAGCATTTTTCCTTGTGACTATAAATAGTCAATCATGACTTTCTTTATCTTTTCACTACCAAACTTAAAAGCTTAATGATTTCTGCACTCAAAAAACTTTCTACAGTTATTTCTTTTCTTATCAGAAAGCAGAACAGGCAGCTGGACACCAGCCATTTTCAAGTCATCGCCAAAACATGGCCATTAGTTTCGCACTAACGATAATATCGATCTTTAGATCAAAGTTTATCTTTCTTTTATGGCCTCTTAATTCTTTCCTTGCCTTCCCGTCTCCCGGATTTTTAGACCCTACACCCCACCTAATCGCATACGCTCAACATGTACCACTGACAGAAACAGTGCTGGAGAGAGAAAAACTACGGGTATCGAAAATGTAACCATTAGAAAATAGAGAGTCGAGACGGATTTCAGACAACATCAAAGAAACACCGAATCAATGTGTAATTTCATAGTCTGTAGAAAAGAAAGATTAGATCTTCTCAAAAGGGTGCGTTGGATATATCTGAAATGGGGGGAAGCTATTTGGCGCAGAGACAACGAAGATATTGTCTTCATTAGGAGAACTCAACATGAATAGAAAGTAGGAATGATGAGTTGGTGAAAAAGGGAGTCGATAAGGTTGAAATGTGTTAAATGATGGTATATTCTGCCATTTTGACTGTTTATTGGCAATTTCTTATCAACCGATTAAAGTAGTAAATGATGAATAACATCTCAAATCGAAAATTGTTTTTGCTTTTGATATTCTTTTTTCTACCTTATACATCTGTATTCTTCAAACAAATATAAATCATAGAAAGTTTCACAAAATAGAAGTTCAAATCTGAAATGTTAACATACAATGCACGTCAACACGGAAAAGCTCTTCCATTAATTTCCCAACTAACAAATACACACACACACACACACACACACACACGCACACACACACATACACACATATATATATATATATATATATATATATTAGCACTCCATGTTTTCCTTTTCTGGTCATTTTATTAGCATTTATGGCTATATCTTACATTCTTTATCAATATAGAACTTTCGTAGGAAAATGGTGCGCAATGATCAATAACTGATCTCAATTCTTTTTTATACCGGGTGGTGTGTAGATTATTTGAGGAAAGATTTAACTTTGCTGAAAAACAAATATATCCCGTCATGAAATTAATATATTTTCTTAGGAATTTGTATACAGACTTTTAGCTTGTTATACTTCACATTTTTTTAATAAATTCTCCTTCAGTATCAATGACAGCTTGAATGAAGAATTGAAGACTCAATTTACTATTCATATTTACCATTAACTTCCGGCGAATAATTAGTATTGTAGGGATGCTTTTTAGTCTCTCACTCAATTGCCTTACACACTAAATAACACAGGTAGTTTAAATCTGGAGAGTTAGTTGGTCAAATGTCAGAGGTCACATGACTCTGAGGTTATTTGAGCTTTATAAGGATTAAAGTCATTCTAGAATACGCACGGCCCTCCCATAGGCCACTTGTTCAATCTAACGATTAACCACTATTTCCAACACCTCAATGTATGAAGAAGTTTTGACTCTAGGAAGAAGTAGAATGGCATGATATGACTCTCATTACTCATAACTCTTAAAATCTTTGCAGATCTTGGAGAACTCTGGTGGCGTCAGAAAGATCAGCCAACTGTCATTTATTCTGTTCACTTTTTGATCCTTGTCGATGTTTTTCTAATCAAAGAAAAACCAGAGAATACCATCTTCTTGGCTTTTTATTTTACAAAGTTATTGTTTTAAACGGAACCGTAGGTTTCCCTGTTTTTTTTTGTTTTTTTTAATATGAACGAGTCACTTCCCTTTATTTCTTGATTTTGGATATTATCAAACTCGGTAGTTCTGAATTTGAGCTATGACATCCCGAATCACTCGGCGATGGCCCTCATTGACTTGCTGGGATTATCACAGATATATGTTTGGAACCTCCTGCATGAACTCAGGTATCCAAACTTTGAGATGTTTTTCATTTTGTATTTTGTTTTTTTATAGCTTTTATGGAGTGTGTGTGTGTGTGTGTGTGTGTGTGTGTGTGTGTGTGTGTGTGTGTGTGTGTGTGTGTGTGTGTGTTAGCAATTGGCAAAAAGCCTCAGACAGAAGCTTGTTATCTTATAAAAGAATGTTCATTCAAGAAGTTAGAAAGCTTTAATACTTAAGGCAATCATTACAGTGTATTTTTCTCTTTCTTCAATCATAATATTAGCTGTCATAATTAATCTAAAAAAAAACGAGAGTTTGATGAAGTAATAATTTGGTAATTGTAAGTTTGAAAACACCCTACAAATCCAGTAGAAGTATGTAGAGAAACATATATGACTCTCATTGTACATCGGCAATTCTTATTTATCTTTAGACTTTGACAATTTGTTTACTCGTCCCCAGAAAGAAGAAATGTCCTCACTTTTCAGTGCTTTCATCCGAAATACTTCAAATTCATTCATTTGGAATAAGAATTTAGCGTCTCCTTTTACTGTTAGTCACGAAAACTTTGTGCATATTCTTTTAATTCCAGCTCTTCAATAAGCATATTAAATACCGTATAGACATTTTACTTTCCACAAATATGAATTTTATGTTTGCACTAATTAAAATGTTTACCTTTTTATGATAATCTTTATTTTTATGACATATTTACATTTATATTTCTATTAAACATTATTTTCCATGCATTTTTTTCGTTTCAAAATGTTTGCACTGTGAAACAGTAATCAATATTGTCATTATTTATATACGTTGAATATCAACAGTAACAGGTGAGAGACAACACATAAAGTGACAGCAAGTCTTCTCAATATTACCGTACTCTGCCCTCGGTGTTGAAGTTTTTATTTTAATTATCTTACCATCCTTCTTTGTATTTCTGATTCTTCTACAAAAGTAACCTAATGGGAATAAAGTTGGTGAACTATCCCGTAGAAGATTTTCTACAAGACTTTAAACCAAATCTTATGCTTTAAAAGGAAAAAAAATATATGTTACGGCAATAATAATAAGCCTAGTTAATATAAAATATAAACAAAATTGCTTTCAATAGCACAAATAGAACTTCAGGACACTAAAAGAAATAGATAAATATCCATACTTGATTAAATGAATAAGGGTGTTCAAGTGAGGACTTGGAAAGCAAGAAAAATTTAAAGAAAATAAGAAATAAAATTGATAAGATCCCGATGATAAAAGAAAAGCTGAAGCAAAAAAAAAATCCAACTAAAGGCCCATTGTATACAAGAATAGGAAAAACGAACAAAATCCTTATGACACAACAAAATATTTCAAGGCAACCCAGAAAATGGTATCGAGAAATAAGAAAGAAGACAATAAAGGTAAAGGAAACACTTATGATTGAAGAACTGAAACCGTTTTGGAGTAATACATGGAACTAAAAAAAATTATCAAATAAAAAATCAAGGAAGATTGAAAATAGAAAAGACACAAATAATGAAGCACAAATGTACAAAGATAGCACAACAGGAGAGATTATAAATGCAATTAATCGCACACATAAATAAAAGTCACTTTGAATAGATAAAAAAACAATGAACTTTTTGCTCCATCACCAAATCCTCCATCCATCAATGAAAGACGAAACTTATTTCAGAAATCATTAAATAACACGGCAAAATGCCTGACTGTCTTACAGACATACCTACCACCAAAAACAAAAGACAGAACAAATGCAAAAAAAAAAAAACAAAAAAAAAACTGGCCATCTCCATGCCTTCTCACAAAGTATGAAATGATAACATCAATTCTAAAGGAGAAAATAGTTAAATTCATCGAATGCAAAGACATTTTGCCTTTAGAACAATTGCGGTATGCAAAAATGAATCCTATGGCTGCAAAGACTAGCTTCTTATAAACAAGATTATCATGGAGAATTGTCGATCCAAATAGAAAAAGCTAAATTTGATTTGAATTGACTACAAAAAAGGCAATGAATGAATTCTAAATGTTCTTAACACCTCCTGTCATATTAACATTCCTAAAATACAAAATGGAAAGGAGGCATACTGACCTCAAATTAATCCATGAAAAAGGAATGCTCGAAATTTGTAATCAGAACATTAACAAGGGAATCTTCCAAGCAGATTCACTTTCTTATCTTCTTTTTTGTATGAATCTTTTAACTCTTTCCATATAACTAAAAAAGTAAACGATAGCTATAAAACTACTGCTAAACAAAGGAACCACCACTTCAATACAGACGGTTTAAAGTTATATGAAAGAAATTATGACAATTTAGATCTACTAAGTACTGTAAAAAGATTTTCTGATGACATAAGAATACAATTTGGTCTGGATAAATGTGTGAAGTCATATTGTTTCATAATTAAGCTAATGATTTGTTTTACATATAACATTTTTCGTTAATTATATTTTATTATCTAGTTTGGTAAAGCTTTGAACTACTTGTGTCTCTTAGTCCAGGTGCATAGTCAGATGGTGCAGTCTTACGCCCGCGCGGAAAGGATACGACAATCATTATCTGTCCTAATAAACCCAAGACAGGAAATGAGGCTGGAGTGTGGATGACGTCATGCACAGAAGTGATGGTCCAGAGAAATTGAGTATTTTGAAAAGAAATAGTTGAGGTCGATTGTTGATGGTAGCGTTTAAGTTTTTCGAATGAATTGAGATCTTAAACACTACAAGATGTACCGTGCGTTGGGGGTGGGGTCAGCATAGTAGGGTTAGCATAGGCTTTACAAAATTGTGTCTCTTTCCACGTGTCGCCATGGACCGAAGCCAGAAATTAATAAACCCGTTCGTATCTGAAACGACAGAGTCCGCTTGTATTTGTATTTGTATTACTGTTGTTATTGATATCTTAATGAGTATACCACAATATTTCAAAAAGCATCACTAGTAAAGTCTAAAAACATCACTCTAGATATAAGCAGGGAAATTACAAAGTTTGTATATGATAAAATCAATAGATATTTAAGAATTAATTCAACGAATGATATCAACCATACTGTAAATGAAGAAAAATAAGAAAAATTGTTCTACAGGAGAATAAGAGCCTTATATAAAAGAGATTTGAATGCAAAAAAAAAAACTTATTATAAAACTCTGGCTACATTCACTTATTATGCGATTAATAGTTTCGTCTCTATCACCAGAAAACTTACACTTTCTCTTCCATTGCGTCTTGTCTATTTTTGCTTTAACATAATTAGTTCTTATCGAATTGTTTTCTGCTGCTATTTGAAGAGATTCAGTTTATTTCTAAATGTTTCGTTCCGTAGCCAAGTTCAGGTCTTCACCAGTGAGATTTTTTGAATTCGTCGCTTGAAATATCCATATAGTTGTTTTTCTTCCCACTTCTTTTGTAGTTATTGTTGTTCTGTTTGTCCTTATATTTTCAGTACTTTTTCAAGTTTCTAATGTTTTGTTTGAAGGTTCTAAATGTTCACAACCCTGTCTTTCTGCTGAGGCACTTATTAATTGAAAATCACTTTCTAAACTCAATTATTAACCTTTATAGACACCGTACCGTCTTCAAATGATGGCTCTGAAGTATCTACATCACAAATGAGTGTAAATTCGTTGAATCGTCCTTAAACTCGTTATGTTGTCTTAAAATGTTTCTTTTCATCGTTATACCTAGTTGAGCCTTGACATCAACTCATTAAATATAATAATTCCGGGTGGAACTATTCTCAAAATGCTTGTTGACAGATGACCCTCACCGACCAAAGTTTTACACAAGTCTTATAATAAATCAATCTGGCCAATTATCGCATCGTGAATGCTTCAAAATGCTCATATTATAAGGATATCAAATTAGACCTGAACTAAGTTATTTTAATATGTAAAAATCACTTTTGATGCCTGTTTTTATATTAGAAGTTTCTCCAAAAATAAAACAAACCTTTTCGAAAGAAAATTTATTGATTTACCAACAACTTAATGAGACTTTTTCCTTTTAAAATTTCTGCTGATGATACAGCATTAACAGCATTTTTCGTTCAAGTCTCTGTATAGACCATATGTTGCATGTTCTTCTGCGTCTTATATCGTCAGAAACTGATGATATTTCAACGAGGGTTTCATTTTTATACAAAGAAATGTCTGTAGCAATGAAACCTGGAAATCTCTGTAAAAATACAAATACGTATTTCCAAATTTGAAACAGAATATAACACTGGTGTCCTTTATCATTTAACTTAGAAAAACCAAAAGCATTCTTGGCATATATTCACTTTAGAACATATAGCTTAAATACTAACCAACGTTTTTGTATAAGGTCACTAATACATAGCATTTTCATGCTAAAACATCTCACTGGCTATTTTTAAAGTTCAGTTTCTTTTTGGACTCCTCTATGTCTGGGAACATTTCTAAAAAGAGGAAAAACATTTATAGGTTTCAAAAGTTTGAATAAAGCATATCGTACTTCACCTTTTATCAATAATGACAGAACGATTTATTAGCTTTTATCCAAGATATGTTCACCTCGGAAAAAAGCAACAGATAACTTTAAATGATTCATTTAAATATTACCTTACCTACTTTTCTTATGAAAACTCATGGTATCATAATAAGTAAGTTAAGAAAGAAAGAAAGAAAGAAATCCAAAGAGAAAATTCTTTTCCTCGCCAGGAATATTGTATCTTCTGATCTCTTCGTATGAAATATTTACGTAATAAGCACTCGCAAATTTCGTATAAAGTTATTTAGGAACGCGATGTTGTCGTAAATCAGTTTACTTGAGAAACTGTAACGCCTTTAATGGCGACATAAAAGTAGGAATGTATGGAAGTCTTATTTGTTTTTGTTTTTTTTATAAACGCTACAGAAATCTATCTGTATGGCCATTACTACCACAAAATAAACTAAAAATGCTCTTTGGCCTCGTGCTGATTTTTTCTCACATGTAAAATACCGTTGATGCTGATTTCTTGCGAATTTTTTAAAGTAATTTCTCTAAATAATTCTTCCTTATAAAAAAAAAGTAGATACTTTTGTTTTGAATACATGATATCGTTATCAAACATTGTTCATTTTCTTAATTGATATTAATAAATTCACGTACATTTATTTACTTTGTAACTAATAAAACAACCTTGAAACTATGAAAACCAAATCAGGAGGAGCTCAGATACAAAAGAAAAGGTGTCAAAATGTCAAATCTCTTTCAAATTCGCATAAACTGACGACAATTATCAGGTTTTTAACCTCCAGACCTTCGGAGCGAAGTTATGTCTCGGCTATGTTGAATATCCCTTTCTTTCTTATTAACAATATACAAAGGCTCTACCTAGGCACGCTATTCACACGGTCGCACCCACATAAACTGTAATGAAACCTTTTGAAATACATGAATTTCTCTTTTTCATAGACTTATTAACCAGGGCTAAAGAACCATACATATATTTATATAGAACAATCTATAATTCATGTCTCAGAAGGACATGTGTAAATAACACAAAATCGCTCCGAGCTATAGTTGAGTAGCATCCTTTACATACATTTACCTCTTAATATTCGTACTTGTGTGAATGCACCTGTTAAAATATTACAGTTTTAAATAAGATGGTATAATAGATGACTCTCTCTCTCTCTCTCTCTCTCTCTCTCTCTCTCTCTCTCTCTCTCTCTCTCAAACACACACTCACACACACATTATCTATCTCTCAGTCGAGCAGGCTGGATTGTGGCGTGATTGCAAGTCTTTTATCAAATTGTTGCGATAAAAAGCAACGGGAATAATATGAAACTAAAACTCGTAAGGAATTGATAACAATAGTACGATCTTCAGAATAAAACTTTTTGACAAATCAATACGTTTCTCCCATTGGATAATAGTCGTTATAACGATTATTATAAACCTTCAGAAAAATGCTTCACCATAGAGCAATGATTAACCCATACTGTACCTGAACTAATTTACGTTAGTAGAAATCTATATATCTATATATACATATATACATATCGATACATATCGATATATATGTCTATACTCACAGCGCTATGAATAAATCCAGTCAAGATTAATTATGAGGCTATAGCTATCACCGTTAATTTTAAGGAATATCGTGACATGCCAGTGACGAGAAATTTTCTGATACTTAGCAGGAGGTATTTTTTGTGCCGTTCTCGAAGCAAAATGAACAGCCAGAGTCTTGAACACGATTCACTGGATCCATTGTCCGTATCGATAACCGTCTCACCACCTCTCAGCATCTTCACCCACTTCATGCTAACGTTATGTCGTTACTATAATTCAACAATACTTTCATTTCCTTCAAGCCTTTGTAAATATTTACAGTTGAGAAATAATGACAAAATATACGAGTATCCATCGACAATACAATTTTTTCTTCATTTGTCTCCAGCAACCCTTTTCAGTTTTTCTTTTTTTCGCTTTTATTTCTGGTTGCTTCTTGTACAATAAATAGAAACACGCGTCCAGAATAAAAGCTCACGCGAAACCTTTGTGTACGAATGCACATGAGATAATTAGATACATCATTTGCACATGTCAACACGCATATATTAATAATTTTGACAGACCTTTTATGTTTGTTCATGGGCCTCTATTATGGCTGACATAAATGCAAATTTAATACTACTGCCAGTAGCCTGCATTTAAACCTACGTAAAAAGCCGGAATTCAGAATGTTGATTTTCAAGGAAGGCAACCTCTTCCGCTTTAGTTAATGAAATTTTACAATCTCTATTTCTCTACAAATAACTCTGTGCTGTACGAAATTCAGTAAATATCAACATATTCAACCTTTTAAAACCTTCTTTTTAAAGAAGCTGATTGATTATAAATAAAGAAAAACGGAACAAAAATCGATTTATGATGACTTGAAACCCGAAAAAAAACTTTTATAACGAGTTATTTTCTCATTATATAACGAATTTGGTGTTTGCTTACAGTAAAAGTGAATATTTTAGAAAATCAAAATTAGCATACATGCGCATATCTCAAAACTAAAAAAGAAAAAAAAGAAAAAAGAAAAGCTGTATATATATATATATATATATATATATATATATATATATATATATATATATATATGCGACTCTGAAATCTGGTTCTCTAATTGCTTCAAGTGTCTTAACTCTCCTCCTCAAAATAAACTTAGATGAGCAACACCATTCTCTTGACCTTTATCAGCAGACAAGTTAGTATCGGCCATATTCTACACAGGGAACACATTATAATTACAATGTACACCTGTTTTTAATATCCATACCATGCAAAGTTAATGTGCCTATGTGATTAGAGTACAATCACATCATAAAACAAAGCATAAAATACTATTATTTATATCGTTAGGTAATCTAAAACATATTTTTATATCATCTTTAACTTAGTCTACCATTTAACAAGGGACGTAATCAGTGCAGTAGTAATGGCTTGTAAAACCAGCTGACTAATTATAATTCTACGACAAATGGATTACATAAAAGAATTAAAATGTATCATACAATAAAGAAGACCACAGGAATTTGTAATAAAAGCAAACGTTCCGAGAACAAATACTGTGTTCTTCTTGAAGGTTACTGCAAAAATAAAGATATTGAACAAAAAAGATCGACATTTCTGCTTGCAATATGACGTGAAAAAACTTTTGTTTTATTCAAACAGGAACAAACTTAACTTTTTTACAACACAAAGACAATTTTGCGCGTAGCTAAAAATTATTTTATCATTTTGCTCAGAGGAAATAAATAAAACATAATTTTGTATCTTAATATTTTTAAATGCTTACTTACATTTTTCCCAAACAGACGATCCATTTACAATTGATTAGTTTACAGCTTTAGAAGATAATGGCTTGTTTTCATATTTTTGCTTTTCTACGAATCTACATCATTAAAAACCAGAACCCTGTCTTCCTCACAGTCGAATGACGTATGTGTGACGTAATAGTTAAAAAGAAATTGAAGCTGTGACAGTTTGCGTGGAAAGATTCGCTTTCAGGTTCTTTGTTTAATGGCATATCAAACTTGGTGAGTTATTTAATGCCAAAGTCATCCTTGTAGAAGAGGAGTCGTTTTATTTACACCCCCCTCTAGCTGGGGGC
The DNA here is from genome assembly GCA_963585895.1 of Sepioteuthis lessoniana. Lineage (NCBI taxonomy): Eukaryota > Metazoa > Mollusca > Cephalopoda > Myopsida > Loliginidae > Sepioteuthis > Sepioteuthis lessoniana. The sequence goes on along the minus strand of OY757904.1, from coordinate 1,205,032 downwards.
GATAAGTGGGGGTTGATATCCTTCCCATGGATATTAATTCTAAAGTAACACTAATAGCGAGACAACAGTTCAAACTCGCTTACAACGATATTGCAGTCTTACTCGTTAGCCACTGCACCACGAGGATGACTGTTAGCCAATAGAGAGATGGTGGCAATTGCTCTATTTTTTGTCTCTAAGGCAGTTGTCGCATGGAATAATTTAATACCAGACATCGTTCAGTATCACGTAAAAATGTTAGATTGCCAAGACTGCAATTAGCTAATAAGGATGGTGAATATTTTACAAAAGTGAGGTTGCCATCTCGCTTTTTAAAACATTTTGCTTATTTTCTTGCATCTTCAATGTTAGAATCAATAAACAAAAATTGACCAATTTTTCAAATTTACGCTGTTATCAAAACTGCTACAACACAATAAAAAAAATTATGTTTTTTTTATGAATTTAGATTCGACTTAGCGCTTCCAATTCCATATTGCATTCAAAAAACAGATCGAAAATTTTACCTAACCAAATATAAATACTTCCCCACCTTTCTCTTCTTGCAAGATGGTTCCCTTATTAATTTCATTTCAATTCGGGGCTCTAAATGTAATCTTGTGCTTCGAAATACATATATTTGAGGAGGGAGTAGGGAATCAGCCTAATGTAAGATACATCAGAAAATTGGACCATTTCAATTTATGTCTTCTCTTACAAGCGAATGCCACCGAAATTGTCAGTAGCTTTACATAAACGCGAAGCACTCTCTGACAACAGAAATTAGATTGCAATATTACGAGAACTATCCAAGTAAGGCAAATCACAAGTGGCTTCATGACAATAAACAGACGCTAATATTATTTCTAACATGATTTGAATTTTCACGCTTTTCAGATTGATTGGATTTTCTCTCACCTGTTCAATACACAAACACACACACGCACTTACACATAGACACAAATATATATATATATATATATATATATATATATATATATATATATATATATATATATATAAGTAAAGTTGCCGACCTTAGTCGAGGATGACACAAAGGCTCCCTTTTCAATAGCTACTACACCGAGGTGTATGGAAGGGCACTACACTATTTCTAGGATTACTCCACTTTACACTTGATCCTCCCCTTATAGTGCTGAGTTCTTAGCAAGGCAACATCAAGTACTAATTTTTGAGTCTTCGGTATGACTTGACTTATGATTGAACCCTGGTATTCCGGACCATTGACGAATACACTACTCATTATGCTAATATATATATATATATATATATATATATTATTATTATTATTATTATTATTATTATTATTATTATTATTATTATTATTATTTTGTTCTAGTCTCACTGGGCGTCCCATATTTCAGGCCTTGTATCACAACAAAGTTTGGTAAATAACTATATGAACAAAACTTGCATTCCCATAATTTATTAAATTTTTATAATCAAATATTAATATGTCAAAAAATTAATTGTTTAAGAATATTTCTCATTAGTCGTTGACTTTTATTGACTGATTTTCCTACTTAAAGAATCTTTGGAAAAAAAACAGTTAAAATTATTTCCAGACTTGAAAATATTTTTTTAAATCAACCTTCTCATCATCGAATAAAATTTCCTTAAAATTCCTTATATTCATACCTACACGAACGCTTAACCTACAAGCCTATCAGTGTTGAAATGCAAAAAATCTAAAATCAAACATCGCCTGGTGGTAGCAGAAACCAGTCTGAATTTTCTAAAAAAACATAAAATATATATACCAACATTTATACGTTTATTTTTTAGTTCATATTCTACACACACACAATCTTCCCCTCTCTCTCTCTCTCTCTCTCTCTCTCTCTCTCTCTCTCTCTCTCTCTCATGCACACACATACTCTCACCAATACATATATAGTTCACCACTGAACGTTAAAAGTGAGAGAATATTTCCAGTTTATTCTGCTACTATATCAATGTATACACATGCATTGGGCATCATAGCTAGTTATACACATAGTTACCATCACAAAATTGTTATAAAAATAGAAAAATCAAATCGGTACTAAATTTACATTTCTTACCAACTATATGGTACAGTATCATAATTCTAGTGCCCATTGCCCTCACGCCCACGCAACTAAAAGATTCCCCTTGGTAATCATTGGTAATCAAAGATGGAATATCTTCTCATCTGTAAAGAGGAACCTCCAACTCTTCTCGTCACAAGTCTGATTAACTTATACAAATTCCAGTCTGCGTTGTTTATAGGTCATTTTAAAGAGCTGGACACTGCAATCATTTTCTGTGCTTAAATTTTAGCTTTTTTTTTTTATCCTTATGATGGCCTTTTTACTAACTTTAGTCTCGGATTGTGCATTTAGACGAACAACAGATTTGGGCAGTCGCAACTGTGCTCTGATAGCTAACCTGACATCATGATCAGAAATATTCTTAGATTTATCATCTCTTCTCTCGACTCCATAAACTCTAGATGACGCAAAGATTAATTTCTTCAACTATTAGACGGTCGAATAACACCACATTTCAAAGTTCAACAATCTTACTATTATTTCAAGTCGGTCTCTTTCTCATTTTGTGTATATTTGACATCATTAAAAAAGTAACAGGAACCAATCTGACTCTTTAAAACATGGGTATTGTCCACAAGCTTGTTATTTTGTGATATAGGCAGTGTTTCATGATTAAAATATCTTTAAAATTATCCACCTCTTTACTACTAGACAATATTTATAAAATGACTAAATTAAAAATCACAAACTATAAAGAAGAATAGTAATGAAAGTACTTTAAATTTTCACTTCGGTTTAAAGATTTAGAGTGTACTGTATGTAGCCAGTTGCAACATTTTACTCAAATAAGATAAATCAATGATTTTGTGACACTATTGATGGTGGTTTACAGACTTATCTCTATATGAGTGTGATATGAGTGCTTATATGTGTGTATGAATGTGCATGTGGATGTATACATGTGTATGTTTGTGGGTTGACCATGAGTATGTATATGCGTATGAGTGTGTGTGTGTGTGTCCAAAGATGCGTCTTCGTGTATGTGTGTCCATATAGGGTCCGAGACATATTTGCGAAGGAATCACTGATTCAGCCTTGCTAGTATAAAATACAGATACAGAAGTGATGCGTGGGGATCGGAAAATGAAGAACAGAGCCAGTCAGTTATTAGAAGGGGTAAGATACAGATGCAGAGAGTCAACCAAAAGACAGCAGGAAGAATTAGTTTACTACTAATAGGAGTAATAGGTAGACGTAGAAAAATATACATACAGAGAGATGGGGGAAGGGACACAAACAGTACACTGTGAAAAACAGAAGGAAGAGACGCAGAAGGTCAAGTTTATGTCTTTTGTGTACGTGGAATATCCTAAAATTTTACATTTCAACAGGAAATAGAATTGAATTTATGCTTAAATATATAAAGGCATGTATAAGACTGTTTCACTTTTGATGCAATCATCGAAAATTATCTAAGATATTTAATGATACAAAATGAAGTCAGTGGTTAACTCAGCAATAATTTATTCCAAAAAATCATATGCAAAACTATTTATGACAAACTGGGTGCGACAACAAAGCAGAAATGTAATATTATTTGCTGATATAATTTCCATTCTCTGTAATGACTTGAGGCAGTGGACTCAATAAAAGTTAATATGAGAATTTCTTTAACAAACAGCTCATATTGCTTCCCAACTACGTCTCTTGACAATGTTCTAAAATGTCTCGATTAGGTTTAGACGGTGAGAACATGGCGGTCACGCGGCGAGCCTGTTTTTTTTTTCTTTCTTTTCTTTTTGAACCCTAATTTACCTAAGTATGCGGAAGTTGTGTTATCAGTGTTGGCTGGAATATTGTCATGCATGGAAATTACCAAGATTTTGCACCAGTCCACTTAAACCAAATTTCAAGATAGGCCTTTAGGAATTCAAAGTAGGCAATGATTTTAACACTCATACTTCTTCGAAGAGCCAATCAATTTATTATCGATGATTCCCACCCAAAACATTACCACTCCTCCTTCTTGATGACACCTCAACCGAAACTTAGAGTGCTCTCGTCGGGGCCATCCAGCGTCATTCTATACTATTCGGTAACTCTTTCTAGAAATCCAGTCTCACATACTGTTTAGATGAAGTAACAAGATACAACTTTAAAGGAGAAAAAAAACCGTCGGTTTCGCAAATGTTGCTAAGTGCTTCCCTAAGAGACATCATGAAACATTTGGAAGGATGAGGGCTCAAATAACACTTAAATGCTCTTACGTAGGCGTTTGCACATTTCAAATTTCATTCGAGTTTTTATTCAAGTGAAAATCAAATATTTCCGTATCTTCTCCTTGTCAAATCGCGCACTTTATGGAGCCAGATTTGTAACCAATGTTTTGATCATTCCATGATCTTTTGAAAGTAATTTAGCAATTTCTGGTTTTATTTTCTGATAAAGAAGCTGTCGAACAATTTTTGTCTAGTCATCATTACTTAAACGTACTTTATGTACATGATGCATAAAAACTGGAACGGTGACAACGAGGAAATATCACTAGATTGAATTCTGTAGCACAGAACATTGTGTTATTGGACATGATTACGCATGTTAGTGTTGCCAAACCTTTAATCGATTTAAGTTCAAATCCATGAAAACAATTTTAAAAAAAATGTGAGCTGCATACAATGTTAGAACGCACGGTATATACGAAACAGGTTTCTCCTTCTATCTATCTATCTATCACACACACACACACATACACACACACACTATCTACATATATATAAATATATATGTTGGAATGTAGAAAGGAAGACAAAGAAAAGAGAGGGAGAGAGAAAAGTCTGCTTCATGGGTTATGTTGCCTATACACACATGCGTACAAATATAGACCTACTTTATGTAGCTACACACACACATGCATGCATACATGCAATTTTTGCAAAACAAATATTTATTTTTTGAATATAATCTTCTTCCATTTCAATGTACTTAATTTACTGGAGAATAAGGATCACATTGATCGAACAGGCACCGGACATTTGGCATGTCCAAAGATGCGTCTTCGTACACACAGGCACAGACACATACACACGCAACCGCTCACGCACACATGAACAGACTGATGCGCACACGCTCGGATACGTCTCACATATATATATATATATATATATATATATATATATATATATATATATATGTGTGTGTGTGTTTGTGAGAGAGAGAGAGAGGGAGAGAGGGATGGAGTGATAAAGAATTATACTAAAAGAAACAAGAAAAATGAAAGAGGAAAGTTGCTGAAATGCATCTGTGAATAAAGATGTTAGAATTCACTCAAAAGAATAATTCTGCCAACACTAAAAAAAAGTCCCTGAATAGAAAATACTTCACTAATGGACGCAAATTAGATGCAACACGCAATCTTTTTTTCTGTATAAGTGCTTGTAGCATTCACCGGGTATTGTCACCCCACTGGTTGACCTTACCTCTTATGAAATAAGCTGAAGCACATTGAGCCTGCGCCAGGGCAATTACAAAGCCTTCTATTGAATGCAAATTCCTCCAAGGATACGGAATCCGATTATCGAACAGTAGTATATTGCTGAAAGCCAATCGGTGGATGACATAACCTGGTTAGTCTATAAGATTTCAGGAAACGTTGCTGCTCTATCCACGACCGATTTTGGGCAGGGAAAATCAATCCAGGCTGAATGTGAAGATAAAGTCTTCACCTTCCCAAACAGAAGCTTAGAGGAGTGGTTTCTACAAATGGAAGCGTGTGGCAAACTCAACAATCTTCTTCAGCACTAATGCTGCAGGACATTGTTGAAATATTTCTTAATACTTTGACTCTATTACAGTATATAAGAAAGGTAATGGCTTAAATACATTGAAATACTATTTCTTGTTTGAGGTAAAGAAATTTCTAGTTTATCACTTGTGAGTGGGTGGCACAAGGCAAGTGAACATGGAAAGTAATTCCACACAGTTTATTTAGAATAATCAATTCCTTTACTATATATATATATATATATATATATATATATATATATATATAGTTTGCTATATTAAAAATAAAGTGCTCAATTGGTGATAGACCATATGTAGGTCTTAGTTTGGTTATCTAAAACACTGCGTTAATGGCGCTTGCTGACTTTCAGTTTTACGCTAATGCGATCATCAGACTAAGCTATTGGTTTGATAATCGCATTGGCGAGAAATTTAATATATATATATATATATATATATATATATATATATATATATATATATATATATTAGTTCTTTTTAGGATATGTCTCATTAACAACCTGTTCTCTCTAGCATTAATTTTTCTTGACATCATCTTTTGGCATGTGCTCATGTACCATATTGAGATGCTTCCTGTATGGTTTATGTTGAGTTGCCTTACAATTTATCTAGAGAACAACCCGGTGTTCTGCATCCCAATAATTTGCAAACGTCGATTTTCTCTAATTCTTCACCTTGGCATAACTAAGTTTAAATTAGAAAAATGTGTATTTACAAACCAGAGTCAAACTACAAAAGAGTTTTTAAGACAAAATTAAACTTGCTAATTTGATGTGCGTCGATATAAAACATGTTAGTAACTGCCTCGACACCTGCACACAGTATCGTAGTGCACTTCTTTTTTTCTTTTTTTTTTGCCTTCCGCTTAAGACATGACATCTTAGATGATTGTCATGTCTCGAGTGAAAGGCGAAAGAAAGTGCACTATGATAATAGTATATTATAAGAATAAAAAAAGATCGCTATATTTCATTGAAATAGTCATTTAGAAGTTTATTTGATGAAAAATTATATGAATATTAACTTTTAGCGGGTGAAGATGAATGTATGCGTATGTACATCAGCAATGAAAAAGGATTTAAACATGTAAATATTATTTTCAACATATTCTCGTTCTTTGCTAACGTACTTAAACCAACGCTTTTCTATTAGCTGAATAGATCAAATATTATGCAGTGAAAATTTCATATCAAAATTCACTTGTATCAGGTGTGTGTGTGTGTGTGTGTGTGTGTGTGTTGAGAAAGAAATAATTGGCGCAAGTAAAGAGACTATATTATCACATTCAAATTGAAGTTATGATAAAGATCTCCTCTCTACCAATTAAAAACAATTATTACCAAAAATCTAAAAAAAAAAGTCTGAGAGTAAAATGAGTAAATATCAAATGGTTTCAGTAATATGAATTCTGCTTTCAAATGCACCATTCTTTACAATTTACTATTGAAGGAAAGAACACCACTGCATTTTGTTCAAGTTAACCTAAAAGAATTTTTTTATAGCAGAACAGCAGCAGCAGCAGTAGTAGCCAGGGAAACAGAAAAACAAAGGTTGGCTGAAGAAAGTGACAGAACTAAACGAATAGTTCTTGGATCTTCTTCAAGAAAAAAAGCATATTCCCATATTCTCTCTCTCTCTCTCTCTCTCTCTCTCTCTCTGTATATATATATATATATATATATATATATATATATATATATATCTTTCTCTCTCTGTATATATGTATGCATGCATATATGTATATATGTGTGCGAGAGTTTAATTTTCTTTTTGTTTTTCACAAACTGATTCGTCTTTTCATTTTTGTTTTATTATTTAAAATTGAACCAATTTTATCACACTATTTCATCGAAATGTATACATTTATCAACAATTTACATAAGTCAACATTATGACAGTCAGCAAGTTCATCATTTCTTCAACCAACAATTGTCTTAATATTCTAGTGTCTTTATAGAATCTATTCCATTTATGAAAGCCACAAACATTCTTTCGATTCAACGTTTTAGTATAATTCCTCTTCAAGTTACTTTTAATCGGACTAAAAGATTTGGAAAATCATGTAGCTTGTATAAAACATATAGTCTGCTCTTATTTCTATGACGAAGGAAAAAAGGAAATATATTAAGAGTCATATATTAATTGTTAAACTTGATAACCACGAGAATTGTCGATAAACACACACACACACCACACACACTCTCTCTCTCTCTCTCTCCGTCTCTCTCTCACTCACTCTCTCTCCTTTCTCCCCCTCTCTCTTTCACACACACATGCACATACACACACACACTCACTCACTCAAACGTAGCTAAATTATGTAAAAGGATTTATTTTACACAACAAATATTTATTTTCAACATTACCTTCGTCCTTTTCACTGCATTTCATCTAATGCTTCTCCATTAATCACATCGATCAAATCTAAAGAGAAAATTTCTGCCCCAAATTTAACTACTTGGCACATAAATATAATTAATTTTTGGCGATAGGATGAAACTTATTTTGTATATTTCTTGTATCTTTTAGTTTTACCATTCAGCGTTTCCAACTCCATGCATCTCCTAAAAAAAGAATTTACAACTTTTCGACGTTTATAACATGGAGAGGTTAACCAAACTTTTTGTTAAATAACCGGAAAAGGGTTGATACGCCGTAAAACCAACCAACCAACCAACCAACCAACCAACCAAACTTCTAGTGTAATTCCCTTAACATTAATGAACTTCTTTAAAAGATTAAAACATTGAAATAAGAAGTAGTAATGTTAATTTATGACTTTTGTCTCACGCAAAGAATAAAAAAAATTGTAAGAAAGATGAAAAGAAATAGCAAGTGCCCCAGCCACATTGCAGTTATTCCGGACAATCTTGAATTTTTGGACTGGTTTTATAAGATTTAAAAAAAAATTTTTTTTTATGGAGTGTGAGCCTCTTTTGAAAATGGCCGAAAACGTTGGGATGAAAAATGACAAAAGATGAAACTTCTTGTTTTTCTTGTAAAATGATGGATAAACTTTGTCCCAGAACCGGTGAACTTTGTACTGGCCAGTTTTAATCATGAGCAGGACACTATTTGTTTCTCGTAAACGTAATTGTATCCGTTTGGTACTGTAACTATTAAAATTTTACTTACTTGGACTGTAACTCCTATCTTCCACGATTTGAGACTCACCATGGCTTTATCAATCAATATCACTGACATCACTTAACTCTCGACCATTTTATATGCATTAGCTTTCAGCCGAACAGAAGTAGCAGGAAGTAAGATTATAAAAAAGTTAAGTGTAGCGTTCATTCAGTTATTTAACCAAACCACAAATCACTCCTACAACTCCTACATCAAATTGCATAAACATGACACAAGCGAAAAAAAAAAGCGATTTAGTTCAAAACGTGTCGAATAACAAAAAGAAAAAGAAAGAATGAAAAAAAAGAAATATTAAATATTAGACATCTATATAATTCTCTAAGATGGTAATTGAGTTAAATAACTTCTTAGTAACTCACAACTGGTCGATTGAACATAAAATATCGAAATTACTTTTCCTTTCTTTTATTCTTTTAAATATTCTTGCTGATTGAATTATGTCACAAATTCATTGCGTCTTTCGAGTTAGTGGCTTTTCCATCACATTAGATTTATGTTTCACCATTGATACTAAAAAACTATCAAGTTATGATAATTTATTCCCTACTTTCTGCCTAATATAATTTTGATTACAAGAATGAAACAAGAGAACAGTCGAATATTCTTCTTGTCAGATTTAATTATATGTCTGCATGTATGTGTTTATGCGTATATGTATAAGCAATATAACACATATTGCAACTTAAAGTCGTACGAAACAGTGATATACAGAAAGGACAGAATCTAAAATAGAATCACATGTACATTCCCAAAGAGCCGAAAAGAAGCCAATAGACCAATAGAATTAATAAACATATATTTTGATATCTTTCAAAAATTCTGTGTAGACCATAATTTATCGAAAGTTTTTAAACTCCAGAATCTGTAAGATTATATTTTAGTATTTCTAGTTCATTATATATATATATATATATATATATATATATATATATATATATATATATATATATATATATATATATGATGGTATCAAAACAAGAGTTAGGTCAATAGGCTGGGGCTATAGTATACACCGACTGCATCTCTGCAGAGGGGAAAGATTCTCCACAATGAGTGTCCCGATATGACACTAAGCAATCTGATGGTAAGGTTCCAGAAATGTTGGAGCCAAGGGGAATGCGGAGTACCCCTTCCTTGCCATCGTTCACAGTTCCACTCTGGCCCGGAGTGGTAGCATCGGATAGAGTCCTATCTATGGGTCAAATAGAACTAAACTGTGTAGTTATACTAAAGTAAATTGTTTAAAATAGAACTTTTTTGACATTTAAACTGCGTACTTATGTTTAACTGATTTTTTTGAAACGGAACTGTTGTTGTATGCTAAACTGAATTGTCTAAAATAGAACTGTTTGTTAAAACTGAATAGCTTGAAATAGAAATGTTTTCGACAATTAAACTGTGTACTTATGCTAAACTGAATTGTTTGAACTAGAACTGACTATTTTCATAAAAATGGATTTGGCATTAAATAACCTACAAAAGTTGATATGCCATAAAGCCCAAACAAAAAAAAACAAGCATAACGGAAACGTATTTTCATTTGTCAGTGATTCGTTTTGTTTTGTTTGTTGACATTGCTGACATTCGAGAAGCCATTAAGCAAAATTCCAGATTTTGAATGATTCATTTTAAAAATAATTCTTAATCAATTTGTGTTTAAAAAAAATATTACTAACAAGTATATAAAAAATTTATGATTCAAAATTTAAAATTTTACTTAAATGAAAAATCTTGGATATTGAGAAGATTATATGACCCCCCACCAACAATATCTTAAATAGGTCCACGAAGAGATTTGTATTTTTTAAATTTATTTATTTCAATTATAACCAGAGTTAAAAAAATCAGGAATATCTGCAAATCGTATTATCACTTTAAAATGAGTGAAAATGGTTTTTACAAGACAATTTTAATAAACATTTACTGTATTTCTAAATGAAGTAACAAAATTAAATGCATAAACAGTTAAATTGTCTTCATTATACGTTTAGATATTGATGATTGTTAAGAAAACTTGTCATCATTAAATTCATCTAGAAAGTAAAATAAATTGCATGCACAATGCAAAGGTAGGAAAATAAGCTCATTTGTTGTGTGACTCTGTTTAAAATTCAAAAGTTCCTTTAACAAATTTGTTTTCTTTCACACTTATGCATTTCAAATATGGCGGTCTATTCACACCTGAAAAATTAGTGTAATACAATCTTTCGTTAATTTTTTTTTCTTTTTTTCGTTTTGGCCGTACATGAGACAAAATTAAATTTACTAAATATTTGTAATAATGGTAAGATTTGTTCATCAAATATTGATTACGTGATTGCATGCTTTCATATTCTTTACAAACACACACATCCACAGACACATATTGATATACGTGTTTGTTTTTGTTGTTTTTTTTGTACGTGTGTGTCTGTTTCTATTTGTATTCGTGTTTTTCTGTTTGTGTTCGTATATTTGTGAATGCAAGCGTATGCTTATGTATATATACATGTATATATATATATTTGTATATATACATTATATATATATATATATACGTTATGTGAATAAATGTGTGTGTGTGTGTGTGTGTGTGTGTGTGTGTGTGTGTGTGTGTGTGTGTGTGTGTGTGTGTGTGTGTGTGTGTGTGCACTCACACATGCACACCAAAACATCCAAGATCAAATCCTGGACATGGCTGTTTGCATTTCACATACCTATAGGAAAGGCATGAATCCATCTATTCTTCCTCCGACTATGGGTAAATAAAAGGACATACTGGGTTCTTTAACATTGATATTGCAACCAGTCTAGAAAAAACTCTGAATTCAAACCACCTGTTAAGTTCAGCTTAAATAATTTGACAGTGTCACATCTTACTCGTGGTGGAGGGGTTGGGTAGATACATATGTATATGCAAATATATGCAAATAGAAAAAGGAAAATATCTACGTACGCACAACAGCAATATATGTAGTTAAGGCAATAAGACTATACCTTGACGTAATCATTATCTGAAATTCTATTCTGAAAGTCTCTTTGTATAATGTTCAAGTTGTTTTATTAAAGCATAAATTTTAAAATATAATCAAGGATGAAGATTATGATGAAAATAAATATTTCTTGTACACAATAAATACTTTTTGAATCTTTAGATGTATTGATGTATTTACGATTAATTATATGAGAAATATATTGGTTTGTGTGTGCATGAATGCATTTAGGAATATGAATCTAAATATATCCATATATGAAAATATATATGTTGGTTTACGTAAATGTATACACATTACCACCTAGATACACACACACACACAAACACGTATATATATATATATATATATATATATATATATATATATATATATATATATATATATGGAGATATGTATGAATGTGTTTGCATATATGTGTTTGTATTAATAACACGAATAGAGACCGTAATCAAATATAAAGGTTGTTCTAAGTCCTATAAAGATACATGATTGTTCCTAAATATACTTACATACGTATGCATGAATATACTTATTAATATGACAGCATGTATACCGACCCAGGTGTCAATAAAGCTTAATCGTGGCAGACTGTAAGGTTTAGAGTAATATTTATAATTGGATGTTCTGTAACCTTTGTAGATTTTTTTGCAGGTGGTGGGGGTTACCACGGAAATGCGAGGAAACTAGAAGAAATGTCAATAAGTGGCTTTTCTTTTACATCTTTTCTGCCTTCATTCTTAATTTGGTCTGAGAAGTGTACTGAGTCTGCATCACAAAACTGACAACTTTGAGATGAAAGAAATATGAGGTCGAACAAAATAAAACGTAATTCTTGGAAACTTTGTAGTTTTATATTTGCAAATTTTATTTTCGATTTATCAAATCGTAAAAGAAATTTTGTTCTAAATGTATAAAACAATTATTGGATTTTTACAAATGTATTAAGATTCTTCTTTTATTCTTTGGGTTCGCCTATCCCCACCCCACCCCCCAAAAAATATTATTATTAATAATCATTTTAAGAGTTGTTTAAACTACTAAGCTCTTTGATTGATTGATTATTTGATCAATTTTAATGGTATGTCAACCCGTCTCGTGTTATTTTATACCAAGAAGTTTCGGAATTGCGTGCATCGCACTTTTATATTTCCATTCTTTGTGCAATTTAAGTTTTTACATGTCAATAGGATATCAGTTATTTCTATCGAATTCAAATGATTTTCAAACAGATTTATTTAATCAACAGATGAAATCTTTGCGAGTCGTATCATTCGGGTAAGAGTGGACGTGGGAGCAATGTCAACGAAGGACGGTACTCCATACTCTCCCAGATTTTGAGACCAGGAGTTTCATCGTCAGATCCAGATTACTATCATACCAAGGATACTCATTTTTGTGTTGGTGGGGGTCCTTAGCCTTTTGTAGTGGATGAAGTCGACATTTTATTAACCTCGCCGACAGAGCAGCCGAACTTTTTGATTTGTTTGTTTCTGCTTCATAGAAGCTGAGTTCAATCGTCTGAAAAATGTTTTGAATTTCTTTCCAACTCTTCCAATTATACACAAAAACAATGATATTAATAAATGCTTTTTACAATATCTTTTAATTATTAGTTACTCGTTATGACAAATATACATGGGTTTTTTTCCTATAAAATTATTTGATAGTGTATGAACATCAAATAGTTCCATATTGATGTTATTAATTTTGATTATTTATTCATTTATGGTTGGATTAAATAAAATTCTTCCTCTTTACCGAATATAAACTTAAATAATGGAAAATTTCTTACAGTGGGGTCTGTTTTGTTTTTGGTTTGCTTTTTGTTTTGCACTGTTTGTTTGTTTGTTTGCTATATGAAAATTAGTTTACCGATACTCGTTTCACCAAAAGTTAAACTCATATTTTATTCATACAAAAATGTTTTCTTTTTATAATGCAAGACAATTGACAATTCTGTTTATCTCACTTTATGACATTAACTCGAGAAAGTGACAATCTTTTTCTCAAACTGATGACAAAGCTGTTCAGCACCAGGCAACTGGTAAATGAAATACCACACGAAGGTTCAATCTAAATACAATGCACATGAAAAAAGTTATGCCGGTTTGAACATTCATGCTATTGATTGATTAAATGTTATTATCAGCTGTTATGATGTCCCAGTTGAATAATCACGCAATTTATCAACAGACTATTCTTATGTCATATCATTCCCATTGTGATCTTTAACATTCACTGTGTTTAAACTTGGAAGATTTTGTGACTATTAAGGTTACTTTTTCTTAATATTTTAACCATAAGTAGATAACATTTTTGACAAATCATTTGATAATCAAATTAACAGTTCTTATTAAATCATGTACTTTAGATGGCGATTTTTGAAAATATATTAATCTTAGAGGTGTAAAATGTTTTCTCATGATTAAAAATTGATCTCATTGTTAAAATCGCTCACAGAATTATCAGCGCTGACTTTAATAAAGCCTCGTTTTTGTTTTGTATGAATGAAAATGGTCATTTTGGAAACTTTTTTCATAACCTCTGGATTTAAGACACTTTTCTGACTATTTTCTGGAAATTGCTCAGATATAATAAAAAAGAAAAGATTGCCTTGGCAGGTTTAATTTACTCAGCTCATTGATTTGAACAACTGGTGCTTTTTTTCGTTCTGCAAAAACAAAAAGATAAACCCTTTTTATTTTCTGATCTTGGAGATGAATTCGAGTTTTAAATGGTTAACATTACTTCTGAATGATATTTTGAATTATTAATGAAAAATATCATTAGAACTGTCTGTCTTAGGCGGTCAAATATGATGTAGGATTCGTTTTGGTGATGAGATGTTTTCTTAAACATATGTGTGAAAAATTTTGAGTGCGGCAAAATGCCAATATATTTTAGAATGTGGATTGCATCCCAAAGGACATAGATTCTATTTTTCAGGAATTATTGTCTTCTAATAGGATAATGCTTTTAGTTTTCTCGGAAGGGAGGTTCTGGAAAAACGCATGAAAATTTAGCTGAGAAAGGGATGAGAAATTGTTTTTTTGCCGATTACCAAATATGAACCCAAATGAGAACAAGTTTCATCCAATCAAAATTAACACCCGAAAGCTTCTCAAACAGAATAATCTTTGAAATATCAACAACAGTGTAATTCTCTATTAACTTATATTTCGCATAAGATATAAAGATTCAGTTATTAACAGGATTGATAAGGTGAATATTGCTGAAGGTAATCAAAATGAATACCTATTTACTATGAAGTGTTATCATTCTTTTGGTGCACTTATAGCATTATTCCTTCATTAATTTCCTAGTTACAAGGATAAATTCAACAAAATTTGTATGGCTGTTAATACATAGATAGATAGATAGATAGATATCCATGTGTGAGGGTTTGAATACTTTCACCTGATCTATAAGACCTTACACTAATTTTCTCATTTACCGAAGCGCATATTACTACATAAATGCATATTTGAATATGTGCAATGTGTTTGTATTATATTTCTAAAGAAGCCAAAGGATAATAAGTGTATGAACAAAATCGATATGTTTTTACAATAATATAGAAATATGTTATGGGCAGCAAAGATTCATGGAAACTGAACTTTAAATATTTTGTTGTTGATATAAGAATTAGATTTCTTTTTGTATTCATTACATTGAGAAGCACTGATCTATGTGAAATGGTTATATACATACGAACATCTCTTTATTCAACACGCATCGTAAAACGAACAAGAATATTTGTTTTCAAAATATTCATACAAATATCAAACTCGTGTACAACGTATGTCCTCCAATATTGACCAAACTTTCTGTCATTTCCTTTAAATCGCATGTGTCTGGATTTTACAAGAATAACCCGGATTTCATGTTCGAGTAAACTGGCTCCTTTTGGGCGAAGTTATGTTTTCAAGAAGATCATTTCTTTATTCGAGTTAAGGTTTGTATAATATAACACTTAAAAGTCAAACTCATTAGTTGGTAAGCTCAAGTCATGTGTGCGCGATATTCATTTATA
Source organism: Sepioteuthis lessoniana (assembly GCA_963585895.1). Taxonomy (NCBI): domain Eukaryota; kingdom Metazoa; phylum Mollusca; class Cephalopoda; order Myopsida; family Loliginidae; genus Sepioteuthis; species Sepioteuthis lessoniana. The sequence goes on along the minus strand of OY757904.1, from coordinate 1,189,061 downwards.
TACATTTCTTTGTTGAAATGATAACGTATTTATGCCGATATATGTAGGCTATTTATTCTTTTACTTATATGTATGTAAGTTTTCGGTCACACGCATTACAGCCATTATATATATATATATATATATATATATATATATATATATATATATAAGTATGCATGTATATATATATATATATATGTGTGTGTGTGTGTGTGTGTGTGTGTGTGTGTGTTAGAGAGAGTATAAACCAAAATTTATTTCCTATAAAGTTTAGCGTGCAACTAAACTTTACCGATGTTACAAAGACACCACAATATTGACGTTTATCTTTTGAAAACCTTTTATATCAAAATCTCAGGGCAATTTCGTCCAAGAAAATAGTAGCACCTTCTGAACTTCCAACATCTACATGTTCTCTAATCATTTCGTTTACTCAATTTTTTCTTGTGGGATTTTATTAACTTGTCACAATGTATGAACATCAATTCAAAACAACTGTAAAATCTATTAAAGTAATTAACAAATTTTTTAGCTAAATATAAACTATTTAAGAAATGCTTTCCGTGACAATTTTCACTTTGTAAAAAGAAACCTAAGTTTCAAGATAAAAGTAAAAAATAATTTATTACTTTTAAACAAAATTGTCGTGCATTCCTTTTCATGTTTCTCTCTCTCTCTCTCTCTCTCTCTCTCTCTCTCTCTCTCTCTCTCTCTATCTATCTATCTATCTATCTATCTATCTATCTATCTCTCTATCTATCTATCTATCTATCTATCTATCTATCTATCTATCAATCTATCTATCTCTCTCTCTATCTATCTATCTATCTATCTATCAATCTCTCTCTCTCTCTCTCTCTCTCTCTCTCTCTCTCTCTCTCTCTCTCTCTCTCTCTCTGCCACTGAAATTAGTTGAAGAGTTCACGTAGCTCGTCAGTAACATTTCATCATATGAATGCGATGTCAACTTACGTACAGAGAAAACATGGACTGCTTTTGAGGGGGTGTTGATTAAGTGGAAATCTAATTTCTTTGATCAAATAAAACGGGATCTCTTCCAAGCTGTGACTGTGTCAGTACTACAGTATAAATGCACCTCTTGACTCCTATGAAATGCTTGGAGAAAAAACAGCGTGCAGTTTTAAACAAATCCTTTATGGAACACCGCACAAAACAGCCATTGTACGGCCACTTACCCCATCTCACGAGACGAATAAGACATGCTAGGCACTCTGTTAGAAAAAGAAAAAGACGAAATCGTGAGCGAGATTCTCGAATGGATACCTACACATGGACGCGCCGCCAGTGTTGGCCAACCAGCAAAAACTTATATATATCAGCTCTGTATAAACATGACACGATTGGGACAGAGGACGAGAGAGAACAGGAGAAATGCCTGCTACCAGCATGACTTGATTATGTTATTGATAATGATGATATCATCCTTATGATTATTTCCCTGTATTGTTTTGTTACAGATTTATAACATCAGTAACAAACTAATATGGCTACAAATATTGAGATACTGACAATTTCGAGTTATAATGTTAAAGCTGTAACTGCTTAGAGATTAAAGAAATAGAAAGAAATTAAACAATATCTGACCGTGCTACCTAACATTGTTTTAAGCATTTTAAAGGTGGAATCTTATCCCCTGAAATATAAGAATGGATAACCATTAGTTGTCAATGCTTTGAAACTAAAGAGAGAGAAGAATTCAATCACCAAGACATGAAAATTTTCAAAAGAATTAGAATCATCGAAAGATAAGGTTAAATTTGATAACAAAAATGCTTTTAATACACATTAATACGGTAGATATGCATAATTTATTCGTTAATTCATCTGACTGAACATTTTTACCAAAACTTTCCAATCAATGATAGTAACAACTTATCTAAACTATCGTAGAAATTTTCACTAACATATTCTTTTTCAATTCAACCCTCTATAGAAGTAATAAATATGGCTTAATAGAAAGAAAGTTTGAGAAGAAAGAATCATTGGTAGAAGAAATCAAAGAGAGAAAGACAATTAAATAAAAGAAGAAAAAAAACATTGAAAAAGAAAGAATGCAAAGAGACGTAGCGAAGGTGAAAGGCGAGAGGTGAGGAATTTATTGACAAAAAGAGAAAATGAAAAATCAAAAGACAGAGATTAAGTGTTGATCTATAAATAAATAGTCCCGCAGTACATATATATATATATATATATATATATATATATATATATATATATATATATATATACTTGTAATTGTTAATTATTTATTAGATTATAAATTGCAACTCATTTCACTAAATATGGATAAATGGCTGTGGGAACTGTTATCAAATTAACAAAGATAATTTTGAAGCATTTCCGATAAAGCAATGATGAATTTGTGCCCAAATGCCACTGATAAAACCATGCAACCCTGATTCTCTGAAAATTTATCCAAGGCTGAAGAGAAATCCGTGACCCAAGTATCTCAATAATTCTGCGCATTGTGTTAAGATCTCGACTCCTTCTCCGATGACCTCACTGCACTCCGACATCTGGAAATTGTAATTCAGATATTTGTACAAATTTCAATCGACGTTAACTACTAAGATATTTGCCAACTGGAATGATTTCATCAACACTATATTTTTGTTTTATTTTTCTTATCTATGCAAATTTAAGTAATGAATAATATTTGCAGGTGAGTCTTTATCTCATTTCTCGCCAGTAAATATATGAAACTTAATAAATAAACAATAAGACTCTCCCGGTCGAATTAAGTTTCATTTGAAATCAAATGAGTTTCACATGAATTAATTGATGACAAACATAAAATAAAAAAGAAGGCAAAAATGATATTTAATTTATGGTCAGGGATAATTACCGCCCAAATAAAACAGTGAATAAAATCTAAGCTGAAACAAAATCAATATTTTTCATTCCATTTCCTTTTTACAAAATTAGGTTAGGTTTTCAATTCATCTGATAATTGAAAAGTAAAAATAGAACGAAGTAATTCCAAAGAAATCTTCCTTCTAGGAGCGAACCACGCTTTTACTGCTATTTTTAAGCTAAGGTCGACATTTTATTCTGTAAGGTGTCATTGAACACTTTATCATTTTGACCAATATCATAATCTTAATAGTTTTTTATCGACCAATATGATGTTAAAAAATCTAAGCATTTAATCATTCCTTTATTTTAATTTTTATTACAGACTTTAAAAATATACGAATGCAAGAACACAATGTCATTCATGTAAATGCTGACACTGGAAAAAAGTTAGCTTCTTTATTAAAATACAAAAAATAAAAGACAATCTAAAACTTACAATATCATGGTAATTCAGATCTTAAAAGTTTGGCATTTGTAGTAACGGCAATTTTTTTAAAAGTTACTAACTGAAGAGATAATGTAGTTATCAATAGTCAGAAATTCCCATACATCCAATCAATATTCTGAGAAATTTCATTGCACATAAATGAAGTGATAATATTGTTGAAGATAAATGACGACAGAAAAAATCCCATAAGAAAATGGATTTATGTTTTCATAAGGATTCAATAGAATAGAACTGAACTGAAATTCGAAACCTGTTCACCGATTCCGTTTAGTAACCGTTACGCTACCTAATGTTGCTGCATTTATAGATTGAGGAAACCTATTATTGACATATAGTGAAGAATTTGATTAACTTCTAACCGTTAAACAGTATGGGAAAATACCTTCGGGTCAATTGCGTTTGAGAGACAGCATATGGATACGGAATCATTCTGAGACCATAGTTTTGATTGAATAGTCTCGATCATGCAACCAAACCGTTGTAGTAGTTAGAAAATTATCGTTAGTTGGTTTCGAGATGCCGACTAACATACAGGTGGAAATGGATGTACATATTTGTCCCATTCGTGGAACTAATTCCAACATCTAGTCGGGATATATGTAAAAAGAAATAAAATAGGATGTCAACACCAAAGTGTTTTCGTGCTTATTCTTCCCAGCAAGAAATTTCTCCGAGTTTATTTCTTACAGCAAAAAAAAAAAAAAACGTGTGGCCGGTAAAATAAAGAAAGGAGTTAGGCAATCGAATACAAGTGGGAGTCAAGACGATAAATGACTATATTATGAAGAAGAGACTTTAGTATCTAATACAAGCGGCTTGATAAGAATCTAAAATCTGTTTATACATAAAACATAAGGTGACTTAATAGTGAGATCAGGTTGTTAATACATTTCTAAAAGCTTCGTTTTCAACTTGAAAATTCACAGAATCTAAACCAAAAATTAATATTACTATAAAAAAAGGCCGAAAAATCTTATTTCAATATTTGTTTTTATGTTTTTAATCGTTGATCACAATTTGTTCAAATTAAAATAACAAAAGTAATTTAGGCCATATAGATTCATTATAAAATCATTTGAATAATAAACGTTGAATGAATGATAAAAAAAAGTTAAAAAGGTTAAAAGACAAATAGATGACAAGATCAACGTTTATATATCATAAGGTTTTGCGAAATACTGATAAAAACAAAATTACTGTAGAGTGCCGAACCAGATCTTTAAAAAATGGAAGAGGGAAGATTGAATAATTAAGGAGTGCAGTAATATGAAGGCAAATATTATTTACTAAAATGTGTTATTATTGGAATTATAATCCTTAAGAATAATAGGGAAAAGTACAAATCGACATAGACTAATACTAAAGTGCCGAAATCAGTAATGAATTATAATGTTGACATAATTATTAGGTTAAATATGGGTGAAAAAACAAATAAAAAAGTAAAGTCTAAAAAAAAAAAAGAAATACATAACTGGATATAAGGAATTGGTGGACATTGCAATGTGAAAGTTAAATGGAATCAGGAATAATTTCGGAAAAAAAGGCAGTTGGATGTGCCATGATTAAATATTTAGCAAAAAAGTCCCAAATTAGAGAAATGTGAAGTCAAATAAAGATTTGAAAAAAATGTTTGTGATTTTTACGTTTGATAGATCTGCCAACATGAAAACCCAAATCAATAGGGAGTAGATGACAAAAAATTACTCAGTTTAAAGAAAAGTAACTGAAATAAGATATAAGCCAAATCAGTTACCATATTCATTTACAAAGAATTAGATTCGTGTCTACTCTTAATCAGCAGCTCACTACGTTTATCCAACAATTGACCTTTGTTTTAAACATTAGAGTCTGGAGTTTTTTCTTCAAGACAAATCACATTGAGAGCGACAACCAGAATAAGTGTCAGAACAATAGATCACTTAATTTGGGGAGATTGGTCCTTCTGGTCTTTAATTGACAAATAATAATAGACCAATAATGTTTAGATAAGGAAGCAGTATTTTCGTAGTTTCTATTAGAAAGATTTATAGGATGCGTTTTACATCTGATTTTGAAGCTATTTTGTGTTGAATAAAATAAACTTTTTCCGCTTTGTCAAAGTCTTAGTAAATCAATGTTATCAATAAGCCAAGTCCTATTCAAGTAACATAACTCGCCGCTGCAACAGTTTCAAAAAGGTTTACTAGTATTTTAAAGTATTCTGGTATTCTGAACAGTATTAAAGTTGTACATATTTTTTTGGTAAGGGTTAAATTTTTGGAAAGAATTATTCACCAATTTAAGAAGGAAACAATCTCGTTAGATTTGTACTCGAAGATCGAACAAACCCCGTGATATGTCATCTTTTGTATGATATATTTCTATTTCATTTTTATTGAATGATAAAGATTTACCAGAATTTCTGATAGCATCTTCATATTGCAGTATTGAATATTGTTGTTTGTATTGGTTGAATTAGTGAATTGACTAATATAAAATAAATATGTTTTAAAAAAAATTGAAGGTTGATTAGAATTTATCTTAGCATAAACGAGAATATTGCTAGTTTTTCTAAATAGTCTGCAAATTTCGTTGGAAGTAAAGTTTAAAGCAAGGTTTTATCGCTGGAAAAAATCTTCAATATTTAGATAATAGGATTTTTTTAAATTTAAGGTCTTTTCAAACTGTCAACCTGCTTAGGATTGGAATTCTCCATGATTATCAATGCATTACCTCGATACCAACCAATGTCATATATATTGGATAAATTAGTCAATTTCCAATCTAAGAAAGTTTTAGAAGTGCAAATAGACTGTCCGAAATGGACCCAAGACAAATAGCATTAAGTTTGCTAAATATAAATAATAACTAAAAAGTTCAAGAGGAAAAGAATTTTAAATCAAATTAAAAACCATAAAAATGGCGTACGCATTCAATAAAAGTTCAAAATTCTGTAGATTGTGCTTAGAGGAGAAATTGGAGATAAAAAGATTTCGTGAACAAAATACGTTGCTAAATAAATGAACTGTGTTGCATCCAAAAGCTGACACGAAACCAAAAATCTCCTTTCAAAAAACCGCTTGACTAGTTTTAATCAGATGATAAATATTCTAAATAATTTAAATCTAAAGAGGAAAATAAAAATCGAATGACGAGTTTAGAACACATGTCATATTTTAACTGGCAACAAACCTTTTATAATATACGTACCCAATTGTTATTATCGTCATGTGACAAGTAGTAAAATATCTAAAGAAAGTATTTAAACAGGAAAATAATTACTCCCTTATTTATTCTATTATTCTGCTTATGTGAAGATTGATATTTCTGAAATTCGAATAGAAGGAAAAACTTGTGAGTATATATGTATATATATATATATATATATATATATATATATATATATAGTTGAGGAGTGAAAACAGATACTACACTTAAATCACTACTTGAAGGCCGATAAACTTTATGCTAATCCTCCAGACACGCTACTACTTTCACTTTTGGATTAATATTCTTGGGAAATGTATATACTTTCTTGCATCTCCCAGCTATAGAGTAAATAGTACTACATCTGTCCTACAAGAATGGCTTTGGTATTAAATAATCCACGAAAGTTGATATGCTATTAAACAAAAAAAAAAACAAAAAAAAAAAACACTTAATAAAAGGGTAAACTTAAGCACTTATCATTATCAAGATTCCAATTTCTAGAATTAATCTGTTCTTTCAGAAATTGAGGAACGACAGTTTTCATTAATACTAAAAAACAGTTCTCGCTATTTTTGTCTTTAAGATGGATTGTTAAAAAAATTCTATAGCGAACACCAGTGACGTTTGAATTCCGTTTATACAGAAGATAAAGAATATAAGCAAAATAAACTCTCACTGTTGACAAACATTAAAGAAATAGTATACGAGCTAGTGCCGGATTTTTAAAGAAATAGATGCCTGAGATGACATCAGATAATACGAAGAATCTGCGTAGTACGCATGCGTTGGTGGTTTTGTTAACGAAACAAAAAGAAACAAAAACTGCAAAAAAGAACACGATTGTTATTTTGTTAAATAAGCATAGAAAAATGTTCTTACTGCATCTTAAGTGCATTGATATCTTTAGCTTAGATCGTAGACAGCTTACCTGAAAACAATGTTGTAAATTAACTAAAATAGGGTAAAGTTAAATCAGGTTTATCATTGTCAGAGTTATTGAAATTTTGTGGCTGTTTCTTTAAGCAGATTTCTGGTCGATATTCAATTAAAGAAATATAAAACACGGTAGAATATTGCTTTTCAATTGAATGAATAAAAAAGGAATTCATACTGTTTAACTAAATACGATTAAATAGAACATGAAATGCATATTTGGTAATAGCAATAAAAAATGAACGTCGATGCGATAGTTGGATGAAGGATGTCATGAGGCTACTTAAGAATCACGAGGATTTTTGTTTATTTACATTTTGTGAGTTATTCACTGTCAGCTAAGTGACACCAAGTCTAAGTGACACCAAGTTTCCTCAGATTTTCGGGATTCTTTTGAATATTCTAACTATTTGTCTCTTTTTCTTTTTTTCATCGAAATTAAATATGGTCTTCTGACCTGGATTCGGTGATCCGTTTGTCTTTCAAAGTCCCAGAGTATTTTGTGTTTCATTTTCAAGGACAAATACTGGTTTTTACTTATAGCATTCATCAAAACATTTATTTTCTTGCTCAATCGCCAGTGGATCACATTCCCCACCAAAATAAGTGAATAAACGAAATTATTATTATTATTATTATTATTATTATTATTATTATTATTATTATTATTATTATCTCCTTAAGAGTTTTCCAGATCAGCGTTAGCTGATAGTCTTTCACTGGAGTTTGAGTGTTCCTTCAAAACCTTCCAGTCCCTTTGATAATCCTTCGGTGACTGTACCAAGAGCACCAATCACAGTTTCTATAATTGACACTTTCATCTTCCACAGTTTTTTTCAATTCCCTAGCAAGGTCCAAGTACTTACCCTTCTTTTCACTTTCTTTCAATTTTACTCTGTGGTCAGCCGGGACAGTTCACAATTTTGCAAGTTCTCTTTTTTTGTTGATTATTTTTAGGTCTGGTCGTCTGGCCGAGATTTGGTGATCCATGTGTATCTCAAAATCCTAGAGAAGTTTGTGTGTCTCATTCTCCAGGACAGATTCTGGGTTGTTTGTATGGTCAAACTTAAATTTTTAGCACAATTCCTAGTGTATCACCTTTCACACCCAGTCGTGTATATTCTTTTGCTCTTTCTGTGCTAGTTTGCTGCATTCGCTTATTATGTGATTGACCATTTCGTCTCTATCACCACATAATTTACATCTATTTTGTTGCGTTTTATCTCTTCTTGTTTTGATATGATTGGTCCTTATGGCGTTGTTTTGTGCTGTTATTAGAAAAGATTCAGTTTCTCTCTTAAGAATTCCCCCTTTTTAGCCATGTGCAGGTTTTCTCGTGTGAGATGTCGCTTGTTAGTCGCTCCAACCACTAATTCATGTGTTTTTCTTTTTGTCTTCAAGTTCTTTTTGTTCTGTTGATCATCGTTTTGTCAGTTTCGTTTCTAGTGGCTGTAATCTACTTTCCTCTGGGCATTTCTATCTTGTCTTTGAGTCGTTATATCGATGTGTCAACGCTATCTTTAATACTGGCAAGTCGTCTTCCTAATTAAGAAGAGAGAGACAATTCAAGGATATAACAAACTTAATTTCTGTTGATATTTTCGTTTTGAAAATAAATCTCTATTCAGTCCAATTGTATTGTATTCGCTTCTTTGAAATAATGTTTAACACAAAAATATTTTTATTGCAGTCTCTAGCGAGATTATTCATCCTTATTGACTGTTCACGTAAATTGAATGCTATTGTTTTTATCAGTTGATTAACATTTAATTAGGAACTCAATTTTTTTACGTTTTATTTTTCCAAGAATAATTACGTTTACTATTTTTGAAAATACTATTTCTTTATCCGGGAATTTTGAAACAGTTCTACTAATACGGGACAGTGACACGAGAATATCTTGCGCAATCAAAAGTAATACAGCATAAAAAAAACTGTTTTTACTTGATTCGTCAATGTCTGGTGGTAAGAGGGTTATATTCCTATTGTGTCCATTGAACATACCTACATGAAGGAAGAAGAATAGAGAAAAAAGCTTGGGAAGAAAAGTATTTCATCCTACTTGGCAAAACAATTTCAACTGAGGCTGAATCAATAAATTATATATATATATATATATATATATATATATATATATATATATATATATATATATATCCTCTGTTACGCGAACATTCACGCACACACGCATATATATATATATATATATATATATATATATACATATATATATTCACCGATATTGAGCACTATTTTACTCACTGATGAAGTATATTATTATTAATACACACAAACACACACACACACACACACACACACATATATATATATATATATATATATATTTACAATATCCCACAGTGATATATATATATATATATATATATATATATATATATGCACGTGTCTGCGTGTATGAGAGTGTTTACTTATGTATGAGTGTATATGTGGCTATCATTAAAACAACTAAAATGAAATAAAATAAGTATAAAATACAAAAATTAATTATTTCGGAAAGTTCTTTAAACGAACTGTGCAAATCATCTTTTTATCATGTTTGTAAAAATTGGAGCATTGCAGTATATTTGAAATATCGTCTCATCTTTTCGGCTGTGATCACGTTAACAACCAAACTTTCTAATTTTGTCATCTGGTAAGTTTATCAAAAAGGTTTACACCATTGAATGAACGGTTACTTTTGACAAAAATGACTATATTGACAAAAGTCGGAAGGGAAAAATGTTTCAGACATGGACGGATAACTAATATATTTTCAATCAAAATAAGGTGATAAGGTTTTATCGCCAACTCGACCTTTACATATGTAATGTTACTCTAATCAACAACAAATACAAATAAAAAACGCTCCAAGATCAAATAGAGGTTGTACATGTATTGATTTGGCACGCCAATGCAATGTAGAGAAAACTAACAAAGCCTAATAATCCGGTAAGGAATTGCTGAGGGGCCCTTAATGATAATGGACTTTGACCCTCGAAACTATGCCTTATCCCTATGGAATCTTCTGATGAAGCTTTTGTTGGTGGTATTGCTGCTGTTTTTGTAGTAGTTATTATATAGAATTAGCTAGATAGATAGCTAGATAGATAGATATCATCAGTAACCAGCCTGGCATTTTTAAAGACAACAGTAAATGAATGTCAATGTTAATTTTTCTGATATCGTAAGTTGAAAAAGGATCTTATTCTCAGAATTTATATATTTTTTGTCTTGATAAATTGAAATGCGTTTTCTTGTTTGATTTGTTTTGCTCAGTAGCAAGTTAGAGAAAATCTTCTTACTACAAGATTTGGCGGAAACAGAATCGTTGGATTCAATTTGATTATAACACCCCCACACACAAAAATGCCACAAGTTACATATATCTGATGAGAAATATGACTTCCACATTTTTCGTTGCCATGGATGTAGAAATTTGCTATTTTGACATCCTTGTGGTTTATTTTTTCCAAACTTCTTTCATGATCAAGTTTTGTTTTGTTTATTTTTGTTTGTTAGTTTGTTGTTGCCTTTCTTTTCAGCTTTTCATCAAAGTCTCTTTCAATTATATTTCTTTTATAATTCATCCCCTTTTATTTATTCATAATCTATGCTGTTTTTCTATTGGAATCTTGTAGAATTTTGTCTATGCGATATTGTTTTCTAATGTTTTTAATGGATTTCTATGTGGTCTATATTAGTTTTTCTTTTTGACGCCGATATTTTCTCTTTTTCATTTTATGTCTTGTTTAATTTTTCGTCACTTTTAATTAAGATTTTATTCAAATACTTCATGTTATTTCATGTAAGAATATTTTGATATGCTTTTGACCTTGCTTTTTTTAAAAACTTTCTTTGTCTTTTTCTCAAAAGTTATAAAATATTTTTGAATTTCACGATACCGTTTATATTTTAGTAAATCTTTATTCACTTTAAATGATCTGTTCTTTATGTAATATCTATTGCTATTTATTTTATTTATTTATATTGCAGTTTTATCACTTTTCATATTTTCCTAATACGAATTTAATTTCGGAATCTTTACGCTTTTTTTTTTGTATATACATTTGTTTGTTTGTGTGTGTGTGTGTGTGTGTGTGTGTGTGTGTGTGTGTGTGTGTGTGTGTGTGTGTGTGTGTGTGTGTTTTCTTTCTATTTCTCCTACATCAAAATGTTATGGTCGAAATCAGTTGACGTAAACCAAATTACCAGTTCGTTGTACAGTTTCTCTCATCAAATCAATATTTCGATTCAAAGATTCTTTTGAAGAAGAAAACCATCTATACTATAAAATAAACTGTCTGTGTGCGCATATTTTATAGATGCGAAAACCGCTAAATCAATTTTCCCCAAATTTGTTACACATACAAGGTATAACAATTTACTTCTTGGAATGACTTTGTGAAAAAAAATGCTTGCCAGGTCACTGTTGGCTGCTGTCACCTTCAAATTATTCCCCTTAGGTCAGCACTTCATGAGACAATGTTGTCATTGGTAGAACATTCTTTGAAATAGTTTTCCTTAATGTAGATGTGTCGCTTTCCTCAAAGACTGGATTCAACTTTCAATCTGCCGACCGTACCGCTTGGTTGTCGTCGGATAGCACGTTCGATCAGCTTATCTACTCACATTGTATTTTTAATCCAGATAGCTGATCAATAGCTAATCGGAGTAGCCAGTCGATAAGTGGACGGATGAGACCACTCAATCAAAAAGTAAAAAAGAGTTGAATGCCAACTAACAGAAACAAGACACAACTTTGTAAATGTCCTTAAATGTTACACGCATTCACCCTTCCCGGCGGATAGGAGTAGTTGAACGGAGACCTAATTCACAAATTCACAGTCAATTTCTCGGAAGTGAAGGCCTCTCAAATTATCGTATAGAGTTTACGTTTTTCTCTTCTCATTTTCTATTGTCCGGTAGAAGGCAATCTCAAGTGGTTATCATGTCCGTCTTTCTCAGTCACTGGCTTCTAGCTTCTCAGTGTTAGGGAGTCTGGTAAAAGCTCAAGACTCATAGAGTCTCTAAACTGATTTGCAATGAACGACATCCCATGCTTATATATTTTTTCTCTTCACCGTGTGGATGTAGTTTGTGGATCTGTTGATAATATAAACTTTCTCCTTATTTTGATTTCAAGAATTAATTCCAGCCTTTCGATCCCCTCTTCCTACAGTAGTCGATTTCCTCTCACCCCTCCCCAAAAGAATGTTCTTCCAACCTACTTCTTTAATATTTCACTTTAAACCATACAACCTGCCACAGTTGAATGGCGACGTCAGGAATTGTTCAAATCATAACGGCAAGATAAAACTTTACACGCTTTGAATTTAGAAAAAAAACGTTATTCAAAATCTTCCTACCGACAATTGTATTCAGCCGCCTGGCTTTCACCCTGACGGGTCTTTCTTTTCCACTGCATACTTGGGCGTTTTGTTTCCAGATTGTATTAAAGAAAACACCATGCTTCATCATCTGCGATCTCAGCCAAACAAGGTTCGTACTCTGTCCACATTTAGATAGCTATCCTTTGTGTTTTTGGCTGCCCACTTACGTCATCGAGCAAATCTTCTCACCCCACTATGCCATTTACAATGACTAAATTTCCTCGTAAGTATTTTTAATAGGGTTAAAATGTTTCATTTGCATGTTTACCAATCTTCACCCAAAATGTTAATCCACTGCTTCAGATTTCTTTCTCTGATATTCTCCTAACAGAATAAAATGAACATGTACAGGATCTTCAACGACTCTGTAACGACTAATTCATCTGTCCTGGGTCTCAAGGAAGGCGGAGCACTCCTTCATTGCAATCGCTCTCAGGTCCATTCTGGCCTGGAGTGGTATCACCTGAGAGGGCCATATCTATGGGTCAAATAGAACTAAACTGCGTGTTTATGCTAAACTGAATTACTCGTAAGCGTGTGTGGACAAAAAAATATACTTATACTAAACTGAATTGTTTGAATTAGAACTGTTTGACTAAACTGAATAGTTTGAAATAGAATTTTTTTGGACAATTAAACTGTGTACTTACATTTAAACTGCGTACTCATGCTAAACTGAATTATTTGAAACGAAATTGTTTTTGTATGCCAAATTGAAGTGTTTGAAATAGAACTGATTATTTGTATAAAAATGGATTTTGCATTAAATAACCTACAAAGTTTGATATGTAATAAAACCCAACCAACCAACAAATCTACATTTTGTAACCTTTCTCGACATCAAATATTTCATGAATGAGGCAAAATTTGGCCTCAAAACTATCCCTAACCTCTACGCCTTTCACTGAACCAATAATGTACATTTAGATTTCGTTTATTATATTTCGATCTACTCTGTTGTAGCAAAACTAAAGCTTTTAGTAAATGAAATGTTCTTCAAAATCGTTTTATCATAAGTAAACTTTTTTTCTTTTCGTTTAAGCTTTCGTTATTTTCCATGATTATAAATAACTTGTGTTTAAAGAATTCGATAGTGATTACATCATTTTCACAAAAAACAAAATAGATTGTATGATTAACAAGTAGAATTGTTGTTATTTCTAATATGAGTTACAAAGGAATTTTCCAGATAAGACTCCTAACTGCATTATGTGGTTGTATCTGAGAACGTTGACGTTAATTAACAGCGACTGAAAGTAAGATAAAATAACCCTATTTATATTTAGACAGACCAATATTGAAAGAGAAAGAAAGAGGAACAGAGATAGATTTCCCGTGGACAGGGAAAAAGATACATCATAGAAAAGTCTAGGAAGTGATGTTATAGTACGAAAAAAGTGCCCAAGTGTATAAACACTTTTTGCCACAGGAGTACCAATTCGTAATATGAAATTAGTGGTTACAATGTTTCTCCGTTGGGATTCTTTTCTTGGCTCTAGCTGTACTCCTTGAAATTACCTTCCGAAGATTATTTGGCTAACACGGCGCACCTCTTGCAGAAGATGCATTCCAGCATCTAGCAATCAGATATTCTGTAAGAAGCTCTAGGCTTTTGACACGCGCAACAACAATTGTCACTTGACATGACAGTAAGTACCACCAATGAGAATATGACACTGACTGATATCCCTTAAAGCGACAACAGCCTCCGGTTTGGCTACTGAACTCATGTAACCAAAGAATAAATTTTCATTAGTATAAACTTGAAGTTTTCTTTAAATATATTACTTCACTAAATGTCACATCTCCAGTCAAATGCATACTATGTTCTAAATGCACAACAAATGCCAGTACAATAACATTTCTTGTGTCAATTGGGAGAATCAGAATAATCATCGTAAAATGGATAAAATCTTTTCGAAGAAACGGTTCTCGTCTGATCCCAGAATATAAGCAACGCTGAAAGTGATCGAAAAATGATCACTATAAGGATCAAGTTAAGGACTGGTGCCTAAAATTTCATTCTCAGATGCAAAAGTAGGTTTTCATTTCAGATTGACTCTATACTTTACTACTAAATAAAAATGTCTAAGAAGATTTTTATATGATAGTGTTTATAGTTACTGATTTGAAATTGTTACAGTTTTTTTTTTGTATTTTTGACTCAAAGCGACAGAATTTTATCTTCCAAGTGTCCAATCTTATAGATCCCCAATGGAGAGCAACACTGAAAACAGTCCCATCATACAGACCCCCCATGAAAAGCTACGCTGGAAACCGTCCCATCATACAGATCCCCCATGTAAAGCAACACTGAAAACAATCCCATCTTATAGATCTCCCATGTAAAACAACACTGAAAACAGTCCCATCTTATAGATACCCCGTGTAAAACAACGCTGAAAACAGTCCCATCTTGTAGACCCACCACGTAAAGCAACGCTGAAAACAGTCCAATCTTATAGATCCCCTATGTAAAGCAACACTGAAAACAGTCCCATCTTATAGATCCCCTATGTAAAGCTACAGTGAAAACAGTCCCATCTTATAGATCCCCTATGTAAAGCTACACTGAAAACAGTCCCATCTTATAAATCCCCTATGTAAAGCTACACTGAAAACAGTCCCATCTTATAGATCCCCTATGTAAAGCTACACTGAAAACAGTCCCATCTTATAAATCCCCTATGTAAAGCTACACTGAAAACAGTCCCATCTTATAGATCCCCTATGTAAAGCAACACTGAAAACAGTCCCATCTTATAGATCCCCTATGTAAAGCTACACTGAAAACAGTCCAATCTTATAAATCCCCTATGTAAAGCTACACTGAAAACAGTCCCATCTTATAGATCCCCTATGTAAAGCTACACTGAAAACAGTCCCATCTTATAGATCCCCTATGTAAAGCTACACTGAAAACAGTCCAATCTTATAAATCCCCTATGTAAAGCTACACTGAAAACAGTCCCATCTTATAGATCCCCTATGTAAAGCTACACTGAAAACAGTCCCATCTTATAGATCCCCTATGTAAAGCTACACTGAAAACAGTCCCATCTTATAAATCCCCTATGTAAAGCTACACTGAAAACAGTCCCATCTTATAGATCCCCTATGTAAAGCAACACTGAAAACAGTCCCATCTTATAGATCCCCTATGTAAAGCAACACTGAAAACAGTCCCATCTTATAGATCCCCTATGTAAAGCTACACTGAAAACAGTCCCATCTTATAGATCCCCTATGTAAAGCTACACTGAAAACAGTCCCATCTTATAAATCCCCTATGTAAAGCTACACTGAAAACAGTCCCATCTTATAAATCCCCTATGTAAAGCTACACTGAAAACAGTCCCATCTTATAGATCCCCTATGTAAAGCTACACTGAAAACAGTCCCATCTTATAGATCCCCTATGTAAAGCAACACTGAAAACAGTCCCATCTTATAGATCCCCTATGTAAAGCTACACTGAAAACAGTCCCATCTTATAAATCCCCTATGTAAAGCAACACTGAAAACAGTCCCATCTTATAGATCCTCTATGTAAAGCAACACTGAAAACAGTCCCATCTTATAAATCCCCTATGTAAAGCAACACTGAAAACAGTCCCATCTTATAGATCCTCTATGTAAAGCTACACTGAAAACAGTCCCATCTTATAGATCCTCTATGTAAAGCAACACTGAAAACAGTCCCATCTTATAAATCCCCTATGTAAAGCTACACTGAAAACAGTCCCATCTTATAGATCCCCTATGTAAAGCTACACTGAAAACATTCCCATCTTATAGATCCCCTATGTAAAGCAACACTGAAAACAGTCCCATCTTATAGATCCCCTATGTAAAGCTACACTGAAAACAGTCCCATCTTATAAATCCCCTATGTAAAGGAACACTGAAAACAGTCCCATCTTATAGATCCTCTATGTAAAGCAACACTGAAAACAGTCCCATCTTATAAATCCCCTATGTAAAGCTACACTGAAAACAGTCCCATCTTATAGATCCCCTATGTAAAGCTACACTGAAAACAGTCCCATCTTATAGATCCCCTATGTAAAGCTACACTGAAAACAGTCCCATCTTATAAATCCCCTATGTAAAGCTACACTGAAAACAGTCCCATCTTATAGATCCCCTATGTAAAGCAACACTGAAAACAGTCCCATCTTATAGATCCCCTATGTAAAGCAACACTGAAAACAGTCCCATCTTATAGATCCCCTATGTAAAGCTACACTGAAAACAGTCCCATCTTATAGATCCCCTATGTAAAGCTACACTGAAAACAGTCCCATCTTATAAATCCCCTATGTAAAGCTACACTGAAAACAGTCCCATCTTATAAATCCCCTATGTAAAGCTACACTGAAAACAGTCCCATCTTATAGATCCCCTATGTAAAGCTACACTGAAAACAGTCCCATCTTATAGATCCCCTATGTAAAGCAACACTGAAAACAGTCCCATCTTATAGATCCCCTATGTAAAGCTACACTGAAAACAGTCCCATCTTATAAATCCCCTATGTAAAGCAACACTGAAAACAGTCCCATCTTATAAATCCCCTATGTAAAGCAACACTGAAAACAGTCCCATCTTATAGATCCTCTATGTAAAGCAACACTGAAAACAGTCCCATCTTATAGATCCTCTATGTAAAGCAACACTGAAAACAGTCCCATCTTATAGATCCTCTATGTAAAGCAACACTGAAAACAGTCCCATCTTATAAATCCCCTATGTAAAGCAACACTGAAAACAGTCCCATCTTATAAATCCCCTATGTAAAGCAACACTGAAAACAGTCCCATCTTATAGATCCTCTATGTAAAGCAACACTGAAAACAGTCCCATCTTATAGATCCTCTATGTAAAGCAACACTGAAAACAGTCCCATCTTATAAATCCCCTATGTAAAGCAACACTGAAAACAGTCCCATCTTATAGATCCTCTATGTAAAGCTACACTGAAAACAGTCCCATCTTATAGATCCCCTATGTAAAGCTACACTGAAAACAGTCCAATCTTATAGATCCTCTATGTAAAGCAACACTGAAAACAGTCCCATCTTATAAATCCCCTATGTAAAGCAACACTGAAAACAGTCCCATCTTATAGATCCTCTATGTAAAGCTACACTGAAAACAGTCCCATCTTATAGATCCCCTATGTAAAGCTACACTGAAAACAGTCCAATCTTATAGATCCTCTATGTAAAGCAACACTGAAAACAGTCCCATCTTATAAATCCCCTATGTAAAGCTACACTGAAAACAGTCCCATCTTATAGATCCTCTATGTAAAGCTACACTGAAAACAGTCCAATCTTATAGATCCTCTATGTAAAGCTACACTGAAAACAGTCCCATCTTATAACTCCCCTATGTAAAGCAACACTGAAAACAGTCGCATCTTATAGATCCCCTATGTAAAGCTACACTGAAAACAGTCCAATCTTATAGATCCCCTATGTAAAGCTACACTGAAAACAGTCCCATCTTATAGATCCTCTATGTAAAGCAAGACTGAAAACAGTCCCATCTTATAGATCCCCTATGTAAAGCAACACTGAAAACAGTCCCATCTTATAAATCCCCTATGTAAAGCAACACTGAAAACAGTCCCATCTTATAGATCCTCTATGTAAAGCAACACTGAAAACAGTCCCATCTTATAGATCCTCTATGTAAAGCAACACTGAAAACAGTCCCATCTTATAAATCCCCTATGTAAAGCTACACTGAAAACAGTCCCATCTTATAGATCCCCTATGTAAAGCTACACTGAAAACAGTCCCATCTTATAAATCCCCTATGTAAAGCTACACTGAAAACAGTCCCATCTTATAAATCCCCTATGTAAAGCTACACTGAAAACAGTCCCATCTTATAGATCCCCTATGTAAAGCTACACTGAAAACAGTCCCATCTTATAGATCCCCTATGTAAAGCAACACTGAAAACAGTCCCATCTTATAGATCCCCTATGTAAAGCTACACTGAAAACAGTCCCATCTTATAAATCCCCTATGTAAAGCAACACTGAAAACAGTCCCATCTTATAAATCCCCTATGTAAAGCAACACTGAAAACAGTCCCATCTTATAGATCCTCTATGTATAGCAACACTGAAAACAGTCCCATCTTATAGATCCTCTATGTAAAGCAACACTGAAAACAGTCCCATCTTATAGATCCTCTATGTAAAGCAACACTGAAAACAGTCCCATCTTATAAATCCCCTATGTAAAGCAACACTGAAAACAGTCCCATCTTATAAATCCCCTATGTAAAGCAACACTGAAAACAGTCCCATCTTATAGATCCTCTATGTAAAGCAACACTGAAAACAGTCCCATCTTATAGATCCTCTATGTAAAGCAACACTGAAAACAGTCCCATCTTATAAATCCCCTATGTAAAGCAACACTGAAAACAGTCCCATCTTATAGATCCTCTATGTAAAGCTACACTGAAAACAGTCCCATCTTATAGATCCCCTATGTAAAGCTACACTGAAAACAGTCCAATCTTATAGATCCTCTATGTAAAGCAACACTGAAAACAGTCCCATCTTATAAATCCCCTATGTAAAGCAACACTGAAAACAGTCCCATCTTATAGATCCTCTATGTAAAGCTACACTGAAAACAGTCCCATCTTATAGATCCCCTATGTAAAGCTACACTGAAAAAAGTCCAATCTTATAGATCCTCTATGTAAAGCTACACTGAAAACAGTCCCATCTTATAAATCCCCTATGTAAAGCTACACTGAAAACAGTCCCATCTTATAGATCCTCTATGTAAAGCTACACTGAAAACAGTCCAATCTTATAGATCCTCTATGTAAAGCTACACTGAAAACAGTCCCATCTTATAACTCCCCTATGTAAAGCAACACTGAAAACAGTCGCATCTTATAGATCCCCTATGTAAAGCTACACTGAAAACAGTCCAATCTTATAGATCCCCTATGTAAAGCTACACTGAAAACAGTCCCATCTTATAGATCCTCTATGTAAAGCAAGACTGAAAACAGTCCCATCTTATAGATCCCCTATGTAAAGCAACACTGAAAACAGTCCCATCTTATAAATCCCCTATGTAAAGCAACACTGAAAACAGTCCCATCTTATAGATCCTCTATGTAAAGCAACACTGAAAACAGTCCCATCTTATAGATCCTCTATGTAAAGCAACACTGAAAACAGTCCCATCTTATAAATCCCCTATGTAAAGCTACACTGAAAACAGTCCCATCTTATAAATCCCCTATGTAAAGCTACACTGAAAACAGTCCCATCTTATAAATCCCCTATGTAAAGCAACACTGAAAACAGTCCCATCTTATAAATCCCCTATGTAAAGCAACACTGAAAACAGTCCCATCTTATAAATCCCCTATGTAAAGCAACACTGAAAACAGTCCCATCTTATAAATCCCCTATGTAAAGCAACACTGAAAACAGTCCCATCTTATAGATCCCCTATGTAAAGCAACACTGAAAACAGTCCCATCTTATAGATCCCCTATGTAAAGCTACACTGAAAACAGTCCCATCTTATAAATCCCCTATGTAAAGCTACACTGAAAACAGTCCCATCTTAAAGATCCCCTATGTAAAGCAACACTGAAAACAGTCCCATCTTATAGATCCCCTATGTAAAGCTACACTGAAAACAGTCCCATCTTATAAATCCCCTATGTAAAGCTACACTGAAAACAGTCCCATCTTATAGATCCCCTATGTAAAGCAACACTGAAAACAGTCCCATCTTATAAATCCCCTATGTAAAGCTACACTGAAAACAGTCCCATCTTATAGATCCCCTATGTAAAGCAACACTGAAAACAGTCCCATCTTATAAATCCCCTATGTAAAGCAACACTGAAAACAGTCCCATCTTATAAATCCCCTATGTAAAGCAACACTGAAAACAGTCCCATCTTATAGATCCCCTATGTAAAGCAACACTGAAAACAGTCCCATCTTATAGATCCCCTATTTAAAGCTACACTGAAAACAGTCCCATCTTATAAATCCCCTATGTAAAGCTACACTGAAAACAGTCCCATCTTATAGATCCCCTATGTAAAGCAACACTGAAAACAGTCCCATCTTATAAATCCCCTATGTAAAGCAACACTGAAAACAGTCCCATCTTATAAATCCCCTATGTAAAGCTACACTGAAAACAGTCCCATCTTATAGATCCCCTATGTAAAGCAACACTGAAAACAGTCCCATCTTATAGATCCCCTATGTAAAGCTACACTGAAAACAGTCCCATCTTATAAATCCCCTATGTAAAGCTACACTGAAAACAGTCCCATCTTATAGATCCCCTATGTAAAGCTACACTGAAAACAGTCCCATCTTATAGATCCCCTATGTAAAGCAACACTGAAAACAGTCCCATCTTATAAATCCCCTATGTAAAGCTACACTGAAAACAGTCCCATCTTATAGATCCCCTATGTAAAGCAACACTGAAAACAGTCCCATCTTATAGATCCTCTATGTAAAGCAACACTGAAAACAGTCCCATCTTATAGATCCCCTATGTAAAGCTACACTGAAAACAGTCCCATCTTATAGATCCTCTATGTAAAGCAACACTGAAAACAGTCCCATCTTATAGATCCCCTATGTAAAGCAACACTGAAAACAGTCCCATCTTATAAATCCCCTATGTAAAGCTACACTGAAAACAGTCCCATCTTATAGATCCCCTATGTAAAGCAACACTGAAAACAGTCCCATCTTATAGATCCCCTATGTAAAGCTACACTGAAAACAGTCCCATCTTATAGATCCCCTATGTAAAGCTACACTGAAAACAGTCCCATCTTATAGATCCCCTATGTAAAGCTACACTGAAAACAGTCCCATCTTATAGATCCCCTATGTAAAGCAACACTGAAAACAATCTAAAATCTAAATTGACAAAAGTAACTTTTATAGCGTTTTATTTGTGATGTTATATATGCTAAATATGAAAGGTGTTACTAATCTATTCTTTTAGATATAAAAAAATTAGATGCATGTGCATTAAAGAGAAATAGGGGTATAAAACTATTAGTGAATACACTTTTAATAAGACTAAAATGCTCTTTAACACGTGCAATACATCGAGTCGGCTTTGCTTTTTATTTTATTTATTTATTTATTTTTTTGGTGGGGCGGATTTTTTTTCACTTCTATTCTTACATCCTGCTAACGCCTTTGTTGCTTAATTTTATTTGGCTATTTTCAGTTTCAGAATATGCAGCCGTTTCTGTTTCAAGTCTACAAAATCATTTCTTTGATTTGATTGCATAAAGAGCTAAAACCTAAATTCTCCACTGTACAATAACAGCAAGTTCTAAAAAAAGTAGGTTTCCAATTCCGGAAGATTTTATCTTCAATCTTCCGAGATTTTTCTGTTAAAAAATCATTATAATCTGTAATTCTTCGTATCAGTTTAGGTCAAATATTGACATAAGCTTTAGAAAACAGATATTCTAATTTAGATTCATTTTACATTATAACACACATTTACACTCACATACATAAAGAAATATATAAGATTTGTGTGTGTGTGTGTGTGTGTGTGTGTTGTGTATGTATATATTGATTTGCGATTTTTTAATATGTCCACATTATTATTCATAAATATGACTATAAACAAAGAATAAAATATAAAATGCATTATTGTCAACAGGACTTGTAGAGAAAATAGCTGTATTAACTAGAACAGAAAAGGGAATTTTAAATTAGGTAAGACTGTAAGATGTCAAGCTAGGAAAACTAAATCAAAGATGGAAACCTTGTGATGGAACATAAGAAATATGCCTAGTGTCATTCTTTGTATACGGATCAGTTAAGCATGAAGGTAAAGGAAGCCTATATTGATGATTTGAGATTCGATATGACAAATGAATAAGAAATACCGAAGAGAAGCATGAACTGAAAAGGAAGAGTACGTCCATTTTTTTCCAGTTGGATGATAAGCTCGAAATTTTCTTCCCGGAGAAATGACTTTGTTTGATCAATCCACCCTACGAGGCTACACTGATAGGGGCGAGGAGAGTAAACTACAGCATTAAAAAATATTCTGTATGAACAATAAGTGAAAGAGTAGAGACAGACAATAAAGGGATAGAAAATGTTTGGATGAGAAACCTACATAGCTGTGTGTTTTTTTAGCCAAATAAAAGTCAGGATTTTATATGCAGATTTTTAAAAAGTTTTGCTGGCAAACATTCTCGATTAGAAAAAATGGCAGAAGACAGTTTTCTTTAATTTTGCCTTGTGTCATACTAAGCAAGACTCGGTAAATAACAAGATAGGATGACTTTATTTCTTTAATCTAAGTCATATTAGAAATGGTAGAAATGGTAGAAATCGCAAATTGGAATAATAAAAGATGCAAGAAATCCTGAGAAAAAATATTCGTCCGATACTCAAAGTGAAAGAGTAGACAGAAATACTCTTTAGAATCTTGGATGAATTAAGGAAGTTCTTCTCATAACTATTCAATTTACACAAACACAAAAAATAGAGAAAATACTTGCTCTATTTCATGACATTTATCCTGGTTTTCAACGTCTGATTATCGAAAAAAAAGTAATTGAAGAATTTAAGAAAATGAAATTCTCATAACTAGTTAGTATCATCCACTTAAAAAGAGAATCATGTGAAACTTTATTTCGAATAAAAGAAAAAAGTTGATCAAGATAAAAGTAACAACTAAATAACGCAATCGAGGAAAATATGTTGCTGATTAAAAAAAATCAGAATTGATAAAATATCCTGAGAATAACATTATACAAATAGTTATCCAGTAACTATTAAAAATTGAAACATTCGGAACATTGACTAAACAGATTTGAGAACTTCATATGGGAACCTTTAAAAAACAACTTGTTTTTTCATATCAAATATTACTATGGGTAAGCAGAAGAAAGAATTTTACGACTTCACATATAATGAAGATGAAAGACATTTTATAACTAATAGAACAGACAGACAATAACCCAATCATATGTTACATGAACACATATGCGTCACTGTAAATCATCAACATGCCACAAGACGCATATGTGAATCGTGTAGTTTTATTCAATAATGGCTCCAAAGTGCAAAATTAGTAATGTTAGTCATTCGGATATATCACAGAGAAAGCGAAAAGTTCTATTCTTTGGTGAAAATATGACAATTTTCGATATCATAGAAAAAAATCATTGCTAAGATCTGCAGTAAGAATGAATGCCTATTTCTCACTTTTGATACAGTATATTGTTATAATTATATACTTTTGAATTATTGTAGTTAATTTTTTATTTTATTTAATTTATGAATGAAACTTTATCATAGGTAAGTAAAGAAAACACATTTATAAGGTAGTTTCAGGTATCCCTTTTCATCTTGAAGTATAATAAAATGCTACTGCACTTCATGTATCATTGATCTTGAATGTTATCCCATGATTACACCCTACCAGTAAAACTTGCACCGGAATTGAAATCTGATTTCAAACGCATCTTTCTATTCGTGGTCTTAGCAGCAGAATATTTGAATGTTTTGAAAGCTATTAGTAATTTCAAAATGCAATGAAAAGATGACATTATTAAAAGTAAATTTGATTAAATATTGATTCGCAGGAATTAAATTTCAAAAGAAAAGAGTTAATCTAAAAGAATATATATATATATATATATATATATATATATATATGGGGTACTCTCTCTCTCTCTCTCTCTCTCTCTCTCTCTCTCTCTCTCTCGTATCTATTTTGTCAATAATGTTTGCATTAATTCTGGAGCACGTTTTTATTATTTTTTCAAATTACTACAGAGAGTACTATACGAAAGTTTGTAGAATTTATTTTAGATTAAAAATGGATTATGAATTTCTTCGCTTTTAAAATCAAATTCTTTCCTAACACCATCAATATTTCTGGCAGCGTTGTGTATGGTATAATGATTTTGGAGTGAGGCTAGCAGAAAATTACTCATAAAGTCAATCTTCATTGAGTGTTTCATACTTATTTGCTTTATGCCAATATTTCTAAATGACAAAAACCAGACGAATTTAATTTGTTAGTGCAGAAAAAGAACTAAAGCTAAGGTTAAATTTTTATTCAGATAATTATTACAATTAGAGCCCCATTAAGCGATGTAGAATAGCAGTAATGTCAATGTTAAGAAAATCTGTGAGTTTGATTACGTTTTCCAGGTTCAAATACAGAGAGTGATAAAATGCACCCGTGATTACCGTTTCGATTTTTCCCCATTTCTAAAATTTTCGCTATTTAACAAAATCTTTAATGTTATACCACAAGTTGCACAAATATTTAATATTGAAAATTAATTACGAATTATAGTTTATAGGAATAAATACTTATTTGAATTTTAATAAACAACTATACAAAAAATGTAAAAATAAACGTATAATGAATATGATTCCCTAACTTCTTGGCATAAAATCACCCTAGAGGGGTTGATATGCCGTCAAAACCAATCAATAACAATATGAATTGCTCACTATATCCTTATGATAGACTAGACTAAATGAGGTATATGCATATACTTATCCCTCTGCACAAGCAGGGTGTAACACAAGGTCAATTTTTAAGCAGAATTTAACAGGTTTGAAAATAGTCTTTCTTCTCCAAGACTGGTAGTCATACCAAAGATAAAGATCCCTAAGGTTATTATCGTTATGTGAAATACAAACAGCTTCGTCCAGGTTTGAACTCTGGTTGTCATGTCTATTTCCGATAATCATTACACCATAAGAATCTCCATAAAAACTATTTTATCACTAAAATTAGTCATATCAACCATTGACTTAATTTTCTTTCGTCATATTTATTGTTTCCTTCTAAAACTTTGTGTACAGTTTGTCACTTTCAATAATATATTCATATATCCAACTTTATATCTTTCAAACGGAACACCAAAAGTATTTTTCATATGCGAAATTTTCCAAATATAATTCGCATTGATCTTCGATCGTCTATTTTATCCTTTCATATCCAACATATTTTCTATTCACCGCAACTGTTTTTATCTTTTCGTGCTTGAGGTAGTTGCGTATTTCACATTGGTGTTAGCGAAAGTCTAAAATTATTGTTTGGTGCAACATAATCTTCCTTTTCAATTCCTTTTAGCCTTTTGATGTATAAAGTTAAGTTTCGTAAATATCGACTAATAAATCATACACGGCTCCGGACACAAAGCAATCTTGCAAGCCAATTCGACAGTTGGGTGAATTTAATCCTTCTTGTTATAACCTTGTTCCAAACCGAGTTATCTTTAGCAAATATTCATGAATCTGCTTCATGGCTGAGATACATAAGTATCTCAGCCTCCATTATCGAAGAAACACTGTCATTCACTATGCTAAGGTCAACAAAGGACGATTTGAATGCAGTGGCATCAAAAGGTTATGGACTGGCCTTCAGACTCTCCCAATTGTAATCCCATTAACATCACGTAGTGAATTCTTTGAAGGCATGTCTATTATCGAGCAAAAGCAGGGTGAAAAGAAGATTAATCTCTAGCACAGAGCGTTTCTTGGGATTAAATTCCACTTAAACCTTACAAAATCTCCCATACTTAATGTAATACAGGTTTAGTCAGGCGTAACAACCCTTGTAATCATTAATTATTACTATCGCTTTCATGTTTAATTACGAAATATTCATGACGTTTTAGACTTATTTTCACTGCTGAAACGCATATCTTTTCAAAATCTCTATATAAATATGAATATGACATTAGATCGCTAAAAATTGATTTTAGAATTGAATTACCCATCCATTCTTTCACATATAATGAATATGATTATTATCTGTAATATACAAGCTGTATTTATGACTTTCTTTCACCATTATATATATATATATATATATATATATATATATATATATATATATATATATATATATATATGTATATATATATATATAGTGAGAGATACTAAGTTATAACATAGCTCTGTCGGTGTGGATTAGAACATGCTGGCTGCATTTCCTGCTGATGAGTAGGACAACCAAAAAAATGGGTTATCCTGAGTATAAAACTCAACAGTATCTGATGATGAGGCTCCAATTCTGAAGAGTTAGAGGGGAGGGTGGAGTAACACATCATTCTTATTCCTTCCATATTCACTCTGACCTGTAATAATAGCACCCGTTAGGGTCCCATCTATGAGTCAAAAATTAGTAGTATTCAAAAAGAATACCTGATACCTTATAACTGCAAATGATTTATATTAAGAATTGTAACTTGAATCTATAATTGTTTGCCAAAGCTTGGTATTAGTTACTTAAAACTTTATATTGATGTCCAAACAAATTATGATATTATTGAATAGAGATCATTACTTGAAATCATATAATTGCGTATAAATTATAAGTATTTGATAGGAATATTGAAACCATAACAATTTGTGCAAATTATTTGTATTGGAAAGGAATACTTAAAACTATGTAACTCTTAAGTAGTTACTACTCAAAAGTGTAAATATAAACAGACACTGAATATGATTCCCTAACCTCTAGGCATAAAATAACACAAGATGGGTTGACATGCCAAGAAAATCAATCAACAACAATATAACTCTGAATAAATTTGAATGTCTCGGTGAAAACGTATTAGTAAACAAGCTAGTTTTATCATTAGTTGTACAGCCGCAAGTTAATCAGAATAATCATTCTAAGCAATGTTCATCGCCTTGGAAAACAATTTCAAAAGGGTGAATTGTGGTACAACAAGCCATTAGAGATAGTATAACTTTCTGCTGGCAAACATTGACTCGTATCATTCATGTGGAAGATTCACTGTCATACACCACCGAACTCAATATTATCACATACCAGATGCACTCCTTCATAGCAAGTCTTCTACAATGGCAGGATAATGTATTCTGCCACATAATTTGTATGGAAATGGTTTCAGAAACATGAAGAATATTTGGCCATCGAACTCCTCAGATTTCAATCCCATAGATTGCTTAAAACAATATTGGTGGACCAAATAGTTCACAGTGCAAAACCTCTACTACATAAAACTAGCAGCAATTAAAAGACTCATGTGGTTAACATTCTAGGACCAAATTCAAGTTAAAACCTGTAGACATCTTGTCCTTCTAATTTTTTGGCTTATCAGTTTTTCTTTTCTCTGTTTTTGTGGAAAGAAGTTTTAACATCTATGAGTTTCTTAAAAATGTGTTTAATGAAACTAGTGGCAAACATCCAGAATAAAAACAACAATCCACCCTGATCCATTAGACAAAGTTCAGCGGGAAAATATTGGATCCTATTTTCATGTGGAAGATACATTGTCTCATACTACCAACCTCAACATAATTCAAATGCACCCCTTCATTGCTACAATCTTCTACAATGAGAGTGACCTCTTTCAGCAGAACAATGAACTCTTTCAGGCTGCATGACACCTATGTAAATTGTTTCAGAGTTGAAGAAATTGTGTTGCTCCGATCACCAAAACACCCCAGATCTCAATCACCTGTAGGATATGTTGCACCATGCAAGACATCTTGGCACCAGATCAAAGAGGAATAATGAGAACAGGCACTAAGTTTAAAGTTATTACAGAGTTCATGCCTGATGAGGAAATGTCTGTTTTGTGAGCACATGAAAAGGACGAAGAACTTAGTTCCTCAGCACGTACGCATTCATTCACTCACGATACGCATGCAGCACATTTCTCCCCCCCCTTAGTCTTCATTTTTCTTTTTTCTTTTTCTCCGTTGACTTTAGTAAATTTCTATCCGTTTTTCTCTTTCTTTACTTTAATTATTTGTCTTCATTAAATAAGATGAATTTTTTGAAAAACTAAAATTCTTTTTTTCAGAATTCTTTATCATGAATATAAACTCGACAATGTTTAGAATTAGTTCCTCGTAAAACTTCTATTAATCTTGCAAAAATATTTGTTTTGATGCAACTCAAATTTGCGGGGAATCATACGGAGTATTCCACGCTTAAATAAACGACTCTCATCAAAAATGAAAACCATGTGAAATTTAAAGAAGTATGTTTTATATATAGGGAGAAATGTGCTTTAATCAAAAGAATGTCTATGAATGAGCTATAAATCAGTTTGGCAATAGGGACCTTGAGTGAAGACACAATGACTCTCAGGCAAATAAAAAGTCTTATACGCAATTGTTTGAAGGTCATCGTGACAGTTTTCCATGTAATGAAAGTACTCATCACTACTAATATTCCCTAAAAAAGGTGGCACTTTAAACAGATCTGACCAACTCCTTAGGCAAAATTTATCTTTATATATATATATGTGTGTGTGTGTGTGTGTGTGTGTGTGTGTGTGTGTGTGTGTGTGTGTGTGTGTGTGTGTACATATTACATATAAAAGGTTTAGAGCTTGACGACGCTGTTTGTATTTCACTTAACGCTAATTGGAAAAGACATTAATCCATCCATCTCTTCTCCCAACTCCGACCATTGTGTAAATAGTAGGACATACTGAATTCTTGACCTCTACCAGGACAATCAGTCTAGATGAAGGAAAACTCTGAATTCAAACCAATTTTATTCCGCCTCAAAATTGACCTTGTGTTACAATCTGCAGAAGAGTTCAGTAAATACATCTACTAAGTTTAGATTAACACAGTACAAATCACGGGGTAGGGAAGAGTCCAACGAAAAACCAATTCGGTAAAAAAGAATCTAGCCGAGTAACTTCAAAATTATAGTAAGCGCCATTATTTACTTATCTAAATTAAAATCGTACTTTGGAAGAATGTGTTGCGCCAATCTTCAAGTAGGGATGATCTGCTAACTTTTCATTTGAGATAATGTTTTTTCCTTTTTGTTTTTTTTTGGGGGGGGTGTTTTGTTTTTTGTGAGGGTGGGTAGGTTGTATCTGCGATTGAACAACAAGCACTAGGCCTGCAGGAAGTTAGCTACCTGTCTAGCAAACCCCTTCCTTATTATTTTTATTCTCTTTACTTTGGTTTTGCTGCTTTTTGTCGTTTTTTTGAAGATTTTTTTTTACAATTCTATTCTTACTTCTACCCCCCCCTCTCACAGAATCTTGCTTTGATTTTCAATTTTCTTTTCACAGCCTTCATGTTTTGTTGTGCTACTTTCTTCTCTAGTCTCATTTCTTTCGTTTTTTTTTATATCCCACTCAGTGAATAATATGAACTGACGAATCAGATACAATCTTCTTTTCATGACATTCAGGTTTTCTGGACAGCAATTCTATTCCATTCGTCTTCAGCGTTCCAGCAGAGAGTCATTAAAATTACACGGACGAAGAAGTAGCCAAAGCGCTGTATGTCCATGCGCACGAGAAACGATTGATGTTCCTTATACGTAACAGAATATATACACAAAGACTTCGGGAGTCTATGTGGACTACCTTATAGGAAAAAGTGGATATTCTCGCCGGTACCACAGGTTTGGGTTTGAACACAGATCAAAACTAGAAATGTAAATGCTGATTTTTGAGGCAGTCATTCAGGCTCTTCCCACTTAGAAGATTATGTTAATTCAATCTTTCGAATCGTTTATCCCGAATCTTGCCACCTGGTAAAGCTAATTTTAGTTAATGACTCTATGAACATTTTGTATTATGTTGCATGCGATCGTGTACAAGAAACAATGATTGTTGTGAATATAATGATATACGTAGAGACATACAGAAATTTTAGAATTCTTTACGACCTGCTCCGTAATGAGTTGTATACTCTTCCCTCAAACCAAAATCGGTGTTTTAGCTCAAGTAAAAGCTAAGATTTCAAATGCTGATTTTTAACGTTGGCAAATATGCACGCTCTTTCTCAAGAGGATTGGTCTTTCTCCTGTAGAGGCCGTAAGC
This sequence comes from Sepioteuthis lessoniana, assembly GCA_963585895.1. Lineage (NCBI taxonomy): Eukaryota > Metazoa > Mollusca > Cephalopoda > Myopsida > Loliginidae > Sepioteuthis > Sepioteuthis lessoniana. Next base: position 1,158,365 of record OY757904.1, on the reverse strand, counting down.
TATATGAAATTTGAGGCTCTTCTCTAAAAAAAAGTTTGGGTAATATATATATATATATATATATATATATATATATATATATATATATATATATATATATATATATAATTTCAGATGAATTAGTGTTAGAGAATGAAAACTAAAGATAAAATTAAAACATTTTAGAAAATGAGGTTCCGAGGGGGGGTATTTGTCGCTGCCTCCCACCAGAGAAAATGAGGTTCCGAGGGGGTATGGCCTAAGGCTATTGTTTATTTCGATTATAGGTTGGTCCAACACTCTTCCTCACATGAAAGATTTGCATAACGCAGTTTTCATTCTCCCATTTCGACTTTCCTCAGTGCTACTTTGCGCCAGGATTAAGATCAGAATTTGGTTTTCTTTTAGTATAGTAGATATTCTATGATTTAAATGAATAGACAAATAATTTAGCATTAAAAAAAAGCAAGAAACACAATAAAGTAAAAAATGAAAATTACCAAAGAATTAAACTGTGCTTAATTTATAAGAGAACAATCAATTTCTCTCGTAGATTTGTGGAATGTAATGCAAGTAATTTACGTGGATGTATTATATACTTTCTTAAGATTTTTAGTCTTTATTCAATGTTTCTAAGATCGGTAGGTGATATCCAAGAACATATATTCCCCTGATAACTGAAAATTATATTCATTTGATAAAGATTTTTAAAACCAGTATTATAAACGGTTCAATTCACGTTTTACTCCATACATAAGGAAAGAAAGCTCGACAGATGACAAATTTCATATCTATTGCTATACGCTGATATTATTGTAACATGTATATATATGACTCTTCCTGGAGGTCCTTTAACGTACCTCAAACTGAGTGAATTATTTCAAGAGTACATTTCTTTGGAATTGACTTCCGAGTTGTATTCAAAAACAATTAGATATTTCTTTTGAAATCAAGCAAAACAAATAGAAAATTGTCATAAAAAGTTAATCAACTTCAAAAGAGATGGAACTTAAGATTCTAAATAAAGCGATTTGTGTGGGATATGTTAATTATTTTGAAACATCTAAAACTATTTTCAATACACTGCAATCTATATAAGATAAGTGTTTCTTTTTATGACTCAACATATCTGTATTTGTTCTTGTGTGGGCCTTTATGTGTGTGTACCTGTGTGTATATTGTATGTGTATCACTGTATCTGTCGATGATTCTGTGTGTATGTATCTACTTTTTGTGTGTCACTGTTTCTCTGTATTAAATGTTCGTACAAAACTAACTTGAGAACACAAATTTCTGTGTATATTTGCATTCAGAAAACTATGACATTAAAATTACTTACTTTTTAGACAATCTAATTTTTTACTGTCTCCTATTACAAAATAATCGCGGGAAAGGTCTTGCAGAAGTTCTGGTTTGATCAGTGAACAACAATCCAAAAAAAGGTAAATGGATCAATGAAATAAAATGGCATTATGAAATATAGTCCCGTTAGTTCGAGTGCTAACAATTTCTTATAGCCGTACGTTTAATAAAAAGTGAGAAAAAGGAAATTGGTTCTGTGGGTGCATCAAATAAATTAGATCGTCGTCGTTGTCGTCGAACTTGAGACCAAAAGAGAAGAACCTAGAAGTCTTTCCCACGCACGCAGTCAATACCTCCGTTTCCAAATCTTGACTGATTGAAAAAAATCAATATGTATGAGAATCTACTAAAAATATTGCTTAGCACTACATGACTATGAAATATTCGAAAATAATTTCGTTCATGATTTATCATCTATAACAAAATAATCAATCCTGAACGCATAAAAATTGACCATTTTTTATATTTATCTCAAGGATACAAATAACTACTGATTAAACAATAATTGAATATTAAGATTTTTCATTCGTTGAAGAATTTTGAAAGGAGTTGGATATTTCCCGAAAAAAAACCCTGATTGATTAGAATCTGTCAAGGTTGACTATAGAAGTAAAAGTTTTTTTTGTTTTTTTTTTCAAATATCTAAACTGAGAAAACAGTTATGAAAAAGTGTTTTACTCTAGCTCTCATTCACTGAATATCTTTTCTATTAATCATTGTCGTATATCGATTACTAGATATTTGATCAAGATATCAAACAATAAAGAGTAACATAAGGGAGAAACTAATTCATGCCTTTTAAGATCGTTAAAGCGAAAAGAAAATAAAAAACCTAAATAGAATTCGAACTCAGTTCACTGTTTTCCGAACCGATAAGCTTTCACAAACAGAAACCACTTGATTGTAATTAATCAATCGAGAATAGATATGCCTAACAACTGAGAAACAAGAGGAAATAAGGTTGATTAAATATTTTCTTAAATACTAAGGTGAGTTAGAATTTGAACAAATATTTGGAATGCAAGTTTTTGACACGTATATCACGTGACCGAAGCAGATTAAACTATGGTGAACACCCGTTGTGGTTGATAGTATCGTGGTACTTGGTGTGCTGACATGATGTGCATTGCATCACTCCGAGTGGAATTTGAAAACCACATACATGAACGTGCGATGAATTCTAGTTCAGGAACTTGTGGTTAATAAAGTACTTCTTAACGCCTTAGAAGCAACCAAACCCATTTGTTATGTAAAAGATAAAGATGAAATAGATCGTTGACCAGTATCCAGATGCATCAATAAAGTTCGGGTTACAAGAAACTCGACTATCAGTCAAGGTCGAGTAAACCTAAAACAGTAGATTCCGAGGATGTGCTCGAAACGATAAAGGCAAATTCGACGAGTAGCTTTTGAATAGTATGAGACAAGCTCGGCAACTCACAGATCGATGTGGTTCATTATCTTCACGACCTTCACACGTTACTAAAATATTACAAAACTTTTGTCTTTCCCTAGAAAGATATATATATATATATATATATCAATTTTGGAGATCAACATATGATTGCACTCCACTTTGAGCAAATAATCTTTGAATTCATTTAGAAGCAAGTATCTTTCACGTTGTTCTGTTCATGGAAATCAATCTTGATATCTTCTAAAGTGTAACATTGCAGAGGAAAAGATATTAAAAAAAAACAAAGATTAAATAAAAATGATTTAAACTTTGATAAATTCCCCAATGATTTTTATTTAACCTCTACATGAATTCAATTTCTAAAGGATGAACAAAAGATGTTGGGAATATTAAGAGTTGGTGCACCAAGTGAAAAAAATATTTGATCACATCGAAAATGAAAAATGTTGTTCTCATAAGTCAGTGAAAATTTAAGATTTAGAAACATTTTATTTTGGCCAGCGACTTTTCCCCATCTCTGTTAGACATTGGTTTGTTATTGTTTGAAAAAAAAAGTATTGATTATTTTGGTGTGAGTAGAATGATGGTGTCCCCGCATCGACTTGACTTTATGCAAAGAATATAATTGTACTAAGATGTAGATCTTACAAAAGAAAGGAAAAAATGGACCTACAATAGAAGATCAAAAGTTTGAGTGAATAATCTCAGTCAAAAAAAGAGAAGCAAAGGATTTATTCTGAGCAGCAATGAGTATAAAATAAACACGATATGCAGAAGATCATTATTGTGTATCTATAAATACAAACAAGAATATGTACATGCACACACGCAATATTCTTCTGTGTCTTCATAGATGCACAATCATATACATATATATATATATATATATATATATATATATATATATATATATATATATATGTGTGTGTGTGTGTGTGTGTGTGTGTGTGTGTGTGTGTGTGTGTGTGTGTGTGTGTGTGTGTGTGTGTGTGTGTGTGTGTGTGTGTGTGTGTGTGTGTGATTTCAAAAACATGTTATTTATTACGCTTTGTTTTTTTCTGTCCCATAAACCTTAAGTTCAATGATCAGATTACTGTAAAAAAAAAAAACCTTCATTAGATAATAAGTCATAGATTTTTCTGTCTGAAGTTTCATTACAAATATCGCAGATTTATCATAGATTTTGATGGTTTCCTGTCGCATTTTAGATGAACATTTTGTCAGATCATATCTTCAGTTAGTATACAGAGTCTCAGTCGACACGTTCCCAAAATTGAAACGTTAAGTCACTAGTATGAGAATTGAAATAACTGACCAGTTGAAATATCAAGAAGACAAGCTATTAACATGAGATTTAACGGGAAAAGCAAAACAACGTTTCACATAATCCGTTCTGAAATCACAAGAGTTCATTATCTTTTTTAATGCTTGTAGCTCGTACCGACAAAGGAATCAAGTGCATTGTGGTATATTTCACAACACTGATTTCTTTTAATCGATTTACATTCATAGTCTGAGATTTATGCTATTGTCAACACAAACAATCGATTTTAATGAGATGGTTCTAGTTTCTTTACTAAAGTCATGATGTTATTATTATCCTTCCACACTTTCGGGACATTTATTTTCACGTGTAAACAACTGTGTAATGTTTCAGTATATTTTGAATGAACATTGTCAATCAGGTAACCAAACCTTCATCCCTCTACATTGTGGACTTTCTACAACTGTCACTAGTTTTTCCAAAATGATTTCTATGTGTGTTGACACTTTGAAAGGTATACATCATCACCATATATATGCTGGCCTTTGATGTACACAGAAAATAGCTATAACCACTTTGCTATTGCATGGGAGCTCATTAGATATATTTTTGAGAAATTCCTGCGTTCCACGTCACTTTTTCAATGTGGTATACCAGTGACAAGACATTTTTTTAAATATCTGGCAACGAAACAGAAGGAAAAAATATAGATTCATACATTTACCATGTACAACCGTGCTAAGGGATTGTGAAAATTATATTTATGCGCAATTTATATGTAAATGTTTTTACAAGATTAAATTAAAGTACAAATGACGTTTAGAGAATTATTGATGAATTAGAAAAAGAAATTAATAGACATAGAAATTAATAGTCACTTAATAATATAACAATCTGATTAGATCCTCGTAGAAAAGTTAAAATATATTTGTCTATACATAAGATTTTCATATAGAAAAATTCATGATCTTTTGACCTCTGGCAATATTACCGATTAATTTTCATATTAAGACAAATGATTGTATGGTTATATCATTTGGTTTAAAGGCACATAAAACCTAATGTGTTATTTAATGCAAAATATCTTGTTTTGTAAATGTGATCTGTAAGTAAATAGTTTGTTGGTAAATATTTTGGTTCATCAAGAAATTGTTAGGATACGAGAAAAAAGCAAAGTTGATTATTATACTTCATAGACGCATGTTTTGTTAATGAATTTATTTTGTAAATGTTTCTTATATTTTATCTATAATTATTTTCTATATATCTACAAACCATTATATATATATATGTGTGTGTGTGTGTGTGTGTGTGTGTGTGTGTGTGTGTGTGTGTGTGTGTGTGTGTGTGTGTGTGTGTGTGTCTGTGTGTCTGTGTATCTGTATGTCTGTGTGTGTTTTCAATCATTTAATATTAGCCAAAAATATTCTACCTAGAACAATACCTCCTTGACACCTATTACATCATTCCTTCTTTTCAAAACAACCAGCAAGATTCTATATCAAAACTGCCTGCAGCTGCATCCTTGTGTTGCTTTACACAATCCTGTCCACAGAATTTCAAATAAAATTCTAGATTTAAGAAATGGTTTAATTCACGTGAAAATAAACTTCAGCGAAGGTGACATAACTAAGGGGTACAATGACAAAATAAAAAAGAAAGTTGCATAAAATGTGAAGAATCAATTCGATTAATCATAATGGTAGAGAAAAAAATAACAGAAAGTCTAATCTTTTTACAATCAGTAATAAAAACATACAACACACAAGAACAATAATAAAAGATCTGTCAATGATAAACTTAATTGCCTCAAAGACAAAACCAATAAAACATTACTGATGCCAAATACACAGCATTTAAATCGCTTAAAAGTCTTACTCCCACCCATATATATATATATATATATATATATATGCGCGCGCGCGCGCGTGTGTGTGTGTGTGTGTGTGTGTGTGTGTGTGTGTGTGTGTGTGTGTGTGTGTGTGTGTATAAGAAAAATGTTTACGATTTCTTGATTTTTAGCAGGCACAAATCTTGCCAAAACTGCCTCCACAAAGTAAAGTTGTCAGTTAAAATATTGGCGTCCATTCGAAAATTGCATTTCCTCAGCCAAACATGTAATTTCCTCATTACTAGAATTGTTCGGCCGATTGAATTCGTTCTTTGTTTTGCTTTTAATGTTGCCACAACGTTTCAGACAATCCATTCTATGGACATCTTCAAATGTACTATCCAAATGGAGAGCGAAATAAATTTATTTCTGGTAGCACATGCTTGATTTAAATCAATCTTGCGAATCATGACTCATGTCGTAAGCGGAATTTAGTGGGGGTGTCTCTAAGCTATTTTTAGCATTTGATTATTTATGGCACATTTTGTGGTTAAAGAAGTTGTTCTTGCTGAGGTTCAGATCCAGTATTTTAAATGTTTTCTTTTAAACCAGCAGACCCTTTTCACTTGGAATATTAATGTAGCAAAACCTTTCGTACCAGCGCTTTAAACATAAGAAATGATTTTAGAAAACTTACTAATAATATTCTAAGTCGTTTGCTGAGAGGAAGAAACAGAATATAAAATGCAAATGGCAATTATTACACAGAAATATTACAGCATAAAATAAGCAAGCAATACTAGAAAGTCAAAAAAATAAGATCCTCAACTAAAACCAGATGATAATTTCATTGCTTTATTAAGTTGTTTTTACTGGGGACCAAATATAGAACTTAAATTGCCTAAACATCTTTTTGTTTTAAATGTAATATCTTACACACAGACCGGTTTTCTAATTTAAATTCTTATCACAATTGCAAAGTCTAAAACTAAACTGAGATGGAAAATGCAAAAATTCATCGAATTTTTAAAAAGGTTTTGAAAGATTTTTTAGCATAAAAAACTAGAAAAAATGTATCTATTAAAGAACAAGCAACATTAAAGTTTGGGTTGTAGACCAGAAAATTCCATTCATCTACTCTTAACTTACAATCAGGAGCGAATATCCAATTTTCTAGATGATCCATATAGTAATAGATTACGTGGTAGGAAATAATCCCTTGATTAACGGCACTCTGATGCTAAATATTGTCGTAGACCACAGATGAGCTTTCTTTATGCCATTATTGTCGAATACCATAGATCAGCTCTCTTTATGCCGTCATTGTCGTATACCACAGATGAGCTTTCTTTATGCAGTTTTTGTCGTATACCACAGATAAGCTCTCTTTATGCCGTTATTGTCGAATACCACAGATGAGCTCTCTTTATGCCGTTATTGTCGAATACCACAGATGAGCTCTCTTTATGCCGTTATTGTCGAATACCATAGATGAGCTTTCTTTATGCCGTTATTGTCGTATACCACAGATGAGCTTTCTTTATGCCGTTATTGTCGAATACCACAGATGAGCTCTCTTTATGCCGTTATTGTCGAATACCACAGATGAGCTCTCTTTATGCCGTTATTGTCGAATACCACAGATGAGCTTTCTTTATGCCGTTATTGTCGAATACCACAGATGAGCTTTCTTTATGCCGTTATTGTCGAATACCACAGATGAGCTTTCTTTATGCCGTTATTGTCGAATACCACAGATGAGCTTTCTTTATGCCGTTATTGTCGAATACCATAGATGAGCTTTCTTTATGCCGTTATTGTCGTATACCACAGATGAGCTCTCTTTATGCCGTTATTGTCGAATACCACAGATGAGCTTTCTTTATGCCGTTATTGTCGAATACCACAGATGAGCTTTCTTTATGCCGTTATTGTCGAATACCACAGATGAGCTTTCTTTATGCCGTTATTGTCGAATACCACAGATGAGCTTTCTTTATGCCGTTATTGTCGAATACCACAGATGAGCTTTCTTTATGCCGTTATTGTCGAATACCACAGATGAGCTCTCTTTATGCCGTTATTGTCGAATACCACAGATGAGCTCTCTTTATGCCGTTATTGTCGAATACCACAGATGAGCTCTCTTTATGCCGTTATTGTCGAATACCACAGATGAGCTCTCTTTATGCCGTTATTGTCGAATACCACAGATGAGCTCTCTTTATGTCGTTATTGTCGTATACCACAGATGAGCTCTCTTTATGTCGTTATTGTCGAATACCACAGATGAGCTCTCTTTATGTCGTTATTGTCGTATACCACAGATGAGCTCTCTTTATGTCGTTATTGTCGTATACCACAGATGAGCTCTCTTTATGTCGTTATTGTCGAATACCACAGATGAGCTCTCTTTATGTCGTTATTGTCGTATACCACAGATGAGCTCTCTTTATGTCGTTATTGTCGTATACCACAGATGAGCTCTCTTTATGTCGTTATTGTCGAATACCACAGATGAGCTCTCTTTATGTCGTTATTGTCGAATACCACAGATGAGCTCTCTTTATGTCGTTATTGTCGTATACCACAGATGAGCTCTCTTTATGTCGTTATTGTCGAATACCACAGATGAGCTCTCTTTATGCCGTTATTGTCGAATACCACAGATGAGCTCTCTTTATGTCGTTATTGTCGAATACCACAGATGAGCTCTCTTTATGTCGTTATTGTCGTATACCACAGATGAGCTCTCTTTATGTCGTTATTGTCGAATACCACAGATGAGCTCTCTTTATGTCGTTATTGTCGTATACCACAGATGAGCTCTCTTTATGTCGTTATTGTCGAATACCACAGATGAGCTTCTCTATTGTTACATTTAAACACAAGGGAGGGTTAAAGTGGAGATGGGTTCCGGATTTCCTAATGGCATTTTTCGTTGAAATTTAACACATGCCTTATACAGCACAATATCATCTATTTCTTGCCGATTTATATATATATATATATATATATATATATATATATATATATATATATATATATATATATAAGGATTTTTATATATAACTAAGGATTTGCCATTAAAAAGTATCAATTTACCTAAAAACTCTACTGATATAACTCAGGAAGATTTAGACTTTTTATTGACTTTTAGGAAATCTATGCTGATTGATAACGACACAAGTTGGATAAAAACGGTGACTGATAATTTGAAATCACTATGGGATCAGTCAACTCTGCCCAAATTGCTGACCAAATATATATATATATATATATATATATATATATATATATATATAAAATAGTCAATTTTTTAGACGCAACTCTTAATTTAATGACAATTCTTATAAAACAATGAAATATGACTAATACCAATATAGACTAATACTCTACCAACATAGATTAATGCTAGTTCTAACCACCCTAAATCCATAACTAAACAAATTCCTAATGCGATTAATATTAGAATAATAAATTATCATCTTCAAAAAAGATATTTAATAATCACAAAGAATTTTATAATGAAGCCATATATAACAACGTCTATGAAAATGAACTGAAATACTTAGAAAGCAAAAGACATTACAATAATTGGGATAATCGTTTAGGAAATCCTAAAACAAATAATAATATAAATATAAATAATATAACAAACAAAAATTACACAATTTTCCTTGGATTATATATATATATATATATATATAATATATATATATATATATATATATATATATAAAATGTAGTTTGGTATATTTATAAATAGAGAGTGCTCTATATCATTGATCGAATGTATATATCTAAGTTAGAATAGCGTACACCGAATCAACGGTGCATAGCAAGATTCTCACATATGCGTTCATGAGGTTAAGTCTTTCTTAGCCTCATGAATGTATAAGCGAGAAACTGACAGTTGCAAGCACCGTTAACACTGTGTCTACGCTATCTTAATATATATATATATATATATATATATATATATATATATATATATATATATATAATGTAAAGCAAAGTTGACAATCATAGTCGAAGGCGACCCAGAGGCTGACTTTTCAGTAGCTACAACAGCGAAGTGTAGGGGAGAGTGCAACTCCTTTCCCTAGATTGTTCCACTTTACCATTGATCCCTACCTTATAATGCTGAGTGCTAAGAAAGGAGGCAAAAAGTACCATTTTTGAGTCTTTGGTATGATTTGACCTGGGATTGAACCCCGGTCTCTCGAGCCAATGAAGAACACTCTAACCACTTAGTAAATGGACTGGTTATATATATATATATATATATATATATATATATATATATATATATATATATATATATATATACCTGCCGCCAATCACGAAAACTATTCAAGTTAGACGAACCAGACATGCTGGAGAAGCAGGGACAAACTCATAAGAGATGTACTCTTATGGACCCCCACACATGGCCGTGCAAAAGCAGGACGACCAGCATGAACATACATTCAGCAGCTATGTGAGGATACCGGATGTTGTCCTGAAGGACCTACCTAGGGCGATGAACGATAGGAGGAAGTGGCGAGAGAGGGTCAGGGATATCCGTGCTACCAGCGCGACATGATGATGATGATATATATATATTATATATATATATATATATATCCTTGAGAAAAGAGATGGCCCTTCATGTTTATACTGAACATTTAATTTACCTAGTTCTGCTTTGTATTCAGGATTCTTTTCGGGTGTTCTATCAAAATATTCCATGCTGTATGACTTCCATGATTTACAACTTACCTGAAAAATATGAAAAAAGAGAAAAATGTAAAAAATCTGTTCAACCAAATATGAATATTTCTTTTCCAATAAACATGCAACAGAAATTAAACAAGCAAAATCGAGGTATTTGGTAAATTTCAAAAAAGTGTCCTGCTCTTGTATTTCTTCCATGCTTTTCACTGCATTTCATTTAAACTTATCAATTCATTTTTTTTTTCACTCTCAGGTTTTCTTCGCACTTTTCCTTCTCTCTTTTTTTTCAACATAAGATTTCATGTTTTCGCATCTTTCTCTAATCACTATATTTTATTTCAATTTCTTTTTTTCCTTCTCTTTCTCCAAAGTCTTCTCTTTCTTTTC